>CM073771.1:75489873-76210110 GCA_037158775.1 Hetaerina titia | reverse complement strand
TATAAAAAAAAAGAGTCGAAAATGACGTTACACTCCAGCCTGGAAATCCATGTTAGAAACGCGAAATCACTTATGCGAAGAGAAACCAACGCTCTCCTCTTCTTCTTTCGCTGATATTCTAAAGAGCTGAAAGTAAGAAGGGCGTGGCGGAGGAGTGACCGAGAAGAGCGTCATCATATAGAGAACCGCGAGGGTGGCTTCCATAGCGACAGAGAGAGCATCCACTCCATTTATGCATAAGTATTCATTCTATGGTGAGCGACGCCTTTTTCTTACACAAAGCGTTCAAAACAATCAATCTTTTAGAATTAATGTTCACCAGAGATTAGTGGTGAAAAATAAATCAAAGAGTCTAATAAAAATGCTCGCGAAACTGAGTATAGGCCGTAAATATAGCCGTGACGATGCCAAAAAACAAAATTACATCCGATTTTTTTTAATATTTCGCTGTCACGACCACCTTTTTTACCTGAAAAGAGAAAACTCAGATGGGAGCCAGAAGAGTCATCTCCCGTCCGATGGAAAGAGCTTGACAATGGTTTTTTGTGAATAAATGTTCACAGAGGTGAGTATAAGGTCGGTCAATTGTGGCGATAGCATAGAAGACTAAGAAACGCAAAATGAAGAGAGATAATTTTGAATATTTAAGTGGCACAACCACCTCTCTCCACCCAAGGAAGAAAACTCAGTTTTATATTATATACATCATATAAAACTGAGTGTGTACATATATATAACTTTGAGAGCAACAAAAAATATAAGAACACATAAAAGGAACACTCACTCGTTATTTCTTGATGATTTCGACGGAATTGAGAAATAACTGACTAACTCATATATATAAATTAATATATATACTATATATATTCTATTGTGCCGTCCAAAAGTTATATATTATATTAATATATATAAACCATAAACACAGTAATCAACCCGAAGGTCGGTTTAGTAGGTGATGGTAGAGCTCACCCATGTACCAAGCCCGACGGCGTGTGAATATTCACACATCAGGGTAGGGAGGCCAGTTCCTTTCCCTGTGCCGGTTATGGTTTTCCAGAAAGATCTAGTACCCGAAAAATCAACTAGCTTGGGTGGAGCTGCAAGTGCGGCCTGGGAATCGAACCCGGGATCCTCCGGTCAGTAGTCCAACCCTGTACCCACTAGACCACCGCGACCCGCTACATAAATAAATATATTTATAAATAAAATATAAGCATTAGTTGCTCAGTCAGCCAAAGGGTTGCAAGAATTGCTGAGTGAATTGGAGGTTCAGTGCGATAAATATGGGATGAGAATCAATATTAATAAAACAAAGGTTATGCGATTTTCCAGAAAGAAAAAGGCTAAGCTAAACATTAAAATAGGAGGGGAAAAAGTAGAGCAGGTAGTACAGTTTACATATCTCGGAAGTGTTTTGGACCAATACGGTCAAAGTAGTAGGGACGTAAGGAGAAGAATTGCGCTAGGCAAGGAGGCTTTCTTAAGGAGGAGGGAGTTGATGACGGGGACGTTGAGTAGGGATGTTAAGACAAGACTCGTAAAAACTCTGATATGGAGTGTAGCTATGTACGGCGCGGAAACGTGGTCACTGAAGCAGGAGGATAGACGTAGATTGGAGGCTTTTGAAATGTGGGTGTGGAGAAGAATGGAGAAAGTGAAATGGACCAAAAGGAAAACAAATGAGGAAGTCCTGGAGATGGTGGGTGAGGAGAGGGGTTTGTTGAGAGAAATCCTATGGAGGCAGGAAAAATGGATGAAGGGCGTATTGTGAGGTAGTGGAAGGTTGAAGAAGGTAATAAAGGGGAGAATGTTGGGCAAGCGAGGAAAGGGCAGGAACAGGATAGGGATGTTGGACGGGATGAAGGTAGGAAAGAAGTACACAAAGTATATATATAAATAATATCTTCAAATACATGATACAGATAATGAAAGATTTTCTGAGACATTACATCTGCGAATACACATAGCAACTACGACGCTAGTCGGGCTCGTGAGACAAAGGGAAAGTAAAAGCCGAAGTCTGAAATAAAATACCATTAGCTATTCGTCTATCGATTGGAAATTCATAGCAATTATTAACGTCTCTGCGAATCAAAAGACTAGCCCACGGAATGGCTCACTTAACCCATTTATTTCTTTACGAAAGATAATAGAAGAAAAGTACTTTAGTGAATGAAGGGAAGGGGGCGTAACAAGACGGAGACGATTCGGAAAATTTGGGAAAAATGATTTCCAGCTCCACAGATGAGGGTAAATATAGTAAAAACCCAAAATTTCTTTTGACAGATGGAAATAGGGCTGCCTACTTGAGTTCTATCCGCTCTCAGCGGTAGAACGTGAGAAACATGAAAAATTCAGAGAAAGGAGTCCCCTTTTCCTGTGGCTCCTATGATTTTCCGGGTATTTCTGCTAGGTTTCCAACAAAATCGAGAGCTTGAATTAAGCTGGCGGTATTGTGTTGCATCATCCTGTTTATAAACGTGGCACTTAAAGGTAAAGAGTCGAATACACGATTCAATAGTCGCCGCGAATATGTCACGTAATATTATTTCTCTTGATAATCAATTTAAATAAACGTTAAGGTTAAACATTTCGAAATGTCAGCAAGAAAACACTAATAATGGTACGTCGCACGGGCCTTTTGAAACATCTGCCGCCACCATTCCTCCTTGGTTAAACTGAAAATACGAGGTCGTTTGTCCTTGAAACTAAGTTAACAAACAATGGACCGTTAAGACAATCATCTAGTAAGTATTTTATTCTCCATTCTATGCAAGACTCTTAATGACGTGACATTTCGTGTGCCGTCCTATCTCGTGTAACTCGGGTTCCTGAACTCTTCAGGACTGACGGTAGCACCTTAACCCTTCAACACACTGCCCATTCCCCAAAAATTCCCAAACCCTTTCAAAAAACTCTTATCCTCGCTACGCGCTCCTCTTTAGTTGTCGTCGCTCCGTTCTCTCTCTCTCTCTTTTCTCTTCCTTCCCTCCGTCACTCTCTCAACTCCCCCCCCCTCCTCATGCGCCTTCCCAAAACCTCCCTCCTCACACTCCCCGGCTGGCTGCTTTTGACCTCTTTCTTTCTCGCTATCTCCCTTTAATGGGTTTACGTACACTCTCCGACCGCGCGTTATTTCCTAGGCTTCGCTTTTATTTTCCTTTCCCCCCCCACACACACCCTGCGTCTAATCATCCCGTTGCGAAATGGCGACGAAAGGGGAGGAGGAGGAGAGTGAGAGGAGGACGGAGGAGTTGGGATGAGGAGGGTTGGGTCAAAGCGTGGAGGGAAAAATTATTAAGAAGGTTGGGAGGGAGCAGGCTGATGGAGTAAGGAACCAGGGGCGTCTTTGAGAATAAATGGTTTAATTCCCCAAAACTCCTGAATATAAATATGTATATATCTCTTCAGAAGAGGTGGGGAAGGCGGAATTGAGCAGATCACGAGTGTAAAAATATGTTCTTTTATTAAAAAAAAATATTTATATTTTTACACTCATGATTTGCTCAATTCCGCCTTCCCCATCCTGTGTTCGTCCTTTATATGTGTTCCTATCCCCTTTTCGTTATATATATATATTCATTCAAACATAGAAATAGATATAAGGAAAGGGGATAGGAAAACACATAAAAGGCGAACACAGGACATGTGGGGAAGGCGGTTTTTGAGCAGATCACGAAAGTAAAAATGTTTCCTTGACCGGGATTTGAACACCGGATCTTCCACTTGCCGGGCGGATGTGCTACCATTACACCACCGAGGAAACTTAATTTACTTTGAGATCTGCGATGTTTTCAAGACGCCCAAGTGCTCCGAATCATTTGCCAAAGGAAGGCTTTAGGGAGCTGTTCCACCCACCAAAGGAGAATCCCGGTCAAGGAAACATTTTTACTTTCGTGATCTGCTCAAAAACCGCCTTCCCCACATGTCCTGTGTTCGCCTTTTATGTGTTTTCCTATCCCCTTTCCTTATACCTATTTCTATGTTTGAATGAATATTTGTGCGCCGTATGGCGGGACTTCGTATTTGAATGTATATATATATATATAACCATAAACACAGTAATCAACCCGAAGGTCGGTTTAGTAGGTGATGGTAGAGCTCACCCATGTACTAAGCCCGACGGCGTGTGAATATTCACACATCAGGGTAGGGGGGCCAGTTCCTTTCCCTGTGCCGGTTATGGTTTCCCAGGATGATCTGGTACCCGAAAAATCAACTAGCTTGGGTGGAGCTGCAGGTGCCCAAAGTGCCTTGCCCGGGAATCGAACCCGGGACCCTCCGGTCAGTAGTCCAACGCTCTACCCACTAGACCACCGCCACCCGCATATATATATATATATATATATATATATGTACACACACACACACATCTCAAGCTATGTGGATATGTATCTGCGAATTTATGAGTTCTTCTCGAAGGAATTAAACGAAAAGTAAAATCTCGTCCTTAATTTCATTCCGTCATATTTTTTTTCCTTCTTCCCTCCTGGAAACGAAAATCCCCTCTCCAATCCTTCCCCGATTAATCATGCCGTTCGTCCCTCCGGAATGCATAAGGTTGAACTTTCTTTCATTCCCAGGACGGTGCGGAAGGAGGTGGGAGGGGGAGGGGGGTGGTGGGGGGTGGTGGAAGGGATGGCGAGCGGTTGGGGGACGGGTGGAGGGCAGTGGATGAGCTCTCCTCCCTCCCTTGAGATCTAGATGAATGAATTAAGGAGCGGTTTTCTCGACAGAAGAGCACGAAGACGGGAGAAGGGAATGAAGGTTTATTTCGTTGTTGCCCTCGGTAATATTTCACTTCGACGTCTTTTCTCCCACAGCTCTTCAGGATGAGATGATGCGGGTTGGTTTCGATGACATTGCCAGGTGTTTTTTGAGGAGGAGACCTTTTTTTTTTTGGAAATATCATTCAATGTTTGCCTACAGCTCTAACATTGCCACCTCCTCAACCTTTGCAACGATCACCCATGCGCGCACCCTCGTCCTGAGCCTACGGCTTTGTTGTGCATGAACACACGCACATACAAGGAAGCGCCTCCTCGCCATTGTTGCCAGGCATCCCCTGTAACCTCCCGTGACTCTGCTAGGTCGAGCTGCCCCCATGCGGCCGATTCGTAAGGCTCCCGCCGAGCCGCCCTCACCAGCATTTCCCCCGCCGATCGAGAGATGGCCGTGCTCTTTCTTATTCCCAATCTCGCCGCTCGGAAGGTGTGCGCCTGCTTAGCGGGTCTATGAACGGTTTCTTGCTTGGGAAGTTTCGGGGCTTTTATCTAAGCTTACTCATGAGTTTCTCCACTCCTTGTACTTTTCTTCACACACTCGGTAGATCTCACACTTCTTTCGGTCCAAATACCCGATTCCCGTGCGTACAAATTTTAGGGAATGCCCACTGTTTGAAACGGCCAAGACTGGCCAATCAAACTCCTATGAAAAGATCACTATCATGATGATTAAACTAGTGCAAACCAGTACATCCAATTAGGAAGCTTATTACTTAAAGAAGGACTGCACTGGGTGAACTTTACCATCACCTACCAAACCGACCTTCGGGTTGAATACTGTGTTTATATGTATAACACTTTTGTGAAAATCTCATGGACGTGAACAATAATGTAAATGGAATTAAGACTAGTATACAGAAACACATAAAAGAGGAACTCACTGGGTCTCGAATTTACGGTGGTACATCCACCTTTCTCAAGAGGAGGGAGGAACAGAACTCAACTTTTGAAGTTCTGTACCTCCCTCCTCTTGAGAAAGGTGGATGTACCACCGTAAATTCGAGACTCAGTGAGTTCCTCTTTTATATGCTTCTGTGTTTGTGTCTACTGCTGTTAATTCCATTGAAATTTTATATAAATATGTATATATATGTGTGTGTGTGTGTTAATTCTGGGTTTAAGGTTGTGAAATAATTAAATTTCTATCTAACATGACGAGGAGAATTGGACACATGCGCGCATGTACCTCGCCTGTAAATGCCTCGCATGTGCTGATTAAGTGTTAGCCATCCCCGCGGGTGATGAGCTCTTCCTCCGAAGAAAAGGTAAATTAAAATTGAAGTAAATGTAAAAACTGGGGATACTCTCACGTTAAAGATATGTTAGTTACCGTTGAAATAAAAAAAAATAACTATTTTTTCTGTTCAGGCGAATTGCTACATAATTTTGAAAGGATTTTTAGATTATAATTTATTCAGAGTCGTGTGCATTTTGTTTAGTGATGGAACCACCAACAGTAAATTCTTAAACGGTTGCTCAATTGCACAAAATAGATGATTTTTTTAAATGAAATGAAGTCAAATATTTAGCGAAAGAATGATGCTGAACGAGCAGATAGATGATTGCTTCAAAATCAATCACCATGATGTTTAATAATGCATGAAAAGTCATTCTATTACCATAACGACAGTGGATTCCATCCAAGGATTTACAAGCACGTACTTGGAATTTCAATGAGTTGGAACTGTTAAAGCAAGATTTGAATCTGAAATAATGGAAACTACAGTAACCTTGCGTGAAAAACGATGCTAATTTTTTTCGGTTAAATTATCTGCGTACTTTAAGCTTTATTGCAAACGAAATTCTCTTAGGAAAGGACGAGTAATCATGATTTGGACTGCCCTCATGATTTCTAGCGGATTGAAGAAGAAATGAGAATTAGGTAACAACATCACTACAGCACTTAACTACTAATTAATGAGTGACGAATGAATGGGTTGCACCCCTCATGGCTCAACTACTGTGGCATATGTTCACACTTTCTAAAATTAAGACCACGCAAGACTTCTCCTACTTACAGAGCACGTAAATGTGGACGTGATAGTAATCATTTTGAAACGCCTCAAGTTTGATTTTTGAAAAAGAGTTGAATCCTGTCGTAAAGCAAACATCAGCGCCTACAACAATGAAATATAGAATTGGTGGTTTCACAACCGTCCCGAGTATTCTTCTGAGAGAGAAAAAGCATATTATGGAAACATTGCCAAAGTTAAAAGATTTGGTTTTTGCTTGACGAACGTGTCCAGGTGGGCGGGCATCCGTCAGAGAGAGAGAGAGACGTGGTGATTTGCCGTTATTCAGATAATGACGAGTGATGCGCGAAAGCATTAAGAGCCACGTCAATGTGTGTTGCCAAGTGGGATCGACTTCAAAATTGTTTGATTGGGCCAGAGCCTTCCAGCTAGCATCGTAGACTACGAAAGAGATGAGGAAAAAATACAGCAATGCAACCTTCTTCACGCTCTGAATGCTTTCTTCTCCACACACGATCCCGGCAACATTATAACATGTCATATGAGCATATGTATCTGATATGTAAATACCTCTTACCTAATTGTGCGGAAATTATTCCATTTTCAGAAGGAATGAATACTTATAATCAATAGAAAACAACTGGAATGGAAACTTCTAATGGTAGGGGTAGAGAGGTTAAACACAGACGAAGACAAGAGAATTAGTCGGCAGCATGAACAGAAAACAGAACCCATCACTACTGCTGCTTGTATAATGGTTATAATAATTGCCTCTAAAAATTTTATACTAATTAACACCACCGGGCGTAAACATTTTTAGTCTCTTAGGTTTTGATGCGTCCTTGCGCCACAAATACTAGATGCTAACAAGAGGACCACTTAGAGAGTTTAACGGTCAGGAAAAAGGAAATGGGACTTGATATGTACTTATTTGTGGTTTCTTATGCATGACCGTTCTTTGGAGGAAAAAATTCCATTCCCTGTCGTGACTCCCAGAGTGTGACGCAAGGGATATGTAATCATGACTCGTGTGTGTACAGGCATAATAATCATGCATGTCATTCCGAAGAGTCTAACTTTACCAGCGCTGATGGGGAGCGCATATGTTTCCACGGATTTAAAACGCAATCTATGATACTCTGGTAATTCACGTTACTGCAGCAACGCCCAAAAGCTTTCAACATGTCGAAAGGTTTTTCGTTTGGAAGATATTGCCAGATGAGGTGTAAAATGTCATGACCCGTTTGTGGCATCAGAGACCTAGAAATGTTGCAATGCATTAATGGAAAGCTAATCCTCCGCTTCAATTTTCAGATTTTTCAACGCGCCGAGCAATCTGCACTATAGAGACAACACCCCGGTATTGAAACCGGCAGGGGTCCTTAACAGATCAAATTCAATACGCTCACACTACGTGAAAAGTAACCCAGAATTTGTCTTACAAAATAGGGCGAAACTGAGAACTATGTCTCAGCAAGGAAAATTGATTAATGTATCATAGTAATCTCTACTAGAGTCTTAGCAGGGGAGATCTTTTTTAAGACATCGGCAAAGTAACTTAAGTAAAATTGTGGAATACAAAATTGTAGTGGAAATTGTCCTTGAATCCTGATCTATGAATCAACTTCCTGTAAAGGAAGTTGGGACCGAGAGTGATAAACTCAGAATTAATAACACGACGAACCAATTAGTGCATTTGATTAGATCATCCATAATTTCCAAAATGTACTACAATTCAATGATTAAGTTGTAACACCAACAAAAGATTAAACAATTCTCATTAAACACTTCTGGGGCATTCAGTTAAGAGAACCTTAAACCACATTGCCTTTTTTCCTAATTGCAGCTGGTGCATCAGTTTTTCATTTTACGTATTAATATTTATAAAGTTCAATCTTCGTCAAACTAATATAAATAAATTGATTGATATCATCAGTATTCAATTTTATATAGGCTAAACCAGCCGCGGTATACGGATGATTAACGCGATTGAAACACAAAATAAAATTCCTCAACGAAAAAATTTCGTGTCCGAGAGAATGAGAAACTCAAAGAAAAAAGAGAAGTAAAAACAAGATCCTGGATCCGGAACATCATTGAGAAACGTCAGTGACTCAAGAGCTGATCCCGCTTTGCACCAGACGGGAAAAATACCAGCTCACGCCGCAGTAAGAAGGGAACAAAATGGCGGATGGGATACGAGTGGCGATGCCTGGCTCTCCAGAAGGACGCTGAGACTTTTGATTCCTATTCATATGACGTACGTTCCTGGGAATCATTCTCTTAAGTTCGGTTGTCAATCAAGCGCAAATCTTTCTCCTGCGATTGTATAGTGTCTTGTAATTATAATTAGCAAATCGTGTTATCTGGGTGTCTAGACACTATGCGAAATGGAATTTGATTAATACAAAGACAGCTTGCGTAAACCAAATAAAAATTAGGTAATATTTTCCCTACTAAAGTCTTCATTTGAGATCATATATGTACTTCTCACAAAAAGATATGCATTCCACAGTAATTTCTGGCGATGTGAAATCAACGAGCACATTCTAATGCTTTCTTTCCGAGTTGAAAGTTCGGTAGGTTATTTGTGAAGAAAAAGTGACCGCAGTCAAACATTATTGCATATTTAATGATATAAAATACATCTTTCAGCTTGCAAATACATTTTTATACTGAAAATACCAAATTCCTTACGTAAATATGAACGAAGAGAGGCCCATCTTCATATTTGACGAATGGGTGATTTAAATGTTTTCAGCCTAATACATAGATATCTTGCATTGAGGTATAAAATACAACCTGAGAATGAAATTAGGTCCCAAATAAAGTTTTTATGGAATTTATCAGATATGGATGTTGAATGAAAAATGGATTGTCAGTAACTTCTGCGTTTCCCTGGGTAACACCAGATTTTAAACACACTATACGGCTAATTTGGAGGATGATGGCAAAAGTATGAACTCCATCTCCGCTGAAGTATTACGCATGAACTACCAAAAACTAGGCAAATAAGTAAAAAAATATTCATTAGAATTTCATTGGGAATAAAATTAATGAAAATAAAAGAGAATTATTATATACGTTTAATGACCCTCATGGGCTGAGATAATCCATGGACGATGGAAATAACACATGGGTCGATGGAATAACACATGACCACTCATAAAATTCGACATTTACTCCATATGAGGGACATAATATAATATTGCTCCTCAGTTTAAAACTCCCGATCTGACATCCAGGTACTTACTCAAGGAAAATATGACAGTAAAGTACAATCTGGATAGAATATGAAATTTTCCGTATGTATTTACAGCAACCATTTTCATAGAAAACGTTATGCAACTAAATCGGATGCGTAGGGGATTCTTTGTCGAGCAAAGATTATCAAGGCGACTGGGAAAAAGAAAATGGACGATGAACCCGCACATGCTGATAACAGTTTCAACCGAGGGAATGTTTGTAAAAATCAAATAACATGAAAAGGTAAACTAAGAACTATCACATGGAAGTATGCATTTGAAATGATTTTTTATTGGACTTTTTAAACCTTAATAGTTGAAAAGAAGAATTAATTAAAATATGGTCCGGTGGAATCGTGATAGAAATCAGATCAATGATTCAATTATTCAAATGATGAACAGAGAGGCGAATGTTTATTTTGATTAGGAAATAATCATTAAAAACTTCGATTGTACATGTGTTAAACCTAAATCCTTTATTTAGGGACATGAAAAAACTTAGAAGACCTCAAGGAAAAGCAGAAAAGGAAGTGAAGACCGGTGTGTTGGAATGAGCAGGGGACGTTAAAATGTAATCATACCTCAGAATCAAGAGAAAATGAAATGAAAATGGAATGAAATATAAAAATTATGACTGAAGAAAATCAGAGCAAATTAAAGACGTTATTGGATTGCAAATTAGCATCTATCCCTGGGAAATAATAGTCCGCGGTTTTGCTGTGACTTGGGCAAACTTCGAAATTCGCCGAGTTCGCCTCAGGGTCCGGAGAGGTATTTTTGGAAGTTCGGTATTATCCTTGAGAATATCATTTCGTCTTTCGTCCTGCAAAAAACGAACGCGAAGGCCGGAAAGCTAGACGTTTTGGGAAGACAAACTAGACGAAAAGACGTGACAATGCTTTCTCTTATTACGGTTCTACTTGTAACTTAAAGGACAATGCGAGCTTTCTAAATTCTTTCGAAAAATTTATTATTACGTTGCAATTAAGCATTAGCCCTGATGCCAACGATCCAGTCTGATCACTGGTCCCTCTTACAATGCGCATACATACATACGTACACACGCAAGAACAGATATGAGACAAAATGCTCTTATATACTCGTACAAAATTAGTTGCATGGAGCTATCATTCAAGCAAAATATTAACTCTTTATTCTATAATTTATTTAAAATATGAAGAACCAGGAAAACCTCTCATTTATCTATGTGATTTTTTGTATATTTTAAAATTTTATCGCATTAGTACATCGTACGAATATGGGTCAAAGATTGACGCAGATTGAATGTCCACATTTTTTTTGCACTGCGTACATCTCGAAAATAATGAGAAAATTTTGGCTGTAGTATTAATTATTAGAGGAAGGTGGCCAACAGTCATTGGTTCCATTAGGGACAAATAGCTAATATGATAGGAGTTGAATGCTCAAGGAACGGGTGAAATGTGGAGAGAAACTAGACGTCACCATTAGCTTACACCAGGTTTGCCCTGTGGAGTCCTTGTCGAGAGAGAGGCGTTAAGGGATGCGCAATTCTACGTTCCATTCGACGGACGGTGTACTCCAATGAAAGTGCTCTCTACTCAGCACCCCAAGTAGGGATCCGGATGCCACTTCTGCCACCACTGGGATTCAAATTCGGTCCTCGGCATGGGCTGCCAGTACGCCAGCCACCGCACTAATCCCGAGACCCTGGACGTCGTATGCTCAATCGATTGACACCAAGGGTAGTGGAAGGAAATGAACTTGTTTTCTATCAGGAAATGGGTTTTGGAAACTTGATAAAACATGGAAACAAAGTTGTTGGCTATAATATAATTGAAATATTGCATGTATGAAACACTCTGCTAATATGTAGTACGAGTTTTAAAACATTAAGCATGACATTTTTTGTAAAAGCTGTCGCAAAAGAGCGCCGCAATTACTAAAACAATGGAATGCGATGCTGCTCTGTAGGAGTCTCATTTCAGCTTTACGAATAAGATTAACGATTATAAAAACCAATTATTGGTACATTATATTTCTGCGACTGTTTATAAGTAAAGGTAAGTAAATAAGGTCTTTGTGTTGTCAAAAAATCAATTTCAAAGAACATTTAAAATGTAATAAAATGAAAATTCAATTATTAAACCAGAATATTATCAATGCAAAATTATCAGCAATAGGTCATTCACCGGCATATTTTTCCTTTAAGTATTTTTTTTATGGTTTACAATGGATCATGAAATGTTTCTAATAAAGTTTTAAATTAAAGTGAAAATAGGAAATTTAGTCAAAGTGGGTAGTGTGCTAATTTGATGCATTTCGGAAGAATACTCGAGATAATTATTAGTTAACGTTTTAGCGTTCCCTGCATTGCCTGCAAAAATATGATGATGGAACTTTTTACCTCGCTGAGGCAAAAAAATTACGGGAGGTTTTGGCTCGATGGCAGATTTTAGGAGGGACATTTGGATATTCATGACATTTGGTCGTGTCTTCAAGGACACAAAACAAGTACATTTCACGAATAATGATCAAATGTTGAAAAAGATACGTTTGAATGAACGAGAATTCATTTGAAAGATTTATAATGGAAAATCACTTTTTTTACATAAGGATTTACCAACATGATAATACACCAGGAAAAAATACAATGCACAGAGCATACACGTCATGATTGGAATTTCTTGCGTCAGCACCGCGAGACGCCATTTGCAGGTGCATTTTTGAAATGTTTGCCTGGGCGTGAGATCGTGTGATGGAATACATATACAAGTGATAAGGGGGAATCGAGGAAAAAAATCAATATCTCCCGAGATGGAATCTTAAAAAAATGATCCTCCAGGGAGTGCTGTGGAGTAGACTGAGTTATTTCCCTCCCTCCCTTCGAATATCTTATATTAAATCCATCTCTCTGGAATCCTCTAGGGGTTGGGGGTATGGGAATGGCTCACGGCTTTGGCCGTTAGGGTTTCTCGGTGGGATCTTATAAATTCGATATCAACGCGCTGATGTCGGTGAGAATCAATAGTCTAAGCTGGAGTCCGGACGAATATGAAATTCTCTCGAACGCTAAATTAAGATGAAGGGCAATATTACGTTTTTGACACTGATGTTTTGTTCATGCTTAGAAATTTGCATTGTCTAATATAAATCACGTAGAATTTACGACAAAATTTAATTTTATCAAATAAAACATTTGCTTGTAAATTTTGAATGATTGATAACTGTTCATGAAGTTTCGTTTAGAAAACATCCGAGTGTATAGGCGATGAAATTCCAGGATTATGAAATGTTTACTTTGAGACTAACATGGAATGAAATGCATAAGCGTAACATACGATTTTATGTTCTTTTCCTACATTTTTCCTTAATAAGTCACGGAACTAAATGATAAAACCAAACAGGTAAATTCTAAACATTGTTTCCAGGGAAGGCTACGTTTTAGCTTACCTAAAAACAAATTAAGATTTGTATCGGAAAAAATGAATACAGTGCGCTTAAAAGTGCTTTTTGCAACTGTTTCGATAGAAAATAAACAAATAAGTTGACGATCACAGGCCTACCTATTTATATTTTGGTTTTACCTTCTCCTGTCATACCCTTATGGGATTTCATTTGAAATTCGTGTACGATATCACTTTAGGCAAAGTATCTTTACTGCGTTGATCCTTTCGTTCTTTTAATTCTGGTGGAATATAGATTTTCCTACCAAATGCAGCAAAATCGTCCGTGAATCAAATGAAAAAGAGAAATTAATAGCCATTGTTAAATGATGCAATAAGGTCTTTGATATTCTTTCTTTGAAAAATACTCTGATAACATGATGACTTATCTGGTAAATAATCGAATCGTACAGCAGACAATTAAGCGAGACGTACGTACTTGGGTCTTTCGGGAAAAACTTTAGACTTTTGGAATAATTTGTGAATGTACTCAACGGAGAATAAGAATATTGTTGGATTATTCATAACTGAGCACAAGGAAATCGGTGTTTACTGATTTAGGGAAATCATACTTATAAAGGGCATCATAAATTATATTAATACATAGCCTTAGTATTTTTTATCACCATTTGAAAAAAACAGGAAAGGAGTGTTTAGGTGATCTTTTTACGGTAAAATTGAATCAGGCGTGATTTTGTGGAAGTGTTTCATACGACCTCTGTAAATTATATAACGAGACTGGCAACATAGCGTTCGATCTGGCAACACTGGAGGCGCTGGGTTTGGAGGGGCGGCTGGAGAACATGTGATCCATCTTTGGTACGGGTTTGAACTCGCTGCAGTCATTGGGTTGTCCGTAGCGATTTTTTTTGTAAAACCGTTTTTTTTATTGTCTTCTAAAAATGAGTTGCATTATTTCAAGAAACTGTAACAGTAACTTTAACGGAGTCACCCGCTATGTGTGCATTATAATGCAACCATAGCGGGTGCATGCCGGTCAAGGCGAATGATTTTTACTCTCTGAAATGGTTGAGTTGCATTACTTTCGAGCAACTGTGTCATCGATCAGGTTTTGCTTCAGACTTGGGCACAGTGCAACGGAAACTCTTGCTAAACTTCAGCAGGCCTACGGAGATAGTGTTTTGTCAAGAGCCCAGGTTTTTCGGTGGTTTAAGGCATTTTCAGATGGAAGAGATTCGATTGAAAATAAACCACGAAGCAGAAGGCCTTCATGTTCAAGAACCGATGAAAATGTCGATAGAATCCGGGATCTTGAATTTTTGGATTCGATTGAAAATGACCTCCATTTTGTGGAACGTGTCATTACTGGTGACGAGTCTTGGGTGTTTGAGTACGACCCAGAAACTAAGCGCCAGAGAATGGAGCGGCTCACTTCAACCTCTCCAAGGCTCAAAAAAGCAATGATGAGGAAGTTGAAGATCGAATGCATGCTGCTTTATTTTTTCGATATCCACAGAATCGTCTACAAAGAGTTTATACCTCAAGGCCAAACGGTCAATTAACACTCTTACCGGTAGGTTCTTGAAAAACTTCGAAAAAGGGTCATTCGTGTGAGACCAAACATCAAGAACAACTGGGTGTTGCATTACGATAATGCTTCTTGTGACACAGCAATTTCAATAAACGAGTTTTCGGCCATTGAAAACATTCCTGTGACTCGTCAGCCTCCTTAGTCACCTGGTTTGAATCCTTGTGACTTTTATCTCTTCCCGAAGGTGAAAAATCACCTCAAGGGAACTCATTTTGGGACAGTCGAAAAACATTCAAACGGCTGTAACCGGCCAGCTGAAGGCTATTCCAGTAACGGAGTTCCAGCACTGCTATGAGGAGTGGTAGAACCGCCTCCAGCGCTGTGTGGCTTTAGAAGGAAGCTATTTTGAGGGTGACAATATAAAATTGTAATTCTATTTGAATGAAAAAATTTAATTCTCATTACTTAATTTACAGATCTCGTATGAACGATATTTACAGGTGTCTTACTTTTTCACTGTATGATGAACAGAGTTTAGGGTATGTCACATATCATGTGGGCATAGTTGCAGTCACATGAATGAACATCAGTGAAACTCATCGTGTCGTCTAAAAAGATTGCTGAAAATCATAAATAAGACATTATCTCAGGCGTGACTTGGTGGATGTCTTTCGTAATACATGAACGTACTCGTACTTTGCAGCTTCCATATGAATATTTATTTCTTGCGACCATAGTTTCGTCTGCAAGGCAACCTGAAGATGTTGCGGTGCAACGAACCCATGGTCGTGCCAAATAAATAAACATTTGGAAGCTGCAAAGTGCGTTCATTTGAAAATTATAAAGGTCTTTTTCTTACGTGTGTTACAGAAATGTTTTGTGACTCTATCCCCATCACCAGTAAGTCATTATTTTTCAAATTTTAGATGTATATTTGAACGAAGTACTAATTCTAAACTTTGCACTCATAAATGCATACATTATGTTGTATGTATAATTGAAGAAGATACTTTTTGTGTGTCAAAATGGCCACCGAATTAATTTTTAAAACATGCAAATAAATTCCAATGAATTCCTAAAAATCACATTTAATGGAATCCACGAAAAATGGATCTACTCAAAGGAAGGAAAAAGGTTACGGAGGGAATTGCTGCTGCATTAGTTCAGTGCCATAGATGGATTTTGGGCTCCATGGTATCCTGCTCGTTAGGCAAAAATGTTCCATTTTCGAGGAAAATGCTCGTGGTTGGTTTCCAGAAACAAGAATTTTCACGATTATTTCAAAACAGATGCAGCTAATTCTTACTAATAGCTGATTTACAGATAATAATCCAGTAGATTTTGAAAGTTTTAAAATTTATCATCAGAGGTCAGAGAGAGTCCTAAGGACCCATGCCAACGCACGGAATCCGCACGTGCCGAAAACCAGTCTCTGGCTAGATCTTCTCTCTGAGAACAGCAGAAACGTCTGATACGTGCTTATGCATGAAATTCTTTCTTATTACCAATGCTGAATTACCGTTAGGACCCGTCAGCATTCCTGGTTGTTATCCTAGCCTGGATATTAGCGCAAGCCCTCCTGCAGACTTCCCAAACTTTCAATAAAAGTGTAACATTCAATCGTCCTTTTACTTTTCTCTGGCTATGAAAGCCTAGGATTTCACCATTGTTTCTGAGGAATTGAAAAATTACAAAATTCATTGATAAATGATTGGCGATGGAAAGTCTAGGACTGTGATAGATGGGTGAACGTTAAGCGGGCAAGAGAGGGGGAGGCAAAGGATATGTATGTTGAACGAAAGAAAGAGAGTGAGAAGAATGCATGTGCAATTTGAGCACGGTTTTTGTGTGTTCTGTGGTGCTAGGTTATGTCTTGATAGGAGAGGCTTAGAAATGTAGGCACATTGAAATTGAATTAATCAAAAATCAGCCTCATGAGGTAAATTATCAAACCATCATTAACGTTCAGTGACTAATGAAGAAAAATCAAGTATTTTGAAGGATATTTTTATCCATAAGACCTTTATTCGGGAATTAAAAAACCATTGTCGCCCGCCTTCGGTGCCATATGTAATCTAAAAATGCTATAGATCATACTCGGAAATAATTATTCTCTGAATAATTACCACCTAGTTTGCTTAGACCATCAGATCTCTAAGAAATCATTTTCCGACACCACGCTTTCTCTCTACTATTTTGTGGTATTATGAGAACGGTATGGTAATGTACAGGGTTCGTCCGGAAAATAAGTGTACTGATTTTTTCCCATTTTTTAACAAAAGGGGAGTCGTCCACTACGAATTTGTACCTGAACGACAAACTGTAAATGCTGCATTTTACGTCCAAGTGCTCGGCAGGCTTCGAAAACGAGTCGCCCGCGTCCGACTAGCGATCAAAAACATCTGGCGGCTTCATCACGACAATGCGCCGTCTCACACCGCGTTTGTCGTGTCGGACTTCTTGGCCAAGCACGGCGTGGCAACGCTGCCGCACCCGCCCTCCAGCCCGGGCTTGGCACCACCGGGCTTCTTTCTGTTCCCGAAGATAAAGAGGAGTTTGAAAGGAACGCGATACGGGACTTTGGACGCTGTCAAAGAGGCCGTGACGACGTGTCTTCGAGAGGTTCCCGATGATGCCTTCGCGGGAGCGTTCCAGGAATGGGAACGCCGCTGGAACAAGTTTATCGACTCACAAGGGTCCTATTTTGAGGAATATTAGCTTAAGATATGTAAAAGTGTAATAATTTTTTTTTCCTGAGCTCAGTACACTTATTTTCCGGACGAACCCTGTATATTTTATTTCTATGGGTTTATTTAAGTACGATGAATTGAAAGCAATAATTGTCCATAGAGTAATTTTTCTTGTTTATCTGGCCCATCACACTATCAGTTCCATAGGTCAAATTTGGTAATTTGTCAACATTGCCAACATGACCAACATTTCTTCACCGAATAGATGTACGTATAGTACTTATCACCTGAATGACATAATTGCACGTCATCCGATGCCAGTTAAAATCTTTTAAACGAAAAAATATGGCTCAGAAATAAATAAATTCACATATTTTATATAACATAATTCCATCCCAATTCTGTCCTAGTGTGCTATTGAAATGTAAGATATCTTTCTCATTAGCGTTTAATATCTGATTCCATCTTTCGAAAAATTACCAGTGGGGTATCAAAACGACGATGAGGGAGTTTTAAGAGGATTGAGGACAAAACATTTATAGTGCAGTACTAAGCGAAAGGAATCATCTACTCCTGACGAAGGATTAATATTTTTGTAACTTTTACGATTGTTTTCATTTGTAGAAACGTCACATCAAGCGATCATCATAACTTTAGAAAGTTTGAATAAGCAGTTACGGAGGAATAATTAATATTGGTATGTGATGTTTTTGATATTAACACTTTTGTTCAAACGTTAAAACATTTAAATATTGACGTTTTTTTTAAAAATAAATCGTCAAATTGAAGATTTTCCACCAAGTTACGCCAGAAACTGTTTCATTTAACATTTAAATATGTTTTCAATAATCATGGCGTCATGATAGATATTTGAAATTCAATACCGCCTTCGTATTCTTTTTTCCATATTTAATCTAGTCTCGGTTTTATTTTTTATTTATATACATTCATATTTTTTTATTATTTATATATTTTACAACTTTTAACGAATTCGAAGACAATGAAATATTTTCTCGAGGCAAAAGTGTCATTTTATCCATTTTATGGTAAACTGTTACTGTGTATGTGTCATGTAGCATTTGACCAATAAAAATATTCATATTAAAAATATTTTAAGACCGCGTAAAACATGTCCCTACCCAATACTTCATAATAATCCCCCTTTCTTCCTTCAGCAATGTATTTGACCTTATTTATCCACATGCTAACGTGGAGGAATATAATTTCAAACCAGGTCTACCATCGGCAATTTTCATCGCTTCCATTTCAGGAATATTTTTACTGCCCCAATGGCGCAGAAAATGCTTGCATTCCGCAAGGGTGGAAAAATTATTAAATGTGGAATATTTGTGCCAAATGGAAGAGTTATTCGAGGGGAAACTAAGGAAAACCAGTGAGGCATGAAAGCGTCTTATGAACGGTGGAGAGACTATCGATCGTATTCCCTAAGCAAATATTTCAACTCCTTTTCTTGGGCCTACTTTTTAGGCCGCGACACGCTTTCCATCTTGCACCCCGGACTCTCCAGCAAAAAAATGGAGAAACCTCTCGGGACCCTCGCGGATCGCATCATATCCCACAGTGCGAGTCCCTTTATGTCAGAAAGTGATCATTCCGCAAAAAACCCGCTTTAACTGCTCGCAACATTTCTACCCCTTAATGGTTTTGAATGTGGATTTATTCCGCTCATAGACCATTTTTGATTGTGCGAATGCAGCGATCCTTCAAGACGCATGGACCTTTTTTTATCTCACCAAGATCGCAATAACTGCTAAAACTTTTTAGTAAAACATTTTCATGTGCCTAAGTGTAACAGTCCATTTAATGAGATATATTCACTCACTTTTTGTCACTTTTTAAACGTTATATTCCTATTGAAAAAACACGTTTTTAAGTAACTTAAACTATTTTTTATTTGATTTTGAATCTTAATTTTCTTCTTTCACGCGGTACTTATATTTTCATTTTGTGATATGAACGTGTACGTGTTTTCCAATGATTACAGAATGCTTGAGATCTCTGCGATTAGAATATTTTCCTCTCTGCATGCATTCGCGCTGTCGGTTAATCTCCCGAACCGACCAGTTTCATCCCTTTCCATCCTGCACGTGTACTTTAATTTTTTTTCAATCTGGCATTATCCCAACTGCTATTTAGGGATGTTTTTAGTATTTTTGCGAGATTGAAGAATTATATGGAGTAAATATGAAATGGACGCGGCATTCGAGGAAATCTAAGTGGATACGGATTCAGATCCTTTGAACGTAAAAAAATAGCATGAGATATTAAGTCATGTTTCTTTTCTTCAGCATGGGGAGGAAGTCCTGTCCAGCTCTGTGGCGGTGGCTCATCGCATCAAATGATGAGCAAGAAAAAATTTCTGGTGACTAGATTTTGCGTCATTGGGGATCGCGAAAAGGCTGGCGCCTTTCATTTAGGTTCCAAATATGCGCAGGAAATTTCTCATGCTAAAATGTACATGTTTCACATTAATGCTTCGTGAATATGCTTCGCTGAAATTCCGAAGGTACGTACTCTCTGTCTCCGCAAACTCGAGAACACCTCAGTAAAACTTCAAACTAATGAAAAATGCCTAAGCAAAATATGTACTAAATTTGAATAAAAATCCTTGCACTTTTTCGCCATTTTCTTATTAGAATTTTCCTCATAGTTCAGGTACTTTTTTTAAAATAAGATATTTCAATAAACCCATTGCATATTACGAGAAGAATTTCCTTCTAATTCAGTCTAGCTCTCGATCAAGACGGAATTTATAAATTTTTCAGTTAATTATGACGACCTGATTAATTAAACCATCCCCTTAAATTAAGATGACGGTTTAATTTCTTATCTAAGATGATCGTGTGCTAGAAATCCATTTGGGGCAAATTTGACAGAGTGACTGTTTTAAATTCTTCTTTTGCAGGATTTCCATCTTCTGAAATGTAATTGGTGTACCTTATCAAACCCCTTATTATAGAGCAAAAAAAACTATGCAGCACAAATTTGCGCGAAAACCGTGAATTATTACTAGCATGCAGTTTTTTGAAATCTCATGATCACCATGTTCCGCGGCTTAAATTAAGAATACTGGAAGGGATGGAAGGACAACACGCGATACAAATTACTAAGGGTTCACATACTTTGAGAAAATTAAACTTTGCATGCAAAAGTATTCCATTGTGTTCTGCTAATAACATAGAGGGTTCGTCCGGAAAATAAGTGTACTGAGCTCAGGAAAAAAAAATTATTACACTTTTACATATCTTAAGCTAATATTCCTCAAAATAGGACCCTTGTGAGTCGATACACTTGTTCCAGCCGCGTTCCCATTCCTGGAACGCTCCCGCGAAGGCATCATCGGGAACCTCTCGAAGACACGTCGTCACGGCCTCTTTGACGGCGTCCAAAGTCCCGTATCGCGTTCCTTTCAAACTCCTCTTTATCTTCGGGAACAGAAACGTTCTCTAAAAAATGTGGATCATTTTTGCAGTGATCCGCAAGTTGTGTCGCGATTTCCAAACGATTGAGTCTTTGATCATCACTGAGCACTTTCGGCACCAACTTTGCACAAATTTTTCGCATCTGTAATTGGTCCCTAATAATCTCGTGCACTATTGTTTTTGGCACATTACACTGCTCTGCTATCATCCGAACACTAAGATGACGATCAGAGTTCAGTACATCGCGAACTTTTCGCACATTTTCGTCGGTGAGTGTTGTTGATGGGCGTCCAGGCCTTGGTTCGTCGTCGACCTCTTCTCTGTCCTCCACGAACATCTTGTGCCACCGAAAGATCATGTTTCTGGACATGGCTGACTCCCCGTAAGCCTGGTTAATCATACCGACAGTTTCGGTAGACGATTTCCCAAGGTTTACCGCAAATTTGATGGAATAACGCTGCTTGGGCATATTCTTATGTAGAAATCTTTTGGTTATCTCAAACCACATTTTCAACTTATTTAGAATAGCATAATTTGAGATGAGCTTCAAATATAAAGAATACAGGTCGCTTTTGTGTCAACTGGCCGGAAGGTTTGAGGATTTCACTCGAATTTTTGAATCGAACTTTCTGGACTTCTGTAACGTAAATGTCAAGGCACAAATCGTGAGTCGTACTTTTTCAAAGCACATCCATATGGAATAAAGATTTCAAACCAGATATAATGATATGTGTTTCAGTAAACCTAGAGTCAATTGTTTAAAATCGAAACAGTACGACATCTCAGTCTCACACGTCGCTAATCCAAGGTAATAAGGACTGCATCCCCATAGTAAACTATTTCATATACTTATTTTTCAAAAGCCTTTTTATCTAACTACTAATTATTTTGAATAAACGGTTCGTAAAATGCATTAATTCATCTGGATATCATTTAGAGAATAATATATGAGACTAGAATATGGCGTAGTGTGAATTTCGTCTGGATTTTCTGCGCAAATTTCGCCGAATACTTTCGCCATAATTCGCCGTATGCAAATATTAAATTTGCCATGTGAATATTTTGCAAAACGTCGTTCAGGAGATTAAGTGCTGAAATTCTAAAAGAAAGGAAGTTATATAACTTCATAACATCTAATGTTTCGGCATAATATTGCATAAATGGCTTAATATACGAGACGTATTCTTAAAGTAAGTACCGTTTGCTTATATTTAAATATTGGCGCTTCAGAACACAGTTTTACTCCTGCGCGCCATCTACTAATTCATTGAGAAGCTATAGCAGCATTTGTTTTGTTTCAGAAGTCGTTTGCTTGCCCGTGCATGCAAACAACAACGTCCGCGACAATCGTTGATCCCGCCAGCTGTGAAGTGCGTTCTGTCATACGATTCTTGTATGCAAAAGGATTGTCGGCTGCTGAAATTCATCGGGAATTATGCCTAGTCTATAAACCTACAGTTATGAGTGAAGGAAAGGTTAGACAATGGTGCTGTGATTTTAAAAATGGACGAACAAATGTCCATGACGAAGAGCGAAGTGGTAGGCCCAGTATTCTGACCGATGAAATTGTTTCGTAAGTGGAACAAAAACTGCGATGTGATCGTCGATTGACAATTAATGGCCTGGCTGAACAATTTCCTCAACTTGGACGCACTACTTTCCACAATATTGTTACGGAAAACCTCGGATACCACACATTGCGTGCAAGGTGGGTACCTAAAATGCTCACCGACCACCACAAAGAGCAAAGAAAGTCCA
The DNA here is from genome assembly GCA_037158775.1 of Hetaerina titia. Lineage (NCBI taxonomy): Eukaryota > Metazoa > Arthropoda > Insecta > Odonata > Calopterygidae > Hetaerina > Hetaerina titia. The sequence goes on along the minus strand of CM073771.1, from coordinate 76,187,300 downwards.
GTGGACGAGAGTTTTTGGGTCGTTGGGAACTCTTTAAACCACCCAGCGTACAGTCCTGACCTTACACCCAGCGACTACTTCCTCTTCTTGCACTTGAAACAGTGGTTCTGTGGACAACGTTTCGAAACCGAAGAGGAACTCAAGAATGGCGTTGTCGATTGGTTCAAACCTCAGGCGGCGAGTTTCTATGCAGAGGGGTTAAAGAAGCTGGTGCAGCGGTACGAAAAATGCTTAGAAGTGAACGGCGATTATGTAGATAAGTGAAGTAGGTTTGTAGCTAACTAAAAGTGCCAATAAAATGTGTTTCATATGAGTATATTTTTTCCGGTGACCAAACAGGCCTTACTTTATGAACATGCCTCGTACATAAAATTGAAACGGATGGACGTAGAAAAGAGGCTAAGAATGGAATTCTTTGGAGACACATCCAGTATACCTGCACATGTAATCTGAAGCCTCTGTGCGCCTCACTTTTATCTTTCTTAGGATTCAAAGATTATTTTAGTACACCATTTCTCTACACTTTCATTTGTATTTCGTGAACGTAAGAAAGAGCCCCTCACGTTAGTCTTTTCGTAAACCTTGGCAACATAAAAAAACATGGACATTTTTTCAGTAATAAAAGTATAAACATTAACGTAAAACATTGATATCTGGAAAAAATTTCTAATTTTAGAGAACACGGGTTAAATGTTCTTCCGGAACCTCGCGTATGTAGGAATACCTGCTTACTTATTTGCAAATCACGCGAAACATTTTAATTTTGCAAAAATATTGCTTCACAGTGGGCACATTATTTCGTTCATTTTCAAATGTCAATACCATTATTATCACTTAATTGCTTCACTAGTATACCCAACTATACTACTAAATACCTGTATTTGACCATTCTATGATTCATTTAAACTGAACACTCTGTTTATATTTTAAAATCGCGAAAACGTTTATTGGCACCGTGATCTAATAGGGACACCTGGAAGAGAATTATCATCATTTTAATTTCACCCTTCGATCAAAATGAGGGTTGGACACAAACGCCGGGTGACTTGGATGACCAATTATCCATCGTGGTGGAGTGGCGAACTTATATCATCATAGCATGCTGCATCTTTCGGAGTAAGATTTTAAAAGATTATCTTATGCGGTTTTCATGCGGTGCGGTTGTCCTCAAAGGACGCGGAAGACGAGTAGGACTGGGTTTATTTCCAGAGAGAAGCATTTCCGACGGTGGGAGCGAGAGGGCTTCCGCCCGAGCCAATGGGTGGTCATCATCGCACACATTCCGTCACTAATCCCCAATGTTTTTGTTTGGGGGATTTAAATGTCCCTTAACCCCCACAAACGGATCCCATCGAAACCTTTACCCTTTCCCCCGGACTCCTTAGAATAATGGGGTGCGCTCGGATGAGCAATGGCTTCTGAGAGACTTTCTGAGGGAAAGCGCCTCCCCTCCTATTCCTCCTCCTGACAACCGACCGAAACCCACCCTCCGTACCGACTCCCACCCTTGCCCCCTCCATGACCACCCTCCAGTGGACTTAAACGCTCCCCCATCCACCCGTCTCCCTTCCCCATCACACCCCCATCACTCCAGCCTCCCCTTCTTCCACCGTCACCACCACCTCCCCGCGCCTCACCTCTTCCCCTCACTTCCGAGAATACGCCCCTTGGCGACGAATTTAGAACACCTCCTCTCCCGTCCTCCGACGGTTTCACCCTTTCCCTACCTCCCTCCCTTCTCTCCCCTCCCTCTCCCCCACACCCCCTTCCTCCTCCCATATTCCCAACCGACCCGTGCTGCACAATTGTATGTACCCTGTCGCAAATGGCTCTCGCCGATTTCGTCGATTCCGTCTTCCCACTCTCCGCTCTCCGAGATTAATCCTGCGGATACGTGGGAGTTTCCAACGTGATAGCAGGTGGAGAGTGCGTGTGACGTTATGCAATTCAGGAGGAAATCCATCACTTAAAACACAGTAGGGATGGAACGGTGTCAGAGAGAAAAAAAGAGATTAAAAGTCGCTTCTAATTTCCTTTGTTCAGAGAAATAAAAACGGATTCTTCTTCTGCAACAAAGCCGTTGATGATAAAAATCTGTCCTGGGGCTGAGCAGAAGAAACTTCGTGAAAAACGTATTGGTAGAGAGGACGAGGAAGACGAATCGAGAGTCGTAAATTATCCCTCATCAATCATGAGTATTTTTTTTTACAAGTGGGAATCGGCGAATGAAGAATTCTGTGGTTCTTCAAATGCATGCACTGCGAGGCCACGATGCGAATGCGTGGGCGTGTAATGTTTTGGGATTACGATGAGGTAAATACACAGAGAAAATTGGATTTATTCAACATGTAAGTCTGATAACCTCCAAAGTGATCTTAAAAAAAAACCTCGTTTTAAAAGGACTTGTCGAAAATATTACGACTGCACACGTACTTTCGTTGATAAGTGATTTGGGGTTTGCGGTCATCAGACTTTTGTTAAATTCCACGGTTTCGCAGCAGCAAAAATCCGGAGTTGGAGGAGAAAGGTCGAGTAAAACTGCTGTCGCAAGGATTAATCAACTATTCTTATGTAGGCGACGCTGATTGTGACATTTTCGCCAATTTGACGGACTTTTGTATGCATAAAAATAAAGTCTTGGCCCAAAAATCGACCATAATATGAAAAACCGTACATTATATAGTGATTAAGGATGGGAAAAATTTTCTACTTTTCAGAGACACTTTTCCATTTAATCTTAGTATTATGCAGTTAGTGCATCTTTTACCATATTGGTTTGTCAACCAATACTCATCATGGTGAAAATAAAAAAAAATACTTAGAGATAATGAGAGTTGGAGGAATTTACTAAAAATTTAATTTGCATTTAATCACCGGTCCGTATTAACGCCACTCCTACGTTTTATTTCAGATAAAGAAAACGAATTATTTAACTTTTCTCGATATAACCAACATCATGAGCATCTGCGTCACTTCGTACTTGAGGGTTAAGGATGAGGAGGATGTGGGACAAATAAGAAAAAATTGAGGATCGTGAATACTGTATGTAGCTGATATAATATTTATATTTCCTTTGAAAAAATTTAAATAGTAGTTGCAGAAATTTAAGAAATTATTGAAGCCGTGTCGTTAGTTTATTTCTTCCGCATGCTATAGAAGAGTCATATTACAGAATCGTGAACTACTGAGTGAGTCCTCCAGTTTAGTTTTTCATATTTCTTTCTACTCAAACGGCAGACCATTGAAATTCTAGAGGTCGTGGAGCTGCAGGTATTTCTCACGATATATTTACGTAAAAGAAAAAAAACCGGAACACGTGGAAAAGAGCATACGCCGTGGACGTGTTTCATAGGCTCAGGGCTAGTAGGATTACGTGTTACTCACAAGGCAAACAACGCCAATTATTGAAAAGAATCCTGTTCGAACAGTTTTCGCGATACTGGAGAGGATTTTTACGGAATCGCGTCATCACCGAAATCAGCTACTGACCTCACAAACGAACGTTATGATTCAGAAGCGTTTTGTAGCCAGTGACTACCGACGCGGGAAGACCAGTGTCCAGGCACACTGATGGGGCATTGGATGGGGCAAGATGGAGCATTGCCTCCGTCCTCAAGAACTTGCAGCTCGCCTGACACCGATTGATTGCTGGGATGAAAGGGCAGTTGCAGTAGGTCTGATGGACGTCGAAATCCAAAAATGGAAATGATATAAAAATCTGAGCGGGATAACGAAAAAAAGAAAAAAACCGGCATCAAAGGAATGTGAAGGATTAAGTATCTTTCGACTTAATCGTAATGATATTGATTTACGTGCTCGCTGGGGAAAAATCGAGGACCACGGAAAGCGAAGATGAAGAGGGAGTAGATGGGAGATGAGACGATAGCGGCGCTGGGAGTTTTAGGGGGGGAGATAGGAGGATAGGAGAGGAAATGAGAGGGAGAGGAGGGGGTGACGTCGGAGGCGATAAGGGAGGGCGGGAAGGAGGGGATGGTAGGGCATGGGGAGAGGAGATGGGGGGAAGGAGTGTGAAAGGGGCGAGTCAATACAAACCGCACCCATCCTCTCTCATCTTCCCTATATCTCCTCCATTTTTCATTAAGGTTCGCAATATTTTTCACCAACATTAAAGCACCAGGAATGCACCATTTCAATCCAATTTTTCCCCACCGTTTCTGTTTCTACCACAGGTCGTCGGGTTTTTTGCATATCCCTCAGGACAATACTCCATATCGTACTCTTTAGCTTGAGGTACTTGAAAAAAGGAAATTTAACTCATTTAAATAATAGAAATATCAGGTCATGCGTAGTATGCATTCGAAAGTACGAAGTAATATGCAGTGACATTTGACGTGCTAGTCTTAAAAAGAATTCTATCAATGACATTGCTGACGCAGAACAACATTTGAATTTGATATTTAATTATATTACTTACATTTGTAACTATATGGGTACTGCTACAGTGACAGTGTCAAGCTCATATTAATGAGAAGATTTTGTTTACTTGTTCATGAGAATTTAGAAGGCACATATTACTATTAACTATTTTTGCTATACATCTTCGCGAACTTCTGATATTGAAAATAACCGCCGTGACATTACCCTATCGTTTATCAATATTCAGTTGTTTCATCGACATTTTTTTGATTGGATGGATAATACGGAATTGCCAAGGCTATTTGTTTGCTGGAAAATGTAGAGATCTCAAATTTGGCTTCAAATTCTCTTGTAATTAAGGATTATAGATGTTGGTCTTACGAGATTCAAGATCAAGAAGTAATGATCGATTAGCAAAGATGAGAGAAAGCAAACGGCTAACAGTCAAATATTTCGAAATACGTACTAAATGTATCTACCTACCTTAGAGTGACACGTTTCTTTGAAATTGGTCATTTATTGGATTAATGAAAAGTCTTTGAAAAAGTCGCGCGAACCGTTTTTGAAATGATTATCTTAGTGACAAATATCTGGCGGTTCATGCACCTTTGACAGTATAAGTTTTCATTAAACATTCCTCAAAGAGGTTTTTCGCCCTCCATTGATCTATCTAATCGGCCCAATTTTAGTTGAAAAACTTCAGTCCAATAATATGGCACTTATTTCTACCAATAAAATAATGCATCTGAAACTCTGATAGTACCTTTTTTTACAAAAACTCATTCAAGCCTCTTAAATTATGCAGCCTCTTAATTTTTACACCAAAGATAACTAACTATTTATTATAAAAAAATTCGCCGTAAAGAATACATAAGGCCATATTTAATAAATTTCCGTCTAACAAAGGCTTTTACGTTCCTGTTTATCATTGATTTCATTAAAATTATCAAAATCTCGGTGTCATTTCCCAATAATTTCATTCCGTAACCAAGTGAATCGCTGACATATGTCTAGAGTCGTATGCAAACACAAAACATCACACATTCCCAAGCATAGAACTTGAAGAAACAGAAGAAACAACATCTCTCGTATGAATTCACAAGGCTCAAAGGGAATGTACAAAGGGATACTGTATTTAGACAAAATCTTTTTAACCGATGGTAATTAGCTTTATATATCGTTGCCTCTAGTGCATTTTGCGCGGACGCCTGCTCGAAGAATTCGGTGATGAGGGTAAAAAAGAAATTTTGCACTTTTTTTCACCCCATCATAGAAGAATTCCACTAAGTTAAGCCTGAAACTATTACGTTTATCAAATTCGGCGGTGCTTGAACCACACGGAAGGTCTTGCAAAAATGAGGCAAGTTGAGTACCGTTTTTACTTTGCAGGTAGCCTCTCTCGTTCCTTCACAGAAAAGATCTTTAAGGCCGCCAGTTGATGACGGCTTCATTTAGTTTCACAAGTGTCGAACCCCACGGGAGATTAGGCCCAGAAAAAAAAAATTGACGAAAGCGTTCACGTCTCAAGTTTACGCCACTTCTCGATAAACGGCGGCGGAATTCTTTTTTACGTGTTTCCCGGTAGCGTGCGATATGTTGCTCCTTATGCCTTCCATGAAACTTCAAAGGCCTCTTGTTTCCCAAATGCTTTATCAACTCCTCTTCCCTCCCTACGGCCCCCCCCCAATCTCCCTCCAATTTCCCCGGACCAGGTGCTTGGAAAGTTTATCTCGCCCCTTGATTATACCCTTCAGTCTTCTTCGCATCTGGCCCCTACCTTTCCTCCTCCGACAATTTCACGTCTCGCAAGCAGCGAAGATGTTCCCCTTTACCTCTCACTTATTTGAAATTTTGGCTTTTGGCACATGACACCGCAGTTTCTGAGCGCACGCATGACCGTGTGTTTTTTTCCCCACTCTCGCTCGCTTCTCTCGTTCGCCTCATTGTGTTGGGCTCGCCCTCTCGGGTGAAGGAGCATATCTCTCTTTCGGTCTGGAGCCCAGAAGGGCCTTGGTCATCTGCATAAAACGGCAGAGTTGATGTTTATCCCCGTAAACGTCGGCACACTCACCACGCGTCGAGTTTGACGATACCGCCACCCCAACGGAATGACTAATTCAAGAAACAGAGGTCCACGAGGAAACATTGGCCAGACATCAACGTCCAAAACAGCGTTAATGAATGTGCACAAATCCCTGCGTCAAAGTTGACGTCTTACTTCGCACCTAATAGTTTCATTCGATCCCTTGTTCAAATATGTATGACATAGGTATATTTTTACATCCATGGCATAGGCAAATTGTACTGATGCCATTATCTTCTACTAATTTCCAAGTTTTACCGCAAATGTTTCACGGTACATGGTTTGATTATCTTATTCCTTTTTTGGCTTGAGTTGCTTTAATTTGACCTTTTTCACCATGTATTTATCGATTAGTACTGTTTTAAAATTAATATTATGGGCAGAATGTAATATTTGTTTCTTGCTCCAATTGGTTACCTCAGAACACAAATATGTAATTCATTTATTCATTATTTCCCACTTTTAGGTAGTTCGCTTATCAAGGAGACGCCGTTTTTCTTTGTAAAAATTGTGATAAATAATGTCTTTTGAGACCGTTCAAGGCTTGATAACCCTGAAATTATGCTTTCTGTTAGAGGTTTGTACCCATATTTTCGTGAATTCGCGTGTACGAGGTGTGTTAAAAAATTAACGGGAATTTTAATTTTTCGGACAATAATATTTATTTATTTTTGTACATTGATTTTGTCACCTTCATAGTAGTCCCCATTGGAGATTATACATGTATGCCAGCTCTTCTTCCAAACCCCGAAACACTTCTTAAACTGGATCTTTGAGATAGTCTTTAGTTCTTTCAGCGATGCGCTTTTAATGTCATCTACGGCGGTAAAACGACGGCCCTTCAAGGTTCTCTTAATTTTTGGAAATAGGAAAAAGTCACACGGAGCCATATCTGGCAAATATGGAAGCTGGGGCATCGTTACAGTATTGTTTTTGGCCAAAAATTCACGAACAAGTAATGAAGTGTGAGCTGGTGCACAATCGTGGCGCAAAAACCATTTTGGAACGAATTTTGCTGCCATGCGTTTCATACCCAAAAAATTGGAAAAAATGTCATGATTTGATCCAATCGATGTGCCAACATCATCAGCGACCTCTCTAATTGAGATTCGGCGATCGTTCATAACCATTTCTTTCACTTTTTCCACGTTTTCATCGATTCTTGATGTGCTTGGGCGTCCAGGGTGTTCGTCATCTTCAAGGTCTTCACGGCCTTCCTGGAAACGCTTATACCACTCGTAAACTCTTGATTTACTCATAGCAGACTCACCATAGGGCTTTGTTAACATTTCACACACTTTATTTCATTTTTTACACACTGTTTGATACAAATTCTTTTATCCATTTCTTTTAACAAACGAAAATCGCAGAGCTCATAAAACACGTCTAACCGTAGTGGCTGTTACAAAGTCCCCAATGAAAACAGCTGAGAGTTTTATCATACTTCAGGGGCATGTATACCAACATAATAAAAAAATTTGAAAATCGTACTCTCCAAGCCCGCGAAATGAAACAATTCCCGTTAATTTTTGAACACACCTCGTGCATGGTCATATTGAAATCAAAAGATAACAACCATGGAAATCCATAACGGTCACCTCTAGACAAAATTCTAAGAAAGCTATTATTTAAATTCGAATTCAGGAAGGTTCAGGCGACAGTTTGGGAAAAAAGTTAAAACTAAAACTGGCTCTCTTCATTAGGCGAAATCAGCGTGGCCCGGCATAATTTGAGCCTAATGAGCGCCAGGGTCCGAAATCTCCCAGAAATGTCGCCAGGTTAACGAGAACAGGTAAGTCCATGAGAACTTCGATTCGAGGGATGCTGAAGCTTCACAAGCCCCTCCTTCCCCCTTCTTTCTCTGTCCACCTCCCTCCCTCCCCTCCTCCTTCTGCAACCCCCTCGTGCCCACAACGGAAAAGTTTCAGACGCAGCGGCAACAGAAGAGAAGATACGCTTTACATCTCGCAAAATGTTTAGCCGAGTAGAGTTTCCGACTTCGTGACAAGCAACTTGTTCATTTTATTAGGCCCCGCCTTACATGAACCGTGGGACCTGTTATATGCCCTGGCCTGCAAAAAAAGGCACTCAGCTGAACAACGAGACGCGGAGAGGAAGAAGCACTCATAACAGGTCGAAAAGAACATCCCTTACCTCCTCTCTCATCCCCTCTCCCTCCTTCTCTCTCTCTCTCTCCCTCTCTATTCTAACCCCCTCCCCGGACGTCCCCGGGTCCTCACTGCATCCCCCGTACCACTCCACCGGGAACTTTCCCGAGGGGACGATAGAAATTCATCCGCGAGTGCATGCTTCTCTCACCCGGGTCCACGCGAGGTTTTTCGGAGGCACACTCCTCCACTCATTTAAACGAGCGCGTCGGGTCGCGTCGCGTCCTCCCGCCACGCCACGCCGATGTAATCGAAGCAAACCCTCTTCGACGTGAGCGAAACACAACGAAGACGGAATAGGAGAAAATTCACGAAAGAAAAGAGAGGGAGAGAGAGAAAAAGAGGACGTACCTCACGCACCGCGTCAGAGCGTCGGCATGCAAAAAGATTCGGGTTATCTCATATGGTGTGGCAGGCCTGTCAGCAAATAACCAAGTCCTCCCTCCTCCTCCCCAACCCTCTCGAGAAGCCGTCCCTCTCCCACCCTCCTCCCGCGGGCTTTGCACTACAAGCCACCCCATTCCCTCCTCTCTCCCTCTCTCCATCCCCCCGGGCCGCAGCACAACCACCCGACGCACACACCGACACTGCCCCCTCCCTCTCTAAAAAGTCCACCAACCTCTCTCACCCCCCCTCTTCCCTATCCAATGCCGTCCACCTCTTCCCTCCACCCCCCCTTTCCTCTCTCTCTCTGCATACCCTGGATCCCCCTCATCCCTCCTGCCATTCCCGTCCCCCTTACGTCGTCTTCCCATTTAGGAATCCAGCATCCTCCCATCCCTTCTCCTCCTCCCGTGCCGAAACCCCCCCATCCCCTCTTCACTCTGAACCCCTCTCCAACAACCCTCCCCGCCAGATTCGTCCCTATCCTTTCCCTCTCCAACCCCCTCGACCCCTCCACCCGTGTGATCCTCTCTCTCTCTCTCAACCCCCTCCGGCCAGCCTCCCCTACTCTTCCATCCCCTCTTCAACCCCCCCCCTCTCCATCCCTCGCCAAACTCCTCATACTCTTGCAGCATTTCCTATCTGCACCCAAATGCCCTTGAGTACGTTGAGATTCCACTCTCTTTCCCTCTCGCTCCTTCTTTCTCTCCGCCCTCCCTCCCCAGCTCCTTCCTTCCTTCCTCTCCTTCATTCGACGTGCGTGCGAGAGCGCCATCTCTTCGGAGACGTCCAGACGGCCAAACTCTCCCTCCCTCCCTCTCTCTTTTTTTCTGGTCAATTCCCTCTGATAGATAGGCAAGAGATAATTCCATTCCTTTTTTCCCTCATCAACAACCTTAGGTAACCAAGCGGTTCACTTTGCTTCACTCCCTCGACTTCACACGCTTATTCCTCTCCCTCTCTCCCTCTCTTTAGTCGTAGTTTTCGAACAATACGAAGATTGCTTTTGATTAACACAAGTTGAGCTACCAAAGTTTACAACGAGATTCCTAATTTTCGCATATAAATACGTTCTTTGATGCGAATTTCACTTATAGTAAACTTAACGCATCGGCTGGACATAAAACAAATCACGAGCAAATGGTTTGAATGATTCGGAAATCAATTAGCTGCGTATAAAATTCATCCTTCTATCTTTTTACAAATGATTCAGGCTTTTGTCAAGGAAATAATGAATTATTTCGAAAAAGTATCGCTTGGTGCAAAACATAGGAACTATGGATACTGTAAAATATCTACAGATGTTGTTCACACAAAATGAGTGGGACGAATCATGCATACTAGTATATTTGAGGACTGTTTCTCATTATTTATAGAACTATGATAGCTACCTAAAGTCTTTTTATGTTCGTAGTGATCATAATCTGATGCTTCTAAAGGATGGGCTAATAATATGAGTATAAAATGTATCATACGTACATTTATCTAAATTCAGCTTTACCAATAAAGTGGATCACTTTTGTACATGACCATGAATCGTTCAATATCTGTCAGATAGTGTTGGATGGGAAAATGAGTTTTGTAAGTTTACTCTCACGATAAAATAATAGCTTTGTATCCAGCAAATTGTGGACATTCTGTTTCAGAATATTTTACAAGTGTAATCAGTAAGAATTGTGTAATTTCCATTTGTAGACCTCGTAATTATTTTAAGCTCTCTTGCCTATATGTTTGGATTTATGGAAAACCTTTTGCTGACCACAGTTGTAAACTTAAGGGTCACTTAAAGCTTATTTTGTTGTAATTTTTCATTTATAGGTTTGTAATTTGTGTTGGAAGGAAAATATGTATCTCATTTTTCCTGTTGCAGGTAAATGTGATATATTTCTATGCGCGTTTATTTTTACTCATTAGCCATGGTAACTTTTCATTTGTAAAATTATCAATTATTTGTGTCGATAATTATTGCTATGTTCCATTAAATTTTTAAAACATCCAGATTTAGAATGAGTTTACCCGACTTATTAGAACGGGGAGGTGAATATACGAATAGTGGCTTCGTTTTTAATGATTAATTTGAGCTAAGATACAAAAATCGGATGCACACCCTTTAACAATAATGCGAACACATTTATGAATTATCTTTTTATTATTAAGGGTAACGTTATTACTCCTGCCACTGAAAATTCCGTCTTGGTCAATAATAATTCGACGAATTACCAACTCCTTCGCAAAATAGAATATCAAATTACTCCATCCATTCTCGCCATTATCCATTATAAATTTCCGGCATATTTTCACTGGAATTTTAAACAGGTGAATGGACTCAATCATTGGATTGAAAACATTATCTGCTCTATTGCTTTATGTTTTTATTTTACTTTTTAAAAATATCTGGGCTAATTTTATATTTGTAATTCGCAAAAGCGTTCATTGGCGACTGAAATTCGTTCCATAGCATGCACGTTTAATTCGATTAATGCAATATTTTATGTCCTTACTTAGGTGTGCACGGCGCAGCTGCCTCGATTGCCCCACCCTAGTCACGGCAGTGACCCTCGCCCCGCCTTCCCCACCCCCTCTCATCCTCCCTTCTCAGCCTCTAAGCGCGCCACCTAGGTTTTTTTCCCCCTCCGTCTGCTCTTCCGATTTGGCATCTTTTTTTATCCTCTTCCAGCCTCCCCGCCAAACATCCTCCTCCCGCCCCTCCCTGTCCTCTCTTATCTTGGATCTCTCGCTCGACCTCCCCCCATCCCCCCCCCCTACTCTCTCCCTCTCTCTCTTCATTTGCAAACCTTCGCTTATTTCTCCTCCGCTCTTCCTCACCCCTTGTCCTACCTCTTCTCCTTTCTTCCTCTCCTTTCTTACGCCAATCCCTTTCCTGTAGCTCTCTCTCTCTCCCACCATCCTCCCCTCCTGCCCAGCCTTAGCAAACGTTGATGTGGAAGACAGAATACCTGCTTCCTGACGCGAACAAGTCCAGGTTCGTCCTGAAGAAACTCTGGGCACGGTTGAGAATTGGGAGAAATGACGCACGCCGCATCTGCAGAATGTCTCGCGGCGACGCAGGGAAAAAAAAACCGGAATACATCGGTTAAGCCAACCCGGAGCGGATAACAGAACATAAAATATAACAGTGGCAATGGTGGGTCTAGCTCGTTGAGGGTAAGTCATGCGCACGTGGAGGTGGAATTACGGCTGGGTGAATTAACATCACAGCGAAGGGAGTATTTTCATTCAATATTCATTGATTATTCTCCCTCCATTACTTCCTTCCATTAGCCACTTGATTTTGGTAACTCACCTCATATGAACCCTTTTCCAATATCGATCTCAACTGGTTCAATGAAGGCGCTCGGGAAACGAATATGGGATGCTCAGTCCTTTCCAAATCGTAGACCGTTAGGTGACCATTAGCACTGTCATTCATGGGATTACATATTTACAATTACATCTTTTGAAATACTTATTATACTTGCTTAAAAAAGCATTTACAATATTTAACAAAGGGTCCCGAAGAATTTTCAATGGCAAAAGTATTTTTAAGTTGGACTCTATAAAAAAAATTTGAGAAATACTTCATGAATTTTTAACGAACCTTATCAGAAAATAAAAAAAATGAAACAAGGGAAATTAATAGGTTTTTGATGTCTTCTACTGAAAAAACAATAGTTCTTTTAATTTAAATATTTAATTTCGGTGATTTATAATGCTCCAAAAACGTAAATTTTCATATTAATTCTACCTCCGCCCTTTTGTCTCAGTGGCGGCTTCCTGGGTACCCTGTAGACGTAGAAATGTTGAGAGGATTTATTAATCATGGATATTGCTCACACAACAGGTATCGTTAGCTCCAGTTCAATGAGTCTGTGCGGCAGCGCTGCTTACCTCGCTCCCGTTCACGAGAGTTGGATCATTATGAGAGAAGTGAATTTATTCATGCCTCAAATAAAATTCATTCGTTAAGTAAACATTTTCTTACGATGTGACGATTAAGTTTTAAGACGAACGGAGTGAGTAGGCTATTAGTTGGAATCAACCCTTCATAAACAAAATGGCCGCGCCTTCAAAGGTGCTTGTACGACAATGTCCTCATGAAATCAAAGTTTAAGGATGCATATTATTCTTGTGTGAAAAAAGTCAGGAGTCTTTCCTAGTCAGTTTGTCTTTCGAGAATTATTTTTGCAAGGTAGACAACCTATTCGAGGGAAGCAGTGATTTTAAAAGAAGTCAGTCGCCTGCCATTTCCAACAGCAGTGAAACTACTACAAAATATTAACCTATAGAGACGTAAATCTCACGAAAAATCATTTTAAGTTCCCTTAAAGCTGTTGACCTATCCCCCTCTGCCATTCGGACTTTTAGCAACTTGGCCTAATTAAATAATAAATTTATGAGTGGCTTAAATACATTTCTAATGGGTTTTTGGATCATAACCTTCGGGAAGACTGTGATAGGCAAGCGAGGAATCGATAAGAATGTGATAAGTATGTTGTGGATGTTCTGAAGGGAGGAAGTAAGTATGCGGAGTTGAAGAAGGTTCATTGTGGTGTCAGATGTCAGATTTTTTGATAGGGGAGGAAAAGATATTTTACTTTTTTCGATCTTTACCCATAAAAAAACTACCTTAAATGGTAGATTACCGATTAGGCGAGCATATTGGGATTACTTTTCGGAGGAACGCAAACTTTTACCATTCATATGGAATCTACTTTTCCATTTATGTGAACGATAGGAACAGCAGATAAAAGAAAATGGAAGGCGATGGGAATGATTTACTATCGAAGAATGCTGAAAATAAAATGGGTTTACAAGAGCAAGAAATGTAGAATTAAGTACTCAAAAGAGTGGGTGAAAAGAGGACGCAAAAAGATGGAGAACATTAAAATAATATAGACATAATAGAAAATTTCTATGCAAATATGGGGTATGAGGGAATGAAGAGATTAGCAGGGAAATGGATAATTCGGTGATATGTCACCGACCAATCCACGGAATGATAATCCATGACGATGAAAAATTATCGCGAATCCAATGGCCACTACCTTGTTAAATCTCACGTGAAGCAGCACTTTGCGAATAGAAATATCACTGCTGCCATTCATCAATCCGACCTTTGCATATTAAGTCGCAATCATGGAATTAGAAGTCCTTTTACTTTGGAGAAGTGTATACAGCAGTGAACACGAAACGATAGCTGGACACAAACGTTCGGATTTTCCGTCAGATTTGTCCTAACGTTATCAAATCTGTCGGTCTAATACTTCGCATTAGTGGATGTTGCCAGCGGGAGAGATAGCTAGGTAATAGATCTGACGGCCTTGATTCGACAGTCCGGAAAATCTCATGCCTTCCATGCACTCTGAAATCCTATTACTTGGACGTACTTCGGCACACGATCTCCTGGCATCGTGGTTATAAACTGAACACGGAAATTCGTGACTGGTGAATAAAAGTGAAAAAACAACTTAGCTTGCTTTTTACACATTCCATAGAACCATAAAAATTTTGGTATTTAGTTTTCTGTGGCCATGCACAGCACTTATCACCTAAATACATAGTAAAATCAGGGATTTTGAAAGGGTCGAAGAATATTCTCAAAAAATTTAATAGAGCGTTGGCGGAATATTTTAATGGTAAGGGACCCATGAAATATATTTCAATGAATATGTTAGAAGGAAGGGGTACAATGACTTAATTAATCCCTCAAAAGATCCAGATGAAAAAATGGTAAAATCAAAATCCATTACCGGAAAAGATCGAAAATTGTGTCGCTCATTCTCAAATGATCCTGTGATCTAGGTTATGGTCATGCAACATGCGTAGAAAATACGTATACCTAGGTACATATTACTATCTTCCAACCATGCATTGGTCTACTTGGTGCAATTGTTTCTCTTGAAATGCGCAACGCAGGCATTAACGCGGAATATACAGGAGCAAGCACGTTCTTCTTCGGGAGAATGTGGTCGGCTCGAAAACATAGAAGGCTGGTTGCACTACACTTAGACGAAATAGCTACAGATAGTTCACGCACGTCAGAATATTTTAGACAGCCTGGTCTTGATGTGTCGAACGTGTAACTAAACAGATCGGATCTTACAAAATTAAATGTCAATAACAATTAGTTTCGTCCCTCTGCGACACCGATCTATCATCAAATCAAATTTATCATCAAATATTTTACAAAATATTTGATGATAAATTATAATTATCTCTGCCTTAATCCCGCATATGCGGGTATTTACTGACGGGATTTGTCTTGTCTTTCCACATCTGAAGGGATATCCGCTCGTGCATGACTTACCTTTAACTCATGCAAGTCGCACTTATAGAGTAATTTAAGACTTGCAGGTAATTTTCGTTTTTTTCCGGTGGTTCGCCACCCAACAAATACAATATAGTTTGTTCGTGATGACCATTAATGGCAACGTATGAACCTTTATGAAGTTTTTTTCTCGCATGGGGCAATAAGCTACTAATTTAGTGTCCTGTGAGATGTGTCCCACTAATATGTTCCTCTAACGAGGTACTGAATCTACAGATTTGATTTTACAGAGACAAATCCGACGAGCATTCTTTCATGGTGACAGGGCATCAACTTAGAGTGACGCGAAACGATCTTATGAACATACCAAGTACCTATATATTACTTAGCTATTGAATTTTGCTATGCCATAACTGATTATTATTTCATCTATTTCATCAATGGATTGGAATTAGGCAATAATAGCATATGGAGATACTGAAGACAATGACCGAAAATTCGCACCCTCCATGCCCTTTGCTCGACCCTTTGATTTGAAAAGAAACGACCTATTTTAGCCATGAACCTTTAGAAAGGCCTTTTCAATGCTTTGTGTTTGAATCACTACGTCGCTCATGACGATGTGAAGGTCGCTCTTATGTGGAAGAATGTTTATTATTTGATTGAGATAGTGATTGGCAAATATGCTTAGGTGAAAGGAAAAGCGAAGGCAATTTTATCACTGTGGCACAGGAGGAAAACGTGGCATTTAGTTGCTTATGACGTATAGCATAAAACTTGGTATTTAGATTCGCCGATGAATTATCTCTGCCTATAATCTTTATATTTGCGAATAATCTTTCAATCTCAACAGCGTCATAAAGAATGTCCATATATATGACACCCCCGATAAGGTTTTTGAAGAAGACGATAGGATTTTATGATTCCGGATTCCAGGATCTACCTTTATAAAAGGTTGCCGAATATATAGTATTCATTTTTACGGTTCGATCACAACATTGATAAAAAAAAGATTCCCATCATGCCTAGTAGTTTGCGAGGGGTTTCAAAGCGCATGTTGAAAACTATTGGAAGGGAAAAAGATAATGAAAAATAAGTAAGGTTCACTGGATGAAAACCTAGCAATTAAAAATTATGAAAGTCCCCGACATTCCTTTGAAATGTTGTTTAAAATAACAAAATTGAAAAATGCACAGATGCATAAGAAGAAAAAAGCATACGGTAAATAATGCACAGAATAACTTCGAATTATGGTTTTCCGAAGAAGTATTTCGAATGAAATGTGCGATCTTTATGTGGGTTCATAAAAAGATACATGTGCTAGAACTAGGATTTACCGTAGGGTAAATGATTATAAAAGTATTAAAATAAAATCGGAAATATGCTATAAACTGTTCATCCATTATCTGTTCCTCTTTTGTTTCGAGACATGTATGAATAATCATCGTTTGTAGGAGACATTGACGCATGAATGACCTTAGAATTCGAAAACAATGGTTTTTAGTTTTACTACAGAATTTAGGAAACAAAGGGACTGCCAGACGGGAAACACGAGAACTCTTTGTCCACTGTTGTGTAACATTGATTTTCAGGTCTATCAACATTTCCTTTCAAATTTTATAACCATTGCATTGGAATGAAATCAATTGAATGAACAGGAAATCCGGGAACCGGTTGGAATTCGAACAGAGGCTTGGGTAGAGTCAATGAAAAGCTGAAAGATTCAATGCTGAAAATCATATCATGAAATTAACAGCATATGCTCACAGCAATTATCCTAAAATATTTGCGTGCACGAAAAATGCACCTGGTGCCGTACTACTGAAAATCATCAATGCCAATGGCTTCATGTAGCGCAATTGGTTCAATTTCTCCAGTGGCTTTCTTCATGGAAAACAAAATACTTACGAACTAACAAAGATGAATTATTCCACGCATGATGATTTATTAGAAATCATATCAATTTTATTAGTTGCAATTTCGATTAAGTTAAAACTGCTTTGAAAGACATTCCGTCGCTGCAGACGTTGGTCGTCACAGCCTGCCAGTTTTAGCCTAATCGTTCAACTTGAAATTTCCCTTCTCATTGAAAATCAGCTATGGGTAGGCCAATGTAGGTAGCAATGCCTGGAGTTCAGAAATTTCCAGAAAAAAAAGTTTAGTATTTGTTCCAATTCTAATTTTTTCAATACAGAGACATGTGACGCATTTGAAGAAGTTCTTTTGAAAGCAATGATGTCCAGAACTTTACAAATTAACTCCATGCATTTGTCCAAATTATTTTCAGCCAAAAGAATAACTTCGATTTGAAAAAAAACGATTTGGCCATTGACATGTCGTTATACCTCAGTAATTTGACACATTGTGAATTTAATTTTATACATCAGAATATGATGATTTGTAAATTTTTATGCATCTTTTGGGTACACAGTTTCTGAATTACAGTTTATTAATGATCATCAATTAACCATTGATAATCAAAGATATATTTAAGCAAAATTTAATTTGATATTTTTTGCATGTGCGAGGAAATATAATTCCGTCCATTTGAAAAGGACTCAATGTACCATTTTTTTCGATCAAATCCTGAGAACTTGAGGCATGAAACCGCTTAAAAAAATATTGAATAAAATATAATTTGTTTTTTAGTTAACCTGATCAATAATTTAATGGTTTCAGGCACTAAGTTAACCTGCTAACTTGATGTGAAAGAGATATTTTGTTCTTGAATTAAAAATTATGAATTCTAGTTTTACAAGGAAACAATTGTGCTTCGTGAAATCGGTACTCACTAAGCAGTGAAAGACACAACAAAAAACTGAAAGTAATGAACTCATACTTGTTTTTGTTAGTAACTAAGTAACGCTGCGAAATCACATAAAGCAGTCTTTTTCTGCGAGCATATATTTTTTACTCTTTACAAGGCATTTTGCCTCGTTTTCCCACCGCCTCCGTAGCCAATTTATTATTATTTCACATCTTTCATCGCAATCGAAACCTTATTTTGACTTTTTTTGTGCATGAAATGATTGCCCTTCTCTTTCCGTTCACTTTATTGAACATGCTGGAAGAAAATTGATGATTGAAAATCTGGTTTTCATCCACACAACGACCTTTAACAATACGAGGCCGACGTTTAAGGACAAATTTTAAAAAGATGAATGATGAGTACTTTTAAATTTGCTGTATAGTTGAAAATATTTTCATTTTACGATGGAAAGGAGAGACTTCGTGGTGCCAAGATTTGAAGGACGTGAAAAAATCAGCACAAATCTTCATCACCTTAACTTCATCCGACAAGTCCTATTGATTGTGACTAATCTCATTCCTTGTAGAAAGGGGCGCAAAATTTACATAATTTTCATCATCCTTGGCGTGAAGGAGTCTCTTGTTCAGTCTTAATCTTTTGCAAATATAAACCTGTCTTCCTTATTTAGGAAGTTGAAATTCTTCGACTACAGATTTTAGAACACATTTCAAGAATAAATGTGCTTGACGCCTTAAAGATTAATCATAAGATAAATTTATAGCTAGCTCAAGAGTTCGTAATGAAAGATATATGTGCATCATATTAACAGGAGGAAAGAATTTCAAAAATTTATTCTTATCATTATTAATTCTAAAGATTAACAGCCAAGGGAAATGGGTTGGTAGTTGCCAGTGAAAATGTACATGTACTGTTTGCTCTTCGTCGTTAATACGCTAACGTTTTTAATCTCATCAAGCGTTAAAATAGCCATGGAAATATAAAAGACAAAGGAGAGTTAAAATTTAATGGTAGATATGAGTCAAACAGTTAAAACCCGAACTCAAATAATCTAGGAAAATAGTTTTAATTTTAAAATATATTTATTTTCAAAAATGCTTGCAGGCAAGGCTCAAAATCTTATCGTCACCCCTTGAAAGAGTATATTTTTCTCATGGTTGAAATTAACTTTCTCTAAACGGAAGGTATCACAGGAGATAAGAAGAAAGTGGTTTAAATTAAAGGTCACTGAATAAATGATCGATTATTTTGACTGAGATAAATCGGAAAGCTATTGGAAATAATAAAATGACTTTCGATAAAAATTGGAAACGCAATGTTTACCTCATACACAATTTTTAAAAGCGTATTACTTCTTCGTTTAATTGTCACATTCTCAGACTGATATACAATACTTTGAGCTCTCACAGATGAAAAGCTAATTATCAACTTGTCCCTTCAATTTATGAAGAATTTTATTTGGTGAAAATTCACAACTATTCTCGAAAATAATGATGTTCTTATGTCAAGTTTAAATTGATTAAATTTTAGTATATGTCGATTTCTCCGGGGTGTAAATCCCAGGGACACGTTACAATATGTTTAAACGAAATGTTGGAAAAAAATGATGGCATTTGGCGGTGCAAGGAATCGGAACAATAGATTTTAAAGCATGACTACAATCAAATACGGTCTTCGATATATTTCAATTGATCAGCATAGCTTACTCGTACTTGTATCCCACTCAAACATAATCAAACAAGTAATGTTTACCATAACTTTTTCTTGTACAACCGTGAGAAGAGGTTTGTGAGCTTGTCTCGTACTCACATATGAGTACGAGACGTATCTGTGGGCACATTTAATACATGTATGCCTGATCTATTTTCGGAAGTTTTTCATAAAAGAAAATAGGTTTCAAATGTGGGCATATTTTGCGCGAGTCAATCGGAGGATTTTCTAAAAGGAAGCTTCACGTGAAAGAGGAAAACAAAATTAAAAATCTTTACTACCAAAGGACCTTCACCGACCATCTAATACCAGCCTCCTCTAGCCACCGACACTCACTTAAAGATGCAGCTTTCTACTCTTTTATGTAGAAAGTTCTTCCTGCTTCATTATCTTTTTAAAATCTTCCAAGAATTACCTCAAACAACTAACTATAGAACGACGAAACTCATCAGATTAGTTGACAAACTCACAACACAAAAAGAAAACAAGAACGACGCTGAAAAAATTGTCCTTTTTCTAAAGCGGAGGGCTCACTCAAATTAAGTAAGCTTCCATTCATAGAATCATTGTGGGAAGTTAGGAGATCGTTAAATCTCTTTCCCTGAAAAGCTTATACGACTAGACTTATGTAATAAAACTAATGACACTAAAAACATTCTCCGTAACTATACAGGAAAAGCATAAAAAGATGTTGTTAAAGTCCAAGGTTAGCTTACTTATGAGGGAGATACGGATATTAGCGTGTGTGTGTGTATATATATATATATATATATATATATATATATATATTTCTTGGAGGGACAGGAGACTGATCCGCAACCTGTACATGTCTCAGACTGCTCAGGTGCGAGTGGGGAACGGAGAGTCCGGATGGGCAGTGTTAGGAAGAGGTGTAAGGCAGGGTTGCCCATTGTCACCGGTGCTGTTCAACGTATATGTAGAGGAAATGATTAAAGAGGCATGGGAAGAACTGGAGGTAGGAATGAAAGTCGGAGGGGAATTCGTAAAATCGGTTAGGTTTGCTGATGACCAAGCATTAGTTGCTCAGTCAGCCAAGGGGTTGCAAGAATTGCTGAGTGAATTGGAGGTTCAGTGCGATAAATATGGGATGAGAATCAATATTAATAAAACAAAGGTTATGCGATTTTCCAGAAAGAAAAGGGCTAAGCTAAGTATTAAAATAGGCGGGGAAAATATAGAGCAGGTAGAACAGTTTACATATCTCGGAAGTGTTTTGGACCAATACGGTCAAAGTGGTAGGGACGTAAGGAGAAGAAATGCGCTAGGCAAGGAGGCTTTCTCAAGGAGGAGGGAGTTGATGACGGGGACGTTGAGTAGAGATGTTAAGACAAGACTCGTAAAAATTCTGATATGGAGTGTAGCGATGCACGGCGCGGAAACGTGGTCACTGAAGCAGGAGGATAGACGTAGATTGGAGGCTTTTGAAATGTGGGTGTGGAGAAGAATGCAGAAGGTGACATGGACCGAAAGGAAAACAAATGAGGAAGTACTGGAGATGGTGGGTGAGGAGAGGGGTTTGTTGAGAGAAATCCTATGGAGGCAGGAGAAATGGATGAAAGGCGTATTGAGCGGTAGTGGAATGTTGAAGAGGGTAATAGAGGGGAGAATGTTGGGCAAGCGAGGAAAGGGTAGGAACAGGATAGGGATGTTGGATGGGATGAAGGGTGGAAAGAAGTACACAGAGATGAAGAGGGACCTGATGTAGTTTAGGTTGCTGGATTGGGTTTTGTTTGGAGTTACAAAATATTTATCTATTTGATAGCTGTGTCCATCCAAAAACCTACCCTAACCGGTAGATTACCTAATAATAAATAATAATATATATTTCGGAAAAAGCCTTTTATTTCTCAATTGCAAAAACTTTTCCATTTATTGTATGGTACCAGACTGCATCACTGCGTCCCAGAGATATCGCAGCTTACTAAGAAAGGAATCAACTCAGATTTCCGAGAACGGTTTGAAATTCTCCGATATAATATTGACCGTGACCAAACTTGGGAAGCGAATAGTGTTTTCGCCACCTCCATTGCAACTTTAATTTTTTTTTAAAAGAACGCAAGGATCCTAGAAATTCCAATAATCGATATCTCAATCAACATTAACTAACGCTCAAGACATTTAGATCAGGAACCAGATGATGGTGATAATTCGACTAAACTAGTCGTTTTACTATACGACATACGCTGCAAAAGCATAAGGAGTTATGCGATTGAAAAAAATAACATGTTTTGAAAATTATGGAATTTAACAAATTTCCGGCCACGACAATGAATTTTTCATTGTCGTGGCCGTGGCGTGGCGTGGCATTTCAATGTATCCGACTGGCGAAAAGACAAATTCATTAATTTTGGGCACGACAACTGGTAGAAGAGAATAAGACAATACAATTATAAGCGGATACATCTTCGTCTTCATGATGCCTGGCAATTTAGTCTTATTCGGTAAACAAAATTTGGAACTCTGTTATGTCCCTCCAAAACCAACGATGAAGTTTATTTTAATTCCCAGGGAGGCGCATCATTCTATGTAGAATTATCAACCCCGAACCTTCCGGTAAGAGGACAACACTAACATTTTATAGCCTGACCTCTATGACCTACGAGGCCCATTATTACGCCTTAAGGAGACCCACCAGGATCTGCAATTACCTTCTTTACGTTTTGCAATTTACATACAAATTGAGGAATTTAAACCTCACTCATCCCCGCTTTTACTATGAGGGAACTTTCAATCTTGATTAATAAGGGAGAACGAAACTCTCATTATGCCTCCTCTTTATTAAACCGCATTACATTCCTTGGAAGATTTTTCTCTCTTTGCCTTCTGAGAATAAAATTCATTAATCCCTGAAATTTCCCGCAACCTTAAACTAACAACGGAAATAAATGAGAGGAGAGTAAATGATGAGATCGTAGGCTTTTGGGTTGGGTTATTTCCAGATAGTCAATTTGATACAGTTTAATAATAACTTCCAAAGATTTTGAAGGAATATGCGATCAATTTAATAGTGAATTTAAGTTAATAAATCTCCTAAGCATGGCCTAGATTCAAGTTTCGATTCATGTAAGTCGAAAATAAGTCTAGGAACGACGATTTTCCTTCAAAATTTTGGAGAGATTATGGCTCAACTACATCTAACCAATTGGTTTTTAGGGATAGATGTATTTCGTTATTTGAACAACTCAAATATAACCCTTTTAACATATCATTTTAGCTAGAAAAAATGGTAATATATTTTGGATCACATCTATTTTACATGCCTTTAACTTACGGAACGCGAGTGAATTTATGTTAATATCTACAGATTCGGCACTTGAGGAGCTGCACTGACTTCAATTGGACAATATTTTTCTTGTCATTTTCGAAATAAATCTTTGGAGCGATAACCGTAAAAAATTTTCATGATCTCTGAAAAAGAGTTACTAAGAGTAAGCAAGCATATAACTGTATTTAAAATCTGTTTTACTTCTTTAACATTCACGGAGAACTGAGACAAGAACCGCGATTGAATAGTGATGGGCAGTGACTAACAATTAGATTTATTTTCTTCTGATCAAAGCTAGAATGCTAACCTTACCTGAATAATGTAGACAAATGTTTTTGGTATCAATCGATAGTTTAATCATGTTGCATGACGTATTTTTGCCACAATTCTATGCGATTAGCAACTTCAATTGATATTGCTCACAAGCACATGTGAATCTCCACCAAATAGCAGCTTGTAATGGTACTCACAGCACTGATTTTTCATTGCGCACCACTGATATACCTTTGTCCTTCCTTACTTAGTTTTGTCCGTGAAGTCCTGGATTGTCAATGGAGATTATTAACTGCGAGATCACTCAAATGCACATCAGTTCTCAAAGGAAAGAATAGAGCAGGGGTTAAAAAAATAGGGTGATTAGAACTTTAGATCTCTAACTTGTGTCCTCATAAAGCAATGGTTGAATAAACTGATTGATTAGTATCTGCCATTTAATATAAGTCACTTAAATGTGTAGGAATTGGGAAGCGATAAAAGGTTTTTTAGATTTGGAACGTCTCAATTCATACTGCGCGGGTGCTGTGAAAACATTATCTCATAAGACGGGAGTTTTATTTTTATGTCTGACTTCCATGAGAGAATTGTAAGAAAAAATATGTACAGTGTCGCTGAAAGTACTTCATTACAAATATTGTTCATGTAAGGATAGTACAACTTCTTGTGCTCCATAAATTAACCCTGACTGGGGAATTCCATTTTTTTAATACCTCTTTAGCGGATTTTACACGCAAATTCCGATGTCGTCGGTATCTTTCGAGTCATCAAAGCTGTTTTGCGATAATTTCATAGCGCGAAAACTCTTCGCCCAGACCGAGATAAGCGAACCATATCTTCGATATTGCGAAATTCTCGCATATGCGTGAGCACTAACAGGCGACTCCACTGAAATTATTACTTTGTAATGCACCACAATTTATTAAATGTTTCTGTCAGTTATTTAATTAATTGGTGAAAGGTGATGTTACCAGATTTTTGAATTCAGCTATGTGCTTTGTTCAAAAATATTTAAGCAAAATTTTGACAAGCATCAAGGAAATTGGTAGCCTTTGAAAATCCAGCACTCAAACCCAAAACAGCAACACAATAGAACTTGGTGAGAATTGATAGTCTATTTTAAAAGTCAAGGCTGTGAAGCTACCTATAAATGATTTAAATTTAAAAATTGAGTTTTTTAGAATAAACGCCTTCAGCACAACTTTTATAAATTTAGATGTGAGGCCACTAGGCAAAATTAAACCTGTCGGATAATACTATAACGTGAAGTTACTGTTATATCCATTTTGATAACCATTAATTATTAATGTTTATTTTGACTAATTATTTTGAACTAAAAATGAGTCGCTTGACATGATAATAACCACGCCATTAGCATGATTGGAATCGTGACCATGATCATTAATTTGTGCGGGAACCCATTTTGACATTTACGGAATTGCTAACCACCCTGAGTGCTTGCAACAGTTGCATGAGTTTCACGCAACGTGTTGACTGCTATGGGTTCGTATTAATTGCAATCGTTTCGTGTTCACGACGGACTCATCTGTGTAGCGCACCGTAAAGGATCGAGATGATGCCAAGACCATTAAGGGCGAATCCGTGCCAAGTCAGTGAGGCATCACTCACTACGTACTTCATCGTCGATAGAGGATAGATTTCTCAAATTGGCTCCTATAGCAGTCAATTAATGAATCTAGAAGGCGTGAGGACAAAAATCCAAGCAAACTAACTATTTTTCCACGAAAAAACCAGTTCTAAAAGTTGATTAGCAATCACACACATCATTTAATACTTCGTCCAATGTGAGACGTGATTTTGCGGGTAATTTGAACGTGACAGGTGAAGTTCTTTTAAAGGCATTGGCTTCCTTGAATGTAAAATGATGAATTTCCAGCTACCACGAACTCTCACGCATAATGTACTATCCCTTCATAATCAGGAGTAAAAATGGCAAGTTGTAAAAAACCAATATTCTAAAGCTATTATCGCGTTCAAAATAATGACATCGAAACATCTGGCAGGTGCTTGCAAACGTGCGTGCTTTTAGGAATATTTTTATAACAAATAATGAGTGATCCTTTCAGGTTTTTTTGATGGATTGATATTATCTTTGAACCTATTTGAGGTACAAATTATCTAATCAATAATATTTCAAATACTGTTAAAACGATATTCATATGGAAGTCTCTTTGGCATGGTTGTAAGTTATTGTTAAAATAACGTAGACTTTAGTTATCTCATTTTAAAAATGAAAATAAAATTAAAAATGAAAGTCACCGGATGAAATTGTGTAATAAACCACAATGTGGCAAAACACCTTTCAAAAGTTCAATATCAAAATGGACAAAATGGGTTGCAACCCCAATAAATACAGACTGAGCTAAAGATGAATAGAAAATAATTCCACTTGTATATTTCATTTTCGTTCCATGAGAAACATTCAAATCCAGTAAGGTAGGGTAGTGGATATTTTATGATAAAGGTAGACTATACGAAAATACATAATGAATCGAGTATGCCTGACACACCAAGATGGGAAAAAATTCATGCAAATAATTTACAAGTTGCAGCAGAGTAACAAACTAATCTCTTGATAGATTTAATAAAGTTCTTGTTATAGATATGTATATTTAACTTGAAATATAAGTTAAAATTGGCAATTTTCCTCAAAATAAAATTTTATTAATACGACCGGTTTCAATGTAACTACATCATCTTCTGGTCTGGAGATCAGAAGATGATGTAGTTACATTGAAACCGGTCGTATTAATAAAATTTTATTTTGAGGAAAATTGCCAATTTTAATTAATCATGGTATTCCACCATATCACCCCTGAAACGTCTCTTTTTATTTGAAATACTATATAAGATCTTATGCTTCTTCCTATTCATCTCCTAGTATCTACGCTTTAATACCACTAGTCCCAGCCTAGGGCCCAGATTAGGGCGTCAAACCTCATAACCTTCAACGTCATAACATTCTCTCCCGCTGTCATCCGGCCTTTCTAAGTAGGATTAATTACGATGTATCAATTTACGTGAAATAATTAACAGTGCGCAATTGTTACAATGGCGTGCGTAGTTACAGTTAACACTGGGTTTTTAGAATGGTATTAAAAAAATAATGCGATATATTAGAAATTGAAAATTCACATAAATAATTTCAATCAATGACTCTTTCTTTTCTCATTCATTAATCATCGAACGTGCCGACTAGAGGTTAAACTTTTAATTAAGTGGACTATTAATGGCGCTCCCAGGAAGACGATGGGCCGCATGAGGGGAGGAACCTTTCTCTCCGGGAAGTATACAACTCCATGGACGACCTGGACGATGGCACGCCTATTACCTGCCCTCCCCCACTCCGCCCCCTCCCTAACCCGGCCATTTTCTCTCCCTTCCAACTTCCACCGCCTCTAAACAAACCCCCCTTCAGCGACGACCCACCCTCCCCACACCCTTCCACCGTCAATCCCCTTCCTCACCTGGCACGGTTCAGGCACGTGTTGGCTCTTTCAGCCTCGGTGACAACACACACACACACACAACGACCTACATATGGTGAGGTATGCATTCTATATGGACGTATGCCATGCGGGGTACACAAGGAATCCGACTTCGACGGAGAGGATTAGTGAACCATTGGTCGAGCTTGGTGGATACAGATAATCACGAAAGATGAAATACGTATGAAGGATGGGGGAACTACTATTCCATCCAGCATTGTCTTGTCCATAGAGAGCAACTACTACTTGCTTGAAATCATTCACAATCAGCAATGAAGTTCAGTAGTAGCACACATAGTGGGTGACCCACGCTATTATTATCTTGGACTAGCTTTTGAAATGGTATAGGATTAAGATTTTGACATGTTGACGCTACGACGGGCTTTCAAAGACTACCGAGGGATACCGAAAAGTAAAGCTCAATTTAAATGTTGAACATAGAGGAGTTAGGCAGGGAGGAATTATCCTAAAATGGAAAAGATATATCTTCTCGGTTCTGGAAGAAGCTTCAGCCTTATGTACACGTATCAAAAATTTCCTGAGCTCTCGAAAAAAGATTTGAAACGTACCGTAGTCACTATAAAACATTTGAGAGTACCACCTCTTATGTTGAATACACCTAGGGTAAATTGATCCATAAATGCATGTAAAATATTAAATTATAACCCAAGGGCGTTCGCCTAATTAGGAGTTTAAATTGATTGGATTCTTTAGTATGCCAATGGGCAAACTTACTGGAGAGTTATTTCCTGTTTCAAATTTTATTTACGGCTGACTTTCGTTAAAAATGAGCTAAGTACTGGATTTCCTTTTAGAATTTCATTCCGTGCTCCTACGCTTATTTCAAACGATAATCAAAGAGTCCTCTTTTCAAGACCAGTAGCTGCAGAACAACCTCATGAGCCGAGCTCTAATATGCCCTAGCGACCATTGAGTTATGTACCCGACAAGCTTAGGTAAGAATTAACCGCTTGCAAGGCTAGTAAGGAAATCCAAGCCGACAAGTTGAATTATTCCGTCTGCGTTAGAAAATATAGCGACGAGGAAAAATGATTTCCGCCACTTATATTTTCGAAAACCTTCCTCATTTCCTTATGCCGCGCATGTACATTCCAGTGACCGTGGAACACAGGAGTATTTTAATTAATCTGAGATCCATCAAATCTCGGTGAATATCTTGGATTAAAGTAAATTATTTCTCGGTTGCAGAGGCATAATTAGATTATATGACTCCATTAGAATTAATGCGTCCATGTTTATTGGTCTCGGAGGCAGAAGATCAGTATTGTGGGCTCTGGGGTTTAAAGCTGAAGAGAGCAACCTTGTCAAAAAATGTAGGGCTTATGATGAAGTAATAGAGCAAAGCTAGACAATAAATTCCTCTAACATAACTCCGCATTTAAAATTAAAACATAAAATATAAACTTATTTCTCAACTTTACCTACTATGGACAATTAAATTGCATTAAATCATCCTAAATGGACTGGGGTACTCATTTTTTTAATAAACACATGTTTTAATAGAGGACCAAATGGTTAGAACCAGGATTTTTTTAAAACGATATTGAGTTTCATCACTGACTATTTTCCGGAGCTTTGAGTTCAGTGGTCCAGTTCTGTCCATTAGTAAATGTATACAATATATGTATGTGATAAAAATATTTATTTTTATGAGGGTCGTGGTGGTCCAGTGGGTAGAGCGTTGGACTACAGACCGGAGGGTCCCGGGTTCGAATCCTGGGTAAGATACTCTGGAAACCTGCAGCTCCACCCAAGCTATGTTATTTTTTGGGTGCCAGATCTTCCTGGGAAACCATAACCGGCACAGGGAAAGGAACTGGCCCTAGGTGAACTCTACCATCACCTATCAAACCGACCTTCGGGTTGAACACTGTGTTTTATACATATTTATAAATATATATATATATATATATATATAGATGATGCGGAAGTACTCACTAGAGCAATATAACTTTTGGACGGCACAATAGAACACAGAATAAAACAGATAATACGTAAAAGGACACTCACACTTTAGATGATTTAAGCTTTCGGCCTACTCCGAGGCCTTCTTCAGGTCAGACTGAAGAAGGCCTCGGAGTAGGCCGAAAGCTTAAATCATCTACAGTGTGAGTGTCCTTTTACGTATTATCTGTTTTATTCTGTGTTCTATTGTGCCGTCCAAAAGTTATATATATATATATATATATATATATATATATATATGTACTCACTTTCTTGGAAAACCCACGAACGTGCACAATAATGTGAATTCACTAAATAGTCATAGCAAACACAGAAACTAAAACATATAAAAGAGGGACTCACTCAGTTCTGTTCCTAATTCCTCTTGAGAAAGGTGGTTGCACCACCGAAAATTCGAGAATTAGTGAGTCCCTCTTTTATATGTTTTAGTTTCTGTGTTTGCTATGACTAATTATTGAATTCACATTATATATATATATATACTGTATATATATATACTGTATATATATATATATATATATATATATATATATTCGTATATAATACCTAACACAGGGCCTCGTTACATTATCCAGTGCTCAGTAAATAAAAATATCTCTTTCTGGAAATATATTTCTACATTCCCCCTTCTCTCACACAGTTCGCATTCACAACGAAAATAAGGGAAGGAACTCAACTGAAACAAAAATTTGTCGTTACTTATGCCAATGATATTACGGACACAGGGACATCAGTTGCTGTTGAGTGGCCTATAGTATCAATAATAATAACAAAGCGATAATTGTAGGATGAAGATTAATAAAAAAAACACAAAATTAATTAGGAGATCAAAAAGTCAGATCTAAAAGAGATCGAAAAGTAAGTGAAACGTTCCTGTGGAAATGAATAAACTAGGGACAATTGAACAATTCACGTTCTTCCGCAGTATTTTTGGAGGACAATAAATTCAGCTAATAGAGATAATTGTGCTGGCGAAAGAAGCATTTTCAAGAAGGGAATTGAAGACAGCTACGCCAAGTGAAGACGTAAGGAAGATATTAGTAAATGCCTCATTATTTGATGTAGCGCCGCATGGATTCGAAACTGGTATTTGAAGCAAGAGGATTAGCGAAGTTTTTGAGATCTGAGAATGGAGGAAATAAGTTGGCCAGAGTGGAAACCTAACGACGGAGCTTTAAGCGTGTGAGAAGAAAGGAAGTCGCCACGCGAAATCCGAAAAAGGAAGAAAACGCGGTTTGAGAGGTTGTTATAAGGCCGTGTTTAGAAGGGAGACTAAAAGGTAACCGTGGAAGTGGAAGGAAGTTTGGAGGAAATGAAGACAGAAAAAAATATCGTTGAATAAAATCAATAAGAGAAAAACGCATTTATGACTGTTAATTTAAACGGTAGGATACAGGTTAATCCTGAGACCGTACTGTTCATGGGGTCACCGTTGAAAGGTCATCACTTTGAGCAAGTGATGAACTTTCAACTGTGATGAACTCACTAATCAATTAACTGAACCCATCTTTCATATGTATAACAGTAATGATGATAATTACGAGCTGACCGCATCAACCTACTATTATAGAATAAGGTGTCCGAACACCTCCCACCTTTATCGTGAACAGAAATTCAACATATCAAGTGATGAAATAAAAATGAGCATTTCGTCTTAAGCATGTTGACGCATATTTCTCCAGCATTATTTTAACATAAATAACACAGGAATTATTTGCGTTTTCCGTGCGGTGTCAAATGTAATTTCTTTTGCCACCGTAAGCCTATTAGGGGCTTAAATCATCCAGAATATCCTCTGGAAAAAAGGTGCCCGTTTATCTCCAGTAAACATCAACCAGAAATCACCAATTGACACGACAGTTATAAGGACGTTAGCAGTGTCAGTGCTCTGGCGGAGAAAGACCTCGTTTGCTAGGCTTCGAGGTATAACGGGGTCAATTGGCCGAAGGGAGTCGCTTTGAGGTAAAATTAGAACGGACGGGTTCATTGAGACAATGACCGGGTTTTTTTTAACGCGGAATATTGATCATGCACCTAGCAGGAGTTGGATGGAAGAGATACAACATTAATTTCTACAGCCCATGTTTCGATTTCTACGCATAAAATATGAATTGCCACGTGACGAAAGGTTAAGGCAAGAGAGAGTGAGGAATTAAGTCTTAGATACTCAACTTTTCAACCAGTGATGGTAAATTATGATCAATTTTTCCAGAAATTACGTGAATATTAATAACTGTCATCAACTGACAGTTTTCAAAACATTTAAGCAGAAAAGTGATGCATCGTAGTGCTAATGGTTTAAATAAAACAGTTTCTGGCGTGCCTTGGAGGAAAAACTTCATATTGTAATTGAAAAATAAACAAATTAGCTTTTCCACATAGAACATTTTTATTCACTACCTAGGTTTCATTACGATATAACATCTTAAGATCTGAAGATGTTATTTAATTTATTAAGATTTAACACCTGAAGATGTTATACCATAACGAAACCTAGGTAGTGAATAAAAATTTTGTATGTGGAAAAGCCAAATTATTTATTTTTCATTTCTAATGCTTTAAGCTTAACACAGATATGGATTCTCTGCTGATAAAGAATGCAAACATCAGTTACGAACACGCGAGTCAGAAAGAATGTTTCTGTCACATGTTCGAATGAAATACGAATTTGACCCCGCGTTTTCCACAAAGATGTCACATGCACATGCTAGAGTGAAAAATTAGAGAGGTTTAGAGTCCAAAAACTAAAAAAATATAGTAGCTCGTGCTTAATAGCTTTTAATAGTATAATTAATAAAACTACAGTAGCTAGTGCTACAATTTTCGTCTTTAATACTCATCATTTAAAAAAACAGTAGGAATATTTGCGTGTAAGAAGCAAAAGTCCAATCAGGAAATTGAAGTGCCAGATTGTCGAGACGCTATGGGAAAATAGACAAGCTGTCTGTAGATTTTTACAATAGACATTTTAAAATTTTATTTGGCGGAACAACATACTCGTATGGTTATTTCCCGAGCGGCGGATATATGACAAAATTATTCTTTGATACAAAATAATTTGCAGAGCAAATCATTTAGAATACAGGGATAATATTAATCTAGAATCAACGATTCCTATTTCTCATAATTGAAGACATTGCACGCCTCTTTGTAGTCATGTGTAGAAACGTGGTCTTTCCGAAGATATTCGACCCTTGAGATCATATAGATTTTACCAATCAATTTAAAAAAATATCCATTATCCGATAAATCAAAATTCATTCCGATATTAAGATTAATGAATATGAACTACCCAGCAAATGCGATGTTCTCCTAACATACCATATCAGATGCCATCCCTTTTCCCGTCTGTCCTCCGTCTTTGGTTTCCATTTGGCAGAAGGGCGACTGTAACACTTGGGCTTAAGTTTAAAAATAGAGTCCACACGTCGAGGTATGGAGATAAAAGAGTCGCTCTGGTAACGCAGCCACCGAATCATATTTCTGGAAAGGGTCATGAAGTCTTAACTGCAATGACTATTAAGCGCTGGATTACACATATTATGAACGGATATTATATTCCACCAATATCCAACCTTCTTCAACGTACTGAGTGGAGATCTTTGTATACCTTCGCGTAATGACTCGTGATTTTGAGAATGACACGTTATTCGTGTATACCGTTATTTTGGTTCCAGGAAAAACGGTAATATAATTAAGGTTGGAGACCTTGGAGGCATTCTAAAGCGAGACATTTGGGCGACGAGAGGGATGACCTCGGGAATTACATCGAGGGAGATTGAAATCAACTAATTTTAGATAAATGTTGAAAAATTTCTTGTTTGACCTCAAGGCGAGAAAGGAGAGAAATTTCTTGGATGAGCAAGTTATCTTTCATAATTTTAATAAATGTAGTAAAAATCATGAATATTCCTTTAAGTACCATGTAATTTAAAAAAAAACTTCTTGTAGCACTCGAGGATAATTAGACAAATTGCTTTTATGTTGTGACAAAACCTTCCACAATAAATCTTCAACCGCCAGAAATGAATGTTTCTACATGAAGAAACAATAGGAAAAATATGTGAGTCATTTTCTCCATAAAATCCCCAAACCACGGCTATAGTTATTTGCATGAATGAATGAGACCGTCGGCACTATGAAAAAAAATACATGAATTGGATGTGTTTAAAATATTTTTGACGCTAATTGATGTTTTCCTCTCTTATATTCCCACCAAGTCCCCATCGAATTACACGGAAACGACAATCCAGTGAAGCATCATATCATATCTCCCTTTTTATTCCTCCCTTCCACGAGATCATCAGCCATCGTAAAATGCCACTGATTAGGAATGCAATAATGGGCATAGTTTGCAAACTCTTAATTGGCGATAAATGTAGGGTACGGCAAATGGGAAAGGGGCAAATGGAAGCATGTCCAGCGAGCGTGACGTTTGCGTTTCCAATTTTCTCTTAACTGGTCGCATTCCAGATCCCTTATTAGATGCTTATAAAAGCCACGTACTGATTCTGGAATGTGCACCGAACTCATCACCCCCCCTCCCCCCCCCCACAACTCTTCTTACCTTTGTATCCTTCCTACCCCTTCACTCGTTTCATTTCATTCTGAGTTTCTAAATTCATAAATCTGTCTTTTCAACTTCCTTACCTTCACAAGTTAGTTAAAATGGTAACTACATGCCCTTCGGCTCAGATCCTTAGATGTGGGTTAGTTTGGGCAAAGGTCATTGAAAATACTAAAGGAGAGGCAAAAAAATACAGCAGAAGAAGATACCTTGTTAAGATAATTGGAAGTTCACCACATGAGAGACGCAGACAATATTAACATTTCTTTGCAGAAAATAATTTATTTCCTAATGACTGATAGAATCATGTGAGTCTGCTATTTCATTATTTAACACTATCTTTAGAAATTTAAATTTTTGTTTTTTTTTGTGGAAAAATTAGGAATGCATAGCAATTTTTTCAGCTAGTTTAGCTCGTTTTTGATTACATAATTAGTGATTAATGCCCATTAGACATAAATTCTACTGGACTTTGGACCCCCTTCATTAAAACTAAAGTATAACATATACAATATATATATATATATATATATATATATATAGGAAATACATAACAATAATTCATCTTTCATGAAGGAAGAATATTAAAATCCAAGGCGACGGGAACCTTCCAAAAAGTTCTGATGAAAAAAGGGTAGGTAAAATTATTACCTATTTTGCATTGTATAAAATTATTAGCGATCTGTACCCCACTGGAGCTCTTCAAAGTTTCAAAAACTTCTTTAATCTCCAATCAAGTACTATGATGAGGAAATTAGTCAGAATTTATACGCATAAGAAGATTTTGCGTCTGTCGGATAATACGAGTATCATGGAATCAAGAGAATTTCCGTCCAGGGGATACTTCGAAAGGTTAGCCGGCCTAGTTTGATCTTAAAGTGAGAAAATGATTTAAGATTAATTGATTGATCGCCGATGACCTATATTTCCGTGCGTATATAATATATTTGTGTGTGCGCATCAATTTTTGTATTTATTTTCTGGCACGCTAGTAATAAATATAATGAGTCTGCAATAGGCATATCGACATTGCTTGACACGGCCATATCATGACCTATGACCTCGGAGTTATTTTAAATAAAGATCTTATTGTTTCACAATCGCTAATAGCAAGGTTTACGTC
Organism: Hetaerina titia; assembly: GCA_037158775.1. Lineage (NCBI taxonomy): Eukaryota > Metazoa > Arthropoda > Insecta > Odonata > Calopterygidae > Hetaerina > Hetaerina titia. The sequence goes on along the minus strand of CM073771.1, from coordinate 76,152,799 downwards.
TCGTTTTCTCCGTGTGTTAGTGAAAATTGAAATAAATTTAAAGGCTATTCTTAACCCCAGTACCTTCCATCACTTCTATTAAAAAAAAACCATAAACACAGTAATCAACCCGAAGGTTGGTTCAGTACGTGATGGTAGAGCTCACCCATGTACCAAGCCCGACGGCGTGTGAAAATTCACACATCAGGGTAGGGGGGCCAGTTCCTTTCCCTGTGCCGGTTATGGTTTCCCAGGAAGATCTGGTACCGGAAAAATCAACTAGCTTTGGGTGGAGCTGCAGGTGCCCAAAGTGCCTTGTCCGGTAATCGAACCCGGGACCCTCCGGTCAGTAGTCCAACGCTCTACCCACTAGACCACCGCGACCAGGATCACTTCTATTATACAACTTTTATTTTATTTCCTAACCTTAATGTTGATATGTTAGATAGTTAGATGAAGAGTGATCACACCATTTTTATTTGTATTATTTAAAGTGAAAAAACTTTACGTTACATTTTTATTTCATTGCATAATTTATATGTGGAACAAGGTTTATCGATTTGACGCCAGTGTGTTCTCAGCGGCAGATGTTGCGATTTGAAACCTACAGTTCGCTTATGACAACGGTAGCTTTTGCATTGGAAATTTTAAATTCACCTGAACAAATGTTCAGACGATGCCTATGTAACCATCCAGAAGGCTTATGGAGAATCAGATCATCCCTACAGTAAATCTAGAAGATGAATTTAAATGTTTAAAGAGGGAAGAAAATCAATTTCATAGGAAGGTGGACCCAGAGTTCAAGCCATTACTCGAGGCAATGCTACGGGAGTAAACATTAACACCGCCGCTATCATTGTGAAAGACATTCGTAGAATAACTGGAGTCAATGGAAATTGAACACATAAACATTATATGCTAAAAATACCTTCATAGTATCCTATAAAATTAATTTTTTCACAATATATCATGCGAATAAAAATAATATGATCAATATTTATTGAACAGCTCTAGTAATATTCAGATCAAACATGCTCTGAGTGGTGCCCCTCAAGCTCTAGAGATGACTTTGAGGTTATTAATGCAGATTAATTACTTCTGTTTACGCAAGTTTTCACCTCACACCTTTCGGTGATCAATTTCAAGGGTTTTTATCAAAATAGAAGAAACGTAAACATTCTGAATAAGTTGTTACTAGGTAAAATAAATTCCACCTTGAGGAGCGTAGTGAAGAAGAAAGGTACTGGCCACAATTTCCAAGGAATTTTCTTGATTGGTGCAGCACGCGCTGCTTTACGACCTCGTATGCGTTGATTAATTTTGATTTCCCTCGAAATAATCTGTCGGGGAAACGCAAGATGATTTAATGGGTAATTTCACGCCTCCAAAACCACGCATTCCATGAAATTTAATTTGGCTGTCATACTCTAGTAGGGGCTTAAAATTATGAAGGAATAAAAACGGATTATATATATAATATTTATACACATAAATATATATTTATATATATTATAATTATATATAATATATATTTATAACATGAAATATAGAAGTATGCATACATTTACGTTGACAACCATCTCGAAATGCAATATCCAGAGGTTTTCCAAGGTTTTCAGTTAAAAATAAGAGTGATTGATTACTTAGGGCATTGAAAAGATCAACCACAACCAATTTTTTTGGCCTCAAGGACAATAACTTTGGGAGTGAGGGAGGGAGAGAGAGAAATCTGAGAGTTAGATGAGAGAAAACAATGGTGCATCTTGAATGAGGAACCTATTTATAGCAGGTACCGGAATACTTACAAAAATATTTTATCTTTAGTACCCTTTCGACAACAACTGACCAAAGCGCATTCATGGTTTAAAATAGAGGAACTAGGATGGGATTCCCTCCTATAACGAAGGGAGAAAGTGACACTAAGGATATTGGAAAGGTTGAGGAAAATAGATTTGACTCATGACACCGATTAAATCAGTAAGACTTCTCATGATATCGGCGGTTTGGACCGTCAGATGTGATAAGTGAGCACCAATAGATTCAGAAACTCCTTATTTATTTCCTCGTACGATTCATGAAAACAACAAAAACATAGCTGAGGTATGGAAAAACTACGGCCAGTTAACTTAACTGCGAACCAGTAGCCTCAAGCACCCATTCAGCCACTGAAAGCTGCTGACATAAGTCCCCCTGCGACACGCCTCTTTGGTGACTTGCAGGATCTGGCGTTGATGTAGATGCTAAGTTTTTGGATGTTCGTATTACCCAAAATAGCATATCGGAAAGGTTTAGGGACATTTTCGAAACTTAGGTGATTGATTAATGTCTTTGGATTCACATTCCGATGTGAAGTTCAAACGATGCACTTGGGCAGAATAGAAAACAAAATTGGATTTGTTAATCGCTTCGGGATCATGGATAGCCAAAAGTATGCGTCTTATTTTTGGTAAAACCGATCAATCCTGGCGCGTTAGTCGATGCTTAAATTTATTCTTAAATTCCCTTGTAATGTCAGCACACTTTGGAAAAGTCACTCAATTTGTGAGACGTCATGAGTGATTTCCGATCGGTGGATAGTGTGGAGATAGGGACCATAGAAAGGTTAAGGGGCAAAATCGACGCCACAACCACCTTGTAAAAATGATAGTGATAAATATACAAAACGGCATGAAAAGGCAGTTACAGGGTTCGTCCGGAAAATAAGTGTCATTGTCTCATTGTCTTTTTTGACAAAAGGGGAGTCATCCACTACGAATTTGTACCTGAACGACAAACTGTAAATGCTGCATTTTACGTCCAAGTGCTCGACAGGCTTCGAAAACGAGTCGCCCGCGTCCGGCCAGCGATCAAAAACATCTGGCGGCTGCTTCACGACAATGCGCCGTCTCACACCGCGCTTGTCGTGTCGGACTTCTTGGCCAAGCACGGCGTGGCAACGCTGCCGCACCCGCCGTACAGCCCGGACTTGGCACCACCGGACTTCTTTCTGTTCCCGAAGATAAAGAGGAGTTTGAAAGGAACGCGATACGGGACTTTGGACGCCGTCAAAGAGGCCGTGACGACGTGTCTTCGAGAGGTTCCCGATGCTGCCTTCGCGGGAGCGTTCCAGGAATGGGAACGCCGCTGGAACAAGTGTATCGATTCACAAGGGTCCTATTTTGAGGAATATTAGCTTAAGATATGTAAAAGTGTTAAATATTTTTTTTTCCTGAGCTCAGTACACTTATTTTCCGGACGAACCCTGTATATTAGACGGTCAAATGTTAAGGTAACGTGCATTATAAATAGGAAATATTTAGATCATAGATGCATTAATATTAATATATGATAATCATTAATAAGATAACAGTGAATTGAGATTTGTATTAGCGACTGATAACACCAACTTGTAACACCCCATGTTGCCTATTCATTTACTTTATATCTTCTGCAGTCGATTCGGTAAGTATGTACTTTTTCATGAATTTTCAATCCTTTCCAAAATGTAAACGACATATTCAGGACAATGAATATCGAATGCTTTTAGAATCGTTACACCCACCTTAGGCGCGGACATTAATATTTTCCTCCTGTGAGATTTCTAAGGTTATGTGGTTGTCGAGAAGGATGCAGGTTGTGTTAAACGTTGAATTTTGAGGGTGCAAACTAGAGCAGATAGAATTGTTTACCTATTTTATAAATGGACCAAGATGCTCGAAGCATTAGGAACACCAGAGGGAGGATTATGTTAGCAAAAGAGTCTTTCACAAGGAGCAAAGAGTTGATGAGCGGGGACGTTGAGTAAGGATGCTGAGAAAAGATTATTAAAAACCCAAATTTGAACTGTGGTTTTGTTCATCTAGGAAACATGGCCATTGAGGCCAGACGATTGACATAGCTCCAAGGGAAAAACGAAAAGGGTGCAGAGTATTTTGATAAGCGATGGAATGGTCAAGACTGTGATAGAGGTGAGAACGTTAGGGAAGCGGGGAAGGGGAAAGAAAAGGTTAGGCATTTTGTACGGAAAGAAGGAATGTAGAATGTATGCAGAATTGAACAGGTTGATGTAGTGTGGGGTATAACATTGTCTTGTTAGACGCAGCTAAGAAACGTGGTTAAGTCGGTGGCCATCCAAAACCTATTTTCAATAAAGAAAATAGTACGAAATCAATATTATAAGAAACTTTTTTCGCAAAAATTACCGAATGGAACGATAGAATGCTCTTTAGAGTTCAGAAATCGTCCCGCGCAAATTCATTAATTCACTCTTCATCTTCGTGATTCGTGACATCATTAGAGCGGACACTGAGCCATGCACATCTCCATTCGAGGACTGAGTTTGCGTTTTTCGCCCGAAATGCCGACTAAATTAATCATTTTCCGAGAAGGGATAAGCATGAGCAACTCTAATTGCTTCGATTCAAATCAGCATCGAGCTAATGAAGGGAGTTCATTTGCGCAACCGGCATTTAATCCTAGCTGTCCATTAAAGATTTGCAGCGGAAATGACACAGACTAAAATTATGGGTTAAGTTCAGTGCGTTGAACTATCCCGCATGTAAGGAAAATAAAACGAGGAAGGTCAGAGGGAAAAGGAAAAAAAGAGCAGGGGCTTGGCCTCAATTCCCTCCGAGCGGAATATTAAAACCGTTAATCATGTCTATGCACGACGTACTTCCATTGCGTGGAGCACATGTGTAAAACAATCCAGTAAATTATTGATGCGAAAAAAATTATAATTTTCTCAGCAAAATGATAACAGTAACCAAAATTAAAAGAAAAAGGCGCCTTCGTACATATTTCATCGTACGGTAAGCAGTAAATAAGTAAAATTTTAAGATTGGTGTCTATCTTAAATCTCATAGATATCTATGAATTTACTTCGATGTCAGCATTAGAATTGAATTTCACGTGCTCCTAGGTATATATTTCATAAATACATCTATGGATGGGTGTTTCGCACCATATATCACCAGTTAATACACAATCAAAACGAGTCCGCCTATCATAATTCCAACCTATAATTAGCGTGATCTGTATTTTAGTCGAGGTACACGTTACCCACCGAATTGATCGGATGAAAATATTATATATCACCATTTTCTCTAAGACGTCAAAGAAAATATTTTCTCCAGCTAATTTATCACGTAAATGGACAGAATGTAAATGCTAAGTGTTTCGCAATCACTCTTATCCTCAACCTTTCTTTCTTTATTTCATAGAGGTCATACGGTAAATAAAGAGGGCATAGTGCTCCTGTATCCGTGTTTTGGTCAACAAGACGACTTCGATAGGGGAGATAGAAATGTGCGTTAGGAGATGTCACGGGATGAGACTGTAATGTGCGGTCAGGAGTTTTGAACCACCGGTGGTATTTGAGGAGTTTTATACGGTTCAAACAACATGAGCTAGAGTCGTCCAAAACTACTACGGAAAGAAATTCGCACACATACGTAAATTGGTAGGAAAGACCACAGTGAAGAAGTTAAGGGAAATTCGCTCCAGAACGTTGATTAATATTTCTTTTCCGTAACTAGCATTTTTGCTATACCTAATTGTGACATTGTTTGCCTGGTGTGGATCATCACACCTAGTGATCACCCCATGGATCACACCCTAGCCTGGGTGCCATGTAGATGAACCGTTCGAATAACTTTTACCTCGCACCATTATAGACCACTCGAGTAGGAAACATTAATTGCGGCAGATTAAACTTCCTGAGTGCCATTAAATACCAAATAGCTAGTGAACGAACATCCCGATCAAACAAACGATAAATATTTCTGCTTATTTGACTGGTGCCCTAACACCGACAGCCACACGCCCTAGTGGCGATTTGCAAGGTATGGTGCAGATGTAGAATGCGTGTGAATCAACTGTAACTTCAGTCCAAATGACAATGCTGGAAATTACATCCGTGTGTAACGATAGGCTGTAGTCTTGTTCAGAAATACGTAAAGTTATTTGAAACATATTTGATAGTAGTCATAGATACCAGAAAAAAGATTCATACAAGCATTACATCAGAATTGTATGCCCTAAAATTAATACAGACCGCCGATGAAGGTAAACTAATAAATTTCAGAGGATCGCATAGATACCGTCGCTAACCACTCTTACGTTCTTTGAGGTCTAGTTTCAATTTCTGTGATATTTTCAGGTCGTCATTAGGGAGTCTAGCTGAGAGCAAGTCTTAGTTCATCTGTTAATTGAATTTCAAGCCACGCCACCTCAAAAAGTCCTCCTCTAGAGTAGGTGCCAAGTTTTACCTCTACCCTTTTCCTAATTATCCACCAATAGTCCCAATGGTGGAAGCGAAGAGAAGGATAAATGTTAGAACATATGTCCCCAGAGTATTAATTTTCGATTCTCTGCCATATTTTCCGGTGAAATAGAGTAAAATAAAAAGGAAATATTATTGCTGAATGATTTCAATTTTATTTAGAACTACAGATAACTGTAAATATTTCTTATAAATAATCATAAATAAATATAGATAAATATAAAAAAAATATAATAAATATAATTTTTAAAATTTTCACAAATAATCATAGATAAATCTTTCTTCAAAAAGGAGTTTCACTTCTGTTTCCTATCGCTTAAAATCCACCTTCTCACGATCGGACGAGTGTCCCCGATACTCCATGATAAAGCTCATAAGGACACGAGCAAGTTTCCCTGAGCATCGTTTTCAAATGCAGCTGCTCTTCGTTGGAATCCTTCCAATTTTGAAATCGAATTTTTCTTCAATCCATAAACATGAAGCCTGTTCCGAGTGAGTGGCGTAACCGAAGAGAATATAAATCTTTCATCAGCTTTCTCCTCGCTATTTAGTAATCATACCCAAGGAATATTTAACTTAATCACAGGAATCCACATAGTTTCTGAAAAACACTAGTTATACCTTCCCGGGAGCTGTCGAAGTGTGACATGCATTTGAAATTATGCGCTTTGGATTCGCATGCTTGAAAAGCTAACTCTTTGATGGAATCCATTATTTACTTAATGAGTTTTTAACACCCTGTTCATATTCTATCATAAACTGATTCAAAGAAAACTATCGATCGATTTACGAGGAACTTAGATGCGGCACTGCAATCGACTACTTCAGGAATATTTTGTATCAGTATCCCAAAAGCAATTACTTTAAACGTCCAATCGTTACAAACAGAATTGATTAACCCAGGCATAATTATTCAAATGATACAGTCTTTTACTTTTCTCGTCTAGCCTATTCGTGTATTCTTTGGCGACAACATTCATTATCTACTTCGTGCGCCTGTTACGTAAGACGGATAATTGTGCATTGGTTTTCCAGTGCATGAATTTATTTAAATATATAATATATTCCTTTCTGTCACCTCCTTCATCAGGTTGTTGTGGTTGAAAATATTATGCTGAAATGTGTCTCTTCTTAAACAGTTTTCTTTCTGAGTTCTAAATTCATGTAATTTTTTGTTTGATGGATCTCTCTTAGTACTAAATGGTTATTTTAGACATTTTTGTTAGATATTTCAGTACCCTGAAAGGCACCGCTAGGGTGTATAGCAGGGGGTGAATACACACCAGACTAATTTTCACCCGAATATGACCCTACCGCGGTCGGACAATGTTATTTTGATCCCTTATCGTTCGTGGAAACAATGATATCTTAAATCTATCTGTCCTACACATAATCTCTCTAATGCTATCGACATGATATCTTCTTCCTTAGTACGATGGGAATAACGGTACCCTGCTACCATCACTGCTTAAAAGACGTCCTTCTAATTTATGCAAGGGATTTAATCTGTAATATAACCTTCGCTCCGTGAGTGATTCCCAGTCTAGCTCTTCTAATATTTTGGATATCCTGCTAAGTTTATCATAACAACGTTTTAAAAATCTAGTTCCTCCACGCTGCACGCGATCCAATTCGGCAATTTATCCAACTCTGTGAGGAACCCATATACTTGCAGCATATTCTAAATGAGACCGATTCAGCCAAAGATAATATTTCTCTTTGACCTTTTCATCAATTTTCCCCAGTGCTCTTCTAATAAATCCTAATTTTTTTGTTAGCTTGTCCAAATATTCCCCGTATGTGTTTCACCCAAGAAAATTCGTGAGTGAGGGTCACGCCTAGGTATTTAATTGTGTCTACACATTCCACTTCGGTGTTCCCAATGAAGTAGAGGTTCGGGAGGGAATTGTTCTTTTTCCAAAGATTTATCACTGTGCACTTTTTTAAGTTTAATTCTAATTGCCAAGTGTCTCACCAGCTTTGTTTGGCGTTGAGATCATTTGATAAAGCTTCTGTGTCCTCAAAATCATGGATATCACGATAAACCACTGCATTGTTGGCAAATAAACGAATCTCACTAGTGACTACGGAGTAAATTCCGTTAGCGTAAAGTAAGAATAAAAGAGGTACGATAACACTTCCCTGGGGAACAACTGTAACTTCTACTGCATTTGAGCTAACTCCATCAATGAATTCTCTTTGTACTTGACCATTCAAAGAGTCTTTAATCCATTGCAGGACATTTTTATCTTTTTAATTTTATGGTTAGTTGATAATTTCGCTTGGCACAAATATTCTATTCATTTTATACCAAAGGATGACTTTACGGAGTTACTCACATTTTCTCTTTAGTCCCTTAAGCATTTATTAATGCAAATCCCATTAAAAACTTATTAATAAAGGTGTCGTTGGTTTCTCTTATTAAGAAATCTCTTTGTAACTTGACATATTCGCGTATACACATATTACTCATTAAAACAAAAAAAAACACTTTTAAATTAGTTACGAGCTCAAGTTACTGAAGGGAGCTATCTTGTAGTGGTTGATGTTAAATATCATAATCCAAGGGCCCAAAATCCAGTGGAATCAGATTATCCAGTGGTTTTCTTCAAATTTGGAAACTGGAGAGTAGGTAGATCATATTCAGTACAAAGAATGCCAGATGGGATTTCAAAGCATGATTTTCTTGTCTCCCTCAGCCTGATATTTGCCCCGGATTCATTACTACCCACATCATTTCATTTTCTAAAATTCTATGTCTCATTAATTTGTACGCTTTCATGATTTATATTTAAAGCATATTATGTATATCATTGAATTTTCCCTTCACTTGCTTATCCATCTATCCGTAATTACTCAAATAACCTTAGCAGTTTGAGGTTCTTGCCAAAATGTTCTCGGTACATGTATGTTCTAATCCGGTTTGAATAGAAAATTAATAAGGAATGTGTAAAGGTAAAACTGGTTCGCATTGGAATTTACGAGGGGTGTCTACATTCTAAGATTTATTCATTTTTTTCCTCACAAAATAAATAAACCAGAAAGCTGTAACTTCTTTTAATGTCCAACACTACATCTCTGTAGACGTGGAACGTTTTCATTACTCGACGCCTTGATCCATGGCCACCGAGAACGCTTCCATGTATGGGTCCTTTTTGCTCACTGGAGAATTGTTGCTGTTAGAGAGACCCTTGAGGGGACTGGAAAATGTGTGGTCACGGAGTGTGTCCTTCAATGAAGGAAAACGCCAAAAATCGCTAAGAGTGAGGTCGGAAGAGTAGGAGGACCATGAGAAACCACTTCAAAGTTGTTGCGAAGGAACTCCTCGACGTTAAGATCGTTTTCCGAGATGGAACGTTGTCTTGATGGGAGAACACACGCGCAGTTATTTAATGTCGTTTTTCTTGTAATGCTGGAATATGAGCTTTGCCCTTAAAATATTTTCGCATGATGCAGCCCTCACCATGGTACCTTTTGGAACAAAACGAGCGACTATTACAAGGCACGATCAGAACATGCATGAATCGTATAATTAGCTGAATATAGTTATTTTACGTTAAAGCTTAATCACGTCTATTATAACTACTCCCGGTCCGTAGAAAAATTGGGAGATATTAGAATTTTTAACTATCCTGTGAAAATAATGCTCCAAATTATAAATAACAGAGGAAGATGCAGAAAATAGTGCTAAACTTTAGTGCTCATACGAAAATAATGCTAAAAGAATATGGCTCCAAACAACTGACGGAGCTAAGCATTTTCAAGCATTAAAACTGGGGGAAATTAACGAATCATTCAAAAGTTATTCCTCCAAAAGAGCAGCGATTTTATATCACTGTGTATCTTCTTCTTCGTCTCTTCTTCTGGAATTCTTCTTCTTCTGGAATTCTTCTTCTTCTCTGAAGAGGCCAGCTTTGCAGGCGAAACACCTGGTGTCAGGTTTTCTCAGGCACTTACCTACTCACAATTTTAGTTCTTTAATTTTGTTTTTGTGACTGACGGGTCCCTGCCATAGGAGGAATCTTTGTAAACCCTGAGTGAGTGAGTGCGTGCGTTTCACAAAGGTTGGACACACCTGAGTGATTGAGTGGCTGCGTTTATACCGAAGTCCCTTATTTTCCGTTTAGTTTTTTTCGTGTGATTGGCGGGTCCCTGGCCTCGGAGGAATCCTGGTAAACCCTGAACGTGTGAGTATATGTGACTCACAAAGGTCAATGTTTTCGAGCATACCTGAGTGATTGAGTGACTGTGTATTCACGTAAGTTGTTTTGTTTCTTTCCATCCTTTAATAATTTTCATTTATTTGTGTGATTGACGGGTAACTGACATAGGAGGGATCCTTGCAAACCCTGAGTGTGTGTGTGAATGTGATTCACGAGAGTGAAAGTTATTTCGTAACTTACCCTAGTGATAGAGTGGTTTTACGTTTTTTTAAAATTATTTGTTTAGAATTTGTGTGTGTGGGTGTTTCTTAAAATTTTATTTTATTCATATTATTTATTTATTTAAATTTATTATTTATATTTATTATTATTATTATTTAATTAATTTATTATTATATTATTATTATTATTTGTTATTATTATTTTATTTATTATTATTTTATTGTTATTATTTAGTGCCATTCAAGTTTACGGTCCCGGTATTTTTTGTTTTCAGTGCTGTAAGTATTTAATTGAGGTAGAGATACGTTCCTAGAATGAAAACTTGTGACACACAAGCAATTAATCTCAGAAAAAGTCCCCTGTATTTAATGGATATTTTTTGTAAGAGATGTCTATCAGTTGCGGCAGCTGTTTGACAGATCCAGTAATAAACACTGCTACATCACAAAGTGCCAGCTGTCAAGACATTAAAGAAATACTCAAAAGTACTACAATGAATCTTTCTTCCACTCTATAGGTCTCCCGCCTCCCCTCTCTCCGTATTATTCTCCTGCCTTTACACCAATTGCTCGAAGTTCTTTCCTTTAATGTAGTAATCAACCCGCAGGTCGGTTTAGTAGGTGATGGTAGACCCATGCACTAAGCCCGACAGCGTGTGAATATTCACACATCAGGGTAGGGGGGCCATAGGCTGTTCCGATTGGTTTCCCAGGAAGAAAATCGAAAAATCCCGAAATACCCGAAAAATCAACTAGCTTGGGTGGAGCTGCAGGTGCCTTGCTCAGGAATCGAATCCGGGACCTTCCGGTCAGTAGTCCAACGCTCTACTCCCTGGACTACCGCGACCCACCTTTAACGAATTACTAAGCAAAATTTAATTTTTCGAAATTTCTTGCCATTTTGTCTCACTTTTTGAATTAAAAATAGAAAAGAGAGAAATTAACCGCATTCCCTTTGACTAGGATACGAACCCTCTTCCATTAAAATCCGACCAGGCTCTTAGGCTGTTAAACTCTCGAGTCGTTCTGTTTCACGGAAAATAATTTTCACCCTGTGAATTTCTCGTATTTTGGCGCGCATTAACGGATGACTGTGCTTAAGTAACTTTCACGGCATTTCCCACGAATCTCTCTCGGCGACTTTCTCTCCCCCCCGATCGTGTGTACAATTTTTTCCTATTCTTTTCAATGAATTTCATTTTTTCCATCGTCATATCCACCGAAGTTTCATAAAATTCAGTCTACGCTTGTCATCTATTTTATTTATTTCTGTACCCTGCAAGCTACGGCTAGGGTGCGTGGCAGGGGGGAATCATTCTTCAAAGATCAACTCCCGACCCATATTTAATGAGATCCACGTTAAGAGTTTTCACTTATCTCCTCTTTACGTCTTTATTCAACGTTTTTTGCCATCAACTTACTCCTCTCTGTACAAGAATTTTTATATAACGAAGTTCTTTTCTTAACGTCCTAAATGTAGTTGTATCACCTTTTTCTTAAATGCTTGGTAAATACGTATTTTAAGTGATGTGCCCATGCTATTTCCCCCATGAGAGACGGAGAGCAAACGAAGGGACGAGGTAGTCGGGATCGGCGGCGTTTCCCTCCTACGCCCTACCGAGTTGTCTTCACCACTGAGTGGCAAAATGGCGGACACGAGATGCCTCTCGCTTACGTCGGAAACCTTGTTTTATTTTGTCTGAGACGAGGGGAACGTTAAAATCCGGAGGCTGCACCCATTTTATACGCGTCCGAGAAAGCGAATATAAAACCAGTGTAATGTGTTTTTCGGCGCCTCGGAGTGCGCCCTGGCGTGCATTCTGCGGGGGGGGGGATGGTTCGTCTTGATTCCATAGAGGACACCTTGTTCTATTTATAGGGCCTGCACCGCCTTTCGTCGCGAAAGGAAGCCCCATTTATTTTTTTTATTTCTGCTCGCCGCAAGGGAAGGGATGGGTGGAGATGCCACCATCTTGGCGCGATTGCGATGACCCGGAGAGACGCTATCGGACTCCGAATATTTTTTTGGCTCGGAACGCGTTAACGACGTTATTTCTCCGCCAGCTCGAGCGGGTGCGGGCGGTGGGACCGAGGCGTGCAGTCCGGGTGTTTCTGGACACGGATCGAATAGAGCGGAACGAATGAAACAGGCAGGAGGAGGCACGAAGAGCAAAGCACTCTGCTCCAAGCGGAAATGTCCATGCGCGCCTGACCTGCCACGAATGTTCCGGAAAGAGAAGCTGCGGGCCATGGTCCTCTTAAACCGCGCGATCCATGACCACAAGCCGGCTTAGTTAATGCTTGGCAAACATTTCTGTGCTACATGATAATGCCTATTGATATCAGCTATAGCGTATACATGTCGGCCTGTTCCTCCGTCTATATGAATAATCCCAGAAATTTAGAGTCACTGGGGTAGAAAATGCGTGGAATAACATTTGTCCAAAAGACAAATGGTTTCAGTTCAATCACAGTGAGATTAATGCAGAAGTTCTTAAAATATGAAAACAATTTTTTGTTCCTATCAAGTAAAACACGGGAACGAAAACTCAACAAGGAAAGTTCATGAACGTTTTCACAAAACTCAAATGATTAGCAAGATTTGGAATTTCAGAAGATTCTCAATTGAAAAATGCTACTAAAGAGGTATTTAATTGAGAAAAAAGTATGTTAGTGGTTTTATGGGAAGTAGCATATAGTAAGCATTCTCTTCTGTAAGCATATTAATAAAATTATGAGATTTCACCCTTAATTTAATCGTATTAGAGTAATTCTTCGGTCAAAATTCTTTTTTTTTCGAACGGAGCGGTGAATTTCCGTGTTCCCGCAGCGAAATTTGAATTGGATGTGGATCATGTTCTATTCTTGATTAGTGGTTCATGAATGTCCACCGTTGAGAGTAGATAAAAAGCTATGCAGTATTTCTGAGCACGAAATATGACTGGGCCGGCAACAATGGCCAACTTACCCCCTCACAGGCGAACATTCCTTTCATGATACCCGGGAAGAGCGTATTCTCCAGGAGTTAATGTGTGCAGGGCGAATCAAGTGAATGTCAACCTGCTTCGAATCCCGGGCACCACCAGAGGGAACCTTCGCCCCTCGCCGTACATCAACCCCGGTGACCTGACATACGGACACATCACTCCAAATATCTCTCTCGTCAAGTTTTCCATTGTGGAGAGGCGGCCGACCTTCAGCCGGCGCGACCACGTGTTTTCAATTTGGACTGAAATAAAACCCATAGCCCATCCAAGTCCCACCCGGCTCCCCCTCCTTTTCTTTCCCCCCTCCCCATGAACAATGATGGGAACCCTCCCCATGCTAACCTCTCCCCTCACCTCTCCCTTCAATTTCACATGCCACCCCCTCCCCCGAGATGAAACCCTGATACGGTCTCAATCACCGCCAATGAAGTTAATTTCTCCTTAATTTTTTTCTCCACCGCTCTCCCTCGGGGGCACCACGTTCGCCAAGTACTTCAACTCATTTCTCTCCTCCATCCGCCGCCCTCACCCCAATGTCTCTACCCCTGCTCCGCCCTCCCAACCTCCGCGTCTTCGCCGCCGCCCCCAGGATCTCCCAGGGTTTCAGCGCCGTGTCGTCCCCATCGCCCCCCGCCCTAACACCCCCGGGCCCAGCCGATCACTACCCCCCTCTTCTCCCCCGTACCTCGACCCTTCATCACCCCCCAACCCTCCCGATCCATCAGAATCCACATCCACCCCCAAACCCCCTAACCAGACACGCTCCCACTCCTGAGCACACTTAATTCCCATCACTTACACCCTCCACCTACTCCCGTCACTCTTCCAACTTATCCCCAAATGCAACCCTCCCATCCTCTCCTCCTCCTCCAACCCCCCTGCACGCATATTCTTCCTCCCCCACCTCCACCCCACCCCGCTTCCATTTCATCTCTCCGCCGACAATATCTCACTCCCCCATCGCCCCTCCCCGACTTTCGTCGCCCCTGTTTCCTTCCCTCCCCACCCTCGCCCAACCTTCCTCCAGCCCCTAGGTCCACCTTCCGATTCCCCCCCCCCCGGGGTGGCCAGTGTTACCAATCCGAAAATATTTGAAAAATCCGCGCACCGGGTTTCAGTCGACGGTCCCCATCATCATCTCCCCGCTCTTTTGAAATCCTGGAATATTCCGGGGAAATTGGGCAAATACAGGGTGGGGGCAGTCCTCAACGGATATTAAAAAGCGTTCCGTTCCGCCCGGCGGTGGATTCGGTCAATTTAATTACACCAATAGCGGAGCGCGCGCTCGTCGCGCCATCCCCGAGTCCGAGGAGGACCAACCGCTGCTGCTATTCACGCTGTTACTAAGGAGTCGCGCCCCGTCGTGCCATACCTTGTCTTCGTGGGAGTGGTTGCATTCGAGGGTGTTATTATGCGGTTTATTATTCGGCAAGTTGGACCCAGTGGCCATTGTCGGAGGGTTCCATGGGGTAGTCCTATAATTACGTTACAACTACGTAAGGTAACCGGGTCGTACCTAAACAAAATAGTGTGTAATCACGAAGTAATTATATTTTAAATATGAATCGATTCTATAGAGTTACGTCTGAGATCGGCAACAACTAAGACTAATAACTAGCCTTTTTGGGGGGAGGGGTTTTGGCATTCCATTACCTTTCCTCGTGACTTACGTTAAGATTGATTTATTTCAGATGCTGCCCATGTTGTTTCGAAAATTTTGGTGCATTTATCAAAGAGAATTTTAATATAATTTCGATTAAAAAATCGTGTTTCAATCTAGTGTACTTTTTCAGTGCAAAATCGTTACTTAACTGAAACGTGATCGCACTGAAAAAGTCTTTCATCAAACATGATTGCGCTTTTTTCTTTCTTTTAGAAAAAAATAAGCCTTTATGATGTTGACCACAGTGCCCGATACTTACGTAAGTTGGTGGAGGGGAGATGAAGTCTTACGGACTCTTGCAGCGTAGAGAGGGGAAGAGCAAAAAAAAGTCGAACACGAGCTTACGTAATGTGAGGACGCATTAAATATTTCACCACTCGAATAAAGTTTGAAAAATATATTTTGCACTGATACATTTTAATACTCGTTCTCCCTTACATAGTTACCTTTCTCGAGGAAGTCAAGGATAAAATGTCCGGACATTGTATTAAAAACTTAATTCGTTCGCTGCCATTTATTTAGCGAAAACCTCACATTTACGCA
Organism: Hetaerina titia; assembly: GCA_037158775.1. Lineage (NCBI taxonomy): Eukaryota > Metazoa > Arthropoda > Insecta > Odonata > Calopterygidae > Hetaerina > Hetaerina titia. The sequence goes on along the minus strand of CM073771.1, from coordinate 76,136,981 downwards.
TTCATGCAGTCAACCCGTGTGATTACTCCGGCACCAGATCTGCCTTGGAAATCGCAGGCGGCACAGAAAAAGGGACTGGGGTCCCTAACCTAATGTACGAATTTCACTAGTCGTTGGGCTTAGAATTGGGTAAGCTCTACTCTCACCTATCAAACTAATCTTCGGGGTGATTACATCTGAAAAATTAAAATGAAACCTCAATCTTGGCTCTGAAAACTGTCGAAATATTATTATTACATCCGAAAACTTGATCCATAAGTACAACTTGAGTAAACATCATTAAGCTCCTGGAGAGGTGAAGGGAGGAAGAGCAACACATAATACTTTTGCTAATTTTTGCATATCAACGGAATGAGCCTCCCGAACATACTTTAGCGGAAATGCAACATTACCACACGATTATTAGATATGATGAAGTGGTTATAATTGAAGCATTAGTGATTTTTAATAAATGAATTGAAAAAAAATAGCCAGGCTTAGTTTGCTTGTTGATATTGTACAACAAATTTGAAAGTGCAAACCCTAAAACACATACACTGAGTAGAAATTTGTCAACTACACATGAAACTCATGGCATTACACGAAAATTGCAGCGCGAAACATACGAAATTATATATTCCTCTCTTTTAGAATAGGTTGATTAATGTTTCAAACCAATATAGCACCAATTTCAGAGAGTAAAAATCATTCGCCTTGACCGGGATTCGAACCCGGATCCCTCGATATCCGGCCGAGTGCTTTAACCAATTAAGCTACCGAGACGTCCTCTTACGCTCTAAAATTTTGTAGATTAATTGGTAGTTTAATTGGTTAAAGCACTCGGCCGGATATCGAGGGATCCGGGTTCGAATCCCGGTCAAGGCGAATGATTTTTCCTCTCTGAAATCGTTGCATTATAATGCACACATAGCGGGTGACTCCGTTAAAGTTACTGTTACAGTTTCTTGAAAAAAATATAGCACCATGGAGTTCTTAAAAAAAATTATGTTTCCTACTTAACATATTCCGGATGAAACAAAATTAGTTCATATTTTCTTGTGAAATGTACGGAAGAGAACATTGTGGTGAATGTTAGATTTTCCATATAAAAAACAACACAATCAGTTGGAACGAACTTGTTTTCACGACGGAATTTCTTTTGCCATTTCTAACGAATGGCCTGCGACGTTGGTAGCCTATCACATCTGGTTCGAATACACAATTCACATTGGGTTCTCCTTCACGCTTGTCGTGGTTTATCATTAGGCGACAGCTGCGTTGCAGTATCTTTTATATAAGGACAAGGTCCAAAGGAAGCAGATATTAGATTATTCCGAAAGACATCTGGTTTCAGGACATATGCCAATTCTCCCATCCCTTTTCTACGCCAAGTCGTAAAATAGATTTTCTAGTGCGATTATGGGAACTGAGAGAAACCAAATTACTGTGTGAAACGTGTTTTCCAACCAGAAAAAGGAAACATTTGATTGATTCATATTAAGATTAAGAGTTTATGGATCTCTAATTTCGTCATGCACCTCATTTTGACATCTCAGTCTAAAAGAATAAAATGAAATCAATTTGAATGAGAATATAGCTTTAAAAACACAGTAATCAACCAGAAGGTCGGTTTAGTAGGTGATGGTAGAACTCACCCATGTACCAAGCCCGACGGCATGTGAATATTCACACATCAGGGTAGGGGGCCAGTTCCTTTCCCTGTGCCGGTTATGGTTTCCCAGGAAGACCTGGTACCCGAAAAATCAACTAGCTTGGGTGGAGCTGCAGGTGCCCAAAGTGCCTTGCCCGGTAATCGAACCCAGGACCCTCTGGTCAGTAGTCCAACGCTCTACCCACTAGACCACAGCGACCCGCAATATAGCTTAGTGTAAACCTAAATCATGGCCCCTTGCTGGCGTTATTGTTCATCTCCCGCTTTGTTCATAGGCACTTTTTCGTAGACAGCATTTTTTAAATAAATATTCCCCAATAATACTTTATTTAGCTATACCAACGAGAAATAATGACGATGGGCATGCTATAAGCCTGGCCATCAGTGCCAAAGTTGGGCATAGATAGGTGGTACAACAGGTATGAGGGTTAAATTTAGGAGAGGGAGTGAACCTATCCCAGTTCTATTTGTGCCGAGCTGTTTAAATTCTTTGTTGATACCAACTACGTTTTTTTGGAAGCCTGAATAGCATTTCTTAAAGAAAGGACGACATTGATTACATTGAAGCCTAGTTCATTTGGCCTCTTGCCTCGAAGAATAAACGTTTCTTCTTGGGGAAGCCATATTAACTCACCGTAACCTATAAAAAAACTTGAGAAATTTCACCAGCATCGTAACCAACTGACACCGTGACTTGTTGAATTCCTTCGCCAATTGTTTTTGGATAAGCAAACCGAAGACCTCTGTGTTAGGATTGCACGTAGTGTGTCCGACAAATCCTGGTGTTAAATGAATATTAAAAAAGGGAGAAGTAAGGAAATCTATTACATATGAACACGTTGTCTAAATCAACCAAATTTAATAAAATATTCACAACACGATCCACGCAACTAAGACCGACGTGTGACATTTGGTGGAAAATACTGGATAATATAGTGTCCATTTTTGGAACACGTGGAAAAATCTCCACTTTCATTCTCAAGGGAGGAAGAAGTGAGCATTCCACATCATTCTCTAACCATTCTAACTTATCTAACCAATAAGAAGAGCCCCTTGACAACACGAATTTAAAAATGTTCCAAGTTATCGCAGAGCCAAAAAAAAAATATCCCCCCATAAAAATATGCCACCGCCATAGTGCAATGGCTAACATTCCGACCCAGTATTTTATCCGTGGAAGGAAAAAAAGAACTGCACGTAAGCAGTCCTGTCCGATGCGTCGAAATTCCTGGGGGCCAACAAAGGTACCTCCGTTCCATCCCCGTCCCCTTTTTTTACGGCTCTCCCTTCCACTCGCGGCATTTCTCCTCTCTGATTTTTCCCACAACCCCCCGCGCCTCTCCCTCCCTTCAACCTGACTCCTCCGAACTACACTCGGCAGCGTAAGGAACTAGAGCGAAGAGACCATATCTCCTGCACCCCAAAACTCAGCACCCCACCAACTCTGTATGTTCCAAACCCTCTCTCTCTTTCTCTTTCACTCCTTCTCTCTTAGCCTTATCCCTCCAACCCCCTTATGATTCCCCCAAGCTCTCCCTCAATCATGACTCCTCCCCTTTTCTCCTTTATCAATACCCCACAGTCTCCCTGGCGATGTCAAATAATACCCACCCTTTCCGCGTGACGTCCTCGCATGGATTCGCTCCACAATCCATTCTCTCCACCCCTCTCCCCCCCTCCTCCCAGCACACATACCACCCTTTCTTTATCCCTTCGCCCTCCCCCTTCTCCTCATTATCTCCATTCCAAAACACACGCTTCCTGCACCCTACCCCACCCTCTCCCCACTATACTCCCCAGACGGATTCACTGCCTCAGCAATATCCCCTCCACCGAACTCCGCCACACGTATGGAACGGGGGGGTCAATGCCAAAATAAAAGGAGCCCCCTCCCTCCCGCCGAACTCCTCTCCAAATCTTCCTCCACAATCTCCTATAGTATGTACGACGCCAGGGGTTTGATTGGTGCTGTCGTTGGAAGGGCTGACTTTCCACCCCGAAGGACCGAGATCAAATCCCGGCGGTGGCCAATTTCCCCGGTGGTATTCCCGATCTGCACTTGGGTGCCGTGTTGGGAGCACTCGTGTAAATTCAGCACCCTGTCCATGTTCCTGGTCATGGTGGGGACACCCTTCTCGGGTGTGAGATGACGGTGGGGGGATAGGTCGAAGGGCAATGCGCTGGTGTTTTAGATGGAATGCTCGGGGCCGAAAGGTTAACTCTCGACTCCTACCTGCATCACGGGGGCAATTTGAAATATGAGCACTGCTTTTTTCCCTGAATAATCGTAGAGGATTCCCCTCATTGAAAACATCAAAAAAGGAATATAGAGAAATAATTGTTTTCCATTGTTTCTGTCATGCGCGAGTCATCCTCCCAACTCCATGTGGAAGTCAGAGGGCTACCTGGTATTTTGGTATTCTTTCCGTGGAATTCCTTGCTTCATGTTTTTGGAAAATTACACGACAAATGCGAAACTGCAAAATAGAAATCTCTCATCGATTAAACATTTCTTCATGGCGATGAAACGCAACAAAAAAGATGATGAAGGAAATCTACGAAAAAAATTAATACAGGGTTCGTCCGGAAAATAAGTGTAATAAGCTCATTGTCTTTTTTGACAAAAGGGGAGTCGTCCACTACGAATTTGTACCTGAACGACAAACTGTAAATGCTGCATTTTACGTCCAAGTGCTCGACAGGCTCCGAAAACGAGTCCGCGTCCGGCCAGCGATCAAAAACATCTGGCGGCTGCATCACGACAATGCGCCGTCTCACACCGCGCTTGTCGTGTCGGACTTCTTGGCCAAGCAGAGCGTGGCAACGCTGCCGCACCCGCCCTTCAGCCCGGACTTGGCACCATCGGACTTCTTTCTGTTCCCGAAGATAAAGAGGAGTTTGAAAGGAACGCGATACGGGACTTCGGACGCCGTGGAGGTCTCAAAGAGGCCGTGACGACGTGTCTTCGAGAGTTTCGCGATGATGCCTTCGCGGGATCGTTCCAGGAATGGGAACGCCGCTGGAACAAGTGTATCGACTCACAAAGGTCCTATTTTGAGGAATATTAGCTTAAGATATGTAAAAGTGCAATAAATTTTTTTTCCTGAGCTCAGTACACTTATTTTCCGGACGTACCCTGTATACGTAGATAACTGGTGAGGAAATTCAATTTGCTGTTCAACCTTCGACATATTTATACCCTCAGTTGGTACTTTGTTGGAATTGATACCTGACTTTAGGCACAGTCCATAAATGACGTCACGAATTTGGGGACCAGATTGGGAGATTTGACATCAATGTGGCGTTCGTTGGTAGGGTTGGAGGGAGGGATATGTATATCCGTAACGCGACGCCAGGTGCTAACAAATTTGATGAATTTGTCACCAGTGCTTTTCCTTCCTGCTAAAGCAGTTTTGACATTGAAGATGACACTTCACAATGAGCAAAACAATCAACTGGGTGGCGAGGAAAGAGGAAGAAATATTTTATTTTCCTTCCTGTCCCTAAAATACGAGTATGGCCCTAAAATGTGAGTATAGCATCTTTCTTGTGCGGCACGGCGCGTCCTATGCAAGAAGAATTAAGCAACATTTCTTCATCTTGGGAGCATTCAAGGAGCCACTGGGTGATTTTTGGGGAGAATCCGCTCTAGTGTCAGGAACTGTGACGATTGGTGGAGGGGAGATTTGCAATTTCCGAAAACAGGTTCAAGTTCCCTAATTATGCCACCCTAATCATGAATAAAATTAAATCGCATAAAGTGATTTCCTCCTCTTATGTTTATCCAGCAGTTCGTTTTAAATGACGTCATACATATTTAGGAGAGAGCCTTCCTTTCTTTCTTTCTCCCTTCACGCAGTTTATATTTTCTCATTCGGCAGCTCTTCATAGGCAGTAGGAATACCACTGGAGTCGAATTGCACCTTAAAATAAAATCCTCTCGTAGATTTTTCATTGATTCTAATTACTGGTTAAATATATTTTGAAGTGCGACCTACCACTTCATTTTTATTCACTTAAATCACGTTATTCACATAAATTTTCCTTCAAATCATTTGGTTACCTCATTCCATTTACTCCCATGATGCTAGGCGTTTAACATCAAATTGCCCATGACCTTCTCGGTCGTTGCAAACGTACCTTTATTTCAAACTTAATTTTTCACATCCAGTCCATAATTTTCTCCTAATGCACACTCTTCCATGTTTCACGGAGAGAATGCATTGCATCGCCAGTAGATCCACTAAAACCACCAAATTGCTTTGCGACTGAGGTACGAAGAGTGCAGGAATTGAGTTTAACTTTAGCAATGAGGATTCGGATTTACGATTTTAGTACCGAACCTAGAAAAGAGAAGTTCACCGTTCATTAGTTTAAGTCTTACAGGGAAACAGCTGGGAAATTCGAGAGAGTTTCCGAACATCGTCCCAAGATCATAATTCTAACTCTTTGAAGAATAATTAAATATCACGTTTACGATTTCCGGAAGATCATGTAAATGGCGAGAAGAGTTTGGAACGTAATTTCACGATATTTTTATGGGGAAGTAAATTTTCCCTAATTTGTGCGTAATTTCCTCTCGAAATTAGTGATCTTCTGGGGCAGTCACATAAACTGTAGGTTGATTTACTTTTCACTTAAACTAGTTAATTTGCATTCAATTCCCATGAAACATAAAATATATTATTTTACCCACGATGATTTAGTTCACAAAAATTCATACCGATATTAAACAATAATGAATGTTATCTCACTGTTTATGTCCTCTTTAGTAGAGCTAAGCGAATAGTTGAACATTTAAAAAATAGCCAGTAGAAACACGTAGGGAATGAAATACACTAATTTTAGCATGGTGAAGCGTTTTTCTTCGCGGATGTTTCATGGTAAGTCACTACGCATCCATTAGCGGATCACCTTACAGCAGCGATTCACATATTCACTACGATAAACGAGAAATAATCGTCTGTTGGATTTATTGTCAGATTCAAAATATTGATTATAGACTTAGGCCATGCCATTTTATGTCCATATCCGATAAATATAATTAGATTCATGCTCGATTTAAGTAATTTTATATTTGCAATAATATGAAGCAGGAATTAGTAATTGTAACCAGTCAGAACCAGAGTTAACCAGGCATAATTACGTAATGGGTCATTCCCCTCACTTTGCTTTCGATGACTCACAATTTTTTCATGAAAGATTGCTACTAACACTGGAGTTTTTAGAGTTGATTTGGTAATTAGGGAGAAAATAAATTCAATGTCATTAATTAAATGCTGAAACTCTATACCTATTCCAGGATTAGGCCAAAAAGGACGTAGGACCATGGCAGTTTTAATAACATTTTGATGAAATAATGTAATAAACATTATGAGTAAATAATGAAATTAAAATAAACCAAAAATTTTTTCATGTATATCACAAGGAGGAAGTCTCCAATTCGTGTAAAAGAGTAGGTTTCGTGAAACATTTCAATTAAAATATGTCCTCTCATTCAACAACCATAATGATTTTAAGCTGAATAGAATAATTTGATATAAACCTTACTCGTGTAACTCTTAATTCATTATTAAACTAGGGCTACCTATGCCTTGCGTACAAAACGAAGACTAATTTCGAGGAATATCTAAATCGACTCTACCAAATTCGGAAATAAGTGATAAATTATAAATTTCCATTACTTCAGCTGATAGGTAATTGGTGCGATAGGAAACCTTACCATACTAGAATTCCCAGAAACTCTCCTCATGGTTCATGAAACCATTTAAGAGCTCTTGGAGAAATTCAAGAAGTAGCCCAGTGTTTCCAGTGCTCGCTCGAGTGTGCAGTACTGTTCACACTGTGGAATCCGTCGGTTTCGGAGTGAAGCTCTCCTCGAGGAGACCACATAACGACTTATTTTAACGATGTCTGCTCAGTGAATGCGAGTGTGGCCGGAACATCTCTGTCGCCAATTCGGGGAGATTTGATTTCGTCGCTCGTTTACATCCGTTCTCCCGTTTCCGCATGCTCCACCACACTCGAAAATATAACTTGTCCCGGTGTGCGCAACTTTGGTCAGACATGGGATATGGATGGCATCCGCAAGTATTAAGTCCGTGTTTATGTGACCGCGCATGGTGATAATGGCTTAAAGGAGGACCGAGAGGATGAGAATGAACCATTTCGTTTGGGGAATCGCTATTAACCGGTTCAGCAGCTTAAATAGACTCTTCCCAACTGGTTTGGGAGAATCAGTGCGAAGCGAAAGAATAAAAGAGGTGCTCGAAAGAACTAACAGGGAGGGGGGGGAGGGGGAGGCTGTTGCGATGAATTGTCGTTAGTTCTGTCGTTCGGATATCAACCCTCGAGCGTTCCTTCCATTCACTTTGCTAATTTCAAAATCCATTCCGTTTAGTTGTCAGCGGGGAACAGAAATCCATTTCCACCTGATATCGCCCCCTATTCATTGGGTTAAAACAGTTTTAGTCTCCAGTGTCAAACTGTTGATTAAATTGATAATCTACGTGTTGTATATTCTTTACTTAATTTCGATATCCTGAAGTGCAAGTGTTGCCATGAGGTGTCTAAACTCATGGTAAGCCATCTGAGTGGATTCATGTCAATACCATTTAAACTTTGTCATAACTGGCTATGAGGATAATGGAGTCTTGATAATGTAAATCTTGTCTAAGATGTAGAATTATCAAATATTCGAATTAAATAATATCTGTTACTAGACCCTAAATCTCTAATAGAGATGACAGGAAATCTCTGATTTATATTCAACTTCCAATCCTAATTTGATCACTTTCACCTTATGGTGTCGTAAGCTACACACCCATTGACATTGCGGAATAAACATGGTATAAATGAAGTTCAGAGATATGAAAACGTGGGTTGAATGTTTAAAAATTGTTTGAAAAAGTATTTTGCTTTTAGTATTACATTTAAATTCATTTAACTTTTAAGAATAAAGGAAAACTTCAGAAAACGATGGAATTTATTTAGGTCAATAAATGCTTGAATGTGAAGTTCTAACAAAATGAGCGAAAAAGGAATTATCTGATTTTTCAGCTCTGATTTCCTTGCAATGAGCATGTCGCCGTTTCATTTTCAGTGACCATGCTAGACCCTTTAGATATTAAACATCGCTCATACTCCTCACTGTTATCCTATATACCATAAAATACACATCTGATACACTTAATTTAATTAATATGACAAAAACAATTGTTTAATTAAATCATCAATTTTCCCATATTTCCCAAGAAGATTAAAGTTTGGAAATAAATTGAACAGCTAGAAATGTTCGTCCGTTTCTTTCATCAACTCTTGTTTAATATTCTCTTTCTTCTTCCTTGAAACAGTCCCTATTCTGAAAGTAACTTAAGAAATAAGAAATTAAGTAATAAGAAATGATAATAGAAGGAGTAATATACATTAAAAGTAAATTATAATGGAACTAAACTAAACTAAAGTGCACACCATGAGTGTACCTAAGAGTGGATTGCAGCCTTGGTTTATTAAAAAATACTGAAAACTAAATAAAATTATAAAAGATATACGTGTTAGTATGGACAGGGGAACACTTGAATAACGACTCCGTATTCCAAACGTATTTTCAGTAGTTGAAGATGCTAATGTGTGTTTTAATGTATGTAAATATATCCACAAGTTAAGATTTTTAAAAATTCAAACCTCAGATTCTTTAGAATTCCGAAGTTGTCAAGCAAGTGCATTAGGATCAAGTCTCATAGCCTGATTCCTTTTGATAAGATGTTGAGTTAATTCGAGAGAGAACTTCCATACACTTATCGCTCTCTTAATCTAACCTTAAGCACACGATCGTTATTTATCTCCTTCGACGAGTAAAGCAAACGCGTCGGGTGTGGAGGGCTCTAAGCCTCGCAAATTACGGAACCCGAGTGGAATTCATTCAAATATCATGTTGGCGCGAGAAAAGAGGGAAGAGGGATTGCGGTGGCGTCCGGATGGTGAATAAAAATGAACATTGTGAAGATAATGTATTTCCAAGGTGGAAGATATATCAGAGCAGCTGGACTGTTGAGTACAGCAGGAATAAACGTTTTAATTTATTATGCTCTTTCACAACTACTTTTAATAAACGTTTACAAATTGTTTGGAGTGATAAGATCTTACAAATTAGTTAAATAAGATCGAGTTATTTTGAACTTGTAATCTGGTGCAACTCTAGGTAAAACCGATAATCTGGTAAAAGCTGGCTCATTACAAGGAACCTCCTAAGTTATATTCAAACTCTGCAATGGTATTAGCATCCATGAGCGATTTCTTTAAATACTTGGAGATTCCGTGACCCGATGTGTGTAACAAAGCGAGACATGGTACAATACACTTGTCCGCGTTCCATGAAGCATCTTGTCCGGGGGTATTACCGTGCAAAATATTTAGCCAGTGAAAAGCGGTTTACAATTAACAATATGGGCATTAAGGTAAGTAACAGTAGGCATATAAATTTTTCAAATAAAAAAAAATGCACAAAAGGATATTTACACCCTCTTTGGAGAAAGAATCCAATGTAGCAATCATTGCAAATATTTAGGCGTTTACTTAACTGGGGATTTTGGGTGGGAAGTCCAAGTTGATAATGTGTCGCGGAAGGCATTTAAAGTACTTCATTGAGGAATGAGAAATTTAAAATGAAGTAGCGTATTCATAAAGGAAAAAGAGTAAAGGTACTGGTTAGCCCTATCCTAGAATACTCGTCCATAGTATGGGATCCATATGTGGTGGGACTTATTAAAAAGATAGAAAAAGTACAAAGAAAGGCAGCAAGATCTGTTACTCGGAAGGTACAAAAAAAGGAGAGTTTTACGGAAATGTTGGATGCATTGAAATGGGAGAGTTTGAAAAATAGAAGAAAAAGAAGTAGGTTAGGCGTGTGTTTAGAATTTTTAAAAGTGACGAAGCGTGGGAAGATTTATGGAACGGGCCAGAAAAACCAAACTTTAAGTGAAAAAACGACCACAGTTTTAAAATAAAAATAAGAACGCAAAAAATAAATAAGAAAAAATACTCTTTTTTAAACAGAACCATTGTTCACTGAAACCAGATGCCTGGAGGTTTGTTTGAGCCCTTTCCTTCCAATTTTAGGAGTTATAAGAAGAAGTGTAAAGCAGCCACTGGGTGATAAACAATTAGTCAGTGGTTATTATACTGTTGTAATTATTAAAATATTGTGTATACGTGATGTGGTCGGCGTGGGAGGTTGTATTGAAAAAGCGAATGATGCGTGAACGGTGCGCGATTTTGAACGGTATATGAAATTGAAGAGTGCCTGAAAATAGACGGAGCGTTGTAGTTATGGTGTAAACCTAGCCCATACGTAATGGTACGGTACGGTTGGTGCGGTTGGTAATCTGCAAGTGTCATTGTATATAAGAGCATTTTGTCTCATATCTGTTCTTCTTGCGCATGCATGTATGTGCATTGTAAGAGTGACCTTTGACCCGACTTGACCGCGACCACCAGGAACAATTGCCTGATTGCAACCAGATATATAATAATCTTATTATAATAATGTAATAAAAGTAAGCTTTGATCTGTAGATAACATAATTAGGGGAATTCAGACTTAGATCGACGCGACATTTAATTACGGAGAATAATCTTAAGAGCTAAGCTTAGTCCATTTGACGTATAACTCCATTCGTTTCGTTTCCAGATCATTCAGAGACCTTTCAGGCATTTTTAAAAGCGAATGGTATAAAAACCATGGTATAAAATTCACCATATGCCGCAACTGAACTTTGTGGAAATGTGAATGATGAATGAGAAACATAAATGATAAATCATTATATTAAAACTGTATTAACTTACGGAACGATAAATAAATGATTTCACGGACTCACGCTTTTAAAATATTTATGTAATTTTTCTGCATAGTTGTGAACTTCGATAATTTCACTGATGATGCAGGCTCACCGTTTCTCAATGAAAATGATTCCCTCGCTGCAAAGGAATGAATTTTTTCGAGCAGTTTATAAAATTTTGAAACTGCAGCGTAAAAATTTATGCGACCCGATCAAGTAATTAAACAATTAATAATTTATATTAAAATTATGCCAGAACTTCATTTGCAAAATGTGGAAAGGTTTCTTAAAGGGGTTCTTGCACCCAGAAGTGTAACTCTCCTAGGCTGAACACGAGCAATTCGGTTGGTTTTTGCTCTGCTTCATCGCCATCATCCGTTGGTTGACTGCTTCCTTTCCTGAGTGTTTCTCGAGCCAACATACTCGCACATCAACTCCAACCACTTCCTCAATTCTCCGCCATTCCCAGAATCCCCTGCTTTATTTTGCCTACATCGCCAACATTTTAAGGATTGGCGACTGTTTTATTAATGGTATCTGACATCATCTTCCCGGAAGCTTCCCAAGGATGAACTTTTGTTTTTTTTTCGGTAACGTCAAGTGCGATCACATCACTTTCATTGTATCTCCTCCCAAATGACATGCTCTTTTCCGTTGACCTTGTTTTTTAAAATTTCTTTTTCCTCATCTCAAAATCTGTCCGCAAAACTGTCACCATTTCAGCTTAGACGAGATTTGATTCTTTCATATATTTTTTTCCTCCTTAGACGATGCGGGTTTTTGAAATCGTAATCTGCCGTTGTAATTGACCAAGAGTCCCGTTAAGCTCTTTTATTTTATTTTTTGCTCTAATAAAGTTGTTTGTCCGTCTGTCTGCCTCTTCGCACGCTCGCACGATATGGGACCCGTTCTACTCCTCCAACCTCCCCTTCGCGTCTCCTCCCACGCCATTCTCTTCATTCTTCCTCCCTTCCCTCCCTTCACTCTCTCCAACCTCCCTCCGTTTTCCATATCTGCCTGTTCCGCACAAACTGGTGGGAGGGAGGGGTGTTGGGGGGGGGGAGTGAATAGAAGGAAGGGGGGGGGGCAGGCGTGTGTGCTAGCCCACCATCCAATTACGAATTCATGCGCCATGTAATTTTAATTAACGCCGTGCTTAGTAGGAGTGGTACACACAGATGTACAGGCACACTCAAAGGCGGAAGGATGAGATAGCAGGAGGGAGAGGAGGAGTAAAAGGGAGGAGACGTAGGAAGACTTGCTTCCACGGACGTGTTCCTGGCATTGTAATATCTATTCAGCAGTCTGTTATTAACGGCAGACCGGTTTTCGAATGACGAATTTGTTGAGACTGCCTAGCTGTAGTATTCCCAGAGCTCACATCCGTTCGGTTCGTATTCCCTCTCCCGTCACTCCCTCCTTCTCTCACCCTTCCACCGCCCCCGACCCCTTTACCTCGACCCCCCTCCCTCCCGCCCCACCACCTCCTCCTCCCATACTTCCCTCGGACGGTTGTTTTAATATTGAATGCCGAAATAAATGATTTATGCGTGCATTCATGCAAGTGCGATACTCCCGAGTTTTTATCGCTGGCTTAACCCGCTCGATAGTTATTTTTCCTGAAGTGAGAGAGAGAGAGACTTATTTTTTTACGTTTTTCCTTTTTTTTTCCCGCCGTTCTCTCCAATAGCGGTGCGCCCGGCGGGGTACTTCCCCTCTTTTTTCGTGAATAAGTAATTTTTTGCAACTGCAAACTTTGGAGAGCGGCGAGGTGGGTGAACTCATGAATACGTAGCAAGTATAAAAATGAATTTAAAAAAAAAAAACCCGAGGGTTACCTTCAATTCGTGTCGTAATAAAATTACGCCGAGTTTCTGTGTTTCTTTCAAACGCTGGGGCTCTTTATTCGCTTCCGTGGAGTCTAGCTATGTTTTTTCTCCCATTCTTTTTATTCTTGATATGCAGTAGGATTTAGGTGTTTTGTTTTTATCGGCACTGTATGCCTGGAGCACACGCGCAGAAACCATGGAGTTGGGGAATGGTGGAAATTTACAACGGGGGAAAAAGTGACAGAAATTCAATTTCTGATGTTGAAACCCAATATTTTCATCGTAGTAGCATGGGTGCCAAATTTCGCTACATGCAGGAAAAACTAAGCCTAATTTGGACATAAAACTCGCGCACGCAGGTGCGTGTGTTTTATGATCGTTCATCATTCGGAATGGAGTCAGTTTTGAGAAGCAGGAGCGAGAAAAGAGAGAGGGAGAGGAAGAACACAGCGCCTCGAACTCTTATAGCATTATTAAAATTTTGCCTAGTAATCACAAGAGCTCGGGTGAAAAATCGCGTGTCACTCTTCATTCTCATGCATACAAATTCAAACTAGCATCGAATTCAGAGCTATTTGGACTCTCTGAAACTCTCCTCTCGCTCACAACAAATCGATGACCTCGTGAAATGCTGAAAACAGTTTTTCAGAAATGGTGCCGGTTTATTACCGGCGAAATCACCCCGCTTCGAAGAGGTCATGTATCATAAACGAGCGAACTGCAAGGATGCAGCAATAAATTTTCGTTTTTCCTCATATTGGGCGTCTAGATTTTCACTGGAATATTCAGGGCACATGATTAATTAAAGAATTTTTTTTACATTGCTCTTTGTGTCAATTGCGGAAACAAAAGAATGATTTAATAATTTCAAAAGTTTCTGCAGCTGTGGAAATGTCGCATAGTTTCATTTGCCTGCATTCACTCCCGAGATAAAATCTATATGATAGAAAACGAGTACTCCGTTTCGTTCTGAATTTGTCCTGGGGAATGAATAATTCATTCAATGATGGCAGGTTTTCTTATACTGCATGGCGGTTGCAAACAACCATGCGAAATTGTTAACAACCGGTTGTTTTGGATCTCGGAAAATGATGTTTACGATAAAGTGATGAGGATACAATCGAGTCTGAGGGACATATGAAATGGGAAACAATGAATCTACCTCTATTTTTATGTAAAATCTTACACAAAAGTTGAAAGTTTGAGATGAACGAAGAAAATGTTTCAGTTTGAATTAATAATGCCGCTTGCGATATGCTCCGCTTAAATGTTAAATAAAAAAAGGCATTTAGCAACGTAAATAAGAAATATTTATTTCATCGATTTTCAGTCTGATGCATTCAATTTATCTTAACAAATTCAGTACAAGCTGGTTCTTATTTTAAAATAATTGGAAGTTTTTGAAACGGAACCTCTTGTTTCTCAAATTTGACGGTTACGGAGTCATAAGATTTATACTTGATTTAAGAAAATTATATTATGAAGAAACGCATTGCTTAGTGCAGATCATAGGCGTAAGACTACACGTTACGTTATCATGAGTGTATTTGTTAACGAGGAAAAAAATCTTTTCCGCAAATTTGGCGATCGAGGGTATTTGCGGAGACTTAAGGTAGCCTTCGAGTATTCCTAACTTCAACGTCCCTTGCTTATCATAAACGCGGGGTAAGCTCTCAACACAACAAATTCCATTTGGAAAGCTTGAAAATTGTGACCACGGTGTGAGACACTTTTGAGTCCTCCCATACCGGCAGCACAACCTACCTGCACTGATATACATTTTTTTTTGTCAAGCTCAGCAACTCCCTAACCAACCTGCTTTCCCGGAGACCTGATTCTCTTAATCAGGCTGTCATTCCAGTCACTCCGGCGGCGGCAGCACTGCTCTGTTGCCTCATCCATCGGCAGTTTATGTCCTTTCGGTAGTTCCCTTTTGTGACTGCGACGTGTGTTTGTGTGTGGTAGGCCTTACGTGCGTGTGTGTGTTCGCGCAGTGCAGTGGCGTAACTACCGGTTTACAAAAAGGTTCCTATACGAACCAGCGGAAGGCGGGACAAAAGACGAAGGGGGGGAAAGATTTCGAAATATCGCCACAACTGGAAATCATGCGAGCTGCCGAGGGTTTGGAAGGTGGTCTTAAAATGATACGGAACTCAAGCGTGGGGCACACGGAGGATGAATATATATTCCCGCTGCACGAGAGCTTATGGGAAATTTGCTGTGTATCCGGCACCAAACAATGAATCTACTAGAATAAAAATATGATAATAGTTTTAATTTCGTTGCTCTAAAACATTGGAAGTGTGCAATATCGGAGTATGAAAAATCGATGAAAGTGAAAGAAAGGTTCATCGACAACTTTGAATGAGTTTTACCATCGCAAAATCACTGTTCCCTCTATCTACCGGCACATAATTGGAGATTTTGCCTTTACAATGTCCTAAACACTGACACTGCCTTTATTTTCGCGTTACAATTTTCATGATATCAATTTGACTTTCAAGATGCGGTTTTCTTATACCAAAGTATTCGCCAGTAAAATTCCCAAAATCCGTGCCCGTTCATACAAATTCCCTTCGAGAGGACTGAGGTGAATGAGGAGGGTAGGTGCACATCACATCAGTTATCGAATCATCCAAAAATTCATCGAATGCAAAAATTAGGAGAGTGATGGTATAGATTCTCGAATTAAACCGGGCTCGATAAAAGAGGTACTCATTTCTCAGAGGTATGGTAATGAAAATACTGCGATCGGAAATCTTCTCTGTATCATTTACAAGAATAAATGTTAAATACTTCTGTGTGTGACCTCATACCTCAGGTTTCATCCGCCAGTTTTTTCATAAAACGAGATGGATGACCGCATTCATTCCCAAGAGCCTTCACAGTGACTGCTCCCAGAGCCAGATCCTTTCCTTCCGCGTTCGTCTCCAGTTAACTCCCTTCACTTAACGGATCCATCATTTCCTTCGACCTCCCTCTCGCTTCTCCATCAAATTGTTTTGTATTCAACGGCATCGATATCACCAGCTCTCCAAAAAAAAACAAAGGACACGGAAAGTAATTTGACCACTTTTTCTTCAAGTTAATCAGTAACAACCGTAAGAATAATTTGCCTTTTCCTAAAGGAGTTGTGTTTTCACTATGACGTTCATCAGTCTGAAGAATTATCATTGCATTATATTCCTTCTTTACGTCCGTTTTTTAGTCAATTAAATTGTCCGTCGTCATAAAAAAACTCCATCATCTGTTCTTGCCAAGTCGAAAGAAAACAGAAAATGGTAGTTTCATTTTGGCAGTATGTTGATGAACCTATTGACCGAAAATAATCTCCATTTGCATCGTCTTTTCCCCTGTAAGGATATTGTAAGTTGCCTAAAAAGCCATGAAATGTCCCCATTCTGAATGGTGCGTTATGGGCATATCACACGACCTGACATCCAGCTATCTGTGGGATTGTCTCTCCCCTCTATTATTGCAGCTTGCGCGCAGGCAAGAGAAGATGGATGCGAATTATTATGCGTGAAATCCAGCTGACCCATCAATCTGGTCGTGCAGGATGAAAGATGCGAAAAGAGCACACAAAGCCTGCTTCAGTGTTTGGGGAGGGGATCCAGAGTAGTTATACGCGCTCCCAGGTGAAAAATTTGGCATGTAATTCCGCCGAGTGTGGCAAATCAAGCTCAAAGGAGGAATCATCTCGAAGATGGATGGGTGGGGAATGAGTGACACAAATACACAGCAAAATATGTTGTTTTCATAGATGACAATATTTGGCGTACTGCTGATGTGCGACCTGCAACTAAACTTATGTGTTGATTTTAACTCGATCTAGCATGAGGATCCTTCTTTAGCCCTATACTTGCCAAAATATCGGTTAAAGCGGCGTGAAATAATTCGTCTCTAAGCCACCTACTGCACACATGATATTGAAAAGCTTTGTCATACTCTCTAGTTAAAAAAAACATGGGATATGAGTAAATCCAGTGTGACTCTCCGATTCCGGAGGTGTTTAGCTCATACTGAGCATTAAATGGCTCATGTCCCTTGAGCCATTTTTTAGATATCTCATGCAAGAGGGATTACGTAAGATTAGTGATGATTAGTGATTGGAATGATTCCACCAATTCAACGCTACCTAGCCATATTATTTATGCAAAATCATGCTTAAGGTCGAAAATTTGAAAATATCATCCAGATTAGAAATTATAAGAATAAAAATAGGTTTTAGACTTCCGCCGTGAAATAAGAGTAAAATATTTGCATCTATTTGTTAGAGTGTCGATACTCTTATGGAATATCTATATTCCTTTACTAGACTAGTGGAACAAAGGCTTCAGGCACCAATGGTGTCCTCCCAGAATGGAGAATGTGTAAAACTAAACAAAGTTAACATCTAATATGCCTTTTTTTCAGGAATAGTAAAGAGCACCTAACAGCCGTGGGCACGAGTTTTGGTTAGAACGAATACGCTCTGTATTTGTTGACAAAGAAAATATTTCACTTTCTGCTCCTGAGAATTTGACGTAAACGTGACAAAGGTGACTCATAAATCATAGAGACTACGAAAAACCTAAAAGGAAGCCAGTTTCCGCATAAATACGATTCAAAAAAGTTATCTCGTAACTAATTATTTCACTTTTAAACAATTCCCAATCGAATAAACGCGGGGAACTCACGAAATAAAAATAAAATTTCACACTTCAGGTTCCAACTATAAAGTTAGCAACGCAAGAAAAATATGACTTCATATAGTTTGTTCGGAAAAGAAAGATATGGCTTAAAACATTATTATAAATACATTAACTGATTTCCTATAATCGATATGAAAAAACTGGAGATGACTTCAAAGAGTTCGTTAAACTAAAGGATACAACGAAATTTTTAAAAACATTTTGGAGCTCAGCCAGAGAAAGATGAGAATTATTTTTAATCAGATAAAGTAAATCAACTGTGCAAAAATCAAAAATATTACC
This sequence comes from Hetaerina titia, assembly GCA_037158775.1. Taxonomy (NCBI): domain Eukaryota; kingdom Metazoa; phylum Arthropoda; class Insecta; order Odonata; family Calopterygidae; genus Hetaerina; species Hetaerina titia. The sequence continues at coordinate 76,118,690 of CM073771.1, read as the reverse complement.
TACATGCTGCTGACTCTCTGTGGCCCTAAAAACTTGCGTGCAATAAAGTTGTGGGTTTGTGTTGTCTCTAATGCGCTGTAAAAACTTTAGTATAGCAAGTAATTCACCGATCAAATTTTCATTCTGTACCTACTCGGCCATTTTTAGCCACACCCGCATGTATTCGTATATGCCTTTGCAAGCGCGTGGGTTTTGGAAGTGCACCTGATAAAAGCGTTTTTAGGCCTTTGGACGAATTGATTAAACTCACTCAGCGAACAGAAAATAGACGGTGTTTTTTGATACTGTTCAGTGAAGGTTTACTGTTAACGTGGGTGGAGTTAGCTAAAGGGTATGCCACCTACACACATCGATAAATCCCAATAATTTGAAAACAAAAGGGTAGTAGATTCCCGATATGGCTAACTTAAATTTTAGTTTTTCAGTACGTATTTGGAGGAGCAAGACAGTTCGTATGATAAAAAGGGTATCGAACTAATTGAATATAACTGGGAAAACTGTATAGAACTCAAAGGAAATGTTGAAATATAAATGCATTTTTCCCAAAATCTTTGTTTTCTTTGTATGGTCTGGTACTTCTCGGACTACCCTCGTATTTTGAGGAGCAAGACAGTTCTTATTATAAAAAAAGGATATCGAACTAATTGAAAAACGCTCGGAAAAGAGTAAAGAGCTGAAAGGAGATTAAGTTGAAAAATGAATACATTTTTTCCAAAATTTTTGTGTTCTCTTTGTTGGGTACTTATGGGAGTACTCAGGGTGGTACTTTGTTGGGCAATCTCTTGGTTTAAAGTAAATACCAAATATGGAGCCACTCTTGAGGATTAATTTGTCAAGTATAGCATCTTTTTTTCGCTGGTTATAATTTTATGCCAAGGATACATTTAATGAATTCTAATACATATTCTAAAGCTGACAAAATTAATGGCGAGACCTATACAATATAAAAACAATTCTACGTATTCCGTGGCTGTCCTTCTCACATGCTTACAGATTTATGTGCAAACAAATTTGCACATCGTAGGAAAAGTTATTGTTCCTTAACCACGAGGATTAATATTCAACATCACTTTATAGTACATCCATAATTACAAAGGTAAAATTATAAGATATTATCTACATTGTACCAAAATGACAATGGTCATCATAAAATCATACATAGATTCATGTTGATTTGCAGTCTCTTGAAACGTCTTATTGTTGGATTCATGCTTATTACGATATTTTCGTCATTGTGCGTTATTTTGGGAGACAATATTTTCTCTCCTGGAAACGTCTCGAGGTCGAAGAAACTTCCAGGAACGAAACTTCTGTCACCCGCAAGAAAAGATCGTACGAGACCGCAATCTCAAAAAAGTATGAATATATTCATGATTGCCCAACGGTGTTGTTATGCGTGAAGACGCAAGGAATTGTCATTATAAAGGAAAAATAAGGCCAAGGAAAATGTGGATTATCAACCGTGCTCAGACGGTATATCATTGAATGAAGAAAGTGGCACTGGATTGAACCCACTCCGGCGTGTTATATAATAGCGGACACGAAAACAAAACCTAGCGATTGTCGTTGGGTGCTAAGCTAATTCATTCGGTTTGTCGATGATCGGGAGAAAGTGTCACTTTCTAAAAGTCCATTCAATATGGTGGTGTGATTTTGAAATATTTAGTGTCTGCGCTCGGCGAGAAAATGTGGCCTGAGAACATTTTGGAGCCGCTGCCAACTTGTGGGTGAGCATTCATCATTCTCTCGTGACTGCGTAGGCGGGTACATAAAAGTACGTTTTTCGGTAGCCTAGAAAAAAAATGTCACCGCGGAAGTAAATTATTCAAATTCTCGGTTGTTTTTTTCACATTTATAAATAATTATAATGCTAATTTTCTTGAAAATTACGGTTGAGGAAAGTTAGCAAATTCATATTTATATTTCAAAGTAGATATCATCGATCTGAAATCGCGTCGTCACTCAATCAATCTCATATCCAACACGACTTCTGGATACTTTGCCTACGTATTTTCCCTTTCTCTCTTGGTTTTAATTTTCATTCATTTTTGTGGTTATGTACTAATTTTAGAAAAGTAGTGTTTATTTGAATTATTGGTGGCCAATTTATAGATCACATAAGTGGCTTTTTCCTCCAGGTACTTGTGGCCGTTTTTATCATTCTCGTTGTGCCTTTTTCATACTTTTACGCTAGAATCTCGTACTTGACGATCAAATCTTTTCAAATTGATCCTGGATTGTCTGGTTATCCGTCTGGTTCACTTTCACAACCATAATATGACAGCATATGAACATCAACTCAATTAGGAAATTTTTCATGAATCATATTGTTTATTCTTCCATGCTTCAAACCCTTTAGTTTCCTTTGTACAGTTTCGACACCAGCAATAATAGAAAAAGAGACAGCTTTTGAGTCATTTTTCATGAATTTTCCGAAATAGGAAGGGCCGAAACATCGGTTTGAACCTTCTAAAAAGATTAATAAATTAGAGACAAAAACTTGGGGCGTATTATACATCACACGTGGGTAAAAGGCAATAGATAGTTAAACGCAAAGAGAATGGCGACGGAAATGACAGCCAGAGTGAAGAATGATGAGACGAACATGAGAAAAAATAAGCCCCACAATTACTATACTACCTTGAACAAAAAGTTCCCGGAATAACCACCGTGTGGCGCTCCCATCGTTCCGATTTGAGTTCTGTTTTTTTTGTTAAATTGGTACATCTGTTGTTGATATTCCCTTTAAATCTTAGTGTCATAACTTGACATTTGCAAAAGTTACGTAGCCAAGAGTACATATATCTCTGTGTGTGTTTGCGATTTTTTACAATTGCAGAAATGGATTTAAATTTGCAACAACGAACTTGTATTAAATTTTGCGTAAAAAACGGATTTAGTGGCGCACGGACGTTGGAAATGTTGGAAAAGTGTTTCGGCAACGATTCTCTAAAAAAAACGGTCGTTTACCAGTGGCACGAGCGGTTCAGAAGTGGTCGTGAGTCAATCGAAGATGATGAACGCAGTGGCAGACCATCGACATCGAAAGTCGGTGAAAAAATTGATAAAGTAAAAGAAATGTTGGTCAATAACCGCAAATTAACCATCAGAGAAATAGCGGAGGACTTGAACATTGCCTATGGATCCGCCCAAGACATTGTGGTTAATGATTTGGGTTTCCGTCGTGTAGCAGCAAAGTTGGTGCCAAAAGACCTCAATTTCATGCAAAAAAGAGACCGTGTTGACGTCGCAAAAGACATGATTTGTGAGGCTGAATCCGATCCCACATTCATCAAAAGGATCATTACTGGAGACGAGACGTGGGTTTATGAGTACGACACGCAATCCAGACATCAGGCAAGTGAATGGCGTTCACCAAATGAGCCGAGACCAAAAAGACCACGTCGTTTTCAGTCAAAAAAGAAGGCAATGCTGACGGTTTTCATGGATTACAACGGTGTAGTGCATCATGAATTTTTGCCAGAAGGCCAGACAGTAAACAAAGAGTATTATTTGGGCGTTATGAGACGTTTGCGTGAAGCAATTCGCCGAAAGAGACCAGAAATCGTCGCACAGTGCGTCGAGACCGTCGCACAGTGCTATCATTATTCGTAATTTTTTGACGAAAAATGCAACAAATACCATCCAACAGCCACCGAATTCACCTGATTTGGCTCCCTGTGACTTCTTTCTGTTCAATCGAGTTAAAAAACCATTACGGGGAACGCGTTTTAGCAGCCGAGAGGAAGTAATGGAAAAATCGCAGACATACCGAAAACCGAATATAAAAAATGTTTCGAGGATTGGATCAAGCGCTGGCATAAGTGTGTTGCAGTCGATGGGGATTACTTTGAAGGGGACAATATAGATTTAGATGAATAAACTTGTATTTTTAATTTTCTGAATAAATTCCGGGAACTTTTTGATCGAGGTAGAATATTAGTAAGTATTGTCACTTATAAAAAGTACTATCTTCACTCAATGGCGTAAAGGAATAAGGAGGCTCTCGTAGAAGGGAAATGAGACGTGCGCGTGAAATACTCAGGTTACAGTTTAACTATTATGGCGATCATAAATACGACTACAATTCATGAATTTTGATAACAATATTTTATGTTATCGAATATTTGTTTTTGGAAAAATTATCTTTGTTATATGTTAAAGTTAAATGTGAAAGGAAATATCTTCGCATTGTATCTCAAACGTACTCTATGACGCCAATGGCTCATCAAGAGTTAAAAGTTGTATACCGACAAGAAATTCCATATCTACTGGCATTAGAAAAGGTTGTGCAAAGAGATAACGCCCGAGAGTGTCGCAAAAACAAGGATAGGGGCAACGTGATGAATGGAAGGAATAATTTGGCGTAAAAAATGACAACACCTCTTGCTGATGCAATTTTAGGAAAAGATGTATACTCTTAATTTCATAAATACAATTTTGTTGCATTTTTTCATAGCTAAAAGTATTTAGAGCGCATTGAATTAATGGAATATTAATGCACATGTGACTCGTTTAATAACTTTGAATATTCCGAAATAGAGATTTTTTCAAAATTAAGGATTAATCAAAGAATTTTTTCGTTAATTACCGCCAATTTATTCTGTTTAGTATCAGCGTGAACGAAACTAGTTCGAATGCAAACTAATTCAAGTTTGATGTTCATTTAATCATTGCCATTGAATTTAAAGGAATGTAAAATCAAAGTCGTGATGCATTTGAAAGCACTAATTTTGACGTTTCGTATCAAGAAATGTGAGTACATCCGGTTGTGCCCTGATACGGGTAAAAAATAGGTGTCTATGCTACGCAAAAGGTGAAAGTGTTTTATGCTCACAACTCTCCAGGAACTAATTTTTTTCAAATTCAAGAGGAAAATTTGCTGAAGGAATCCCTAAATGATAGTCAAAGATTCATGTCATTAAGATACTTAAAACTCTCATGGAATATTAAATCCTCTCTTTCTCTCCGGTCTTCATTTCCCTCATTACCAGCGCCGAACGCTTGCGAATTGTCAAACGAAATTTACAACCTGAGTATCTTTTCAAGAACACGCCCAGATACTTCTGATGCGGAAATTAGTTCTAAAATGCTCATATTTTTATAACAACTGACCGAGGACGAAAAAATAACGGCGGAATTTAACGCAAGGCTTTGAAAATAGAGTTGGTATAAAAGTTAGAAGTGTGCAAAGCATGAAAATGTAGCCAATATATATATATATCCCTGGCTTTATTGAACCAAGCACGAGTCATATTGTTCCTCCAAGGCAGTGATGCTTTATTTCGCTTCTATAGTCAAGTGTGTTCATCATTTAGTCATACTGATTAACTAGGCATTTCGTTACACCTCTTTTTAAAATGTCACACAGACAATTGCTAAAAGAAGCTATTCATAATTCCATATTTATATAATTACATGATGAAACACAAATACCTCTTCTATACATAAATCGTCAATTACTCATTAAAACGAGATAAATGAAAACTTAACGAACTGAACCAACTATTTTTTTATTGCCCTTCATGGATATGTCACCCCGAGATTTTATGGCAACCCAAAGCTAGCTTACCAGCGAAACGGCAACTAAACACCAAAGAGTACCCGCTGGCATTGGCTAACCTACGGTGCGTTTATGGTACCGCACGCAGCATCCTTTCCCAAAACAAGCTGAGGTACAACCAATGAAATCGCCAGGGCCAACGTGCAAGGGATGTCCTCGTCCAATCAGCGAGGGAATGTTAAGGAAGGGACTCTTTCTCTCTCTCTCGTTCAACACCACCCTCCTACCATCATCTTCCTCTCTTCCCCTTCGGGGTAAAAACCCTCACCCTCCAACACCATCAGTCTCGAAAGCCCACTTTCTTCCCCAGCCGAAACATAGTCTCCTATTTTCTCCAAGTCTCCACTAGGGGGGGGGGGGGAGGGACGAGGGAGGGAAGCAGCGAGGGTTCCTCTGGGAGCACTATGCTGCTTTGCACTCCGTCCTCCCTCCCTTACGTCATCAACCTGCCCGACACACCCCACCGAGCGTTTCATCGCAAGCAATCCACTAACCCCCACCCCCCTATCTCTCCCCACCGCCACCCTTATCCTTCCCTCTCCACGAAAAAAGCTCCTCCAACCGCGCCCCCCCCCCCGGTCCCTCTCCCCTCGGGGGACTTGCATGCTCCAACTCCCAGCCACCCTCCCCCTCCATCCCTTTCGAATTTGCCGTCTCTCCCCTCTTCGTCCCTCCCACCCCCGCGGCCTTTTCTTCCTTCCGCCTCCTTCTTCCCTTCAGCCTTCCTTCCCTCCCCCTCCTCCCACTTCCGACAGCCCGCCCTTCCCGTAACCCTTCCCCTCTCTCTCCCATCTCTTCTCCCATTATCCTCGCCCTCAAGGGGGAAGCCCCCTTCCCCCTTCCACTGTTCCTTCTCCTTCCATCTCCTCCTCCTCAGTCAGTCTGCCCTCTCAAACTCCCTCTCGTAAAGCTACTTGGCACCAAAACGCGACGCCACAAGGGTTTAAGGTCCGGGGTCTTCCGAAGTCGCCGCCCGCGGGCCTCATATGGTACCGCTGTCCGTCGTATGAGGACGTCCACTTCTTTCTCAAAGACAGCGTCGTCGATTAAATTTTTATCTCCGGGTTTAACATCAAAAGTTTTCGAAGAGATTGATATTTCACAGTGTACACGTCATGCAATGAGAGAATGAAAATGCTCTCTCTTCTATGCTTACGCTCAGTTCGTCCCCGAAGACGCTGCCATTAATTTCACTAATATCTCTTGTATTTTGTGTGAATACATTTAGAAGATATCGTAATCGAACAGAATACGCTGTAGGAAATAGCAAAATCGATTGACCTTTACTGGGATTCCACTCAAGAAATTCCCTAAATTTATATGATACCATGAAATTTGATAATATCCATGCCATTCTTCTTCAAGGTTGAGACAAACCTTGATGTTTCCGTCAAGAGTATTTTAATTTTAGCTCAAGGTCTCCCTCTTTTAAGCGTTAGTGATACGACTTTCTCCGCCCATGACAGATTAAGCATGTCCACGATTTTCTTACTTCTGACTTCTCCTGTCCAGAATTAAATATATTTTCTTTTATTTCCTCGATGATGGCAAAGATTAATTTGCTCTCATTAGGAAACTGGAGGCCTAATAAATAACTGGACGGGAAAATATAAACTGAAGGTTGTGGTTAATACCTGTATTAATGATTCCAGGTCATTCGCTTGCCGAAAAAAACAGCTTCAACCTCGCATAGCATGTATTTTTGGACGAACGATCTTTTTAGCTGAACATCACCACAATCTTGACCATCATACAGGGTTCGTCCAGAAAATAAGTTTATGATGCTCATTGTTTCTTTTGGCAAAAGGGGAGTCGTCCACTACGAATTTGTACCTGAACGACAAACTGTAAATGCTGCATTTTACGTCCAAGTGCTCGACAGGCTTCGAAAACGAGTCGCCCACGTCCGGTCAGCGATCGTCCGTATGACTGACAACCTGAGCGATAATGCGCCGTCTCACACCGCGCTTGTCGTGTCGGACTTCTTGGCCAAGCACGGCGTGGCAACGCTGCCGCACCCACCCTACAGCCCGGACTTGGCACCACCGGACTTCTTTCTGTTCCCGAAGATAAAGAGGAGTTTGAAAGGAATGCGATACGAGACTTTGGACGCCGTCAAAGAGGCCGTGACGACGTGTCTTCGAGAGGTTCCCGATGATGCCTTCGCGGGAGCGTTCCAGGAATGGGAACGCCGCTGGAACAAGTGTATCGATTCACAAGGGTCCTATTTTGAGGAATATTAGCTTAAGATATGTAAAAGTGTAATAATTTTTTTTCCTGAGCTCAGTACACTTATTTTCCGGACGAACCCTGTATACACAGCTCAGTCGTCTGAGTCGTCTATACACTGTCGTAGCTGAGCATGAAGATTGCTCAACTACGGTCTTCCATTCTTTTCGTTCCAGTGTTGCTGCTCTTGTGAATTGATGAATCCTTCCGTCTTGTATTCGTCCCTCTCAAGATATTGCTTATGAATGTATCCATTTCATGTACTCGAGGCATGTTTCCCAACCTTTCCCCTTCTACTACCTTTCTCACAAATTCATCACATCTCTAGGTGTGCCCAATCCATCTGGGTGGTTTATTAGTGACTATTTTCATATTTCCTTTCCCTCTTTTACTTGGATGTACGACTCGTAAACTCGTATATTTAATTCCTCGTTTCCCAGTTACTCAGTCAATTCAATCGTCAGGAACTGCAACCCGCACCAAGAGTTGAAGGGTCTTCTTTTCTCTTGATTCATTATCTATGCAAACGGACTTATTCCTTTTCAATAAAAGAAGAGGGGAAATGGTCTGAAGGTTGTCGGGTTTGCCTTGTGTTTCGGACTAGCACCATGACGACGGCGGCGTATTTAAGCTCTTCCGTATCCTGCGTGGGATTTAAGCAATGATCCTTCATTCTTGGACTCGTAAGTTCAATCAAATCCTCTCTCATGGACGCGACTGACTGAATGAAATGAACGCTTCGTGCATAATAGTGCCCAAAACCTTCGATGAGAAGTGGCAAACAAGGCGCTTTGAATTGAATGCTTCAAGGTGGAATTAATTCAAAGGCAATTCAGGCCAAGGAAAGGAGTAACATTTTTAATTCCACAACATACTAGGAAATATCAATAGTTCAGCCAATCTTTACAGTTTTTTCAAAGTGCCTACACCAAAACTATTAAGTCATAAAACGAAGTCCCTCAAACACCTGAAAAGCTACATATACGCATGCATGAGCGACATATAAAAGTAATTACCCTCGCCATACACTTGTAATTGTCCTCGGAGGGATTAGAAAAACACCACTGAAGTATTAAAGTAAATAAAGCCACAGGTCTGGAATCCTCCCAAGAATACTGAAGGAACTTGCTGAAGAAATTCCACAGTACTTAAAATCAGTATCTTATATGTCTATTGAAAAAGTTCAGTATTTAGTGACAGGAAGCCAGCTCACGTAACGCCCCCTCTATAAAAGCCAGGATACCAATAATCATAATTGGTCTACTTATTTATTTTTTTACGTAATCTACCGGTTTAGGTAGGTTTTTGGATGGACAAAACTATCAAATAAATATTTTCTAACTCCAAACAAAACCCAATCCAGCAATCTACTCTACATCAGGTCTCTCTTCATCCCTGTGTACTTCTTTCCTCCCTTCATCCCATCCAACATCCCTATCCTGTTCCTGCCCTTTCCTCGTTTGCCTAACATTTTCCCCTCTATTACCCTCTTCAACATTCCACTACCGCTCAATACGCCTTTCATCCATTTTTCCTGCCTCCATAGGATTTCTCTCAACAAACCCCTCTCCTCCCCCACCATTTCTAGTACTTCCTCATTTGTTTTCCTTTCGGTCCATTTCACCTTCTCCATTCTTCTCCACACCCACATTTCAAAAGCCTCCAATCTACGTCTATCCTCCTGCTTCAGCGACCACGTTTCCGCGCCGTACATAGCTACGCTCCATATTAGAGTTTTTACGAGTCTTTTCTTAACATCCCTACTCAACGTTCCCGTCATCAACTCCCTCCTCCTTGAGAAAGCCTCCTTGCCTAGCGCAATTCTTCTCCTTACGTCCCTACCACTTTGACCGTGTTGGTCCAAAACACTTCCGAGATATGTAAACTGTTCTACCTGCTCTATTTTTTCCCCCCTAATTTTAATATTTAGCTTAACCTTTTTCTTTCTGGAAAATCGCATAATCTTTGTTTTATTAATATTTATTCTCATCCCATATTTATCGCGCTGAACCTCCAATTCACTCAACAATGCTTGCAACCCCTTGGCTGACTGAGCAACTAATGCTTGGTCATCAGCAAACCTAACCGATTTTACGAATTCCCCTCCGACTTTCATTCCTACCTCCAGTTCTTCCCATTCCTCTTTAATCATTTCCTCTACATATAGTATACGTTGAACAGTACCGGTGACAATGGGCAACCCTGCCTTACACCTCTTCCTAACACTGCCCATCCGGACTCTCCGTTCCCCACTCGCACCTGAGCAGTCTGAGACTTGTACAGGTTGCGGATCAGTCTCCTGTCCCTCCAATCCATTCCTATTTTCTGCAATACACGCATTAATTTTTCCCAATTCACTCTATCAAACGCTTTTTCGAAATCTATAAAACAGGCAAAAACGTCCTGATTGTATTCTAATTTCCCCCCCACTAGTGATCTCATTACTGCAATGGCATCACGCGTACCTCTTCCTTTCCTGAACCCAAAATGATCATCTCCTAAGTAATCATTTGCCTTACTCTCTATCCTTTTGTTGATGATCCTGAGAATAACTTTAGCTGCGTGGGATATCAAACTCATTGTTCTGTAATCCTCACATGACGAAGCCTTTGCCTTTTTTGGAATAGGAACTAACACCGATCTCACAAAATCTTCCGGCCAGATTCCTTCCTCATAGATACTACGAATCAGTCCATGTATGGCCTTCTTCCCACCTTTCCCTAACCATTTCAACATTTCTACAGGAATATTGTCCACCCCCACAGCCTTATTTGCTTTCATCTCCTTTAATGCCCTTTCTATTTCATCGTCGAGTATGCCTGGACCTAAGCTATCTTCTTCTACGTCATGTTCCTTTTCTATGTCTAACCTTGTCAGATATATATATATATATATATATATATATATATATATACTTATATATATATGTATGTATGTATATATATATGTATATTTATATATATATATTCATTCAAACAGAAATAGGTATAAGGAAATGGGATAGGAAAACACATAAAAGGCGAACACAGGACATGTGGGGAAGGCGGTTTTTGAGCAGATCACGAAAGTAAAAATATTTCCTTATCCGGGATTTTATGTGTTTTCCTATCCCCTTTCCTTATACCTATTTCTGTTTGAATGAATATTTGTGCGCCGTATGGCGGGATTTTCAAGTTTGAATATATATATATATATATATATATATATATATATATACAAACTTGAAAATCCCGCCATACGGCGCACAAATATTCATTCATTCAAACAGAAATAGGTATAAGGAAAGGGGATAGGAAAACACATAATAGGAGAAGACACGACATGTGGGGAAGGCGGTTTTTGAGCAGATCACGAAAGTAAAAATATTTCCTTATCCGGGATTTTATGTGTTTTCCTATCCCCTTTCCTTATACCTATTTCTGTTTGAATGAATATTTGTGCGCCGTATGGCGGGATTTTCAAGTTTGAATATATATATATATATATATATATATATATATATATATATATACAAACTTGAAAATCCCGCCATACGGCGCACAAATATTCATTCATTCAAACAGAAATAGGTATAAGGAAAGGGGATAGGAAAACACATAATAGGAGAAGACACGACATGTGGGGAAGGCGGTTTTTGAGCAGATCACGAAAGTAAAAATATTTCCTTATCCGGGATTTTATGTGTTTTCCTATCCCCTTTCCTTATACCTATTTCTGTTTGAATGAATATTTGTGCGCCGTATGGCGGGATTTTCAAGTTTGAATATATATATATATATATATATATATATATATATATATATATATATATATATACAAACTTGAAAATCCCGCCATACGGCGCACAAATATTCATTCATTCAAACAGAAATAGGTATAAGGAAAGGGGATAGGAAAACACATAATAGGAGAAGACACGACATGTGGGGAAGGCGGTTTTTGAGCAGATCACGAAGGTAAAAATATTTCCCTATCCGGGATTTTATGTGTTTTCCTATCCCCTTTCCTTATACCTATTTCTGTTTGAATGAATATTTGTGCGCCGTATGGCGGGATTTTCAAGTTTGAATATATATATATATATATATATATATATATATATATATATATATATATATACAAACTTGAAAATCCCGCCATACGGCGCACAAATATTCATTCATTCAAACAGAAATAGGTATAAGGAAAGGGGATAGGAAAACACATAATAGGAGAAGACACGACATGTGGGGAAGGCGGTTTTTGAGCAGATCACGAAAGTAAAAATATTTCCTTATCCGGGATTTTATGTGTTTTCCTATCCCCTTTCCTTATACCTATTTCTGTTTGAATGAATATTTGTGCGCCGTATGGCGGGATTTTCAAGTTTGAATATATATATATATATATATATATATATATATATATATATATATATATATATATATATATATACAAACTTGAAAATCCCGCCATACGGCGCACAAATATTCATTCATTCAAACAGAAATAGGTATAAGGAAAGGGGATAGGAAAACACATAATAGGAGAAGACACGACATGTGGGGAAGGCGGTTTTTGAGCAGATCACGAAAGTAAAAATATTTCCCTATCCGGGATTTGAACCACGGACCTTCCACTTTCCGGGCGGATGCTCTGCCCCTACGAGCATCCGCCCGGAAAGTGGAAGGTCCGTGGTTCAAATCCCGGATAGGGAAATATTTTTACTTTCGTGATCTGCTCAAAAACCGCCTTCCCCACATGTCGTGTCTTCTCCTATTATGTGTTTTCCTATCCCCTTTCCTTATACCTATTTCTGTTTGAATGAATGAATATATATATATATATATATATATATATATATATATATATATATATATATATATATATATAGTATGATAATTATCAGATCGCAATTTTTATGAGCATAAACACGTCTAATGCATCAATTGGCTGCAAATTTTATAGTTATAAGGATAAATCTTGCGAAATAGATAGCGTTGTCATGCTTTGATTAATTCTAAAATGATGGCGTAAAAGGGTCACTTAAGATAATGTTGGCTCTGATACAATTAGTTACGCTGGGTTTCCCAAGATAAGGTATCAGTGGCACAGTTTTGCTCCTTAATGATATTGACTCATTAATTAATAGTTATCTTTATCTTATATGCTGACAACGCACTGGTGTACTGATATTGCATTGACGAAGATAAGGTTGTTTAAGAAAGGAGCCAGGAGTGACCCATGCAAAACTCGAACTGGAGTATTTTATCAACAATTATTAGATAATGACGAATGTTTGGAAAGCCTACGGGCTTCAAGTATTAAACATAGCAAACGTGCAATACTAAAGTGCATAATATTTTAGCTGTTTATTCAGCATTATTAAATTAATATTATGTTGATTTCTTTCGTCGTGAAAACCTTACTCATATCTTACTCTATGGAAAAAGAAACACGGAAATGATGAAATAACAGAGAGAAAGTTAAGGAGTATTACGGAATTATGATAAGAATCAAAAGTGCGTGGCTAATTTTCACTTATTTATGCTTCAAAGTGAATTATGAGGATATACTTACAAATAAATCATATGATTTTAATGAGATAGTTTGAGTTCTGGATTATATTGACTTCAGGAAAAAAGAGGTACATTTGGGAAAACGTTTTTATGATTACGAAGTATTGCGATTGTATCACTGGAAAAACTAGGATGGAAAGTACTTACAGAATGAAGGATAAAAATGGACCGTATAAAGATTTCTTATTGCGTAAATTTATTTTTTTTAGAGGTTTCATGCATATGGAACACCCAAATTTACTAGGGAATTACGTAAAGATAGTAAACATTAAATACAAGATAATTATAGGATGCAGAACGGATAGATTCAGATTATACTTTTTTATTACCACAATAGGAGGCAAGAATAGTCTTACACTTATTTATAGTCTGTTTTGGGGCATTTTTGAATGCAAAACGTATTGTACATACTTAAGCTAGTACGTACTATAAATTCGTCTTCCACGCAGACGGTAGATGATGCTTAAAATAATGCTTTGAAATACCATATGACCTAGACCAGTTTGACCGCTTTTGGATTATTTATCCTCTCCATTAGCTCATAAGTGTTTTGTACCACATATATTTTTGGCAGATCAACCACTCCAGCAGTGACGGTTAAGGTACCATGTATTTGTAGATGCGCAATAGGTCGTAATGAGCACGTATACATAGGTTGGGAATGAATGACAAAGGGTTACTTGAATGCTGCAACCAGTTGATGCGTCAATGCAATGCAATTCAGAACAGATTTGGTGGAAAACGACAACTTATCTGGGTTATTATTCTATGAAATCGCAGGAAAGAAACTTCACACAGAACTTTGAGAGGTTATTCCCAAAAAGGGCCATTAAACATTATCTGGAAGGGGATCTTAAACGCTTAATAGTCGCAAATTATCACGAAACTTTCTCAATTAATGCAAAAATGTCTCTGAGTTGCAGCGCACGCTTGGACCCTTCCTTCTTATCAACTTGACAAGCACTCGCCAAGCTCTCATCCAGTACCCTCCTGCTTCCGCCACGCCTCCCATCAACCCTAACTTTTCTTAGTTCATAACCAACCCCTTCGTTATAGAGCCTTTAAAGTGATATATTAAAGATAATCCTTCTCAACTCCGCACACAGCCTTCCTCCTTGTGCTTCTCATAAAGTTAACCCTCCAATTTCACGTTCGCATCGCAACGAAAAGTACATTATAGGGGTTACGCAACATGAAATATTGCAAAATTATTATTTCGATATTTTGCGAGAATTCTTCAGCAAGGGTAGTTGCTGTATTTTTCGTTTCTGAATCCTTACACCAAAGAAATAACGAGGAGTTACGATAAATATTTGATAGTATCATGGTTGGAAATACATCTCCAATAAACAATCAATCAAAATTCGAAGACAATTCATATACTTCATTCTTTTATTATCATTAGTCTACCGGGTTTTTCTAGTCTTTTTTATAGACCATGGCACTACAAATTACTGTTCTCATAAGCCCTAACTAACAAGACATTAACTCATTATTTAGTTCTGCATAATTGCTACCTCCTTTCATTTAATTCAAAATGCTTATTCCTTTCCTCACTTTGCCTATCTTTTCCAAAATTCTTCGCTTATTACCACCTTCATGACCCCACGTTTCTTTGTATCCCATGCACCCACTTGACACTCGTATATCTGCTTCAAAGGTCTTCCAACAGCCGTCTCTCTCTCTTCCTAACATACGAGGCGTGTTCATAAAGTAAGGCCCGTTTGGTCACAGGAAAAAATATACTCATATGAAACACATTTTATTGGCACTTTTAGTTAGCTACAAACCTACTTCACTTATCCACATAATCGCCGTTCACTTCTAAGCATTTTTCGTACCGCTGCACCAGCTTCTTTAACCCCTCTGCATAGAAACTCGCCGCCTGAGGGTTGAACCAATCGACAACGCCATTCTTGAGTTCCTCTTCGGTTTCGAAACGTTGTCCACCGAAACACTATTTCAAGTGCAAGAAGAGGAAGTAGTCGCTGGGTGTAAGGTCAGGACTGTACGGTGGGTGGTTTAAAGAGTTTCCAACGACCCAAAAACTCTCGTCCACTGGACATTCTTTGCTCTTTGTGGCGGTCGGTGAGCATTTTAGGTACCCACCTTGCACGCAATGTGTGGTATCCGAGGTTTTCCGTAACGATATTGTAGACAATAGTGCGTCCAAGTTGAGGAAATTATTCAGCCAGGCCATTAAATGTCAATCGACAATCAGATCGCAGTTTTTGTTCCACTTGCGAAACAATTTCATCGGTCAGAATACTGGGCCTACCACTTCGCTCTTCGTCATGGACATTTGTTCGTCCATTTTTAAAATCACAGCACCATTGTCTAACCTTTCCTTCACTCATAACTGTAAGTTTATAGACTAGGCATAATTCCCGATGAATTTCAGCAGCCGACAATCCTTTTGCATACAAGAATCGTATGACAGAACGCACTTCACAGCTGGCGGGATCAACGATTGCCACGGACATTGTTGTTTGCATGCACGGACAAGAAAACGACTTCTGAAACAAAAAAATGCTGCTATAGCTTCTCAATGAATCAATAGATGGCGCTGCAGGAGAAAAACTGTATTCTGAAGCGCCAATATTTAAATATAAGCAAACGGTACTTACTTTCAAGAATACGCCTCGTACTTAGAACTTAATCTTTGGGTTTCTCCATTCTCTCCCACTACCATATCTCAAAAGCCTCCAATCTACGCTTATTCTGATTCCTCAACGACCAAGTTTCCGAGCCCAACAAAACTACGACCAATATTAAAGTTTTCACTAGGTATTTCTCCGTATCTTTAGTCAGGGTGCCTACCATCAAATCCTAATCTGTGTAAACGCATCTTTCACTATCACAGTTCATTTTTTTAATGTCCGTCATTCTCAGCTCACTCCATAACACTTCCTACGTCATTGAACACTTCCACCTGTTTTGCTTCGTGTCCACCGACTTTAACGTTTATCTTAGCCTTCCAACTTCTTGAGTATTTCATTACCTCTGTTTTCTTAAGAACGATTCTTATCCCGTACTTATCGAACCGGTTGACTGGCTAACAAACGTCTGATAATCCGCAAATCTAACTGATTTGATGATTTCCCCATCTATTCTCATTTATTTCTCCAGCCTTCTAATGTTTCTATTATCATTTTCTCCGATTTTGCTTTGAAAAGAACAGGTGATACTGGTTATCCGTTGCTTACTTCACTACTCCCCATACCGACTCTCCATTCGCTATCTTTGCCTGTGCAGTCTGAGAGATGTAGAGGTTCCGGATAAACTATCCATCCCTTCAATCCCATCCTATCCTATCACCTGAAAAATGATTATTAATAGTGCCTAGTGTGCTATGAAAAACGCCTTCTAAAAATCCACGAAGAATACAGATAGACCTAGTTGTACTTATCCCTTTCCACTAGTGAACACATAATGGCTGTGACATCATGCTCGCCGTTCCCCTTTCTAAGCCAAGCTGCGCTCTATTCTACATCCTTAGGCTGATGATCCCAAATACGAGGGTGGTACAATAAGACCTTAGAAAAAAGTGGAAAAAAACATTTTTTGGGCAAACGTTTGTTTATTTTTCAACATAATCTCCTTTTAACTCCATACATTTGTCTAAGCGTTTTTCCAATTTTTTTCAAGCCGTCTGAAAAGTAGGGTTTTGGAAGCTCCTCAAAATAGGCATTTGTTTAGGCGATTACTTCCTCGTTAGACGTAAACCTTCGTCCGCCAAGCCATTTCTTCAAGTCTGGAAATAAGAAAATAGTCATTGGGGGTCAAATCTGGTGAATGCGGTGGATTTTGTAATAATTGGAACTTTAATTCCATAGTTTTGGCCATCGCAACTGCGCAGGTGTCCGCACCCGTGCATTGTCTTGATGAAAGAGAGTCTCGTACTACCTACTGCATTTTTTGCGCGTGAAATCAAACTTACAGACCTAACGTACTTACTTGCTCCGTCTGGCTAACACTGATCTAACAGCCATCCTGCTTAATTTTTCCCGTATCAATGCTATTCATGAGCCCATGAAGGTTCTTTTCTCTAATTTACTGTGTAGTTATACAGGTATATTATTTATTTATATAGCCTTCCTCTGTTTCATTTTTATCTTCCAGTGACGTATTCCAGGTCATATGCTTTCCTCTTTGACGTAGAAAGTGACTCTTTCTACGAGTGTACCAATACTCACTGGCGTAGCATGTTTTATCATATAATCCCTCTCTATGTCCTATCTATCTTGTCAAAACTTCTTCATGTCTCTTATCAATGCTAGGTAAATACTGTAAACCATAGATTAAGACAATGCAACATCAATGACAACGACAATTATTAACCTTGGGATTGATTACTGAGAGGGAGAATGTGTATGATTGTTTGTGTGTTTTTATGAATTTTTTCACCGTTAAAGATGTCTAATTGAGACTTCATTTCGGTCTCTCATTGGTCGAAGAGAGTGAATGGTAAGTGCATACATTTTTCCATTCCTACAAACGTGCAAATTTGGTTATCAAGTCCGTTTATCATGATATCAAATTAGACGTCCAGTAACCGGGGATGAGGGACTCAATTCAGAAATGCATGTCAAAATTCATGTCAGGTTGCCATAATTCACGATCTATTACACAGGCCTACAAAAAAAATTTTTTTTTGGTGCCGGGAATCTTTGTTATGATTTTAACTATATTTGTAGAGCTGAATCCAAATATGAAATCCGTTTTTATTTAACAGCTCTACTTTTTTAGATATGGCACATCTTACGATTAGTTGTTTTAATATTTGATATATTCCGGAAAATAATTTTCAAAGTTAAATAAATCTATAAGTATACTAATTTATAACCACTCTCCGGTGTTCCTTTTATTTTCAATAAACTGTCAATAAGTTTTATGTATATTTCTATATTGTAGGCCAATGAGATAATTATTAATATAATATTCCCATATCATCATGTAGAAGATTTTTTTACGTAAGTAACAACATATCTATATCTTGAAAACTATAGCTGATAGGAAAAAACTAGTGTCATAATTGGATTCAGCACCCCAAATGTTCTTTAAATCAGCATTAAAAGCTCCGGCACCAAAACCACTGTTGGCCTGTGTTATGGTTACAAAGGTTACGCCGAGTGTGGCTGGTAGCGAGGCATATGTGAGGGTTATCACATAGACCACAATGACAGGGGGAAATAAGTATGGGGCCCAGAGGATACGTATCAACTTCATCAAGGATAACCCCTTGTAGCGTGAAGTGTGATTTGGCCACTCGAGCTTTAAATTAAATAAACGAAATGAACATTCCCATTAGCTGCATCATAAGATTATTTAACGATGAAACAATAATATGCAAAGAACTATTGAAGAACTCAAGTGTTGGTCCAAGGGTTACACTTCACTCCAATTATCCAATTGGAAAATTCGGATACCTCCAGAGTGGAAAGGACTTGGCTTCCTTAGACGAATTGAAGGACAAAGTAACGGGACAGTTGAAGGAACATTTTTGAAAAGTCAAAGGAATCTTGCGAGTAAGTTTTTAATCACAGAATCGATTATAACCACGAGTTGAACCGATAAATTTTTCGGAAACAGTTCCAAGGAGTAAGTGAGTTTTGAAGGGCCTGGTAACGGGAGGAACAAAGATGTGGGAGTGCCTCCATTACGAAGAGAGCATGCGAGAATGAAGTTTTTATAAAAGGTTCCGGAGTTTCGAGTTCATTTCTGACGCTGCACTAACTGTCAGAACTTATAGACCGTGCCGCATCATAAAAACACTCCAATGAAATTAGAGAAATGGGTCACAGCAATGATTAAAAATCCCACTCGTTCCTCCTACATTTTGAGATCATATAATGTAATGTTGAGAATCCTAGACATTTTACCAATAAACAAGTAAACTTTGTACCTCTTCACGATAAATGTATTTCGAAAATATACCAAGTTTTCACAGTCGATGGACATGAATTTTCACCATATTGAGCCTGGAACCATGTAAGTAAATAAATATATAATATTAATGAAAACGAGATATCCGAGACCGTAAACTTGATTGGGACTATGTGGTAAGGGGGGGATAAAACAAGGTCAAAGTACAAAACAAGGTACAAAAGTAAAGGGATAAATAGGGCACACACACACTAGGTGACTAGGGTGTGTTTGAGAAACAGTGACCCACGTGTACCTCAATCACACACATAAGGTAAAATTAATAATATAAAATAAAACAATCTTACAACCACTCAAAAACTAGGCTGTGTTAAGGAATAAAAGTCACTCTCGTGAATCGCATTCACACTCAGGATTTACAAGGATCTCTCCTATGCCAGTGACCCTTTCAATCACAGAGATGAATGCAAAATTATAAAACGGATGTACGCACGCTCTCGCTCATTCGCTCAATCACTCAGGTGTGTTCGAAATCAGGGACCTTTGCGATTCACAAGTACTCAAACGTTCAGGGGTTTACCAGAATTCCTCCTATGCCAGGGACCAAGCAGAAATATAGAAGGACTTACGTAAACACGCAATAACTCAATCTCTCGGGTGTGTCAACCTTATGTGAATCGCAAACACTCACTCGTTCAGGGTTTGCAAGGATTCCTCCTATACCAGGGACCCTTACCACATCGTGTCAATTAAGTTTACGGTCTCGGCTGTCTCGTTTTCATTGATTCAAGACCGTATATACGTTCATTCTATGTTTACATTTTATAAGATTAAGTTCATTCTTTTCGTATGCCACCTCTTTTTCTACAGGTTACAGAGTACAATTACATAATTAATGATTACTATGCTCTAATTAACGCCTACCAAAAACGCCCTGGTCTCACTCACACTCGGGGTCGTGTTTTACGTGATCATATAAATGATAAGCCTACTTCCTGTTTCAGGGAGAGAGTAAGGAATGGTGAATTAATGGAGAAAGATTAGTAAGGCGATTGTTCATGTTCCATGGAAAATGAAATATGGTGAAATATTACAAGAGAAATATATTTGGGTAGGTCACATAAAATAAATGAACATTTTAATTGTAATCCATGGGCTGTACTTTTTCTGGCGTAGCGTTTACGTTCCTATCAGTGGCTTTCATCTTCCCTTCACTCTAATTTGACCAAGAAATAAACGGCTTCCGATCTTCCCTACGGCGATACAATTCTAGAATTCCCTTCTGAAATTCGTCCTTAATGAGGAAAGGTCCACTTCCTCTCAATTCCGATCCCCGGCGGCACATCCATCTCAATACAACAATTAAGAAGGCCATAGAACTGCCATCTCTCCCTCTTCGAAAGCCTTAACGATGCCTTCCAATTACGCCACGGTTACTGCAACGAAAATAAAAAGCCTCCGACGAAATTGTCCAGAGAATAATAGCCTCCAGGTCCTCCCCTCGACCAACAAGAGTCATCAAAACAATCACAAATGTCTTTAACAATAGAGGATTGACATAATCATCGCACAGACAATTGGCTGCAAACTATTCAGGGTGTACGTAAACTAATGTTTGAAGCTAAGAGAAAATAGCGATTTCTTAAAATGGCAAGGGAAAACGTAAAAAAAAGGTAAAGTATTGTTTGTTTTTATTTTTCATTAGTAAAGCTACCCTTAGTCTCATATGCGATTATGTCAAGTAGGTTATGTTCATTGCATTGATACAAAATCAGTGAGGAGTACCTAAATAAATGACACCACGTACGCGACAAAGCGGCGATGTACATTATATAAATGTCAGAATATATAACTGTTTCATTTATTAAATGTAGCAATGGAATATTCTGGTGCCACTACAGCCAAAGTTGTCGCTCAACCATAATAAAAAATATATAAAACCATAAACACAGTAATCAACCCGAAGGTCGGTTTTGTAGGTGATGGTAGAGCTCACCCATGTACCAAGCCCGACGGCGTGTGAATATTCACACATCAGGGTAGGGGGGCCAGTTCCTTTCCCTGTGCCGGTTATGGTTTCCCAGGAAGATCTGGTACCCGAAAAATCAACTAGCTTGGGTGGAGCTGCAGGTGCCCAGAGTGCCTTGCCCGGGAATCGAACCCGGGACACTCTGGTCAGTAGTCCAACGCTCTACCCACTGGACCACCGCGACCCACAATAATATACATGTAGTTAGTTCCTCGTAGAAAAATACTTTAATATCCATTACTTATCACGAAACAAGAATGGTTATTATTTTTTTATTATTATTTAAAGTAATCTAACAATACAAGATATTATTTTTGCAGCTACTCTATCCCACTGGGTACTCTGAAATCGCTCTGTTACATTTCTAAGGCCCACCTAACACATTTCAACAACCTTCATTAAAATAGGTCATTCTTCAAATCCTTAACACCTACACTGTATTTCCTGTCGACATCCATCCCGTCTAATATGACCGTTCCCTTCCTGCCTCTAATTCGTCTAACCAACATTTTACCCAGCACCACCAATTCGTCCAGTTTACTTCCACTCTATAACCCCTTCATCCAATTTTCCTGCCACTTATGGATTTCCCTAAACCACCTTCTTTCCCCCTCAATCATACTCTTTACTTCTTGTTGATTTTTCTTTGCGTCTATTTTACCTTTTTATTTGAGGTCTCACCTAAACCTGAAAAATCCCCTTTGTACGATTAACTTTTTCCCTCAACTGCTAAGTTTCCACAACGACCATTACTGTACTCGACATAAAAATTTCACTAGTCTTTTCTTTAAATATTTACGTATGATCCCTAGCCCAGATCCCTCCTCTTTGTACAAGCACACGAGTGATACGTACACAAACTGGCTGTCACTGAAGTTGCCCAGCAGATAACGTCTGAGGAAGGGCAGCTGATTGGTTAATTTTAACGTATATATATATATATATATATATATATATATACTCATATAAAGAATATATAATGTTATATCGTGGATCGCGGTGGTCTAGTGGGTAGAGCGTTGGACTGACTGACCGGAGGGTCCCGGGTTCGATTCCCGGGCAAGGCACTTTGGGAACCTGCAGCTCCACCCAAGCTAGTTGATTTTTCGGGTACCAGATCATCCTAGGAAACCATAACCGGCACAGGGAAAGGAACTGGCCCCCCTACCCTGATGTGTGAATATTCACACGCCGTCGGGCTTGGTATATGGGTGAGCTCTAGCATCACCTACTAAACCGACCTTCGGGTTGATTACTGTGTTTTTTAAAATGTTATATCGAAAATAATTATAACATCTTGGACGACTCGTTTCGAATTGAAGACTAATTTAAACCTCAAACGCTAAAAACGTATTCAAGATTGATGGTATTCTCAGTCACCTTCCCCGTTTATACAATGATAAAATCCTAATTATTTGCTAACCTTGAAGTAAACATCTACAATATAATTGATAGATTTTAACTCAATCTTTGCATGAGTAATATCAGTTCAACTTTATTATAACCCTCTTTAATAATACGTGGCCAAAACTGAGGACCTCCAGGGAGTATCACACGGGATAATCCACGCTTGCTTAATGTAGCAAATTAATTACGGAAAAATATTTGGGGTGCCATCCAGCTAGATTAACATAGAATGATCTGGTTAATAATTAACGTACAGCGGTAGTTTTTAATTACCTTGGGGCTGAAGGGATTAAATCCATCCGCCTCCGAAAGAAAACCAAAGAAAAACTACATACTGCAACAATCGTTGCTGTCATGGTGGCATCAAGCAAAATGGGTGGGTTTTGAGGCTTCTTTCTTCAGGAAATACCGTGCCAAGATTGTGTATAGGCATATACAAGGTGTGTTAAAAAATTAACGGGAATTGTTTCATTTCGCGGGCTTGGAGAGTCCGATTGTCAAACTTTTTTTTATTATGTTGGTATACATGCCTCTGAAGTATGATAAAACTTTCAGCTGTTTTCATTGTGGACATTGTGACAGCCACTAAGGTTAGACGTGTTTTATGAGCTCGGCGATTTTCGTTTGTTAAAAGAAATGGATCAAAGAATTTGTATCAAATTTTGCGTAAAAAATTAAACAAAGTGTGTGAAATGTTAACAAAGGCCTATGGTGAGTCTGCTATGAGTAAATCTAGAGTTTACGAGTAGTATAAGCGTTTTCAAGAAGGCCGTGAAGACCTTGAAGATGACGAACGCCCTGAACGCCCCAGCACATCAACATCGATGAAAACGTGGAAATAGTGAAAGAGGTGGTTATGAACGATCCCAATCCGTACGAGCCGAATCACAATCAGAGAGGTCGCTGATGATGTTGGCATATCGATTGGATCAAATCATGACATTTTTTCCAATTTTTTGGGTATGAAACGCGTGACAGCAAAATTCGTTACCAAATGGATTTTGCACCACGTTAATGCACCAGCTCACACTTCATTGCTTGTTCGTGAATTTTTGGCCAAAAACAATACTGTAACGATGCCCCAGCCTCCATATTCGCCAGATATGGCTACGTGTGACTTTTTCCTATTTCCAAAAATTAAGAGAACCTTGAAGGGCCGTCGTTTTACAGCCGCAGATGACATTAAAAGCGCATCGCTGAAAGAACTAAAGGCTATCTCAAAGATCGAGATTGAGAAGTGTTTCGGAGATTGGAAGAAGCGCTGGCACAAGTGCATAATCTCCAATGGGGGCTACTTTGAAGGTGACAACATCAATGCATAAGAATAAATAAATATTATTGTCCGAAAAATTAAAATTCCCTTTAATTTTTGAACACACCTCATAGACAATTCTTTTTGGATAATTTTGCGAGTTTTTCCTGAAAGGGATCCGTTTTTGTAGATCCTCCAATTTACACAAAAGTAATAATTTCCTGCACTCATCCATATATTTGATTTGCTTGTGCTCTTAAATATTTTCTTCGCATTGATCTCTGAAGTGGAAAACACTATAATGTATTTGTGTTTTACTACCTCGCAACACAAATGCATTTTCCTTTTTAGGCAGGATTCTCGGCCGTACGACGCCGATTGAAGAAAATCAATAGCAAAATTTAAATATTAAGTTGTTCATGCTTATTATTAGGGATATTTTGTGATCAAACATTGACGCCCAGGAGGAATGCGAAGTGCTCCATAGCATCAGAGGGATCCCTAAAGTATTTCCCACGCATACTTATGGAGATGCTTTTTTCTTCAGCCAAGGGGATGTAAAAGATCCCAAGTTGGAATTTGCGTTTATCATCATGAATTTTACGTGAATGCAGAGAGAGTTCTGATGCGTTCTAGAGTTCGGTACGGGCAAAGTAAATGTAATTTGCATTTTTTAAGTGCAGAAAGAGTTGTTAAAAGCTAAGCGCTGATTTCGAAGGGGAGTGGGGGGAGGTGATCTATTTGTTCCCAACGAAATGAATTGAGTGGCCATGCAGTATAAAAAAAGGCCAAACAGAGTAGGCCAAGCCTTTTATCAAGTGCTGCGAGCCAATAGAATGTTTTACATTTGATAGACGACGCAGAGTGACCCTCAACGTGAGCAAAAAGAAACAAAATGGCCGGGTTTCTCCATTGTTGAGTTAAATAAAGTTACTACGCAAGCGTACGCTAGATACCGCCACATTCGCGGAAGATATGAGAAGACGACGCAGAATTTTCTGGACGTTCCTCATGATTACGCATTAAAATTTCGGCGGCAACCCAAGATAATAGGACATAAATACATAAAAATGTATGTGATTTGTTTTCAAAACTTGTGACATGTATATCGTATCAAATCGACATTGCAAAATAAAGAAATATGAATGCCAGTCGCTACCTAGTTTGGCACATAATAGGCATTGATTGATGAGAGACATATATATCTTTTGAAGTAGATCATTCATATTATTTCGTTTTCCTGCTTTTCGTCACATATTTTCGGAGCATACGCACCAGGTCGCCTTGAGAGTTCATTGATTTATTGGTATTATCTTTTAAATTTAAGAGCGCATAACATTTTACGACCTTTGTATTTTATTGCGGTGCAGAGTTATATTTATATGAGCTATTTTTATTACGTATCTCAACAGGAAAATAACCATTTCTGATTTTATGGTTTCTAAATACATGCTATTGCATTTAGAGTGAGAGGATAGTAAGACGAGTGCTGTATAGATAACTATTCTCCAAAGCATGAAGCGATAGTTTGGATATAAGTTGAAATTCGTCGGACTTGGGTTAATAATTTAGTAAATATGCAAAGGAAAGAAATTACGATTGAACTCAATTTGAGCCTCGAAAACGTTTCTCGACGTGCTATATTTACCAATTTGTCAAGCATTATTCTCACTAGAGACGAGAGAGATTCTACGCAAACCAGTTAAATACGTGACTTGAAGATGAATCGCAATGAAGCGTTTATCCTATATATCGCACAAGAAACTATAATTTGCGTTACTACTTATGGCGATAACCTCAGTGGCTTACTTTCAGTTTTTGGATTCCCTTTTATTATAGCTCGTCAGAAACGTTGTATACCTTCAATTAATATGTCAATCGTTATCCACTCAAAACTTTCTTGAAATACTCCTATTTCTTTATTTGTATCAATTCATTGATAGGTTACTGGAAGTGATAATCTACTTGTTTATGCAGAAATACCTTCCTGAAGCTACACCAAAAATTCATACGTTTTTTTGTTCATTCCAATGGTGATTCTTTGTGAGGAATTCCAAAACAAATTGTGATTTGAAAATCTGAGCTCATTGATATATTCAATTTATGATTACGATAATTTCATATTAAAAATAATGCTAATTTTCACTATTTCTGCACACCTGAGAAAAGGCTGGCATAATTGCAAGTACCACAGTTAGTCATGATGTGTTTTCAAACCCATCCATCAAGTTAATCGTTTAACTAAGGTGTTTAAAAGAGTGAACGTTAACTTATGCCGTAAACCGATTTGTACTACCAATGAAAATATATTAAAGATCAAAGAAATACAATTTGTGACGGTGAGCTTTCAGCAAATGGTTGTTATAACGGATGCTTCATGACGAATGATCGGTTGTCATGATGCCGGATGTGACTGTTACGTAGGACATCTCGGTACATGAATCAACGAAAATTCATTAAGACGCACTCTTCAGGCGATGCTAACCACGTCAAAGAATTGGTCAATAAAAGAACCCTAGTAAAATTACATCCTGTTCACCTTTTATTTATGTATTCAGTTCTCTGCAGAGTACCCACTTTTAAACCAAATGACGCGCCTCCGCACAACATCGAATCCCTCATTTGGTTCCTCATATACTAGTATTGTATGTGTAGTCAGTTTTTCATTCAAAAGTTATTCTTCGTCTCAAAAAATTAAGGTTTTATGCCTGAAAACATGCTGATCAGGGTAAAAATATTCTTAACTTGAACGATAAACTTCTATGAATCAATAAAAAAACAATTTTTACTTGTCTTCGACGTCTGAGGATATCAGCCATGACTTGGGGGTGTTCTGTCAAAACGTAGTTGAAAATTTCATTTGAGGAATTTCATTTTCCCAGCATTACGTTCCCTAATAAAGCGAAAAAATGGTGAATAATTATTGAGAAAGTTTTACAATGTGTTCACGTCACAATCTTGGGTTGAACATCACTCTAAAAATCTTTGAAACACTCTAAATAAGCTTAAATCACTCTAAACAAGCTTAAATCACTCTACACAAGCTCTTTGTGTACTTTAATTTACAAGTTCAACGCTGGAAACAAAAGAGGAAAAAAAGAACATTATATTATTCAGTTAAAGTTTTTTCTAGCTTATCCAAGCTAATTTTATCGGGATACATAAAAGCGGACTCTACAGTGGTGTTGCATAGCAGTGTTAATATATATTCGAAATTCTTCAAGGTTTTCAGTAATCTTCGGTGGTGTTGCGAAATTTTATCTTTATTGGAATACACCATAGAGAAAAGACTACTATTTTGAGAAATTCTCATTGACAATTACAGCCATAAACGTTTTGATCATCACATTCATAGGGTAACATAGTTAATTTAATCACTATGATAGTCCTTATTTCACTACGCCACGTTTAGTGACCAAGAGAATATCCTCGCATCCGAGCCAGTCAGAAGTTCATGAAAAGACATTTTAGGCAAGAGGGTCTATAAAATGACCGCAATTTTGAAAGCGGGAGGATCAATAAACGATTTTTTACGGACTCAACTCCAGGGTCAAATGGAGATTCACAATTTCCTTGAAAGATGTCCCCCATACAATATGAAAGAATGGTATTTATGATGACACCTTCGAGGTCAGACATGATATATTGCGTGCATTGTGAAATGAAAAATGGCTGCTTAGATGTTTAGCGTTTCACGTCGCGTGCCAAAATTAGAGCTATTGCCTTTCAGATGCAAGACACTGTTTTTAACCTCACGAATTCGACTTTTTAGACCCTATGGCACGAAGTAAACAGATTTTATATAAGGTCGAAGATAATTCATTTTTAAAATTTTGTTTATGCTCCTTCAGAGGATCATAGCATTTAAATAAATCATACCCCCAACCATAGCATGGCCTACTGTCATCAATCAATGAAGTCAGGCTTAATCAAATAAAGTGACAGAAACACACTAAAAAATTGGCCAAAAATTATTTACCAATAATATCCTAACTAACTTATTTCCTGCTAAAAATGGGGTATATTTATTTAATTGAAATCAATTATCTATTCTCAAAAAGTCCATCCAAGAAAAAGACTATCACCGTACGACATTGGAGTGAAATTGGTGGTCATTTCCTGTATTGGTTTACGTGATCTATTACTATTATTATTGCTACTGATTGTAGAGGAAACTGTGCAGTTATTTTTTTTTTGGGTGAATAAAACGTGCTGCTGAAGCATATTGCAGGATATTGCCGTGAATTTGACCTACACTGACTGTAAAATTACATTGTAAATTAATTAAATTGTTTTTACATTGTAAAATTATATATTTAACCACTTGAACCTTTAAAACGCCTCAATTTCAATGTACAAATCAGTCGCCTTGACCGGAATACGAACTCGGGCCCTTCGATATCCGGGCGAGTTCTTCATCCAATCAAGCTCTAAAGGCTTAATTGCCTGAAGAACTTGGCCGTATACTAAGGGAACCGTGTTTGAATCCCGGTCAAGGCGATTGGCTTTACCCTTTGAAATTGTTGAATTTTAATTGCCATTAGCGGATAACACTTCTAAAGTTACTGTCGCGGCATCTCCCGCAATTTCTGAATCTTTTAAAATTGGCTAAAGTTTCCGTTGTACTTAACTGAGTCACGGTTTGGTAAGTCCGGTGCCACCACACTGTCGATATAAACGAGTCTCCAACGTTTTAACGAATACGTCAGTGGACTCTGTGGAATCATTTACTGAGAAAAGTGATTTTGGAAGTACACAGGGACATTTAAAAATAATAATTAACATCCTGAAGGTCTTAGTAATTTCAATAATTTAATCATTTTTCGATGATGCACAAAATCGTCTCCGTTATATACTTTTAAATGAGAACTACCTGTGTAGTGTATTCAAAGGTTACATTACGTATTCATAGAAATCTAGGAGCGTCCTGAAACGAGACCTACGCTTTCTCGGATCACCCATCATCTCTCTAATTTGCCTCCCACCTTTGGCGGAAATAAACGGTGACACCTACTCTTGTATTACCATGTGAAGAAGATGGAGTGATAATTCCTTGACTTTTTTATTTTTCTTAGGCTGTTTAATATTGATTTAATCAAACGTTCATGATAGAGACTATAGTTTGCCATGAACATGTTAAATTATGCATGTAAATTGTCCACTCACATTCTCCATCATATATGGTTTGCACCGATTCGCGCCTTTCATTTAAATTTGCAGCATTTATATTAACCATCACATTTATTTCTCTTTTAGCCTCTAGAGCTCCTATGAAGGTAGCATAACAGATTAGTTTCCAAGTACACAATAATATAAGAAGGAAGCTATATCACAACTTATATTGGATCAACATTGGGGAACCATCGATGGAAGTATCAATGCAAGAAGGACATAAACGTCGTTGAAGATACTCAAATTAAAAAAAAATATTCGTGTCAATAATAAATTAAGTTCACCAAGTATATTGGAGATACTAGGGTAGGTGCTTTTCCAGCCATGAAGAAAGTAAGTGAGGCAAGGTATTAGAAAATTGACTCCACTTTACTTTTTTTTATTTATTAGAAAATTGCAGGTCCCTGGAGTTAGCTCTAGATTCTGATGAATTACTAATGCATGTGTATGGATATACAAGAGTATCCTGTAACAACAGAAAAGTCTACTTGGAAATCGATTTACAATCCTGATTCAAGTACAATACCAATATTATGTATATAATATAAATAATTATCTGCGATGATAAAGACTGTAGATATCTCTTAAAATTTATTTATAAAGCCAAAATAGTAAAACAAATACTTGTTCTCATTTTCCATTTCATATTAGAACACTTAAAATACCCAAAGTTGGGTAAATCAAGGTTGGTTCGTTCTCAAGCCTCCCCTGCCATGCTCTTAGGGTAGGACAAAGGCGTACACGACGATGTTCTGTCCCATCAATTTAACGTGAAACCATTTTCTGCGAGTGAGCAATTGCTTTTCTTATAAGTCTTAATCCTTAATTGCATTCAACACGTTATAAACAAGTTAGCGCTTTCCCTGCCACAAGATTCCAATTTGAACCATGCTTTTTGCTCTACGCCATAAATTTTTTTCCGGTTAAATGTGAAATAAACTCACCGGAAATGCGGTCATTGGGATTATTTGACCTCAAAAACATTAATGGGATCGCATACACGATGTGTTTCTATGCCGTGCTATTAGCTTTAATTGCGTCACGCACAAGTCTAGGCTGCGACTTTGGATTCAGGTTGTTGTGGGCAAGAAGTGAATTTGGTATGTTTATAAAAAAGTATTAAAAAAATCCTTCCCTGAGGTCATTTGAGGTGCTTGGAAGAAGTGAGAGGGACTTTTTGGGCACGTGTGGAGGACATGGTGACATTCACGCATATTAATTGTTCCTTACCTCATTAATATGCTGTATGAATAGTGTAGACCTTGTTTAAAAAAAATAATTCTAACTTATGAGGTATTACACAGACGATTTTCTAGCATAACTCCGCTTTCATTTGAGGTATGTTACAGATATTGACAGATACTCACGTCGATCAGATGGATGCTGAATAAAATGAGAAATGGCAGGAAAACCTAGATACAAGTATCTACAGAAAAATTAAAACATTAAAAAAAATTAAAAATGAACAGGGAGTAAATACTGAGTGCTGCCTACGTCCATTTAATGATTTTATTTTATTTTCATCTGCCTGGCATACACGAAAAGTCATCCTTAACCAATGATTCATCCCATAAATTCTTGTTTTCTCTTGCCCTTTGAGTCATTCACTGCTCCATTAAGCTATAAACCTTTTAAATTTAGTGTGACATACTATAAGTCAAGTTGAGAAAGAATACACTCACGTATTGGGCACGATTCATCCTACTTCTATTAACTCCCACTCGAGAAATCGCCCGTAAGTGCCACCAAGGTCCTTGACCTGAATCAAAAAAAGGACTATATCAATGACAACCTCGTAGTGATCAAAAGCAACGTCTTTTAGTAAGAGAGAAAAAATTACAATTAGTGTCAACCAAACTAATATCGATAAACATTTCTCGATCGCCACGTCGAAATTACTGCGGAGAACACGAGCAGTATTAGCCATTTGCGTGAAGGAAGAATCTTAAGAAGAGTGACTGAAAGAGACTACAGAGGGGAAGGGAATTAAAATTGACTATTCCCTTTAACTACTTACATAGTTAATTGCATGGACAATTAAGTTCCCCAAAATATTCGAGCGTTAAATACAGGGTTCGTCCGGAAAATAAGTGTAATAAGCTCATTGTCTTTTTTGACAGAAGGGGAGTCGTCCACTACGAATTTGTACCTGAACGACAAACTGTAAATGCTGCATTTTACGTCCAAGTGCTCGACAGGCTTCGAAAACGAGTCGCCCGCGTCCGGCCAGCGATCGTCCGTATCACTGACAACCTGAGCGACAATGCGCCGTCTCACACCACGCTTGTCGTGTCGGACTTCTTGGCCAAGCACAGCGTGACAACGCTGTCGCACCCGCCCTACAGCCCGGACTTGGCACCACCGAACTTCTTTCTGTTCCCGAAGATAAAAAGGAGTTTGAAAGAAACGCGATACGGGACTTTGGACGCCGTCAAAGAGGCCGTGACGACGAGTCTTCGAGAGGTTCCCGATGATGCCTTCGCGGGAGCGTTCCAGGAATGGGAACGCCGCTGGAACAAGTGTATCGATTCACAAGGGTCCTATTTTGAGGAATATTAGCTTATTAGCTTAAGATATGTAAAAGTGTAATACATTTTTTTTCCTGAGCTCAGTACACTTATTTTCCGGACGAACCCTGTATTGCATTGGAAAGTGTTATTCACGGGCTTCGTCTCTCGTCTGTCAAATACAATTAGGTCTCGAATAAAATGTATTGGACGAACGTATTTATTTTAATCTTCGGGCATTAATTGAATTCGTAATTTGTCTCTTAATATTGATCGTTTTAGTGGCTTGTTTTTGCCGCAGGGTAACTTGATCAAGACCCAGGATAAGCCAGAGGAAGTAAGGGATGTAAATCTGTCCCTTTCGCATCTTCTACGTAAAGGTACAAGTTCGAAAGCAGGAGAGTATTGAGAATAAATGATGAGATAAATGAGAGATAACTGATAAGTTAATGATTAAATATGTATCTACAAATAAATATGATTTAAAACGATATCTCAATGTTCTGCTATGAGCGTTTCCATCGTTTTATACCCTAAATCAAAATTTCGAAATATGGCCATGATCTCTCGCATATCCACTCTCATTTTATAAAATTTAATATATTTTCTCTTCCCCGTTATGAACTCGCGACGAATATTGTTTCTTACATTTGTTCTCCGCATAACTATACTCTCTAAGCTAATTGATCGGAGCTAACTTTGCACGCGTCCGTATTTTTGCACTGCTATGATATATTTTCTTATATCTCTTCCCTTCTACGCATTATTGATTTTAATTGATTTCCTTACTGCTGACTGTTTTATACTTTACGTTTGTAACTAAACTGTTACACAGCATTTTGATCACAAATCAACTTCTATTTTAATGTCACTAATTTCTATATATGAAAATGCTCCGTGTTTACGCAACGATGGATTGTTTCATAACTTAGTAGAATATTTTGTCCATACAATATATATATTGCATTACATATAAACCATAAACACAGTAATCAACCCGAAGGTCGGTTTAGTAGGTGATGGTAGAGCTCACCCATGTACCAAGCCCGACGGAGTGTGAATATTCACACATCAGGGTAGGGGGGCCAGTTCCTTTCCCTGTGCCGGTTATGGTTTCCCAGGAAGATCTGGTACCCGAAAAATCAACTAGCTTGGGTGGAGCTGCTGGTGCCCAAAGTGCCTTGCCCGGGAATCGAACCCGGGACCCTCCGGTCAGTAGTCCAACGCTCTACCCACTAGACCACCGCGACCCGCGCATTACATATACCTATCGTGTTAGTGATACCATCATGCTCTACAGGTTGTTTGAACGGCTGTCCAATATTTATAAATTGCAACATCTGATGTATTCGGTTTTCATAAGGGATAAAACAGGATATCAAATTTTTCATAATTTAAAAATCATAAGGTCTGTAAGGGAAGGGAAAATCCTGATTCTTTATTTATATAAATGCATAGAGATGTGGGGGTTCCCTCTCTATTCTTGGCACATAAACGCTTAGTTGCCATGTGCATGCTACGAAGCAAGCACAGTTCTTATTGGCAAAATAAAATTTTAATGGCTGGCTGTACTTAAGGGCTGGCTGGCTGTAGGGCACATAGCATAGGTTTTCTATAGCTTCCGCCAGAATGATAGGCCTTTTTCAGTGCTGAAAAGGGCGTCGTTTAGTGTACAAAGACGACGTGGTCATCCTTTTTTCCAATTGTGAGGTTTGATTAACATCGAAATTAATCATCAATTGAGTGAGACATGTGATGTTGGTTCGCAGATGTGAAAAATGTGCGTTCGCGGGTGCGACAGTTCAAATAAAGCCAAAGGTCGTGTGAAATCGGATGCAAGAAGCCTTGGCCACGGACCAGTAGGTTTTTCCATTGGGCAAAATTGGTCCCTGAAAAAAACGTTCTCGGGCACCACGAAATCAAGGCGTCAACGTAGTGAAAAAGTGAAACCCTAAAAGGAGATGTTTATGATCACTGACAAAAGTCTCAACTCTCTGTTGGGAGTAGTTCGTAAAAAAAAGCACTCGGAAGATCTTAGGACTTGAACGAACCTCGCATCTTCTTTTTATCTTAATGATCGAAATAATTCATTAGATTTTCGATTTATCTTACGTTACAGAAGAAACCCAGTTCTCATTAAAAAACAGAGATGTGGTTAATTTATCAAGAAAATAGAAATTCGCACATGAAAAGCAGTAAATGTATATTTCAGGTGTGTTTTTTTGTGTTGGCAGTAATGATGAAGGAGATGAGACAAATACTAAATAAAACATAAAAGGATTTAATTTAAATCGACGTTTGTGTTACAATCCGCATGATCAGAACGAATTTTCTGCCAAATCTTTAATTTCGCAATATTATTTTAGATTGGTTTATCATTTCTAAAGAATTTGGCTTTTTTTATGAGATTCTCATGGGTTTTTGATATAAGTTTCTTCTTTATTTATTGAATCATCCGATGACATTTTGAGAATTTAGACCTTATATAACGTGTTTCGATCAGAATTTTTTTTCGCGTAAAAAACCGAAAGGTATTAAAATACTCTTTGTAGTCATGGTAATAAAAAAAAATATATATTTTTTTATCGTTAAGGTATTTTTCGGAATTGATAAAACCCAGACGTTAGTGCGGAATTTGGGTCGGAATGGATTACACCAACCATTCATGAAAGTCAAATCGGTTGATTCTCCGTGTCAGGGAAAATAAATTACAACCTTGGAAATGATTAATAGCTGCTACCGTTTTGGATTCTTTCAACTGGAACTATCGGTCCAAAAAGAAACCATAAGGACGAACCGACGACGGTACGAATTAGGTTAATGCATTAATATGTTGCAATGACGTCCAGAAAAATTATATAATGTGAAATTTTCATTAGACGCGGTGTTTTTTTTACTCATTCATCTCTATGTCAGTGTCCAGCAAAGACTAAAACTTAAAGCTCGTACTAGCAAGACATTTTTCATCCCCTGAAAGAATAAAGAATCATAATCGATATTTTATGTCTAATCATTAATTTCATATTTGACACTATGTAATTACAAGTTTCATGCAGTGAAACTTGATAATAAATTTTTCCCTACCGCATGCATAGAAATTTTCTTCAATTTTTTTCAAGCCTGAGAAAAAATTGCTATGATGTCTGTTTTCAGATGTCACCTCCCAGTAAAATGATTTAAATATTGAAAATAAAATTGTGATACTACAATGTTTACATCAACATCATTAGTATTTTCAATCCTAGGATTGGTTTATTGCAGCCCTCCACTTGCCTCTATTTAATGTCAATCCCTGATACCTTGTCTGTTTTACGTCTTTCTTAATTTGTCCTATGTACCTGTACATGTTTCTTAGTCTTCCTCGTGTGATCTTCCCTTCTATTTTTCCTTCTATTATATTCCTAATGAATCCATTGTGTCTCAATGTGTGTCCAATCTATCAATTTCTTCTTAGCCGTAGATTTCTCCATATGGTTCTGCTCTTCTATATACTTCCTCGTTTCTTACTTTCTCTGTCCATTTAATCTTCAGCATTCTTTTCCAACACCATGTTTCAAAGGCTTCTATTCTTAATTGGTCCACTTTTCCAATGTTCCAAGTCTCGGAACCATAGAGCGCCATGCTCCACATGAAAGTCTTGACGAATTGTTTCCTTGTTTCCAGGCTTAGGTTCTTTGAACATAGTAATTGCCTCTTCTTCATGAATGCGTTCTTAGCTTGGGCTATCCTCCGCTTGATGTCGGTCAAACTTCTTCCATCCCATGCTATACTGCTGTTAAAATACAAATGGAACATTGCAATTTTATTTGGTATAGGCGTGTTCATTCTACATTTCTTCAAAACATAATACAACTAGCTAATTTGGTTAATTGGCAATCTAAAAGCATATAATTGGGATGCTTGTCCATTATATGCTTATCGAATTTTATGTCATTTTCCGACCTCTTTACCGTCTGACACATTTTACCGCCTTTTTCCAAACACCTCAATTTGGACATGCGTCTCATTAAACCGATAATCCCACTTCATAGTGAATAAACCAAACCTCGATCCTTGAATATGACAGCAACGCTTCCTTTCCTGTTTCACTGTTTTATTAACAAGATAGGCAGCTCATTACCACTAAATGGAAAATATTAGAAGCAACCATAATTGCTTAAACAACATCAAGTTTTCTCATTTAATTCATTATACACTTCCAGTAGACTCCAATTAGGGTTCATTAATATTGCTAATGACCACTCGAAAGCTAAGTACTTACACGGTTTAATAATTAACTTCCTTATTATGGGTAAGTGCGAGACTGCAGGGTTTAAAAATTTGTGATCATTTTGCTCACGTATCCGTGAAGCCACCTATTACACAAATTGTGACGTTTTAGAATGAAGCTAACATGAAATCAATACTCCATCAGGATAAAAGATCGTAATAAAAAGGTGGCGGACTAGGAAAAGGGCCACGTGATATGTATAATAACATCTAGTACGTAGTTATAAATTAAAAAGTGACATCATTAAGGTTTAAACAAACTAGAATGAGTGCACTTTTTTGTTTTTAAGCTTGTCCGATCTATCCTTCGGTGAGTGAATCAAATTATTTCCCCTAGCACTTAACAAGGGCTTTACAATAATACCTAACAAACCGCATTTAAGTTCAGGGTGTGAATATCATATTTTATCTGTTTTTTCTAAAAATAATATGCTATTCCACAAGCCTTAATTCTACACTAAATAAAATTTTAAGATTCGTCCATTAATTTTCGTTGACTATTTCTCTGCGGATATCAATGACGTATGCCAGGGAGCTACTCTTATCATTGGATGTGTGGTGATCAATCAGTGGAATTCAGAATATTTTAAATTTAATGCTAATCGGCAGTCCTTTTGCCCCTCTCAATTACTTGCACATAGTCTCACACTCGGAAATGCAAAGTTATATATAATCCAATATTAGTACGTAACTACGTTGGTACTAACAATATATTAAAGTTACGCATAATAACACTTCTGAAACATAAAATGTTAACATTGTTTGTTCACAAATGAGGAAGTACTGGAGATGGTTGGTGAGGAGAGGGGTTTGTAGAGAGAAATCCTATGGAGGCAGGAAAAATGTATGAAAGGTTTGAGAAAATGTATGAGCGGTTGGGGAATGTTGAAGAAAGTAATAGAGGGGAGAAAGTTGGGCAAGCGAGAAAAGGGCAGGAATAGGATAGGGATGTTGGGCGGGATGAAGGGAGGAAAGAATTACACAGAGATGAAGAGGGAACTGATGTAGATTAGGTTGCTGGATTGGGTTTTGTTTGGAGTTACAAAATGTTTATTTGATAGTTGTGTCCATCCAAAAACCTACCTTAACCGGTAGATTACCTAATAAAATAAATAAATAAATTGTTTGTTATTCTAAAAAGTACAGTATGAGCTCTGAATTTGAACTCCTACCTAACATTTTGGCCAACAACAACACGGATCATCATTTCAGCTGTCCTGACCAAACTTAAACACGTTTGTCCACTCGGCAATTGTTGAATATGAAGGAGCTGATTCCCCCACGGTGTTCTGAAAGCCAGCACGAATTTCATTTGCTTTGCTACCTATCATTGCCTTTCCTCGCCTACCAACCCAGGGGTCGTGGGTTCGATTCCCGCCTAATAGGATTTACCTCCACCTAGAGCTTAGGTGTAAGTAATTGTCTTCAATGAAATATCAAAGGATTAGGTGGAATAAGGGACAATAGGTCTCAATCTTGCACAATTAAGTCGATAAATAAAATAAATAAATTTTTTACGAAGTATTTAATCACTGCTCGAATCTAAATTATTTCCATCTTCACAAATCACTACACAGAAGCAACAAAAGAGGTGCGTCCACACTCTCTTCCCAGGGCACTGACGCGTAACGTGTTTACTCATGCTGGATTACCTATTATTATTAGGTAATCTACCGGTTAAGGTAGGTTTTTGGATGGACACAACTATCAAATACATATTTTGTAACTCCAAACAAAACCCGATCCAGCAACCTAAACTACATCAGGCCCCTCTTCATCTCTGTGTACTTCTTCCCTCCTTTCATCCCATCCAACATCCCTATCCTGTTCCTACCCTTTCCTCGCTTGCCCCACATTCTCCCCTCTATTACCTTCTTCAACATTCCACTACCGCTCAATACGCCTTTCATCCATTTTTCCTGCCTCCATAGGATTTCGGATTACCTATTACTATGCGGGAAACTCGTTGCTCTAGCGTTGACATCTCTTGGTGTTTCCGAGAATCTCTCAAACTTCCCTCACGTAACAGATGTAATGATCACAGGTCAAAACGCCTGCTACTAACTTCTTTGAAAACATTCTACCACAGTAAGTCACTCCACTGGAAGTGTTCTTGAACACCTTTCGACCAATTAAAATTAACAGAATTGGGAAACTTTTAGCAAATCAAATCTTACCATTGTGAACAATCTAGATGAATATACGAAGAAATCAATAACTTCGTTTCATTAGCCTTTCCAAAATTACGGAAAATATTCATCGTTGATTCATGTTTGAATATCAAACATTTCCAAAGCACTCTTGAGGAACTCAACGGTCCTGAATTGTATCAATAGAACGCACTCGAAACTTCAATTCATAAAAGATGAAGGTTTCTGTAAAATGCATCAACCGTAAATAAACATATAGGGGACAAAGAAATCCAATCTCTGAAATTTTGACGAAAATAAAGAAGTTTAATAAATTATTAAATTGTTTTTCGAATTGGCTGCTCAAGACGGCGTTTCCATCTCACGAAACATTATTATTTTCCAAATTAAATCCCAGGCTCCTTCACCAAATACAAGGAAATTAATATCATGTCTCCCTTCATCCAATCTGTCTTGCGTAATTAATTTTATTCAAACAAATGAGCCAAGGACTTTTTTTGACTAATGTACTTGGAGGAAGAGCGAATATTTTCAGCTGTGAGATGAGAAATTAGAAATTATATGGAAATAGAGATAATATAGAAATCAGAAAATGAGAAATTACGACAAAGTTAAATTTTTACTTAAGTAGCATGGCAAAACAATCCCGTATTAAGAATATGAATGAGTAATAAATATCCTCACCTATCTCAACAGATGACCGTTGATTACTGAGTACGGAAGAGAGAAAACAACTGAAAAACTGTGTATCAGCCGTTCATCATTTTTCCCGTAAGACCATTAGTACACAAATCTGGCAAGGAAACTCCAATGTCGCTATGCGTGTGACGGGAACCGTGCTATGTAACCCTATACATCTGACCCTTTTTATTCTTTTGCCATTTTGGATCTTGTAACTACCTTTGATTTATTACAATATGATATATTTGATCTTTTTAAGCTAGGAAATTACTTCGTAATTAACCCTGTGTGCAGTAAAATCTGATTCATCGACGATGGATCACAAAATAGAACGTCCACGATTGTATTTGCAGGGATACCTACGATGATATTTACAGCAGTGGAAAGCAGGGGAGACGATTGTCAAGCAAGCCCTTAGAGATAGGCGGGGGTAGGCTATTTAGTTAATGGAGAAAGTATGGAGAGAAACCCGGCGTTGGCATTAGCTTAATTTTGACGATAATCCCAAAGGGTTTACAGTTTAACGTCCCATCCTACGGACGGCATGCTTATTTACGACGCGGCGATCTAAAAGGGTCTTACAAAGCACTTCAAGTATGGTTCGGGATGCCACTGAAAATATGAGCTGTAATACCATTGAAATCCACTGTTTCCTTCGGATTTGGAATCACTCTTTTGGGTGGGAAGCCAGTGCATTAATCACTGTGCCATCCCAATTCCATTCGTCCATCATCATATACTGTTTTGAAAGCTTACATTTTATTCACGAACGGATAAGGAATTCCAAGAGTCAAAAAGAAAGAAATAAAATATCCGTTTTTTTAAAGGGAAACGATGAAAAAAAAAGGATTCTGTACTTGAATAAAAGTCTAAATAACAGTTGTTGCTTTAAGCGAAAGGACTAAGCAAAATATAAAAAATGCCATTAAAAGTTTTAAAAAGTCGCGTTGAGTATCTCCGACCTTCTATGGGGCACGTCATTTAGGACTTACTGGAGTTTGTGCATGGTTGAGATTAACGCGAAACGTGAAGGCCTTCGAGTAAATACGGAATGTCATTTTAAGTTTACTCAACGTAGTTACTCAAATAACTATTTCCAAAGCATCTGAAAATAAGATGAACCCATACTAGCTCAAAATCCATGCAACACAAGGTCCTTATAAAAATCTCAATAACATTGCCATCTAGTGTCAGAAGGGGACTCCAAGTTCACGTAAACAAGAGAAGGAATGGTATACTCTTGGGAAAATAAATCCAAAGTCTCTCATTCATGTAAAATTCTAGGGTTAGCTTTAAGCAGAACTAAGTGAAATACTTCGGCGTCACATTGATATTGAGTCAAGCATTGGTAAAACACGTTCCTAATACTTGTGAGGGTGCTTAACTTGATCTCGTTGAACTGATTGCGGGGAAATATTCGAAGCGAATAAGAAGAGAAGATTATTTTGAACCAGAAGACCACCAATGGAGTGTTTTTTAGTACTTTATGATGAAGACAGAAATGGTTCATTTGTAAATTAACAAATATCAATGAAAGTCGCCCGATTCGTTAAAATATTTAAGAATTGACAAGCCTCACATTATTAAAAGTCGTTGTCTCGGGCGTGACAAAAGCAAAATGTACCTGATGATGACGTGCCACGTCGAAACCTAGGTCGTCCGTCTAATAAGTCTATGTGGAATTATAAAGTTTCTCTTTTCATTAACTCACATTATTATTGAAAAACTTCCAATATGAATTACTCGAGGCACAAAAGACTTAGTCTACCTGAAAATTAAAAAGGTATGTGCCGTGAAAGGAATTATTATAACTCTCCAATAGTAAAAAAGACAGCAGTGAACAGCAAAGAGAAGATGACTGCCCCGCACACACAGAGTATGAATCATTTTTCATACACATACGCATCATTCAATGTGTCCTGTTCATGAACACAGCGATTAATTAACACACCCATTCCATACAATGGAGAATACAATATTACCATATTATAATACATAATCAGGTTGTAAAATTTTACGTATTTTCAAATAGAAAAAAGATTGTATCCCTCTGGGCCAAACCTAAGTTTACATTAATTTATGCCTGTTGTAATTTTTACATTTTCCTTGAAGTACATGCATGTTAATATGACTCTAAGGGAAAGATGCCCCAGGAACTTAATAAAAGCTATTACTACCATAAAATGTTAATAAATATTTAATAATCCGATTTTCCGTGACATACACTTTGATGACAGCTGGAAGGGTACTAGGTAGATAGATAAGGAGAACCTATTAACATATATAGCGGCACTTGCAATAGCCATTCTATGTCATACCTATTTCATGTGCTTTAGCCACGATTTACTTAGTAACAGTTAGCCTGTCGTGGCGTAACAAGATTCACTGAGAGAATATCGCTACACGGGTCTCCGCCCTCTCCTTGAGACACACTAATGGCTCTCACCTTTATCATGTTTGTTGGACGTTTTCGGTGTTGACTGTAAAATGTGCTCTGCGATTAGGCTAAGGCATGCCATGAAGAACGTTGCCACATCGCTTTAAACCTTGGAATCCCTTCTCTCGGCAAGGACGCAGTTGACATAACTTTTGTCTAGGGTGTTTTCGTCTCATTATTTGACCAGGGGATTGTGGGGCTAGATGTCACATATTTTAGTGAGTGGCATCAACATTTAATAGATGGATTTCCCCTCGGGAGACTTATACGACTTTCCTCGTGTCCTTCGTTTAAGTTGCAAATTCAATACACTGATGACAGATAATAATTTTTCCAGAACAAGAGTCACATCTGCACGCTATTTTGAGCTAAATGCGAAGAACACACTTAAACTGGCCTCGCTCAGTGGAACACACATATTTTTCAAGTGAAAAGATGTTTCGAAATTTATCGCTACTAACATTTATTTTAGCGTTGCCATGCAAAATCTTGTCAAGATGGCGCAGCTCTAAAAGCAGGAAAAAAAACACATGAGCAGTTAAAAATTTATTCTTCATTTAAAAATGTCAACTGAGGTGAGACGGTATTAATTTGATCAAAAAATATCTCAAATGAAAAGTATTTTGGAGGAAAACGGCTTAAGTGGACACGGGAGCGTAATAAGGCAGATCCTTTGGGAGCTGGAGAAATGCGGGATGAGGGTAAGGGTTGAATCACGTGATCCGGAATGGGAATGTTGGAGTGAGATGGCGTAGGTGGGGGGGGGGTGGGGGGATGGTGAGAGAGGGTTGGACGGAGCGGGTGCCTTGGATGGGCTTTCGATTGCAGAGTAGGCAGGGTATGGCCGGGGAAAGGCTGCAGGGTGGAGAAAGTAGGGCCTGGAGGCAGAATACAGAGCAGATCCAGGCGACATGTCCTGGATTTTAAAGATGGGTCTTGCTTTACTGCACAGTCTCCGATAGAGTAGTGTGTGCAATATTTGTATTTGTCCGTGTTGGGGTCAAAGCGTGAAAATTTAATACACATATGCATTTTCCTCACCCATAGACGAGGGTACTAGTTTTATTCTTTTGATCCGGTGCATCAATTTCAATGGTTTGGATAAGGTCATTTTTGTTTCTTTTAGCAGTAACCCTTGTAGTCAATCTCGTCCAAGAATATTTCCATTAGTTACTCCACTCCAATGAA
Organism: Hetaerina titia; assembly: GCA_037158775.1. Taxonomy (NCBI): domain Eukaryota; kingdom Metazoa; phylum Arthropoda; class Insecta; order Odonata; family Calopterygidae; genus Hetaerina; species Hetaerina titia. The sequence continues at coordinate 76,076,362 of CM073771.1, read as the reverse complement.
TCTGCTAAACAAATACAAGTATTACGAGCCCTGGATACACTAAAATTTCTGCTAACCAAAATAAAAAATTAATACTCCATGATAAAGACCCTATTACACTAAACTCGCCGTTGAAATCAGCTGATAAATAAACGGAATAACATTCCACACCTTTCAGGATAAATTTCTTAACAATAAACCTCCATGTACGTAAATATTTCGCATCAAGCCAACTGTCTTCCGTTCCGCAGATTCAAAATAGGTTCCTGTTCGAATAATGGTGACCACAATGGGAAAAACTTTCAAGTATTTTGATGCCGTTTAGTGTCTGCGAACAATGTCCCTTTTCTGTGTTTCGTACATATTTGGGAAAGTTGACAGCAAAAGGGCCATGAGTTAAAAAAACGTACTTTCAATGGGATTTATTTTAAAGCTAAATCTCGACACAGTTAATGTTCGTTAATTTAAAATTGGAATTAACTTTTAAGTTATACGTCAAGTCAATTTCTAAAAAAAAATGTTTACTCCTGCGAAATCTTTAGTGAAAAATTTCGTTTGATTCTCTATGAAAAATATCAAAATAGAAGTTGATGAGTTAGTTTTCTATACGTTAAGCTGAATTGTCTACTTGACGTTGGATTCCTCTCGCTCCTACTCCCTCGCATTCCTACCAACCTAAAATTATTCTCATAAGGACTCCCTTTCCCCAGGCGTATTAGTATTATACTATGCCCCAGCAATTTACATTTTCTGAAATGTTTTAAAAAATGAAAAACGTTACGCCAAAAAGACATTCTGTATTATTATTAATAATACCTCAAGCTGTTACTCTGTAAGGAAACCTAGGTTATAATAAAAATACTCCGTGTGAAAAGTGCCAGCAAAGTGTCTTCTTTCATCTAGCAGTGAAGCAAATTAATGAGCTTAAGAGTTACTTGAAATATGAGCTGGTTTAATTAAAATATTACGAAAAACGCCTTGATACTCAAGTCTGGAGATGACAAATGAAAAATATCATGCACCAAGTAACTCGTTCATACTGCTTCCTCGTACTTCATTGTGTGAGGAAGTTAAACATTGAAAAAACGAAGACATCACAGAAAATGGAAGTATATTGAATGCGTTTTGTGTCATAAAATGTGTTGCTGAAAATAAAAATAGAATGTTTTCAAAATATTCACGAAATTTAGTAAGTTTGAGTGAAGTTTTATAAATTTTTCATCGTTATTTATCATAATTAGCGGACATGTTCTGATTTGGTTTTTGATGTGCCCAGGCACTACAAATTACTGTACTGGCATATCGACTCACATGACCAAAATCCTTGAACCCCTTTACAGATTTTACATTAACTCAATATTCTCATTCTCCAGCTTCGAATACTTTTAATCTCATTTAATTCCATCCAAAATTCCCATTCCTTTCCCCTTCCTACCTCGCTTTCCCGGCATTCTCCCCTCTATAACAGCTTACAGCATTCTATTACATCTCAGTATCCTAATGCATCCACCTGCCTTGCCTTTTGCGAATTTCTCCCAACCGCCATCTATTTTCTCATACGATACCAAGAGTAGAACTTCATTGTTTATTTTCCTATCCGTCCATTTTATTTTCTCCGTTCTTCTCTACACCCGCATCTCAAAAGCCTCCAATCTTTGCTTATCCTCTTTACTGCACGACCAAGTTTACAACGTACAAAACTTCGTTCCATGCTACAATTCTCATGTATTTTCTTTACCCCTTTAATTAAGATACATGAAATCAACGTCCACCTATTTGTAAAAGTTTCCTTACCAAACACAATCCTTTTTTCAGTTTTTTTTCTACTTTTCCCACCCTCATCTAAACCCTTTCCCTAAATAGGTGAACTGTTCTTAATGTTTTTGTTTATATCTCTTCTTTGTATAATTTAGCGTCTATATTTCTTTAGAACCCCATTGATTTCTCTTTCTTATGTTTAATCCTCATCCAAATACCTATCCTAGAGGACTTTGGGGTCCCGCAACATAGTCATATTCTCGTTTTTCAAATTCGCAACAGTATTCGTACCCGATAAACCAATATGACGCAGATCGCTATAATTTGTTTGTGTGAATCATAAGCATAGTGGGGTGTTGAAAATTCCCTGCATTACTTGCACTATTCCCTTCAGACTTAAAAATTCCGGTCGTCTGTAATGAACAATAAATTGCACTAATCATTAATTTCAAACCTTTTAAATTCAAGGAAAAAACGATAACTTTTCTGGAATCATTGAATCACAAGTGAATGAAATCAAAAGTGTTACCTTTTTCCCCATTTGTTTACGTGTCCTTGATGAAGAGTAATTATGCAATTTCTTTCAGATGTTTAGAAAAAAGCCAACTTCAAACTAAAATGGTCATCATGCAGCTATTGTATCGTTTGAAACTATCACAAAATCTAAGGCATAACTAGAATTTAAGTTGCCTCATAACCCAAGAAAGGCAGTCATAAATAAGCTGCGATAGGATCAGCCGTCATGTCCATAAGTGATGAAATAACAGCCATTATGCCCTTTTAGTCATAAAATAGGCTTTACGTGAACGCATGACCAGTGAAGGACGGTGTGAAATGTGGAATCGGGGACGTTTCATGTTTTTATATAGATTTTAAAGATGGTGCTTCTGTGAGTTTACAATTTTATTGGCTACAAAACGTATGCGTTAATATTCTGAACGATACCAGACAAAAACACGGACCTAGAGCATAATAGACCTGACCATTTCCCTTGCCAAGCCTTCCTCATCCCCTATCCTATTCCCTTGGGAAGGTCCTACCTTCGAAAGATCCATATTATCTCCGGTGAAAAAAATTTATTATAATTAAGTATACACTTGTAGTTTTATAGTTCGTATTTCCTCTTGCCGGTTAATTATTTTCTTACACTTTCCCTCCTGTCTTCTCTTTGCGCTTTTTAACATTTCCTTTCATTCTTCATACCTTTAATTTGAACATTTTCAGTGACTGTTAGACATCTAATATTATTGGAAAAGCAGAGGTGAGATTTTAGTAGCCTTCCGACATATGAAACAATTGGTTAATTCTCCTATACGAGGGGTGCTAAAAAATAACGAGAATTTTTTCATTTCTCAGGCTTGAAGAGTCCAATTGTCAAACGTTTTTTTCATTATGTTGTTAAACATGCCCCTGAAGTATGATAAAACTTTCAGCTGTTTTCATTGTGGACTTTATCTGTGACAGCCACTAAGGTTAGACGTGTTCTATGAGCTCGGCGATTTTCGTTTGTTAAAAGAAATGGATCAAAGAATTTGTGTCAAATTTTGCATAAAAAATTAAATAAAGTGTAACAAAGTGTGTGAAATGTTAACAAAGGCGTCGTTTTACAGCCGTAGATGACATTGAAAGCCCATCGATGAAAGAACTAAAGGCTATCTCAAAGATCGAGTTTGAGAAGTGTTTCGGGGATTGGAAGAAGCGCTGGCAGAAGTGCATAATCTCCAATGAGGACTATTTCGAAGGTGACAACATCAATGTATAAGAATAAATAAATATTATTGTCCGAAAAATTAAAATACTCGTTATTTTTTTAACACACTTCATGCATTTGAGTTTAATTATATTATGTCTTTGTCTTAAACAGATAAGAATATTTGCTGTAAAATACAACATTATTTTACGAAACGACTTTTATATTTTATCTGGGTGCATCTGCAACTACCTTTCGATATGATGACTGAAGGACAGATTGAGATCCGTCCGAGTCCGATCGAGATTCGTAGATCGAGTAGGCGTCCATGTGAAACCGTCGCGTAGGCAGCCAATGCCTGTGTATCATCCTTCCGCGATTAGATGTTTTTTAATTCGTCAGTCATTGTTACATTTGCAGCGTGCATTTTACTCAATCTTATGACTAGAAGACAAGCTCTTTAAAGAGGTACTGTTTTTTCGTTACGGAATCTCTAAGACGGTTCATATTATTAGTTCTGATTACCGTGTGGATTAAATGGTGGTAGTAAATGAAAAAAATCTAAGCAGGACTTGAAAGCGAACTATTGTTTGAAAACAGTATTCGTCGGGTCTATTCACATAACTCCTTGAGGAAGGTTTGAACTCCGAAAGTGCCTTCTTTACGGTTTCTCAGAGGAAATTTCTTGCTGAAGTAGTTGCTTGGCAGTTTAGGATTTCAAGCAAGGGTCCTTAACCTCAATTTCAAGGCTGGTAATAAGCGTTTCGCTGTTGGTAAAGAGGGCAACGTCCCTGACACTAATCACGTTGAAAATCAATGCTAGGTACTTTGACCGTTTTGTAGTGGTATACATATATACAATAGACTTGCACAGCTTTATAATTTCAAATTGTGTTTTAAATAACCAGATTTTGAATAGAGATCATTGGACTTCGGAAAATTCCAGCGAAAAATATTTATTTATCGCAGTCCATATTGAATTCACTAACTATTTCACCACTCGGGTGGATATTTTCCTTCTTGGTCCACAGCAATATGTTTATCCAACACTTTTGAAACTAGTTATCAGAATATTAATATAGTAAAAGATATTCCTAGGAATTACCTGTTTAGACCCCGGTGTAAGATGCGGACACGAGTCTAAATGTACGTATACCTCATTAAAATGAAATGAACGCGGGATTGATTTTTAAGATTGAGGATTCGGGATTACAAAAAATTTCTCTTAAGGACAGAGATAGAGATTCAAAGCGCACCTGCATGGAAAAATGGGTGATTATTGGAATTTCGTACATGGGCGATTTGTTGCTATGAAGAACACAAGACCAGACCTAGCTCCCTGACGGACTATTTTAAGCCGAATCGAAATAAGATAACTCCTGTTCATGGCCGGACATTGGAGAGCTGATATCAAAACGGACTTTCGCTCTCTGAAACCTTTAGAAAATGGCAGTGGCAGTTTCGCTTAACGGAGGCCGGCAGTTGCCAGGCGCCAGGTACGTAAAACGCCGCCCTCCCTGAATACTGCTACTATGCACGCGGGGGGAGGGCAGTTCAGCATTATCGAGGACTCCCCTTCTTCAGTCTAATACTAATGTGTTGGTGCGATATCGGTCTCACGCCCACCTCCCCTCGCCATTCGCCGAATCAGGTCGTTGTTTCGCAGGCGGGGGCAGCACGTGGAAAGATCGGATCCCAGCGCGTTGGGACTGGAGTAAGGAACGGCAACATTACGTTGCTATGCAGAGTTGCGTCGGGAGGGCGACGGAATGAGAAGAGGCGGGGGACCCGTGGGAGGAAGGGGGGAGGGTTTCCGGAGTAGGGGGAAGATGCTCTCCAAACGCGGATGCTTCTCCATGGTACCCTTGCGACGCGTCGTCGACCCAGGGCTCATGAGAATGGGAATTTCCGCTGCTGCACGATTTCACCTCTTCCTTCGGGGGCAAAAACACGAGCGTGTCTGCCTTCCATTTTGCAGCGAGCATCGCGGGCCCTGCGATATGACCACATACTGTTAAAACCATATCGGTACGTGGATTACGATTACGTGGATGGTACGTTTATGGGTCTGGGTACGTGGCGCATGTCTACGGAGTCGATTGAATCTGAAGAAAATAGCATATCAAATGTATAGCAAACATAGAAATATGCAGCCATCACTGATTCATGAAAGGAATGATTGTCGATGTAAGAAATATCGTCTTGTACATTTTGTGCACATGCTTTGCACTTCTTGCAGCCTAGGTCAGAATTTTCAACTGAATCTCTTGACGAAATCTTGTTTCGTCATTCTCAGGGGAAACTGCAATTATGGTAGACGAATGTCTCACAGTACTGGCGTATGAACAGCCATTATGTAGTCGGCTTACACTTCTGACAATATTTCCTGGTTGAATACATGTCGATTATGCTCCATTTGTTGTTTTAACATTGTTATTTTTCGTCTATATCGTAAGTTTTTGGTAAAATATATCGTGCAACTATGTGTGTCCTACCCCAGCACCAGCATGTCTATAATGTGTGGGAATTACGTATTACAGACAAATTTCACAATCCAACAAGTATGCCCTCCCTATACTTCATAGCCGTTTGCAATTGAGATCCATCGGAATGATTCCTTGATATGCAATCGGAATGTTTGTAAATTCTTAGCGTGGTGAAATAAAGAGACGCATTTATTTGTAATAGCATCGCTAGGATGTCTACCGTGGGTCAGCGCTGATTAGAGTTCACATTAGGGCTCTTACCAACTTTTGCCAGTGTAACAGATTCCACGCGCGAGGAGAGCGTGGTATTTTCCCTTTTCCTTCCGTCCTTATCCCTCCCCGTCCTTTCCCCAAAATAGTTCTCTTTCCCTGAAAGCTTGCCTCCTCCGCCAACCCTACTCATCTCCTCCAAACTCCCAGATTCTTCCGGGTGGGTCTCCCCGCGCGCCGAGAGCACTTTCTCTTCCGTCACCTCTGCTCCCGTCCTCCCACCCTTCTCCCCCACTTAACCCTCCCCTTCCCCACGAAAAGGAACTCCAGACAAGGCTCCCGAGGGACCGAAACCAAAATTAGTTTAGGTCCGGGTTCCGCTCCCATAAAAATGTGTTTTATGGCTCTGATTACCACTGCTCCAATAGGGTTCTCTCCTCGGCCTTGTGGTTCTTGTTCCGGTTTCGTTTGAATTCGAATGAAAGTTTTTATCCTTCTCCGACTGCCTGAAAAGTTTCCTTAACAAGAACACCAATGTTGATCATCGCGAAATTGTATATCACACTTGAAATCACACGGCGAAATTGAGTACTAATGCAATTCCCCATCCCGTTACTTTCTGATTCAGAACCATTTGCTATCCATTGATTTCCTTCTTAATGTTTCTTAAAATTTGGATTTATATTTCCAAAGTTTAACTTAAAACGTTTTAATTGAAACACTTATGTATTATTTGGAGAATTTTCTCCCACAAATGTTCAATAGTGGATACATTAGAATTCGGCATATTGATCAATCGTGATTAAATAGTATCTAGGGGAAAAATAACTTGGTGAAACTCTTCTTTGAGAGGAGGATCCTTAGGAGCTTTCCCGGACTTCCCGATGTTTCTTGATTCATGACACTCCAATTGGGCTGTCTTACTCTACGTATTTCTCATTCAATAGTAAGAATTCCATTCTTTTTTCTATCGACAATGTATGGACAAAAAGCATTTTACATATTGCGCTAAGTGCGAAATATAATCCCAAAAAAGCCTGCTATCAGTTAGGATTGGGCATGATAGCCCGTCTATAAAATAAGCAGTTGTGATCTTTCTTTCATCGAACCATGTTTAGTAAAGAACTTTATAGAAAATCTCACGAATAAATTGTAGAAGTGCGCTTTTTGCGAATTAAAATTGGCTTTTGAGTTTTATCAAGACTAGACTGGAGTTCAAGGTAGAAATCACTACGTTTCTATTTAACAGTGAACGATCTGGTGCACTATAGCACCAATTTAAACAACGGTAAAACTTGGAAGTTTCTTATTTATTCAAGTCTGGCTCAGTTCACTTGCAGCGAAAACGGATTAAAATCACCATTACGTGAAATTTTATCCTTTATGGCTCCAGATTTCTTTATTCGCCAACGCATCCGCAACACGTGCGAATGAAAATTCCCACCTTCAAGTGGTTGAAAACCTCCCATACCCTAACCACCACTTCTGTGTTTGCTCCTCGCCGTCTCTTTCCCAACGAGTGTGAGATGCAGATAAAACGAATCCGACCCTCGCGAAAACCCCAAAACACCGTCGGAGAGAAGGATCCGGCACGCTGTGAAATACACCTGCCCTCTTCTATTTCCCAACATCCCCCCACCCCCCTAAAATTACGAAAAAAATATGCTGCACCACCCACATACAGTACGCACCAAAAGAAACCAATGGAGTCATCCTTTAGTCTCCGCCCCTCCTTCCAACCCTTCCAAAACTCTCACCTTCCTCTCCACCCTTCCCCAAAAGACCGCTTTTTTTCAAGTAAGTCTCCCACGACACCACCGAGAACGAATTCCTACTCCTCGATTCCAATTCAACCCTGGCAACTCCCCTTCCCTCTTAAATCCACAAAACCCGTAGCATAACAGCAGCCCCGCACATATCCTACCCCATCCCACACGACACCCACTCTTTTTCCCTGAGGGTCCGTGAACTTTTGGATGCAACGCTCTCTAGTACACCACTAAAGGACCGACGTGGGATTCATTTGAGGTACGTTGCACGCGCTGGCTCACGAGGTTTATTTTTTTGCGGGAGCGGATGAGTGCCTGTACGTTTCGATGAATGTGGCGGGTCGTTTTAAGTATTCTGAAGTGGGGTAAATAACAATTCGACGCGTCCGTTGAACATTGCCCGGACAAATGCTTTCTCACATTCGTTGCAAGAATTTACTGGCCACGGAATGATATAGTTTTCCTCAAAGTGAGCTCACAGGTAGAACGATTCGAACGAGGCATTTAGTATTTATCTATGAGGTGCTTTAATCTGTCGAACTCCGTAGTTTATTATTACAAGGAGAGAGTGGGATTAATTTTAGCGAAACACCCAAAGTAGTAATTTTTTTACTACTCCGGGGTAATGTTATAATTTATGGATGCATAGTTTTTATTTATTTCCAGCAGTAAGTAATTAATTGATTCATTTTGAGACATACCACCTCGTATTTTTCCAAATCTCCCCTCAAAGCGATATGCCTGGAGACTTTTTTTTCAATTCCCCTCCACCAACTACAACCCTATTGATTTTTGCAATGAAATAAGAAATGCCTTGTCTTTCAATCAGGCCCATATGTTACTCTGCATTACTTTCAGCCGGGTGTGACCAATAATTAACATTTTTTTCCCTTAAAATTATTAATTTATTTTGAATCATGTTCGATTTATCATGGGACACTAAAACATACCCGAGGGTTACAAATAATGATGTTTATTTTGACGTTCATTAATAAATAGTCATTTAAAAAAAAGTGCTTTTAATGATATTTATAAACTAACGTGTATTAACTGTGGAAATGATGTTGAATAAATTGACTGATTTGCACGTTATCCTAACATCATAAAGCTCACAACGACAATATGTCCAAGGATACATCAATGAAAAAATGATATTTTCATATTTTACTTTGACAAAAATTGGGTATAATGTAATTTAAATGCGATATGGATATTAAACATTGCCTGTGTCACAGATGGTGGTAAAGAATAGATGAGCTTAACGCTTCATTAGCGGGCGTGATGGGAAACTGTGCATAATTAACTAGCGGCCAGTTTTTGAAAATCATGTCAGACAGAAATAAGGTTGCACGGCTAGAAAAATGCTTTATATAGAGGAGACGCACACAATGCGCACGTTTGTTGCATCGCTGACGTCTTTCTTCGTCCAAAAAAATGAAAAAGGGTCACGTGATACGTTCTCCCTCTCTCTCCCCCCAAGATCCATAGGAATTCTATAACGGGCCACATTCGGAAAGACGCCATTTACGACGCCGCGCTTCCCAAGGATTCCCGATTTAGTTCATAACATACAAAAAAATCTTCATCAAAAGGATTATCTTTGGAAATAGGATGTGTATGAGGCGGAAGGGTTGATTCAAATTGTAGGCCTGCGTATTTTGTGGGGGAACACGCAGGGTCTCACCGCCTTGGGGGCTGAGGACTAAAATTAACGGGGAAAATTCGCGAAACGTTTCTGTCGAATATCTCCGAAAAATTCGGCAGACGGCCGCCCCGTGTCAAAAAAGGGGAGTAGTGATGGTTTGTCGGTCGCAGATCCCTCCCGCCTCCCGCCCACCTTCTCTCCCATAAAAATGCCCTCGCACCTCCCCCGCATATCCCTATTTTGGTTCGCGGATCCCTATCCCCCACTCGCCCGGGTATGCATCACACTCCCCGCAGCCGTCCCCAGATTCCCAACGCACCAGTCTCCCCTCCCATGCACTCATATTCTTCTAAAATTTCCCGGGCAGCGGCCCTCCCTTCTCCGGCGTCTCGCCTCCCCCCCACTCTTACCGCCGCCCTCACTTTCGCAGCCAAACAACCCCCACTACAAAACTCTCTCCCACCCTCCAGCTCTTCCATCTCAGTCCCTGTATCTCTAGAACCACAAAACAAGCCCCTTGTACACTCTCTCTCTCCTCCCCTCTTTTCAAACAAGCAGCACCCTCTCTCGCCCTCTTCCTCTCCAAGTCCCTTGTGCCCTCCGAATTTTCAAGAATGGGGAGAGAGAAGGAGAAAGAGAGAAAGCGAGGGAGGTTTTCGGTTCACCTCCCCGCTGGCATCGAAAAATCGCGAGCTTCAAAGAAGAGGAATACACGTAAAAAGCGTTGCAGTCAACAATGTCGCTTAAAGGCGCCAGACCTAATGGAATTGGTTGAACAGAGAGGAATTCTCATGGACCCTTTTGTCCGTCTGCAACGCGCTTGCTTTAAGCAGAATTTCGAAAAGTTACAGGTGTAAAAATGAATTTGACTTGATCACAGATATTTCGAACAATAATAATGAAAAAAAATGAGTTTTGTGAAGCTTTTCATTGGGAGTGGATCGCTTATATCAGATCATATTAAGTTAATTGTTCACTTGAATCGTACGGAAATAAAAAAATATATTTTAATACAATGTAAATATTCTGGTCGCAGGAAAGAGTGATGTGGCTTAGGTTTTCTTTTGAATCGAATTATTTCAATTAAAATAATATTCGAAGAGTAATGCTTTACAGAAAGGGCACTCCAAAAATTTTTTGCGATTGTCATTGGGAAAAATTTGAATGTTTTTTTAATAATTGCAATGTTTTGCACCCAAGTCCATGATCGCTCTGGTAAATGTGACATTTGGGACAGAGCACTTTAAAATGCTGTATTGACCACATATTTTCTACTATGGGAGGTTATTGACAATAACCACTGCATTTTCCCCGGGTTTCACAAATTTTTCCGGAAATATGTAACCCCACGAAAATCATAAAATGACATCATTATGGCAGTTTGCCGTTTAAGGCAGGTTGTGGATGAACGCACAGGATAACAACGGTTACATTAATGTAAATAAATAATAATACATAATTTATAAATAATTAACTCTTCTTCAATTTCACATACCTTCAATCATTCCGTCCAATATTTCGATCCTTTTCCTCCCCCTGACTATCCAAACGTTCCATCAGTTTTCAGCATTTCAATCCCAATCAATATGCTCCGTACAGACTTTTCTTACCTCCTTGAGATTTTTCGCAACAACCCGTCTCTCTCTCTGCACACCATGCATAGTACTTCTTTTCCCTGTATTTTTCTCCATTCTTTATACTCTTCACTCCATTCCCTACACTCAAATTGCAAAACATTTAAATCTACGGCTATCAGTCTGAAGACCAAATTTCTGGGTCGCACAAAAACTTAAATCATATCGAAGTTTCCACTGAGTTTAACCTAAATTCCTTAATCAACGTCCCGATCATCAACTTACTCTTTATTGTGGAAGCGTCTTTGTTTGACGAAATTATATTTCTTAACGTCATGCCAAATAAACTAACTTGGTACAAAACACCTCCAAAACTGCAACCTCTGCTATACATTATATGATTTGATTATTGTGTATTTACGGAATGTTTGCAAATTTGATATTTTTGAAACTCGTAGAGTAGTAATAGCTGAAGTATCCATCATATAACTTCTAGTTGAACGCGTTATGAAATGTATAAGGAAGAAGTAGTAGGGTGTGAGTAGATATGTACCACCAGTTTAGTTACAAGGAATGGACACGATGAGGAAACAACAAAGTTTTGAAGCCTAACCAAATAACATTGTTTAAAGCCAGTTTAACACATATTAAGTGTAGGGGCACGTCGAAGTTGCGTGAGATGCAGAGATAAGAATTACATTTTTGTGATTATGCTGAATAAGGAGGGTATCTTCGACTCAATCAACTTCTCAGAGGCAGATTAAGATGCCAAACATGCCTTAGGGTTAAGGAACTAATATTCAAGAGGATTAAATGAGGAAGGATAACACAAAATGGAAAAAAATAAGTTTTAATTGTAAATACAAGAACAGCCTAGATTTGTAGTACATTCAGTTCGCTTGAAGACAGTAAAGTCGAAACATATTATTAAAGGGACAGCAAGAATTGCTGTCCCTTTAATAAGAAAAGAAAGGCTACTGGTGGGAATTTAGAAAAATATTGATTGAGAAGAGTTGATTTGAAGAAGGGCGAAAGAAATAAATGGAATATCCTGAACTTGGAGAGGTAAACAAATAGAGAGCATTTAATCATAAATGAAGACGAAAATACCAAGAGAAAATTAAGTTTGAAAAGGCATATAGACATTTAGAGGAAGAGAAAAGTGGACGTTGCATATGGGAACGAGGGAGGAGTGTCATGAGTCAACACATTTAAAGTGATATACATTATAAGAGCTGTAAAAAATGTATTTAAGAAACCGAAAGATATCCATGAAGAGTGGAGGGAAAACGTAGATGATATTTATAATAAGTAGGTGAGTGCTCATAGAAATAAAAAGCGAAGCTGACACGAGGGACGGCTATAGTCAGCATCGGTGACAAATGAAAAAAAAATTCGGGAAGAAAGGAGAAAGAGGGAGCATAAATATATGTAATAAACGCGTAGAAATATGCCAATACTACAAAATATGTATATGGTGTGTGTGCAGATGGGATTTCAGGAATACCACAGGGAAGAGGGGCCCCTATTTTCCTTGATACTCACTCACTAACGGCCCAAGTTCCCACGTTAACAGCAATCTGAGATTATTGCCAGACAACTCTATGATTATGGTTATATAGAAGCGTCAATGCATGAAATGGTCAAACATTTTTTAGCATTAGCTAATATATAAATTAAAATAAATTGAAATGCTTGCATGAACTTTTTTCTGCTTGCATGGCCGGTGACTTGACACTACCCGCCACACGTCCTTGCGATGAGTAGCGGGGTATTGTACAAATATAGATGTACCATGCATGTAAGTGACAGTTACACACATTACAATTCCATTCCCTTTTTGATTTGGATGGCCCCAAATCGACCCATCAGCACCACGCAGGCATTCCGCCAGCGGCGCCCTTAACGCCGGCTCTAGGCGCTCACAGTCCTAGCTGCAGAGAGCCTTTTTAGGCGGAATGCGGCGTGGTTTCCCCTTGTGGGAACCACAAAAGCAACATCTGCGCCCAAGTGATAGTTGGAACATATGAGTGCTTATCCCACAGCAAAAAAGTACGATAACCGTTAAATATTACAAAAAATACTAATTATAGTCGCAGCATGCTCAAACAAAGAAAAAACTTTAGTAATAAATAGCTCAAAGGGAGATCTATGAATCAACTATGATATCATATTTAAGTTTCCAGACGTTATGCTAAAATGAAATAGCATCTTTCAGGCCCTTTAGTGCATTTCGTACTTTTTTCATCGTCCTAGTAAAAAGAAATAGTTCACATTGCAAGAATTGAACATTAAAAAGTTACTTCCACCTCTTTTTTGTGAGATTTTTCGATTCTCATTTATTTTCAAACCAACTGCGTACTTATCAGAACGTATTTCCACAAATCTAGCTTATCTCCAAAGCACAAGATCCATTCCTGAAACCAAAATGGGATTCCGTAAGGATCCCAGACACCAACAATGCATTTGAGGCTTAGAATGTGAAGGATCATCTTTCCCCTTCTTGTTTTCTCATTTTACCCACGTCCCTTCCCATAAATCGCAATTTTATTATCTCCTGCTTGTACGATATTGTTCCCGTATGTTATTACCCCCCAAAGAGAGCTCCTGTACCTAAATACATACGGAATCTGTAATCCATTCTACATTTTCTCGATCGATATGTTTGATCCAGCTCCAGGATCTCAGGGGAAAAGTCATTTTTACATATGTTTTATATTACACATTTCTTCAAAATAAGTAGGTTATTTCTCTAAGTTTCTGGGTGCCACACCATTCTTTGATTGCATCGTTTTGGTGAGCGATACCCCATTTTCGTCACTGCAAAAATTCTGCATCATAAAGACGTATGCGGAGCTACTAAATTAATTACCGTCACCATTCATATTAAGCACGAAAGCGATAAAAACTTTCGCTGTTCGCCTGAGGAAGGTCAATGTTTTATGATAAGAAAAAATCAGCAATCACCACTCATAATCTTCTCCCCCCCTCCTCACCGCATCGATCTAACGAAGACCTTCCGCCTTATTGTGCAACAATGATGACATCGTACCACTCTATCTCGAGGCCCCGACGAATAAGCTCGCCGACGTATGACTAACTACTATTCCTTAAAAAAACATATGGTTCCTAGAGTATTATTATTCCTTCCCACGTCTCCACCGACTCTTCACGAACGGAAATGAGTTTAAACGGTGATTTTTCACGGAGTTGTTTCAAATTAAACACCATGTCCAAGAATCTCAATTTCTCTCGAAATAAAAAAAATAAAACGTTAGGCTGTCGCTCTCTTTTTCCCTTAGCCCCATACCCCTCGGTTGCCTCGCCCCAGGTTTTGGTTGGGTTCCCCTCACTCCTCCGCCGCTTTCTCCAACTCCTGGGAAAGGGGAAGGGGAGAGGCCATCCCAATAAGCGCTCTCTCCAACCTAGGGAACGCCAGGGAGCAGGGAGATAACGCTTTCGCATGCATCCGACGTCATACTGTTGCCCGCGCCGGTTCGTACTGTAGTTCCACCACGTCCTCCCACTTTCAATATTTTTTCCGTTTCATTTCCTCCACACTTTTCCCGCTGCCTATCTCCCCCCCCCCCTCTCCGGGCCATTCCCTCCTTCCCTCCCACCTCCTCCCCCAACCCCTCACTTCCTAACCACTCTTGAGCCCCGAGCATCCGCCCTTCTTAAGCCTCCGCCTCCCTCCCACACATCTCCTTTCCTCTCCTCATTCCTTCGCTTTAGCCCCTCTGACATCCTGCGTGCGCAAACCTAGCGTGCTTCACAAAATAAAGTCCTTATTTATTTACCTAATAAAACCTCATGAGTTTTCGAAACTTTTTCGCTTCCCACGGTTCCTCCCAAAAACCACCTCCATGCATATGCACGTGTGCGCATGTTTGTGTGTGTGTGCGCGCGCGCCTGTGGTGCGTAAGTTATCCTGGGCGAGAGCTACTTGGTTGGGCGAGACTACCTCCGCCCACTCTTTCTTCCCCGGGAAATGAAATCTCTCGCGGGTATGCAGCAGTCTGCTTAACTGCGGTTATTTTTTCTCACTTTTCTCCTCTGCTATAGTTTTCATTTTCTCACGCCGCCTGATACATAAGAACGCTCTTCAAACAATGGTGTGCATTTTACGATGATGAGTACCCCGTGTTTAATTTTTCTACTCCTCGGCATGCGATCTAAACTAAGTGGTTCCACTAAAGAGTTATGGCAGAGGGAAACTTCGCTCGAACGCTTTATGCAGTTCCCATGAAAAAGCGTAATTGTTTCCCTTAAAACCCAAAGAATGTGGTGCAATCTAATTCGAACCACGTGGGAAATCTTTATCTTCATTAAAAAAAAAATAAGCCTTTCTCTTTACACTTCTCGAGTTGGAACTTGAAAAACCTCGAGATTTCACCCATCAACGACACTTTCTCCTAATTACAAAAAATGTCAGATTGAATAAAAAAAATCTTACCTGGAGGTTACGGAAAAATAATTTTACTTTCCAGTCATAATAGCAATCAATCATGTTGCTGTAACGACAATTATACAATTGAGTTGGAATCACAATTATTTTTAATTTTCCTCCACCGTACATATCCTGGGATAGATTCTAATGCTCTATCAACAAAATAAACTCATTTTTTTACCATAAATATTAAAAAATTATCGACCTTTTTGTTTTTTTGTATTCTGTAGAATATTATGTTTTTTAGAATATAAATAGTGTATGGAATGAAAGTTTTTAGATGATATTGGGCCTTATAATGTATTACTGAAAAGTATTATATTAGAGGGACAAATTCACATTTCCTTAGAGAACGTAATTATTCTCTCCCTCGTCGAAACTTCTGACAACTGTCAATTAATATGGCAAACGTGAAAACGCGAACGTGCTCGTGACTTAGACTCTCCTGAAAATGCTTTTAATTTATTCACAAGTAAACGTGAGGTCTTGATGCTGCGAAAGCAGAGTCAAGGGAAATATTTAGGAACTTCGGTGTTACTGGAATGGATTTTTATTCATGCTAACTCTACGTGGTTTAAAACCAATTACTTTTCAGCTTTTAACCATAGGCTTAATTAACTTTACTTTGTATCGTACGTGTTAACTCCAATGCCATTTTGAAGGATTTAATAATCACCATAGCTAAATTATTCGATATGGTCGGAATCATAAAGGGGTAATATACATGGTATACTCTGAGTATGATCAATAGCCATGCCGGACGGTCGTATACATTTGTCAATATTCGTAGAACTATCTCACTTTCGCAGGATTTTTCTCGGTCCGATAGTAGTAGAGTGTAGTAGTAGATAGTAAACCGTCTTCTCAACCCTTCTTAGTTCCCTGATGAAAATAAAGGACGCTTGTGAGGTTCTATTTTGACTACACAAGTCACCGTGCCATCTAAATTCATGCATGAATTACGCATCATGAAATTAATGTAACACCCATTCATACATTTTTCGTTAACACAGTAGAAGTGAATATTGAGTTCAAAAGTACTGTGTGATGATCTTGATTTTTAAACGTGTTCTTCCAAGTCAGTTTTGGCTGATTTAATGATGTCAAATTTTGAAGATATGCCGTTTTGACCGTTTTTTCAGACAAATCAATTACAATTCAATAAAATTCAGATGGATGCTCTCTGACTAAAACTTTTATAAAATTTGGCACATGATATCATTTTATCGTGACGACGACATTTAAATCTCCACCATTAATCTATGACTCAATTGGTAGTAGTACTCCACTGCCATAGGAATATGCAATATTGGATTTTCAATGTCCAAAGTTTATGAAAACTAACACGGAAAGACCGTGTTTCATCAACATAATTTGATGGAGTGCAAGAAAAATGTAAATTCAGAAATGTTATCCGAACTAAATATATCTCACGGGTCAATGCAAGTTACGCGAGTAATTCGGTACTGCTCGTCTTGGAACATTTTTCCTAGTAGGATGCATTCTTAATGAATATATAACACAATGCTTTGATAAATTGGCGACTAAATAATACTTTTAAAAGGACGCTGTTCCTTTAAATTGATGGCTCTTGAACTGTTCCATAATGTTTCGGACATTTCTTTCAATCGGTTCTATCACGCTTTGCATAAATGTTTCAGTGAACACTGCTGCAGTGTTTAATAAAAACGAAATGTAATACTCGTTTCTTATCACGCTATTTTACATGAAACGCTCGGCACAGACCTCGTAATCAGTTTGCATCTTGAGTATTTTTCTTTGATAGTAGCATTCTTTACGCAATCCTATCACGAGCTCCCTCCCCGCACGCACGCACGCACGGATCTACGTTTCTCCCATCCCCTTGGAGGCGCATATTGTTTATAACTCCATTTCCCCTACTCCTCTAAGTCGCTATTCTTCACCCCACCCGCGTTTCCCAAATTTATTCATATATGCATGACCTCAGCAGGTGATCGCGATAGGCCCCTCAATCGGGAGTGGATTTTTTGAATATTGCCCGAAACGTACGTGAACGAAATGTTAATGAAATGTGAAGATCTTTCCAGAAAGACTATCAAATAAGTACAAACAATTTTCTAAAATCGCAAAGACAATGGTAATGGAAGTGGATTACTCTCTGCGTTAAGAGGACCGCTAAACGATAACTATTTCTCTTCGGAGTGAACCATCACCTTAGAAGGAATTTTATTAAAATTTTCGTGGATGGGGAAAAAATATATTTTTGCAGTCATTTTGTCGGGAATCAAAAAACCTTCATCCTCTGGTCTTATGGCGTGGGAACCGCGAAGCGTGGGAATTGAGATATTCTAATTTCATGGAGATCTCTTGAGATTTCCTTGCCTGATTAAAATTGGGATCAAAAAAATTGCGATCGAGGTAGGTTACCCGCGCGAGAGGTTACCACTAAAGTGTGTACTGATATTTCATTTATTTTATTATTGAAAATGATTTCACAGCTCTGAATTTCATAATAGCTATCTTCTATATTCCATCAATATTTTCTCGGAGAGTTTTTGCTCAACGAATGTAGTAATCTGAAGTGAGAGAAACTGAACTAAACCGACGCAAATCTTTGAAATTGGAGCTTAGGTCAACCCCATATGAAGAAATTCCGTGCTTTTTTCCGACGCGCTGGATCATCTTTAATTTATAACTTATACTAGACAGCTACAACTACGTAAAGAGTTATTATTATTATCGGTTAAATTCCAGTTAAAGTAGATCTTTGATGGACACAAGCTACCAAATGGTACAGAAGACAATTCCCTCTCATCTCTTAAAATACAAACACACGTCCAACCTTAATATAGACTCCTCTTCAATTCTGCATTATTACTTCCTATCCTATTCCTGCCCCTTCCTTGCTTGCCTAACATTCTCCCCTCCATCACATTCTTCAACATCCCATTGCCAAACAAAACGCTCTACATGCATCTTTCCTGCCTCTATTTGATTTCCCCGAACAATACTCTCCCGCCATACCTATCACTTCCTTGTTTGTTTTCCCTTCAGTCCACTTTTCCACCCTTCTCCACACTCACATTTAAAATGTCTCCAATCCATACCTGTCATCCTGCTTGAATTACCATGCCCCCTATAAAATCAGATTCCATATCAAGGTTTTAACGAGCCTTGTTTTAACATGCTAACTCAAAGTCCCTGCCATCAACACCCTCCATATGAAAGTCAATTCTTTGTGCATTAACAAAAACCTAACCTAGATACACTGTCTTCTTACCATCCCCCTTTTACAAGGAACAACGTAAATACAAGGTGGAAAGATAAATTAGAAAATTGTCAAGCGGGGTTGATTTCAGGTGTACTTCGTCTCCGTAAATGAAAATTAATTCCCTGGAAAACGGCCTAATATTTAACAGTACTCTGTTGCACAAATGAGAGTTATATACGAGTATATGCATGTGTGCATATATATATAAATGCGAGGAAAAGGCAGGAACAGGATAGGGATGTTGGACGGGATGAAGTGAGGAAAGAAGTACACGGAGATGAAGAGGGACCTGATGTAGATTAGGCTGCTGGATTGGGTTTTGTTTGGGGTTACAAAATGTTTATTTGATAGTTGTGTCCATCCAAAACCTACCTTAACCGGTAGATTACTAATAATAATACATACATACATACATATATATATATATATATATATATATATATATATATATATATGTAAACATTGAAAGCAGCACACAATGAACACTCACACGGTATTTCTTGATAATTTCGACGGGATTGAGCTCCATCTTCCTCAGAAGATTAGTTAGCACTGCTAGGGTCTGTTGGTGAAGGAGTTAGCACTGCTAGTGAGATGTTAAGAATATATATATACATATATTTATATATATATATTCTTAACATCTGCGAGTCTCAGAAAATTTCTGAATTAGCTGTGTAAAACGTTACTACAGATCAAGGATACTGCTCTTTTTTTATTCTGAAAAAATTACAGTTAAGAGGGCAAAAAAATATTTACATAACCATACACTCACATATAAAAGTACGCACCAGTTGGTTTGGTATGCAATTTGTACTTGAAAGGCTCATTTTATTGTTAGAAGGCTTTTCTTCATAGTTTGGACTTTGTTGACGCTGTGATAACTACTGAGTCATCTGGCAGTAATAAAGTAATATTAAAGCATTAATTGGGGAATAGATAAAATCAATCGGATTCTTTTGTTGACAATAAATTATGATCATTATTTTGCAATGTAATCATTAACAACTACAACCTTTCATGATTTCTCGTTCCATGTCAATGGATTTAGAGATTTCAAATAATATTCATTAAACAATAAAGCCTGCATGTTACATTCATTAATTGATAATTTAACGCGTACGTTTAACTCATTGAACAATATGTCTACAAAATTAAACTCTGAAAAGGAGATAGTTATTATTTTATCCATAAAAGGACTATTGACGTGCATTGAACAAATTGGTTGCCAAGAGAACAGACCACACTTTTCCCTCGCTCAACTTTGAAGTGGAGGCTAAGATAAGTCTCCGCTAAACATTTAATAATCCGCTTATGACGTCTTATGTGTAGATTGTAAGCTGTATGGAGGCTTATGTGAAGATTACATGTTTTAACCCTTCCTTTAGAAAGTTGCTTAGTGAAAATCTTGTACGAATTGAAACTATTTTTGTACTGTGAATGGATTGGATGGATTCCTTTCGAAAATCATATTTTTGTACGCCAACAACTACAAAATTTATCATTTAAATGTATAAATTGGTGTTCAAACAGGTAAAATAAACATGTTTAGAACAATTTGATTCTGAGTGCTGACTATTAATCTCGTTGTTTACAGGGGAAAACGACTGGGATGCTTATGGTGGCGTTTCACATTCAGAAGACTATGCAAACCTAGAAGAAAGCAATGACGCTTAAATACCTGCCGATTGGAGGCACTGTATCTAACTAGAGTGCCTCAAATTACTTTTAGGTTTGATTCCAGCATTTTTATCCCGCAATGGAAGCAATTAATAATTCTATGGGCAATAGCTATGAATAAGGAACACATTTTTTTTTATTTTTCGATGGTGTTTCTCAAAACAATTTAAAATTGTTTCCATAAAATACAGTGTTAATCCCAAAGGAACAGGTAAATTACCTCAGGAATGCGTGGAGAAGATAGGGAACATTAAGTGATAAATATAATTACTGTTTACGTTTTCAGATGGCAGCCCAACCATCATGTGGACTTCCTAAATCTCATCTTCCCTAGTCCAAAACCTGTGGAGGTATTGCTATCACTTAAGAATGCGTGTCCCTTTCTATTCCGAGAAAATTAGGACATAATTTATATTTCCGTTCAGCAGGAAGGTCCTATCTGATTGAAAAAAATAAAATATACCTACCCTTGCCGTAATTTAGCAAAACAACAGACCCATTGTTTCCCGATGGCTGAAGTGTAATCAAATCCAATTATACGCAATCACATGAACGTTGGTAGAGCCTTGATATTATGCTTTCCAACAAATTTTCCTTTGGAAACCAAACAATTTTCTTAGAGCAGTGAAATTAACGGGACAAAATACTATATATGAGGATAATTCTACAACCTTTGACTTATTGATAATTTTTTAAAGAACAGTTATGTGTCCAATGCAGTATGAATATCAAAACGTTCTAAAACGAAGACAAAACCTTTTTTTTACTATCATGAAAGTTATATTTCTCGTTAATAGTTTCTTATTGTCTCTGTTAGTTTCCAAAGACGACATTGGAAACTGAGTCGTTCTTTTTCACTTCGCTAAAAGTTCGGCACCCTGCTTTGCAGAGCACGTGAAGATTTCTTTTTATTTTTTCCCAATCGAAATGGGGCTCAAAAAGTTCCAGTCGGGTTGGATGGCGTTTGATTACAAGTAAAACAAAGAACTATCTGTTTTTCGTGGAATTACGACCCATATCACGTGAAGATCACGTCCTTTTCCTCTTTGCGAGAATAGAGGTCTCATAGGAATGATAATTGCGGGTCGACTTCTGATTTACCAAATGGAGATACAACCAAATATGAAGGCTCTCCATACTCGATTAAATATCTGGAAAAATCTTCAGTCCTTAGCATGGGTCATATGATCTCCCTCACATTACACTCTCTTTTCATTGAGACGAAATATTTTGCTCGTAGTAATGGCTTGACCCTCATTAGTTTAACTCGGAGACCAAATTTAATTGACCTGATGTGTAAAGATGCAGTCTTTGTAAGCGGCCCATGTGGTATTTCAAAATATTTGAACAACCTGTTAATAATTCTGGGGATCATGGGGTGATGTGCAATTTTATGTTGGTAATTCGACGGCATCAAATCAAGATATTTTAATAAAATAATTTTTCCAGCGGAAATCGAAAAGGCTACATTGAAGCATAGTGACAGATTGAAATATGATTCACAATCATTTTGGACGTTTATGGTCGTCCACACTGATGAACCTACTTATAAGATTCCCACAGTTAATACAAGGGACGAACTAACATTAAAAACTATTCATGTCCTGGCGGGATTCGAACCAACCACCCATTGACCCAATCCGTTGCGGTATTTTAACCCATAATATTTGCACGTTGTCTAACAGAGTAACACGTACGACTTCCACAGGACTAGTAATAGCATAAAAACTTAATAAAATCACTACAAAAAACATTAAAAAATAAGACTAGATAGTGTAATGATAGGGCCTGTATTTATTGAATGTTAAAACTTCTATTTGCAATAATATTTGCAGTATATTGTACAGTCTGCACTATCGCGGGGCATGCAAGCCATTGCTAAAATCCCAGTGAGGAATAGCAACATATTTCTAATGTGTCGCGAGGAAAAGGACTTAAATAAAAGAAGGACACTTTGATATTTACTCATTCGTATGAAAATTTAAAGAGCCTGCCCCATGGCGCCATCTGTTCCCGCGTGGATTACAACCTTTAGAAGATAGCCATGGAATGTATTTTTCAGAAGTTAGGTGGATGTATGAAAATAGTCACGCGCCACAGTTTCCATTCTTCAACTGTTGCTCAAGCCGTGGAAAAATATTATTCATAATGAAATTTAAGAAATGATTAATGAAATATATTATTCAGAATGGCATCTAATATAATGATTTTAATGGCATAATTATTGTGTCATCAGCATGACTGAGAGAGATATTGAACGATAATACCTTTGAATCCTTTCAGAATCGAGTTCAGCACCATCAACCCATCGAGAAAGTCTCATACGATAAACGAAAGAATGGGGTAAACCGACGGGTTCATCGGCAGAAATGGCCGAAAAACTAAAAATTGCATTTTTAAATAGTCGATACACTCGGAGGAAGCGCAGCATGAAGAGGACGTGGTCAACCGAAGAACCGCCGAGAAATCTCCTGAAAGGTGGTGTCCCTGGCTGTGTGGTTAGAATCCACGAATGAAGGAAAAATCCCGACAAAGTGGTTAGTTTGCATATACGTAATGTTAAGTACCCAACTGCGCATTCGTTTCACGTTGGGTTTCATCTCTGTGGCCGTCGGGAGGGAGGGAGGGAATTCGTCAAGCGGGATAGTGGGCAAGGCAAGCAAGCACTTGTTCGCGCTCTCTCTCTCTCTCTCTTCTTCTCTTCACCTCCTCCTTCTCCCGTGTTGTGTGGTCAACCCTACAGCAGTCGGTTGAAGGGAGAGAGGGGGGAGGGTGGGAGATGGATCGATAGGGACCAGGAAAAGTGCCGGTGTCTGTCTTCTGTACTCAACGGGGGAGGGGAGGGAGAGAAATGCGGAGGATGGGGTTGACGGGAACGTGTAGGGGGGGGGAGAGGGATGGAAGTCGGCGGGTCCGGGGGATGGAGGGTATCGGGGGAGGACGGCGGGGGGAAGGAGAGAGGTAGGGAGGGAGGAATCGGGGAGGACATGGAGTAAGGAAGACGGGGAATTTAGGGGGGAGGGAGGAGTAGAGGACAGCCTGCAGCTCACATACATACATACCCCTGTCCCCTACCCCCACCAGCAGCAGCAGCAGTAAGGGGCTTATACGCGCAGTAGGGTACCCCCGCCGCGCTGAGAAATTGAACGATGACGTCCAAGTGTCAAGAGCACGGAATCTGTTGCGGGGAGTGAGAGACAGAGAGAGAGAGAGGAGAAGGGAGCTTTCGGCGGGTAGGTGTGTAAGTACCCACGCCAAATTGCGGTGGAAAACCCGCGTTTGCGTGTTACACGCAGTTGGAGGGATTGCACGAACTGGGTATCGTGCAAGCAAGTAACCAACAGAAGGCTGCGGCGTAGACATGTTGGAATTTGAGGTAATGGAATGGGGAAATGAGAGCCAGAATAAATATATGCAATATTCAATATGGAAAACCATCCAATTAATCAATCCCCTCAATGTTTTTAACAAGTTGTTCCAAAACGTCTTCATCCAAAATCGGATGCGTTTATATTTCCGTTGTCAGACGTTATCGATAGTAAAACCTTAAGATTGTGCCTTGCTCTAAATGTGCACGAAAATTCTACATTCATTTATCAACCACCAAGTAATCGACAACCATTATCTTTCTTGTAATTCTTGACTATGTTTTAAATGTTATGAGATGCTGACAATCTTGAAGCTAGTAGTTAAATGTCATCAAATAAATAACAGGCCCTTCAGATGTGGGGCATCTATATGTGTCTACTGCATCTCTTGAAAACAAGATATCCCCATCATGCCTGCTACTTTCTCAATACGTCCTGCGCATCATTAAAAACTACATAATATTTAATTAGATGTAATGGTGAGCGGAGAGTGAATTTTGAAAGCTATTCCCTGAGCATAAGGAAGTTTTTCTCTGTGTTTTTGTCAGTGGTCAATCAGGCACACGGTACAATTGCTGTTTCTTAGGTTTTCGATACGGTAGCTATATTTTTTAAAATGATTAATGCAACATTAAAGCTAATTTTTCCCAACTATGTAAAGCTTTCAGTAAATTTTCGACAGTATATATTTTCCACTCAGAATTAAGGTAGGTTATCGTATTAGCGATCGATTTGAACATCAGAACGGAAAAATTGAAATAAATATGCTACGATCCAAACTCAGTCACAATTATCCATGCACAACTGCAGTACGCCATGTCCTGCTCTCAAAGGTTATGTTGCACGGGAGGTTTGGGCAAACGAACGCTTATTTGTGTAACAGAGGGCAAATGATATGTCTCTATTATGGAATCAGCAGATGGCAATAAGGTTTTTTGATTTAAACTGTTGGGTTTCTTAACTTGGTTGAGGTGAAGACAAATTGGGGAAGGGAAAGAGGAGTGTAATCAGTATTTATTGCTACAGTCTTTTTTTAATTCCGAAGGTCTTATCTACAAATATACCCAAGTATTCCAAAAAAGAATTCTACTGTTACAAGTAATCTCTAAAGATCCCTGGTACCTTTACGTATCATGATTTTCAGTCTCGCTTACTCTTTACCTACAAAGAGCATATTTTCAAAATCTGTTTGTTTCCTTTTAGTTGAAATTCATCACAGAGCCAGTAGAATTAGTTTTTTTTGTAGCAATAGGTAAATTCTCAGAAATTTGAAACCTACTCAATTTTCCCCCATTCCTTTTGTCCTTCGTAGCTTAAAGGCACTTGATATCCTGCTTTAGGCAAAAATGGAATCCGAAATATTTGATGACGCATTACAATTCTATGTATTCATAATCAGAATTAGCGATTTATTTATTCAAGAAGACCGTAAATATATAAGTTAACAATTTTATTTAAATTAAAGGAAAACGCGATTAAGAGCATGATTCAAGACTAAAGATTTGGATGAGAAGGTGGGATGATAGAATCATGCAAGCTTATTCACAGAAGAGAATCGATATTGAGATGTGCCAAACACGAAGAGAAATTTCCATAGAAGCAAATATGAATCTTTGACAAACTACCGCTTTCGTAATACGCATTCCTACTTGAATAAGGGCACATCGCTCAGGCGCTAAGGGACAAACAAAAAGCGCGTCCTCACTAGACCTGGTGATGATGACGTGACAATCAGGACAAAAAAGCCAAGCGCTGCAGGGTTAGAGCGGAATGGAGATTGGGAAGCGGCGGCCATTTTGCTTATCGATTCGCGGTGTGGAAAACAAAATGGTGGCATCATATTATTCAACGGTTGCGGGCGTGGAAACGAAAGATCCAGAGGCCGGAAAGTTTTCTGATTCACGAGAAAGAAAATTGAATGACTATGGGTAATCGTTTTAAGTAATTTTAGAACCTGGAAATAAGGACACTCACTACGCTGACGGCGATCACGTAGGAATTGAAACGTCATCCCGTGAGATAAGTTGAAGTGGAAGCGACGCCTAGGGTGTCTGTCACACTTTCAGACACAAGTCAATTCCTGATGGCAGAAGATTGATAGATATCACGGATAAAGAAATAAGACTTAAGGAAGGGAGTAGACGCACTCAAAGAGATTAAACGCGAGTAAATACCAACGGGTGAGAATGAAATGGAAATGGAGGACAATGGGGACCTCGGAGGGCAAATAAATCACCCTTGAAAAGTGCTCAGATTAAATTGGGAAAACAAAAATCATGTATAATATGGAATAAAAAACATGCACCTACAAAAACATAGGTAAATACTAATACATGTAAGAAATATGCCTCGTGGTTGATTCATGTACTTGTATTAGACTTATTACGTCGTTATTATGATGCAAATAGTAATCATCGACGATGTGATTAATGTGATGTCTTAATAAAATATCAACCACCAAACATCTTTATGGCACTCTGCAAGCCACCTCTGGGGTGTGTGGCAGTGAGTGGTGATCCCACATTGATGCGTATTAAGAATTATTTAACCAGTTATAATGCAAAATTTTCAAAAAATAGGATACTTCAGATGCACCCACGGCGGTATTTCAGTGTAACATATTGCTAAAACCATGCAACACCCCATGGTTTTATATATGGTTTAACTTTATGGTTAACATTAATAAGACAATGACAAAGTTCTAGGTTAGTTTGAATTAAAAAACGAGATATTGCGAGTTAATACAAGTTACCTCAATGCGCACCCACTTACATTAAGTATTGATTGTGAATTTGTTTTTCGAGATATTAGAGATAAGAATGATTGGCAACAAGCAGGTCAAAAAAAGCTGAGATATGTTTTCTATGCAGCTTGTTAAAATTCTAGTCGTCCTGCATCCTAATGAAGATTATATTTTCAGACTATCAGTTAAATATGTGATATAATCCAAAAACCCGAATCATAGATAGGAATAGGTATAGGGGGAATCAGATCAAGAAGTAAAGATAAATGTAATGGCTATAAGTGAAAGTATACAACAAATTGTTTGATGAATTTGTGTAAATATAAATGTTAAGCACGGGATGAAGGGAGGAAAGAAGTATATATATATATATATATATATATATATATATATAATCTTGAAAATGACGCTCTCCGGCGACGCACAAACACACAAACACTAAGATAATAAATATTACACACACAGAAACATAAAAGATATATATATATATATATATATATATATATATATATATATATATATATATATATATATATATATATATATATATATATATATATGAGTTCTGCTCCTAATTCCTTTTGAGAAAGGTGGTTGGACCACCGAAAATTCGAGAACCAGTGAGTTTTTCCTCTTTTGTGTTTTGGTTTCTGTGTTTGTTATGACTATCAGTGAATTTATATATATATATATATATATATATACATATATCGTCTATAGAAAGGAGAATTTTAGGCAAACGAGGAAAGGGTAGGAACAGGATAAGGATGTTGGACGGGATGAAGGGAGGAAAGAAGTACACAGAGATGAAGAGGGACCTGATGCAGATTAGATTGCTGGATTGGTTTTTGTTTGGAGTTACAAAATGTTTATTTGACAGTTTTGTCCATCCAAAAACCTACCTTAACTGGTAGATTAGCTAATAATAATGAAATGTTAAGCTTACCAATGTTGTGAATTCAAATGAAGGCATCCAATGTTATCAGGTGTGATGGAAACTCGAGACATTTTCCAGGAACTCTCCGGTGAGTATTCTGAAATCAAAACAAGATTTAAATGAGATAGTGCCTTCACCAACAAAATGCATTCCCATCGGTTGGATACCATAGTCGGGTTACGCATGTTAGTAGAAATTATTCGACCGAAAGACATTAATTTACAAGAAAAAAATGCAGAATTCACACCTAAATAAAGACGACAGTGAGATAGATATACCAACTTTGTGCAGAAGTAGTGCAAGCCAAGGCAACATTTCACGCTTTTGACGCTGGGTATTTGTCCGTAATACTGGACGCATGGAATGAAAATATGAACTAGAAACGTTATCTTCGCTTATATATACTTCAGTAATCAAAATTGAGTTCATCGAGAATTTAGTAGAGGGATCGACGGGCACTCATCCAAAGCAATTATATTTCTCATCACGATGCTCGCTTCTTACTACCAATCGAGAAACAAATGAAATGGGCGTAGTGAAGAAAAATACATTTCAAAACCATTCGCGTAGCCATCGTTATTATCTCTTGTTAATATTCACCACAATGATTTCCTGTGCCCTTTTCGAAAACAAGAAGACCACCGCGATCTATAAATAAAACCGCGGGATGACTTCATTTGCATGGTGAATCAATATTGCTCGTGAGCATTCTGGGATTTTTGCCACCGGGTTTAAGTCTCTTTATTCCAGTTCCGGAAAATATTCTTCATTCCGGGATGACGGTCACAGCAAAAATACTCCATTTGCAAACCTTTTAAGCAAGACTCCATTTCTATTGCAGACGAAGAGGTAGCTAAAATTTTATCTCCAAAATGGATTACTGCATTTGAAAGGTAAAAACGACGCGATAAGACGAGGAAGCTGCGCCGTCGCAGCTGTAAATGACATTTTTTTTTCCAGCCAGTATATTGGAAATTGCAGCGGTTGGAATATTTTCCATTCTCTGAAGCTCACCAAATAAAAAAAAGAAACTCGGCGAGGAATTTTTACATTGGGTTCCAATTTTACTGAGATTTAAAAAAACTTATTTTCAATTCCACCCTTATTTCCGGCAGGACGAGAGGAAGGTAATTTAAAATAAAAACATGAGAATGGAGAAATGAAGCAGTACACGTGTTCCAGCAATGGACTTTGGAATGCACAATGAAAAAATAATTTCTATTTGGACTAACTTTTAAAATATGGAAATATTTTCCAGAAAGGAAGAATGTAATAGAACGTACGTCATCGTTCTAGATGATTTTCATAACGAACTAGTATATCTAAAGCCCAAAAAAAAAAAGAAATCGAGAAACATTTCAAACGTGATTGCTGAGAGGTAATTATATTGCAAGACTGCAAAATTGCAAGTTATGAAATATGATGCATACTGAATTTCTTTTGAACTTATTTGCATTTTCTAAACCTCAGATTTGTAATAAAAGTAAGGACTTAGAAGAAAAGCAGTGAATTCTATGGTTTCAGGCTCAACTTTGTGGAGGTTCATTTTCGTTTAAAATGAATACACTTTGTAACTTCCACACGATTTTTATTCGTACTACCGGTTTCAACGCTTCGGCGTCATCATCAGGTACCTGATGATGACGCCGAAGCGTTGAAACCGGTAGTACGAATAAAAATCATGTGGAAATTACAAAGTGTATTCATTTTAAACGAAGAAAAGCAGTACCAGATAAGAAAGTCTCAGATGCTCTTCGATACGGCGTAGGAAGGCGGTGCTGGGGGCCAGGTGTTCTCTGCTGGATTTATTTTCTGGCATAATGAAATGGGCGCCAACTTCATTTTAGTGCTGATTACATTGATAAGTATCGGTATGTACGAAACTGGATGATTATTTAGATGAGGCATTTTTATTTACTTCAAATGAAGTTTTTGCTTACATGCTCAAGTGAATCTTGTACACATTGTCTGGGCGTCTCGTTAATCGGCTTTGTCGAAGTGCATCAACGGATATTTTCTATGAACCATCTTGTCAAAATAACAAGAAATAATAGCCACTGACTTCTTGAAAGACTTCTTGGGTCGCCCACTCAATTCCATTTGACACACCTTCTTACATCCTTATTTTTCCTTCTTACCTTCATACTGTTTAAATTATTTTACTATTTGCTGTAGAACAACTTAAATTTACATTTTAAAAACCAAACAAATATCATTTCTGAAGGGATGATGTCTAAATGTTACGCACTTACCCAATTAAATCTCAAGGTCTATCACTTATCCTCATTACATATCGCTTGCGATTCCAACGGTGATGCTTTCTTGTACGGCCAAATGAGAAAATTCTGGAATATTAAATATGCTTAAAATTTAAATAAATCGAACAAATATTGTCTGATTTTGACCTTAAAATTACATTTTTAGCCTCAAATTGCAAGTTTCTTTAAAAATCATAACCATTATGCCTCTGGAACAGCTAAGAAATGCCGATTTTAAAATTATAATTTCAATGCACTTAATTTTATAAGTTTCACGGAAGAAAACACAAAGTACACATCATTTTTCATAATCTCAAATGATAAATAGATATAGAAGATACTGGAAGTGCTATCAATGGACTGCAACGACAGAAGATGATGCATCACACCAACAAGAGTCTGGTGACAACAATGCAAATGAAAAACGGAAGGAAAATAGAAGCCAAAATTAACAAAGGAGTTAGACAATGGTGCTCCCTCTCTTCAGAACTATTCAACGTACATCTGGTAGTGGAAATAAAAGAGGTACAAGAATTTGGAATCAAAGGAGCCAAGGTGAATGGTAAAGAAATATACACGCTTGGGTTTGCAGATGAAATTGCAGTTATGGCAGAAACGTGAGAGGACCTGCAAACAACTCTGAATGTTGTGGGCTAGGTACTTCGGGAATTAAATTTGAGCACCGACAGGACAAAACTAAAATCCTAGTGGTCGTGAGAGAGAAAATAAATGCAGAAATCACAGTTCGAAAAGTTGAACTAAAGCCACTTCATCTAACTGGGCAGCAGCAGTATCACTTGACATCCCAGGAGATCGACCGGCATCAAGCAAAAGAAGAAGAATATACGTTCGTGAAGAAGGGACAACGACTATGTTCAAAGAACCTAAGGTCGAAAACAAGAAAGTGGTTGAAATCGTTCGCGTCGAGCACGACATTCTATCAATCAGAGACATGGGACTAGGGAAAAATTGACCATCGAATAAAAGAGTCTTTTGACTGACTGAGAAAAATGGCGCTGAAGGAGAAATCTGTAGATTAAATGGACAAATAAATTGAAAAACGAGGAATTATATAGAAGCGCAGAAGAGTAAAGGAAGACGTGGAGAAGAATTTGATGAATTGAACACCTTGATGCTCATGGGTTTTGTTATAAATATAATAGAAGGAATCATCCAGTGAAGACAAATTAAGATGGACGTAAAACCGAGAAGCTATAAGGGGGTGTAGTAATTAACGCTGGATAGGAAGGAATGGATGGTTGTAGTAAACCAATATTAGGAGTGAATTACTGATGATGATGAGATATTAAAGAGCTTTTTAATTAGCTATTTTCTTTAGTCTACTTCGTGAGCTCATTCGTGACTCATTGCACCACATTAAGGTAGCTCTAAGTCTGACTTCGCTTTCATATGAGCTACAATAGAAACAACACATCCGTCACACGGGTTTCTGTACGCCATCTAAAAAGATTCGTTAGGTACGTGTATATCTTATATCTATGGATTCACAACGGCATACAGCTGCAAATTAAAAAAAAATATATTAAAATCAGTGTTACTCGAAAGGGAAGCTGTTGAACGAGTATCAGATGGGAGACTGATGGCTCGTGTAATTCTGTTAATTTTCAATACATCTCGTGTAATATAACTGTATTTCGAATAAATTAAATGAATCCTTATTTAAAAAAATAGCGTGATTTTTGTGAGCGTTGATTGTCAATGAAATAAAACAGAGACATTAGGTTCGTGTCAAATTCAGATTCTACCCTTCACCTCATATTTGGCACAGAAGCTATGCTTAGTACACGATGAGAAGAATATTTTTGCTAATCTAAGTAGTTTGATACATGTTTGATGAGCACTTGACAGACTTTTGCCGTAGACCAAGACTTACCTAACGAAAGCATACCAATAGCAGGGTCGTCTGTCTTTCGCTAAAGACAAGACCCCTTTTATTTCCCAGTGTTCTCTTCCCCTTCGCCTCTCTTGTGTTCCTCCCTCCTTCCAATTTATGATTCCTTTGAGATGGAAATCTGGTTCCGAAGCAATTACATTTCTGAAGGAATGGCCGCGGATTTCCGAGTTTTTGTTTTGTTTTTTTTCCTGGAGGCTTGAAAATATTTTCCTCCGTTTAATTTGTGTATACATCAGTCGTTGGAAATATTTATTTTTATGTAATTTGGCCGCAATATTGAACGCGATAACTATTAGAAAGTAATCGGGAAAAAACAACCGCCATTTTTTCACCATCGCATATCAATTAACGCCACCGTAATGGCATCCCGAGTGACCAACATACACCGCACATTCTCCCGCAAAGGCGTTTTTTTTATATCCACGTGAGCGTGCTAGATATTTACAATCGGACCGTAATTATTTTTATTTAAGGCAAAGTTGCAAACCCTAAAAGCTAATGGACAAAAAACGATAGAGTAATGTACAAACAAACATGCATGTAACAATATAGAAATATAGTATGCGACAAAAAATGTTAAAATCAAAGTGCCAGTTTTTTTGTTAGTGGGCTCAGCGTATGCATTCTATAAAATGTATTAAATATTTGCCACTCTATATCTGCCCTCTGACCTACTTTACTAAAAATTCTATGGGGATATTATGATAGCGTTAATACCCTATGAAACAAAACCTTTTCCCTTGGTCTAAATTATATAAAAAATAGCATGCAATTTAAATAGGCATGTTTTGGGAATGATCCAAGTAATTTATATAAAAATATTTAATAAACACCAACACAGTAATCAACCCGAAGGTCGGTTGATAGAGTTCACCCTGTACCAAGCCCGAAGGCGTGTGAAATTCACACATCAGGTTAGAGGGGCCAGTTCCTTTCCCTGTGCCGGTTATGGTTTCCCAGGAAGATCTGGTGCCCGAAAAATTACACAGCTTGGGTGGAGGTGCCCAGAATGACTTGCCGGGGAATCGAACACCGGGCCCACCGGTCAGTAGTCCAACGCTCTATCTCCTGGATTACCGCGACCCACATATAAAAAATATATTTATTTTAAAGCAGAAGTATTTTTAATCAAGAAATCTCTACATTATAGACCCTGACAGTATATGGAACTATTACTTCACACATATATAAATCACAAACACATAAATCAACCCGAATGTCGGTTTGGTAGGTGATGGAAGAGTTCACCCAGTGCTAGTCCCGATGGCGTGTGAACTTCACAGATCAGTGCAGCGATGCAATTGCTTTTCCCTGTGTTGTCTATGGTTTCCCAGGAAGATCTGATACCCGAAAAATCACATGCAAACACATACACAATATAGGAAAATGACTTGACTAAATCACTGCATGCTGTTCTTTAAATTAATTTTTGAAGTATATTAGCATATAATAATGCATTGATATTATAAGTTCTTATTAGTATATATTATTTTTAGGTAATCTACCGGTTAAGGTAGGTTTTTGGATGAACACAACTTTCAAATAAATATTTTGTAACTCCAAACAAAACGCAATCCAGCAACCTAATCTACATCAGGTCCCTCTTCTTCTCTGTGCGCTTCTTTCCTCTCTTCATCCCGCCCAACATCCCTATCCTGTTCCTGCCCTTTCCTCGTTTGCCCAACATCCTCCCCTCTATTACCTTCTTCAACATGCCACTACCGCTCAATACACCTTTCATCCATTTTTCCTGACTCCATAGGATTTCTCTCAACAAACCCCTCTCCTCACCCACCATCTCCAGCACTTCCTCATTTGTTTTCCTTTCGGTCCATTTCACCTTCTCCATTCTTCTCCACACCCACATTTCAAAAGCCTCCAACCTACGTCTATCCTCCTGCTTCAACGACCACTTTTCCGCGGCGTACGCTCCATATCAGAGTTTTTACGAGTCTTGTCAAATACTCCAATTCGGTGGCAAAATAATTCCCTCGGTGTCTCAAGAAAAATTAGCTGTCCTGTACCTTTCTAATAGTCTAAACCATGCCTGTTCTTTCCTTAAATTACATTTTCCTATTCTCAATTTAGCATGAAACCTAGCGTTTTTAAGACTGACCCGCATATTCCTCTGGCTTATGTACCACTTCATATAGTGAAACACTAATGTATTTTAAATGTTCTGAGATACTTAATGAATCCGTCCCATCCATTTCATCATTTACGTCTTATTCCTGTTTTCTTTTACTCAAAAATGCCAGTTTAGTGTACGTGGATAAATAATTTTAACGTTCATCCTTTAAATCACTCCGTTATCTGGTCTAAATCGGTAGACCCGCAATCTATAGTTGCCCTTATTTCTCTGTGCATTGCTGTAGCTCATTAATTATCATTATCAATAACTTTTGTGCTTTTAGAATGTTTATTTTTAATGGAGATTGAACTGATCACGGAGCTAATTTTCATTCACCTTTATATAAGCCTGTATTTATATATTGGTTTCCAAACAGATTTAGTTATTTGAATTATCAACCAGAATTCATTTAGTTGTTAAGGACGCGTTTACGACGTACTCCACTGCCTATTGCATGGAAAGTTCAAAAAGTATCAAAATATTTAGTCATTAATTCTGTAATCACGCATTAATTATCAATTATTGATGATGTAAGAAGAAATGCATTAGCGTAATCCCTTCAGTCGGATGAAGAGGAAAAAGCTTTATCATTCACTGTAAGATATTCCAAGCAACGATTTTCTTCCATACATTATAGGTTTTCAGGCATCTACAGATATTCTTCTTGACATGAAGATGTAATCAGGCTATAACTTGGAATATACAATAACGGTGGTAACTTTATCGCTACGAAAAAGTGCATTTACGTCCCGGTGTCAATTTCTTATATTTTAACGCATGAGCTCATTTAAATATGAAGATAAAACACTCATACTATTAGAAAATCAATATATATATATGTATATATATATAAACATATATATATATATATATCCATAAATAAATAGATTTTAACCTCTTACTGTATATATATATATATATATATATATATATATTCTTTCACAAGGAAATAGATATTAGGAAAAGGGATAGGAACACACATAAAAGACGAACACAGGAGGGGATTTCGTGTTTGAATATGTATATATATATATATATTCAAACACGAACTTTTATGTGTGTTCCTATCCCTTTTCCTTATATCTATTTCCATGTGAAAGAATATATATATATATATATATATATATATACAGTAAGAGGTTAAAATCTAGGAGAATTTCAAAAAGTTCCCCATTCATTCTCAATTCCTACAGTAATTGGTTAATGTAAATTTAATCCCTTCTGCCATTACCTATCAGCAAGCCTTTGTTGCTCTCTCGGCAACTCCTGCGCTTTCAGGCCGTTCCCGACCGTAGTTCCTCGTCTCCGCTATTAATCTTCCCTTTAATCCTTCCCGCTCCCGAAATAATGAGAACGATAAATCCCCACCCATTTCTTCTGCTCGTCTCAGAATTTCGTCCGCAAGGCGTCGGCGACGACGCCACAGATCCCTTCCGGAAGCATCCAACCACTCCCATATCCCTTCAAACCCCCCTTTTCTCTTCTTCCCCCAACTCCCAGGCCCCCCAAATGCCTCCTCCTCCATCCTCGGCTCCATCGACTTCCCTCATCCCTCACATCCCCTCCTCCCCCGACTTGCATTCACGCACGGAGACAGACGTTCCTCAGAAAAACGAAACCATCCCCCTTCTCCAAAACCCTCAACGTACCCTATTCCCCCCTTCTCCCCCACC
The DNA here is from genome assembly GCA_037158775.1 of Hetaerina titia. Taxonomy (NCBI): domain Eukaryota; kingdom Metazoa; phylum Arthropoda; class Insecta; order Odonata; family Calopterygidae; genus Hetaerina; species Hetaerina titia. The sequence continues at coordinate 76,040,843 of CM073771.1, read as the reverse complement.
TACTCCCTCGTGCCCGTGCCACGTGAGCCGACCTCCTTCCCCACTCCTTACCTCCAGCACCCCCTTCTCCCCCTTCAAAACCTCCCTCACCCTCTTAACCTCGGCTCTAATTGATCACGGTCGAGTGATCTTGGCAGAATATAAAGCGCGCAGCAGCACTACCGCGCCAGCGCTAAGGGAGAGAGGGGTGGTGGGGTGGTTTTGAGTTTCAAACACGAGATGGGGTGGATGTGTGGAGCAGAATGGGGGGCGGGGGAGGATGGATGCATGCATGCGTGTGTATGTATGTACCTACCCCTGTGCACTTTTGAGGGGCAGGTCCTCGTTTTTCGACTCGGAGAGGACCCCTTCCCTCCCCTTTTGCTTGCCGATGTGGGAGAGGGCAGTGGGGGGGTTCGGTTTCTCTCCCGTGGATGTCGCATTGGAGGCGATGTCGAAATTGCGTGGGTGCACGCCTTGGGTCGGGGGGGGGGGTTGAAGGGAGCGGGGAAGGGGAGCAGGCGAGGGAAGGAAAAGTTTGGGATTTTAGCGGACGGGAGTGCGCCCGGACGAATGAATGCACTAGCTCAAGTTACGGGATCCGCGATGTCATTGAAAGGGCGCGAGCGCACAAGGGTGGCCATTGACGTGACACGACGAGGAGAGGCTGAAAAGTTCAGCTCCGTATACGTATTTACGAAGCCCTTCAAAGTCAGGATCGTACTTTTCTTTTTTGCCCGCCCATTGAAAAGGGGGTCGCCCTTCAAAATAACATTTTCGCATGATTGCAGCGTCCTCATCGGTAGCGGAATGAAATGAAAATAATATATCTCTGGATCTCATTTTTCGACGAGTGGTGGTGGGTTCCATTTTCACGAAATCTGTGCATTGCTGTCAAACGTTGTATCGGCGCTGAATTTGCCAGCACTGTTGCCAAAAAAAATGCTAACTTATCCTGCTTGAGTATCTACCAACTTTTGCTAATCTCGAAGGTGTTACTGTGTTCGGTTCAATATAATTATCTGCGATATTGTTAAATTAATCTTTTTGGTTAGTGATTAATCTCTAAATTATTGTATGGAGTTTTATTAATGGCAAAAGTTCAGAAACGTATGGCAATAGCAAATGTACAAAACGTGGAAATTCATCATTATAAAAAATAAAACCCGAAGTTTTTTTGTCTGAAGGCTACAATTCCTTCAAATCAAATGCTAATTTTCTTAATTTCTGCTACACTTTTCTTTCCCACGAGTCTCTTTATTTCGCCTAAGTAAATTCAAAGAACTGCGGAATATTCCGCGACAGTAACTTTCAACGGAGTCATCCGCTAATATGCATTGAAATGTAGACATTCTAATGTGTAAAAATCACTCTGTCAATCGATCGAATTCGGTCATCCTAGCCAAGAAACATAATTTTCACAAATAATTTTGTACAATTTTGTACACCTCGAAATTTCTGCATTTTTCGCCTAATTATTTGTCCATTGGCCTTCCAATATAGATTTAACTGCTGTTCTTTCATTAGGTTCCTAAAAAAAACACTTCTTTTCTAAGGGGAGCCAAGGTAAATTCCCTTGGCTATTCTCTACCAGGTGGGAGCTTCTCCTTGCCTTTTCCTCATCTGTACACTGTCTCGTTTATCATTACATCGATGCCTTGGATTCACAAAATCAGCTTCCAGAACCAGGCTTCGAAGGTTACCATTACCACCTCTCTTACTTGGATTTATGGTGCTCCATTATTCTGTAAATTAAATTTCTACAATCCACACAAGCATTATTAACTTGACATTTTTACCCTGGGCACCGATGTCAAGATGCCGGTACCTTGGATTTTTGCGAAAGGAATTGGTTTCGATTTCACACACCCACATGTGAAAAATCACAGATATTGTACATATTTTTTAAAATGGTTGTCAGTATAGCAGGTTCCTAGGCTTCTAGAAATAGGTGACAATTCTGAGGTACCGGTCCTCGAGAATATTTTCTTAGGAGCTATCTCCGAAGTCCTGGCACACGTATTCTTCCCCCAGATACCAATAATTGATTTTAACATTTTGTTCCATTCTTATGGATGCATTTTATTGGAATATAACCGTTGCATTTTACCCATAAATCCCATCCTTAATTGATACCTGTCCAGCTTCTTAGTTCAATGCTATGCGGCTTTCAGGGTGGTTGAAATATTATTCTTACGTTTGGTAATGCCCATCATCGCAACGCTCAAACTCTCGCATTATGCTCCTTATTTCGTTTTCAAACTTTTATCTCTATTTGTTTTCATGTCACATCCCTTGAGTAAATTATACATTTGGTTCTAAGATGCTCGGAGACAGGCTCCATTTTCTGTGGTGAAAGCCATCTGGGAAAAGAAGGGTGGCATTATCTTATCCATTCGTAACCAGGTATTGCTTCTACTGTTTTTAATTGACTCTTCCAACTAACATTTTTTAAAATCTAATGAAAATCTTAATTTAATTAAAATTTTAATTAAATCAAGATTTTCAGAATAATTATATTAGATTAATTAATCTAATGAAAACCGTATTAGAAATTAAACCAGTTTTCAAAAAACTGCGGGAGACGCCGCAACAGTAACTTTTAATGGAATCATCCGCTATGTGTGCATTATAATGCAACAATTTCAGAGAGTAAAAGTCATTCGCCTTGACCGGGATTCGAACCCGGATACCTCGATATCCGGCCGAGTGCTTTAACCAATTAAGCTACCGATACGTCCTCTTATACTCTGAAATTTTGGAGGCTTTAAAGGAACAAGATGTGACGAAATACCGCACTCGGCCGGATATCGAGGGATCCGGGTTCGAATCCCGGTCAAGGCGAATGATTTTTACTCTCTGAAATTGTTGCATTATAAACCAGCTTTGTTTCCTCGGAGTTGAAAACGGCCTTCTTCAAATCTACCAATACGATATGCAGTGATTTCTTCATTCCATTTAGCAATGAAGCATCTCTCGTAATAATTTGAGACGCGCGACCTTGGTGCTCCTAAACTAACTGATTAACAACGGACATTCCAAAATGTAGTCTTCAAATGTTCCCTTTCAGCGTTTCCCCCTCCTGGATACATGATTCAATATTACAGAAGCGTGTGGCACCATAATAACCTTTAATTCCCCGAACTTCATTCTCTGTTCTATCGAAGCCAAAACACTCTTTACTATATCTACGTCGTGTGTGTGTGTATATATATATATATTTTTATAAATTGGACAGCAACAAACAATATAAGAACATATAAAAATAACTCCCAAACGTAATTACTTAATAATTTCGAAGGAATTAAGCTCCGTCTTTCTCAGAAGAAACAGTAGTTCTGATATATATAAACGCAATATATATATATATATATATATATATATATATATATATATATATATATATAGTATATTTATATGTAAGGTAACCTACCGGTTAAGGTAGGTTTTTGGATGGACACATCTACCAAATAAGTATTTTGTGACTCCAAACAAAACACAATCGAGCATCATCCTCCCTTCATCCCATCCTACATCCCTATCCTGTGCCTGCCCTTTCCTCGTTTTCCTAACGTCTTCCCCTTTATTACCGTCTTCAACATCCCACTGGCGCTCAATACGCCTTTCCTCCATTTTTCCTGCATCCATAGGATTTCTCTCAACCAAACCCTCTCCTCACCCACCATTTCTAGTACTTCCTCATTTGTTTTCCTTTCGATCCATTTCACCTTCTCCATTCTTCTCCACACCCACATTTCAAAAGCCTCCAATCTACGTCTATCCTCCTGCTTCAGTGACCACGTTTCCGCGCCGTACATAGCTACGCTCCATATCAGAGTTTTTACGATTCTTTTCTTTACCTCCCTACACATCGTCCCCGTCATCAACTTCCTCCTCCTTGTGAAAGCCTCCTTGCCTAGCGGAATTCTTCTCCTTACGTCCCTACCACTTTGACCGTATTGGTCCAAAACACTTCCGAGATATGTAAGCTATTCTATCTGCTCTATTTTTTCCCCTCTTATTTTAATGCTTAGCTTAGCCTTTTTCTTTCTGGAAAATCGCATAATCTTTGTTTTATTAATATTGATTCTCATCCCATATCTATTGCACTGAATTTCCAATTCACTCAGCAATGCTTGAAACGTCTTGGCCGACTGACAAACGAAAGGCTGGTCATCAACAAACCTAACTGATTTTACGAACTCCCCTCTGACTTTCATTCCCACCTCCAGCTCTTCCCATGCCTACTTAATCATTTCTTCCACATATACGCTGAACAGCATTGGTGATAATAGGCAACCATCAGTCAGACTGCAGTGTGACCTGAAGAAGATCTCGGAGTAGGCCGAAAGCATAAACAATCTACAGTGTGAGAGAGATGCGACGCAGAAATATACAAGTGAACTACTCTGTATCAATCTGATGAATTCAAAAGTATATGAATAAAAATATCATGGTTTGACTATATAGCCATGAAGAGCCAGAAGTGTATTATATTTGTAGAGTAGGAAATTTGGATTCCCTATCATCCACTATCCTTTCAATTGGTTCGTCGGGGCATTATATAGTATGTTGAAAGGGAAGAACGGAAGATGAGTGAGACGGGACCAAAAGGAAAGGAGATTGATGAGAAAATGGAAGGTGATGCTAGGAGGCTGGATGATCTTATGAAAGAACGGATGTTATACGAGGATTGGGGAAAATGAGCGTGATACTGTTTTACAATGTTGGGAAGAGCGAAAATGGGTAAACGGGAAATAATAAATATAAATAATATTTCCTATTACAGTCTTGCACATTTTTTTCACAGTTTATTAAATTTTCGCCGAAATTACCGATAGGAGGGAAAACGCGCGTATGCCGAGGGCTACGAGTTTTCTAGATGCCCTGTGGATAAATGCTCTCGGAACGATTTATAGGAAGACTTTTTTAGGGTCAAGGACCAGATAAATGAATGAAAATTAATTTTGCGAAACGTAGAGGAAACAGACCGGACTGATAGTATTCTACGATACATGAAAAGAATTACGGCTTCCAGATAAGACTTTGACAGAGAATAACGACAGTTAAAGCATCACAACTGGAAGAATTTCTTTCAGCTCTTGATAAGAGGTCATGAGTTATAACCCCGAAATTCGTTCATGAATTGTATTTTTAAAATCTAAACCTTTAAAGAGCTACAATTGCTGATTATTTTGGGTTCAGAGGCCGCTGTGTGTGTGTGTGTGGCATGCATTTGATTTCATCCAGGGAACTTTCTTGTTTCCATGTGTATTTTACATGGCTGACACGCGTCTGAAACATAAAGGATGTCTCCGCTACTCATATTAATAATTTATGCACACATGCTCCCTTTCTAGTTTAAAAGCTCATAGAGCAACTTACATTACAAATGTAAAATGAGTGAAAATGAATGAAAATGAAGGAAAATGAATGAAAATGAATGAAAATGAATGAAAATGAATGAAAATGAAAGAAAATGAGTCAAATAATCAATGTAACTAGTTTCAGGACGCCATTTCTGAAAAAAAATTTATGAAGTAAAACATTCCCACAGTTACATGAGATTAAACTAGACTTATCATAATAGAATATGATAACAAAACAATAGTACACAATCGTGATCAAGGACGAGCATGTACCCTGTTTAAAAATGCATCTAATTTAAAATTGGAACGTGTTTCTTTAAATTTTAAAATTACAATTCTTGAACAAAATGAAAGTCATCATTTTCATTTGATTATTTCCTGAAAACAAAATTTGACTGATACTTAGAATATAGGTCTTTTAGATTAAGGTTTTTAGGAGATATGATTTAACCTGGAATATGACGTATAGCCAAGATGGAAACGTAAAGTTTTCGTATGATACCGAAACATATGAGCGGATAAAATTTACTCGTGGCATTCCCATTGGAATTCTAACCACCATTTATTATTTTAGCCTTTCAGTTCATCGGATACGAATTTAAAGTACATGTATGTGGAATAAAGTAATCTAATTTCGATAATCAGAGCATAGGATGGTATAAGTACAAGGGAGAAGAAGAACGACAAAGGATGATATCTCATTGTTCTAAACCCGTTCAGATATGATGGCTCGGATAAACACGACCGGATATTCGGGTTAAAAATCTATTTTACATCCAACTTTTTTCTCGAGAGTTTCTCCATTTGCGTGGAAGGGGTTTTTACTCTCCATTTCACGTCGAAATTCTGTCAAGAATACCAAGATTTGAAACGGCGTTAACTTAAGCGAAATTGCAAGAGCTATTTTGTTTGCTTCTTTGAATATCTCTCAAGCATTATCTTTTTAAAAATTGGTCTTCGCTAAAAAAAAACCTTCGGTTTTATATTGCAGGGAAGCAATTATAAAAATGGTCAAGATCTGGGATATAATTAGTAAAGAGCCCGTGGCGGGTACCATGGTGGCAGTATAAAATTAAAAAAATTCCATTATTTAAACGGGGGAACGACTTACAATGCCAGAATACGCTCAAAGTGGAGTGGAAGAGAGGGTCATCTTCACTGGAGCTTGCTTAATTAAAGGCGCAATCAATGAGATAACCAATCGATATAGATATACATTAAAGGTTTCGTATTTTTTTTTACTTCCATTTCCCATTTTTCCCCATTAACTCTCTCATTCTTAGAGAGCCCATGTAACCCCTACCCCTCGGCAATCCTTGACTCTCTGCCCTGTCTCGACCCTATCTTCTTTTCTTCCCAGGCTTATTGGTTTTCTAGTCTCCTCTCATCATTCTCTTTCCAATTAGAAGTCTCCTCCATCCCATCTTCTCATCAACCCCTGGTGCTTCTCTTGTTACTCTCCCCCTTTTTACTCTTCCCTTAATAAATGAATCCCTTCTTATTTCCCCCTTATTTAGTCCCTTTTTTCACTGCGTTGGTTCTTCGAGGAGTCGCACCCACTCCTCATTCAGTCAAATCGCTTCCTCCTTTCACGATTCCCTTTGAAAATAGTGATAGGAAAAAATGGGAGATTATTAAAAAATCTGGAACTGGTGGAGATTTGGTGCTTCCAAATTATAAACCCGAGAAGGTTACAAATCACTTAGACTCAGCCCTAATTATGATGGAATTGTCACGGGACGCTACATCTCTGCTTAGGCAAGTCAGGAGGATTTTTTTGGTTAAATCTACATACGTGCGATGGTTATAATTATTTTTGCTGACGAGTTATTATTTAAATATGTTCAATTATTTTTTCCGATGTCTCTCTGATCCACTCGACAGTTCCTAAATAACTAACCTGACGAAACACGGTCATCGTAGCTTCTGACAGAGAAAGATGCATCCGTATGATACAACAACCCTGCGACGTTTTCTTGCACTCGTTGGCTCCTCCACGAGCAGGGCACACTTTTTCTTTCGCGTCATCATCTACTTTCCCATTCGTCTTAACCTCACCCTCCCTAACCTCCTTCTACCTCCCTCGCTCTTTGTCTCTTCTTCATTTCCGTGCCACGCCTCATTTTCTTTCTTCTCATTATAATTCTCATTCAAATCTTCATCTCGCTGCCCATATTTTATTTTCCAAAGCTTGCGAGACGCTCTGCCCCCTCCCCCTCTCGGCCTCCCTAAGCATCTACTAAATAAAGGCCTTTCGTACCGTTTCATATTGGTTAGACCCCACAGCGGCGCCTCGTTCTACGTCCTACGCGTGAACTTCTCCTAAAAAACTCTTTGCCTACCACGTCCGCGGGGCTCTTCTTATCCTCGCCGCTTTTCCCCCAGACCTCAATTGTCTCTCCTGCCGTAGTTAATTTATCAGAGATGGCGGGTTCGAGGAAATACTGCAGCAAATATAGAGCGGGGTTCATGTTCACATCGCCGAGGTTCAAAACTATCGTGGTGGAGATTCCAGACTCGGGTTTTTATCATTACATTCTGCGCCTTGGTAGGAATACGAGAATGGGAGAATAGTTCGTCGATAAAAATAGACGTAAGGTTGAGCACTTTTCAACTCTCGCTTGAGGAAACCTCTCGCCGGGCATCCCGTGGGAAACCCCAGCGGAGGACATAAGACGACTGTCTGCTTCATGTGACCAAAGTTGAAATAAATAACCTCGGGGTGTCTGCTTCTTCGGAGAAATGTGACCAAATATAAAACAGAAGGTAAGCGAAGATGCCACGTTTTTTATTATATACAATCGTCGACCGACGTACGCATTGTTATTAAAAAGTACCCGCTTTGCTCTTTTCATTTCTGTGTGACTATTCTGCGTCCAGTTTCTGAATAGTTAAGAGATTTTAAGTTTTGGCTACTCTTAAATAATTTGTCCAGTGACGAAAGTTTCTTGAGAAAAATATTACTAAAGTGCGGATAATTCCACAGATATATTTCCTTGCCATCTTCTCCGATTTTGATTTGAATACGAAAAAATTGCGGTACATCGCATATTAACTGGAAAGTTGAACATGAGAAAGCTGTGTGCAAGATGGGTGCCGCGTTTGCTCACACTCGAGCAAAACCAGCGTCCTGAAGATGTTTCAATTGAGTGTTTAGCAAGGTTTCACAGCAAAAAAGCAGAATATTTGCGTTGTTTCATAACCATGAATGAAACATAGGTCCATTACTTCACACCAGACACAAAAGACCAATCAAAACAATTAATTCCAAAGAGAGAACTGGGTTCGAAGACCGTTTCATCTGCAGGCAACGTCATGGTGTCGGTTTTTTGGGGGATCATTTTCATTGACTATCTTGAAAAAGGAAAAACTATCAACGGCGAGTATTATGCGAACTTATTGAAACGTTTGATCGAAGAAATCAAGCAAAAGCGGTCGCATTTGCCTAAGCAGAAAGTGTTGCTTCATCAAGACAATGCACCAGCTCAGAAAATCCCTTATTGGAAAGGCCAACATTCATGAATTAAAGTTTAAATTGCTACCTCATGCACCCTATTCGCCAGATTTAGCCCCCTTTGGATTATTTTCTGCCCGCAAACTTGAAAAAATGGCTCGGCATGATTTCAGAAACTATTAAAGAACCACCAATCACCAAAGCACCTCTGAGAAAATAACAAGGAAGAGATAGGAATTACGTTAAAATACAAGAAGTAAAATTTGTCACGTGTTAGTTCCTGACTCAGATTTCAACGATTTTAATTTTCGTCAACCTGAACGAAGCAAAATTAGAAGGAAATGAAACGGACACCATACTGGCTTACACGGAGCTGAATTTTAATTGTTGTGCAAACGTGCACATTTTTATTTGCGCCTATCAAGATAACAGTTTGCTTTATGAGTATTGCATCAAACATACATTTTGAAATTCGCTGCTGTCGACTTTGATGCGGGAAGGAAAGCCAAATTGTCAGAACGAATGCAACGCAATTCAGAAGTGTTAAATCAGTCTCCATGACATTGAAACAAAAGAGGAGATGGTGGCACATCCAATGTGATGCTAATTCAAAAAGGGAAGGCTTGAAAAGTGTGATGAATTGCCGGCGAAAAGGAACGGTCAATAGAATTGTAAGGTATTTTTCAATCAAAGCAAAAATCATAAATTGGGTAGTGAATTTTAGGTTGCGGAAGGAAAAATGGCAGGAGAACGTGCTTAATTGCCAGATCTTTCCTTTTAAAACTCCTTACATGATCACCTTATCATATGCTGTTCTAACAAATATTATTACCTGTACCTCCGTATCAGTCAGCGAAACAGAGACGTGAAGTGAGTGATCCCATAACTAGAAACCAAGACGCATTTAACAAATTCCTCTAAAGTTAAGCTATGACAGAGAATCTAAGGAATACAAACGACGGGAGTAACTGGCACTGGTAACTGGGTTGGGTATACATGTAATGTTGTATCTACAGGTGAAGATTCAACAATATGTGCACAAGATGTTACTGATAATCGAGTCATAAATGAATAGCAGTCAGACTTGTCGGCACAGCACTGATAATTACTTTAAAAGATATAAAAAATCTAGACCTACCAACACATAATGAGGCTTATAATGTGTATTGAGTGTCTTCAGAAAACAGTAGAGTCACATATACTTGTGCTAATTTCTAAGTGAGATCTGAGAAAAGATATCTGAAAACTCTCCAATTCTCCACAGTGTTTATAAATTTTAAATTACCCATAATTAGCCTGCACGTTTACCACACATTCTTGCCTCCAAAAAAATCCTAGGCAATAGGATAGGGCTAAGAAAAATTTTTCACTTCCACACACTTTTAACACAATAAGACCATGGTTTCGATGCCGCAAATCATCATCAGGTACAATTCCACAACTTTTTTTTTTCTGGCTATATAAGTTGAAAAAATGTTGTTGAATTGTACCTGATAATGATGCGCAGCATCAAAACCATGGTCGTATTGTATTAAAAGTGTGTGGAAGTGAAAAGTTCTTCTTTTTTACCCTCACCAATAATAGCTACATAAATATTTAATACGTTCTACGCACAATTTCTATTTATGATGTTTGATGCAGTGAGATGTTTTTTTTACTGCTCACTGCTGAACGTCTTTTCAAATCTAATCCCAATTAGTATTCCTCTAGTTCCATCTGGACCCCATAATAACGTAACTCTATCTTCGTGACTGGGAATTAGCTGTAAATTACATAGCTATTGTAGTTATACCAGGCATCTTCGTCATGTTCATTAACTTGTACTCTTTTATTCCACCGGGTAATTAATTTCCTGTTGAAATTCCCTTTTTGTATATTTTTGTAGCATGTGCTAAGGAATCCATGGCGTAGAAAGTTTAGTTTAATTATTAGTTCGTCATTTCTTCGTTAAATTCTCAATATCTGCGTATTAAAAATGAAAAAGGAAACTAGAGAGCTTCCAACTTAGTTCTGTGTTCTTTTTATTATTTTTTTTTAATTGAAGTGATGTGATTTCTAAAATATATTTTACTTATCCTTTATTCCGAAAGCATATTACTCTTGAGACTTCATTTCACAGTATTAGATGCTTTCCCCTGAAATTGTAAAAAATATGAATTCGTACGCAAGATCTGGCAATTTTTTCAATGTTCACTGAATACTATTTGCCTGCGGCAAAAGCGCTCACTGTAAGCCTCACCTCGTACTTCCGCACCACTCCTCTCCTTCCACCTCAACTAAGGATCCTGTGCAATTTAATTTTCTCGGGCATGCCAACGCATTTTTGAAGCTTGAAAGGAATTTTGATGGAAATATTTCAACATTTCAAGGAGCATGATCCAAAAGATCTCAGTTATTCAGACTTTTCCTTTTGTGTATGAAAACGAGCGTTTGGGTTGCCAAGCGCTGCATTAACGAGAAATTGTATTATTTCGCCTTCTTTAACGAAGCAAGTTATCCCAATGCCCTAATCCGTTGCTGGTGCAATCAAATGTTTGCGCCTTCAACCAGAAAAATTATATTGGCTCTCGTGGAGCGAAACGAATCACTGAATTAATAAATAAATTAATTAATTAAATAAATACTCTGCCTTTTCAAGTGCCTTCTTGTCAACTCCAACTAATCGACTTTTTCGGGGATACATCCTGATGTGAATAGTAAAATAACATTTCCGTTTCGAGAAGAACATTAGAACTGTCTCATGTTGGGTGGGGATATCTCCGCTTAATGCGGCAATTGGCTTGCGCAGAGATGAAATGGCGAATGAACTGCGCCACCATTTTGATTCGTGGGCAGTCCCAGCGTCCATGGGAAGCAGCCCTATTACCAATTCTTTATTGAAGACACGAACGGTAAGGTATGAGTGTTAGGATTGCCACGATTGATTCAAATACTTATCATGAATCTTTGATGCATGATCATCGCCTATGTAACTGATTCTGTTTGCCAAACGGTGCACCGCACTATAGTTTTCATGGATGAGTGACGATGCATCCATCGGTGAATACGCACGCATATGAAGTATTCAACGAGTGCTAATCTTCGGAGAACCTGAACTGCACTAAGCATCAATTACAAGGATTCCGTACGAGGGGTTCAGTAACGAATGCGACACCCGGGCGCTCACATGTGCATCGTATAGGATCTACGTCCCGGATTTGAACGCCACGGATCCGAAGGACCAAACCTAGATCGAGTACTCTCTGACCCCTGACCGCCCCGCTCAAAATGTCTCCCCGGGTCTTGTCTATTTATTATCTGACCACACCTCACCCTTCTAGATCCCATTCGTTTCCCCTAAACCCACCCGCGCCCCTTCCCTTTCGAACCACTACTTCCGACTCCTGGCTCCGCTAATGCACCCCACATGCCCTCGCCCCCAAAATCCCAACCTCCCCCCTTTTCCGGCGTCCATCTGAGGGCAAGCGAGGGCGGCTGAGAGAGGGGAGTGAGAGAGAGAGAGATATGCACCACGTTGGTTGCGGTGCGGAAGAGGAGTGAAGCGGGGAGGGAAAAAAAAGAAAACTGTATGAGCCGAATGCAATTCCCATTCCCTCCTCTTTAAACCCTATTCCGTCCGAGCGATTCCCGCCCAAGCGAGCCAACCAACCCCCCTCACCCACGCCACTTCCTCCCAATCAACCCGACACAATCCCGAGGATACCATCCGCATTCATTATACTCATGCATTCCACACCGCGAACAATACAAAAAAAATAAAACACCACCGCCTCCACTCTCTCTCTCTCTCTCTCTCTCTCTCTCTCTCCTTCCCTCACTCTCCTCTGACCACATTCCCTCCCTTCCCTTCGCCTCCTCCTCGAACCACTCCTCCCCCGAGTCAAAAAGTCTCCCTCATTCCCTCCCGCCTCCTCTCCTTAGCCCTCCTCCTCACGGTCGCATTTCCCCGCACATTCACTTCCTCCGTCTCCTCCTTCGGCTCGTCCTCCTGCCCTATCTCCCGCCCTAAACCCTCTCCCACGAGCCCCCACGCACACTTTCTAACACCCAACACCGACTCAACCATCCAATCCCATTCCCACATTAAACCTTCGTGCGTTAGTCCCTATCTCTCCCTCCCTAACTCCCTCCTCTCACTCCACTTCCTCCCCTTTCCGTCTCCTCCTCTTTCACTCCCACCCAACCTTACCCTTTTCCATCCCGGTTATCCCAACTCCGGCCCTGCTTTGCCCGCGAACCCTCCCTCCCCCCTCCTCAGGCCCCCATTCCCAATCCACATTAGACCCTTAGTCCTCCTCCTCTACCCCCCCCCCCAAGCCCTCTCCTCACTTCCCACAGTTCCATGTACACGTCCACTCTTGTACCCCACCCACCCACCCACAACCACACACACACACACACATACCCTACCCATTTGCTAAACCCTCTCGAGTCCCAATGTTGTTCCCCCCCCTCCCACATTAAACCCACTCCATTTTCGCAGCCACCCTCCTCCCCCCCCTCATCCCTATCTCTCCCCCACCCCATATTAAACCTCCCCTCTTCTATACCACTATGCCACCCCACCCCTACTCCCACCACTACTCCCCCACCGAAACCCATCCTCTCCACTCGACATATATTGATTTTCGAAGTCAAGGGATGCGTCGCAAAATGGGAGGGGAGAAGCAAGGGGAGGGAGGGGGTGGCAAGAAGTGAGAGGAGGAGGAGGAGAGGGAGGAGGGAGTCATTTCCAAAATGTGAGCCCTCCTCCTGAAAAAAACCTCAATTCCTGCAAAAACCTCTCCTGCCCGCTCACCGTCCCATCCTTCCTCCCCTCCGACGGAACCCCCACCCCACACCCCCGGGGATCCACCTTCCACTCGTCTCCCTCCTTTATCACCTACTCTCCCACCTCCCTCTTTTTTATCTCCCTCCTCTCTCCTACCCTATCCCATCCACGACCAACCCATCCCACGACCATCCTACCCCCCACCCCTCTCCGGTATTACGAATTCCCTCGAGCTCCGCTGCGGTGGTGTTGGCCAGCCTGCGGCTTTTGAAACGGCCATAAACGAGCCATGTTGAGTCGGATGGGAAAGAGTCGACTCCGTACTAAAACTTATATGCGGTTACTGCATGACGCAGTGTTACATGAACGCCCCCTCAGTGCCTGGCGGAGGAAATTGAAAACGAGTGCACGAAGATGGGACGCGGCAGTAGCAGCAGCGGTCACGCCACTGATCGCAGTGCATTTCATTTGGTCATCAACTCTCACGTCTGCTGCGAGCGAGCACACGTTCACTCGCACCTTTAGGCTTCATTTTTCTCACCTCGCACAGCATTCATTGTATCTTTCGAGGAGGAATTTTGTTCCAGAAGAATCTACCGCAATAATCTCTCTAATTTAGATAAAAGTTTTCGTTAGAGGTTATACTGAGGTCATATCTTATGCCTCAATTCAGTTCATACAAATAAACCGTAAGACAAAACAATATCGTCGAATGAATCGAGGTCGTACACCGCAACTTTGCGTTCAGTCTGCAAACGTTTTGGCCATCCGGTCGAAAAAGGTCGGCAAACATCTTTCTTTCAAGGCACATTCCTTCCGGTAAACGGTGAAATGGAGCTGTCATACGCAGCATGCGTATCTAAATTCCCTCACCCTTTAAAAGTAGTGTCCTTTACGCCATGCGCATTCCCTCTCAAGACATAAAGATAGTAGTTTATGCCCTTTGTGGAATGGCTTCGTAATGGAATATTCGCTTTGTTACTTCGGATGAGAATGGTAAACAATGGCTCGAATTTCGTCTCAGCCGTCCTCTTGAAAAATCTCCGCGTTAAGGAAATGTAGAGATCTTGGAACAAAAAAAAGGTCAAACACCCGTCTATCTTTTCTGGAAAACGTCATAAAAGGAAAAGTAAGAACGCTTTTCATAAAAAAACAACTATACTAGGGCGTCAATTCTTGATTTTTTTCCGGGAAGATATCTGCGCGCAATATCGGGAGGAAGGAGACCACAAAATAAATTGTTATTTTTTTTCGGTGGAGATTTGGTGCTATTTTTAACAGATGAGAAATTATAAATGGCGGTGATCGGTAAACATATTTGCGATGGAACTTTTGTCCGCAGGAATTACGCCAGCGTAAATTTTCGGAAATACGTACTAGCCCCAAGCCCACGTGTAAGAACGTATTTCCTGACCCGTGCGACGCACTTCTTTCACTTCAAAATGCGCTCTCAGCCTGCGTCTTATGAGCTGGGGCTGCACGGGTATACAATTTCGACCCGCAATCATGCATGCAAGCTTGCCGATTCGCCGGAAAAGTACTCACTATTACGCATATTTTCCCGCATCAGGCATGGAAAATGGTTGCCGCTCTTGCAAATGAAGTTAATGTCACTGTTGTGAGTCAGTAGTAAGCACCAGTTTAGCACAAAAATAATTTGCTCTTTTTCGTCCGACAATTATTTTTCGTAATTCTTACCTGCAACAATAGGGTGCGTCTTATGGGCCGCGAAATACGTTAATTAGATTACCCCTAAACTCACTAAGTTCAGCTCAACTGATGCCCAGATTGCTTTTTACTTTCACCGGAATATGTTTGCATAATTTTTCCTGGAAAGTACATCTACATCTACATAATACCCCGCAAGCCGCCGCACGGGCGTGTGGCGGGGGGTGTTAGGTCACCACCCAAAAGGAAAAAAGAAATACCGCATTCAAAACCAACACACACATGCAAAACCCAATCCACAGCAGTGCACAAATTCATAGAAACATCCCATCATTCCACGTGCATGCAAACGCACATCTACCTCCCTTCACTCCACAAGCATGCAAGTACATACGCTTAACTACAACAAATAATTGTACCCCAGGATGCAGCAAGAAATTTATCAGGAAAGTGCAAGCTAGATTTTAGCAAGTAGCTAGGCGAAATACCATCACCACAAGAACGTGCTACATAAAACTCTCTCCTACCCAAGTTGAGAAATCTGGCCCAACGCTGCAGGTAGGAGGAGGGCTCACCCACGGAGAGGGACAAGGGATGGAAGGGGAAATTTAGGGTACCAAAAGCAGAGCAAGCAATACTGTAAACAGCAATACATTACTTAATGGCATTCCAATGCGGGCATGCGGGAAGGGTTTTGACACAACACACAGGAGGTTAGTGAAAGTGCATGCAGTTGAGTATAACTAATTGTTACCTAGACGCCGAGGGTGGCAAGTGGCATTTTTGTTATCTCCGAGTGTGACCCTACAGTTGTTATCCCGTATTGTCCGTGGGAAGAAGGAGTCCTTGAGTCTGCTAGTTCTTGCATCTATTTCCCGAATTTTGTATACATGATCCAAGCGACCAATGTATGATGGAGTGCGCATAATTTTCGAGACCTCGGTGCTGAAACGTGCGGATCTGAATTTATTTTGCAAGTTTAACCCAACATTGAGTCGTCTTTCTTCCAAGTACACCGAAGTTGAACTGTAATTACTGATTTTACCCAGGGAAAACATTTTACTTGCGAGAGCTTCCAACCCCCGGTAAAGGCTTGTCGAATTTTATATCATTGTCTTAAAATAAATGTAAAATTGCTGGAATATTCTGAAATTCATTGTAATGGGCGAAAATCTTATGAATAATACAAAATGCGGAAGCTATCTTACTCATTCCTTTTCTCCGGTGATGGTGGTTGTGAGATTTTAATTCGCATTAGCGGAGGAAATTATGAGAAAACATGGAGTTGGACTGATTGCAGGAGCAGTTGACTCCATATTGAAGAAAGCATGTGAAAGAAGCGTGGATTCGTGTTAGAAAAGGACAAGAGTGATGATCAAATTAAAAGGAGAGACTCATTGACAGTGACGTTGATACGCCGACACCCAGCAATATTGAATAGGTAATAGAAAAAGGTAATATCAAAGTGAGTGGAAATCCTCATGGCACAAAAAATAAAGAAAAGCCTACATGAAAGACTGAAACGCTGTCATAATGGAAGGCAAAGAAGGTAACAGTATGAGTGTTTTCCGCCCGGGGAAATGAAATGTTAAGGAAAAATATAGGTTTAATTAAAATTAGCAATTTTCCACAAAAATTATCTACTTATTTTTGTGGAAAATTGCTAATTTTAATTAATCATGTTATTCCACCATGTCACGCCTGAAACGTCTCTTTTTAAAAATATAGGAGTTTTGCAACGAAAAGAATATGGGAGTGACGGAACATTCTTCAAACAAAATTCATGCAGAATGGTACTCATGGAAGAGTAAGAAGAACAGTTTCCGCTACCAATTCAACCATATCCTTGTCAGACGGACAGGGCAAAAATCAGCGCAGAAACGTCCAGGGGAAGATATAAATATAAAAAAACTAATTGGCTACAGTCGGCCAACCAAGAATACGATAAAAAAATAAGAGGGAGGTAAAAATGTAACTTAATATGGAACACGAGAACTCGAAATGATGAAATGAATGTGGTGATGAAATGCTGAAGAGGGGTGATTTCTCCATACCAAGGCGAGAGGTGATTACAATAAAGAGAAGGGAAGGAAGGGGAGGGGGATGAAGATGAAATGATCTGGAGAAGAAAATAACAGGTAAGAATATCAAGTATAAGACCTGGCACCGGGTCAAATTGATAACGGCGAACGAGGGAGCTTAATGTAAAAAGAAAACGATCCAATAAATTAGATAAGGAAGCTCTCAGAAGACGTTTCCTGGAGAGTGCCCTTATCAGTCAATACTGGAAAACCAAGGAAAAGTGGATTGAAAGCTGCTGCGAGGAAAACAACAGCATGGAGATGGGTGAAACCAGGAAAACATCTAGAAAAATGAAAGTACTTACGAGAAGAGAATACGAAATGCCCAATAATAACAACCCAGAGTTGTAAATGAATTTATTATAGAAAGCGAGGACTAGGAAACGAATGTTAGGAATGGAGAACCGTATCAAGGACTGGAAGACCGTTTGGTGAGAGGAACGTAGATGAAGGCGGTCGTGGGTCAGGTGTATTCAACGGTGAATCATAGGAGGCAGGGAAAATAACTAAAGAAAAATAAGGTACTCGGTGCTGAAAAATACTGGAGAAATTATCTAGGAGCTCTGGAGATCACAAAAAGACTTCTTCGATGGAAAAATCAAAAACAAAGGTGGGAAAAAAAAGATTTTCCAAGAATATCGAGGATTTTTCGACCTAGGCATGTATTTTAATACCAGATATAATGATGATGAGGAGCAAGAGATGGGTTGAAAGGTGAGTGAAGCAAGGAAGCCTCAGTATGGTGTCACAAGAGTTCAAATAATCATTCAGAGGACAGAAGGAAAAGTTGAAGACAATTTGTCAGAAATCAATTCGTGTTAAAGGACAACACCGGCACGAGCTAGGATACGTAATATATAAGGATAGCTTGGATGTGCTTAAGGATACTCGTAAAAAATGAAGAATTTAAACAAATTGGTTCATGCGGCATTCGTGGCCTTGGAGAAGACTTGTGACGACGTGTTGTGGAACGAGCAGTTTGAATTCCTCAGAGTCTTTGAACAGAATATACTTGTGATGAAAACCTTAATTTAACGACTCGGTAGGAATCATGTCACCATATTACGAATGAAATACCAGATAGAACGAAATGCCAACATTGATTAGAAGATAGACAACATTGCTCTGATTACCTGTACAGTATACACGTATGCTTAGAATTAGACAAAATAAAATAAGCTAAAGGAATGACAACAATAGATAACGGATAATAATGAGAATAAATCGAAATGCTCTCATTCGCCATTGAAATTGCGGTTATTGAAAGGTTTAATATAATGTATACAAATATCGCTAATGTAAATGGCTAAAGGAAAAATACTAATAGATGATTAAGACATTGGGAATAGATGGAAAGAATACATTGATGTACTCGATCTAGCTCCCAAACCACTAGAAGATGGCGTAATTAAAGATGAAAGCATGATAGATAAAGACGATCGTGGTCCTCGGATACTAAGAAGTGAATTCGAGAGAGAAACAAAATGGCACCAGGAGTTGACAAAATAAACGTAGAAATAGTCAAAGGGATGCTCTCTATGGAATAATCACAGCTGTGACTGCGGAAAGATACCAGAAGACTTCGAGAAAAGTATAATGATTTCAAGAGCGAAGAAACCGAAAACAGATACATGCGAAGAACACAGAACGTTGAGCCTGGTGACTCCAGCATCAAAAATCCTTACTCGGATAATTAGCCGAAGAATAGAAGGAAGGATAAAAGAAAACCTCTCGGAAAACCAATTGGGATTAAGGAAAAACCGAGGAACAAGAGAGGCTTGAGAGTTCTGGCCGAAAAAATGAGATACGAGACAAATAAACCATTCGTGAACTTGGAGAAGGCCTTCGACATCGTCGAATGGAACAAGATGTTCAAGATACTGGAAGCGCTGGGATTGGGCTAAAAAGACAGAAGAATTTCCCACATCCTTTACAAGATCAGTTTACAACAATGCAAACGAAAAATGGAAGAAAATTAGAAGCCAAAATAAACAAAGGATTAAGATGAGGATGCAATTTCTCTTCAGCAATATTCAACGTATACCTGGAAGAGGCAATAAAAGAAGCACAAGATTGGGTATCAAAGGAGTCAAGGTAAATGGAGAAGAAATCAACATACTCCGGTTTGCAGATGACATCGCAGCAGTGGCGGAAACGCGAGAGGACCTGCAAGCAACTTTTAAGTGCTATGGATCAAGTGCCGGGGGAATATAATATGAACATCAACAAGAAGAAAACTAAAATCCTTGCGTGCGGAAGAGAGAAGCTGAATGCAGATATCGCAATTCGAGGGGTGAAATTAGAACAAGTGGAATCCTTAATCTGCCTGGGCAGCAGCATAACATGTGATGGAAGAAGTTCGACCGTCATCAAGCGAAGAAACGCTAAGAACGCATTCATGAAGAAGAGGCAATCAGTATGTTCAAAGAACCTAAGGCTGGAAACAAGGCAATAATTCGTTTAGACATTGGAAAAGTGGGCAAGCGAAGAATAGAAGCCTTTGAAACATAGTGCTGAAGGAGAATGCTGAAGAATAAATGGACAAGGTAAGGAACGAGGAAGAATATAGAAGAGCAGAAGAGGATAGGACCGTATGGAGAACACTACGGCAAAGAAGAAATATATGGATTGGACACACATTGAGGCACAATGGATTGATTGATTAGGAATATAATAGAGGGAGAAATAGAAGGGAATATTCCACGAGGAATGCCAAGAGAAATGCACATAGTACAAATCGAGAAGAACGGAAAGCAGCGAAGGTATCAAGGATTGGGGGATTCGACATTAAATAGAGTTGAATGGAGGGCTGCAGTAAACCAATCCTAGGATTGAAATACTGATGATGATGATGAGACATATCACTGAATAAAATGGGCCAAATGCTTCAAGAAAAGGTAGGAGCGAACGGAGGAAAAGTTATCATAGCGTACGAGATTTGATACTAAATGGAGAATGAAGGGGGGATTCAGTCAGCCTCTCTGCCATTATAAGATCAATGAGGAAAGTCAATTTTGCAACCGAAATAAAATATGCAAAAACTGCAAACATTGGACCTTTTCAAATGATGTTGTGAAAAAGAATAATGTGCAACGCGTTAAAAGGCATTCAATCGCATTAAATTCCACATTCGCTTAATTCCCAATCCATATCGTACGTAATACATAAAATTAGTTATTGGTTTAGAGAGCTTATGGCATACATTTATAAAAATTAGAACATACCTAAAATTTATCCGCAATGAAGGGATTCATTGTGGGGAGAGAGAGAAAGAAGCTAAGTAGCATCAATAGTAGAAACAGTTTTATATTTTTAGAGCCGAGCCACTTTTCGGTGCTTACCTTGTGCTCCCATACTTCAGCCTTCTCGGTTGTTAAAAAAGGCGATAGTAATAAATCAACCGTTGAGGAAATGAAAAATGTGGAATTTATAGAGGCATATTATTTGGACAAATATTAACATCTAGGGGTGGAAATCATTACTTGACTATATTGTAGAAACGCACTAAAAATATAGCTCAGAAATACTTTTAGAAATGAAACGTTTCTTTAACAGGAAAATACCCCTGCTGCCTTCATACTTTTTGTTCATAATAGGATCAATTACACCATTTTGCGATTACAAAAGTTATTATTATTAGGTAATCTACCGTTTAAGGTAGGTTTTTGGATGGACACAACTATCAAATAAACATTTTGTGACTCCCCACCGAGCAAACTAATCTATATCAGGTCCCTCTTCATCTCGGTGTACTTCTTTCCTCCCTTCATCCCGTCCAACATTCCTATCCTGTTCCTGCCCTTACCTCGCTTGCCCAACATTCTCCCCTCTATTACCCTCTTCAACATTCCACTACCGCTCAATACGCCTTTCATCCATTTTTCCTGCCTCCATAGGATTTCTCTCAACAAACCACTCTCCTCCCCCACCATCTCTAGTACTTCCTCATTTGTTTTTCTTTCGGTCCATTTCACCTTCTCCATTCTTCTCCACACCCACATTTCAAAAGCCTCCAATCTACGTCTATCCTCCTGCTTCAGCGACCACGTTTCCGTGCCGTACATAGCTGCGCTCCATATCAGAGTTTTTACGAGTCTTGTCTTAACATCCCTACTCAACGTCCCCGTCATCAACTCCCTCCTCCTTGAGAAAGCCTCCTTGCCTAGCGCAATTCTTCTCCTTACGTCCCTACCACTTTGACCGTATTGGTCCAAAACACTTCCGAGATATGTAAACTGCTCTACCTGCTCTATTCTTTCCCCGCCTATTTTAATATTTAGCTTAGCCTTTTCCTTTCTGGAAAATCGCATAACCTTTGTTTTATTAATATTGATTCTCATCCCATATTTATCGCACTAATCACGCAAAAATATTTTCCTTGAAGATTATTAAACATCGATCAGAAACAGGTTGAAGAGAATGAAGAACTCGAGAAATACGTACGAGGTGCGTTAAAGTTCTAAGGTCATTCAATTTCGAATAAACTGCGAAAGGTAACTTTAACGGAGTCATCTGCTAATGTTCATTAAAATGCAAACAATTACAAAGCGAAATAATTAAATCACAAATAAAAATTCCGGCTAAGACGGACCCGGACATTCTTTACAAATGGAAACCATGAATGGCTGCAGCGTACATTGCACAGTTTCCACCATAAAGAGAGGTGTATTCAATACTAAAAATGGAGCCAGAACAGCGTGAATCACTCGCTATCCCTCGTCAAATGAGTGAAACTTTGGAGTGATGTTGTCGTGCAATTGAAATACGTGTGTTCGTATGCGCGACAGCTCAAAGAAGGCCGAATATCTTAATAAATGACAAAGAAAAATCTTGTTTCAATCCACCACTTTATTTCAGGTACGACTAGTTTCGACGCTACGGCGTCATCCTCAGGTACAAAGTTTAAAGACACAATCATTGTATATATACTCTCTTCAAGAAAGGAAGAAGAGGGTATACATACAATGATTATGTCTTTAAACTTTGTACCTGAGGATGACGTCGTAGCGTCGAAACTAGTCGTACCTGAAATAAAGTGGTGGATTGAAACAATTTTTTTCTTTGTCATTTATTAAAATGAACTTCCACAAAGTTGAGGCTGAAACTATGGATTTAATGCCGAAGATCTTGTTACAAAAGAACCTTAGAAACCTCGGTCACAAAACAACTGGTCATTCCAGTGGACATAAGGGTCCCTTACAAAAGCGTTCCTGGATTACATGAATTTTTGGATCGTTCTTGGATTACATGGCGATTACGGTTTGGAAAAGCGTACGCACACAAAGAGATATTGTCAAGAAGTAATGGAAATTTTAACTTTCTGGTGTAAGCATTTCCTTTTTAAAAAAAGACATTTGAATTGAATTGAACAATTGAACAAACCTCGTTCGTAAATTCTGGGTGAAAGTTATGAAAATCAAATAATGAAAGTTTTAAATGCGGAGAAGAGTATTACAGAGAAAATTATTGAGAATGAGTAAAGATGAATATTCCATCAAAAAATAAAATGCGTGAAAAAATTGGGAATAGATATTTTATGTGGTGCTCGATAAAATAAAAACTAAGATTTAAAAGGTAGACAAATTAAAGATGAGGGAGTTTAAATAGATAATTCATTTACGCAAAATCATCTTCAAAAACTCCCTAAGCAACTAATTTTTCCTCAAATCGGCAAATCCTCGAATTGACATTACCACACCATTACTTTTGCTGCGCCTTCATAGAGAAGGGATTGATAAGAGTATAAAATCAAAGACGATTATCATCGTCCTCAGAACTGCATGGAATAACACCATGAACGTCAGTGTAACAATTTATTAACTGATTTCAACAGAGACGCATGCTGTCATAAACCTATACAAGTGATTAACCAATCTATAGGCCAGCGAGCAAAGTTTCTATGGCGATTTTAATTGCTTTGCAATGAAATGAGAACCTTTTCTACGAAGGAAAATGCGACATGCGAGGACTTTAAATAAAAATCGCATACGAGACTTTTGCACAGTTCTAAAATAAATAATGATCGCTTTAAATTCATAGATTAACTTGAATGATTCACGATCACACTAAAGTGCATATTTATGGGGAGAGCTTCCATAAATTACATACTTCTCAATATGGTCTTTGAAGCAGTTAAAGGGGTGAGATGGGGGCCATTTCAACCTCGCCTTGGGACGTATTTTTGGCTTTAATAAAATTCAAAATGAATATAACTTATATTTATGACACTACTTTCGAATCCCTGCTGTCTCACGAGCATGGAATTATTTACCGCAGGGTTCGGGGCGGTCTCTAAATTAGTGCGATCAGTTCGAAATTGAACCATATTTTCAGTATTACTTGTTGATTAAAGGATATAAAATTAATTATTTTCTTTCATATTTAAAAATAGACTCCCCCTTACAAAATTTTCCTGATCCTCTTCTACTTTGAACCTTTCTTCCAAAACTGATTTTTCACATGAATTCCAGTCACTTTGAGCCAAATTTCAAGGCGTTGACCGTTGAGCTAAGGAAAGATTTGAAAAATTGGGTGATTTCTGCATAACAACGTGGCGGCATAGAGGAGAGTCGCGTTGAAACCGAAGCACGTTCCTTTCAGTGCTGTTTGAGGAAGTCGGGATAAGGGCATCATTCCTTGTCTTTGGGGGATTCTTTCGAGAACTTCTCCTCCTTCCGCACCTCCTTCCTCTACCCCGCTCATAAATCCCCGATCCCCCTTCTTCACTTCAACCCAGCGCAGCCCCATTCCCTCATCCATCCCTTAGCTCGCTCGCTCTCTCCCGAATTGAATTCCTCCATTGACACCCCACTCTCCTCCCACAGGCGCCTCCTCTTTTTCTTCGCCACGTCTCCCCCTCTTCGCCACACGCCACCCCCCCCCCTCCTCCTTAACCGATTCGCAAACCGGCACCCCCGAGGACATCCGAAGACTCCGAAGGCATCGGATTCCCGAATACTCAGGGAGCGGGATAGCCGTGAGGATCCTACCAGAGGGGGGTGGAAGAGGAGGGGTAACTTTTAATGGGATTCGTCCCCTCTCATGAGAGACGCGGAGGAGGGTGAGCCAAGTGCAGCAGCAGCAGCACAAGGGGGCGAAGGCAAGAACTCATCTTCGCGGTTCGCTTTGATGTGGGCATGCTATTCCTGGGCTCCTGACCTCTCTCTTTCACTTCCGCAATGTTCTAAATGGCTGAGTTTCATGGCCGAGGAGCTGGTAAGGCTCCGTTCTCCCGAACTTCACGGCCTTTTTCTGAGGAGAAGGGATGTAGAATGACCCTGAGCAATATCCTTTAAAGGGGTATTGCCTTTCTAAACAAAAATAAAGGAGCTCGTCATAAATTCATGCTTAAACCTTGCGAGTTTTCTCTTGACAGCACCCTTAGAAGTACTCCGCAATGTGAACATTCGTTCGTGATACACAGGGTTCGTCCGGGACATAAGTGTATTGAGCTCATTTCGGTAATCAATCCGACTTGGAGAGGATCCCATGCACTACCAGCATATTCTAAATGAGACCTAACCAGATATTCTTGAGGAAAACTTCAATATATTTCATTTGTATTCCACCTTATGCCCTGTAAATGAAAATTCTTTAGATATCAATTATACATTAACATGCATACAATAGATTATACAATACAATATTGTATACAATACAATACAATACAATAATAATAAAATACAATATTGTATACAATAGATACACATAATATAATAATAATCATACTAATTGATACACATCTTTGTTTTTTTGTATCTATGACTTGATCAACAAGAGATGTCACATGCTACATTAATTATTGAGGTTCCCAGTAAGAAATTACTACTCGAATTGAATTATTAATAAGTTTTTTGAGACCTGGTACCATAGTGGTATATCATCACTATATTATCCGTATATTAGTGCTTCAAATTAGTGACATTTTAATAAAAAAAATCTACTCTAATTTTATTTTGAAGCATCGCAATCTCTTCATCATTTTTTTGAAAATTTAAATGAGCAATGTACAATCAGTAGCAATTAGTCGATGCCGAAATTTTATGTTTCAATAACATGCCAAAATTTTTATGGTATCGGCAAAGGAAAAGTCAAGGAGAACTAAAACGTAATGTTCGCGAAAATAAAAGACTGAAGATTAAAGAAGATAAAAAAATATTCATACACCTTTTAGAACGACGAAATGACTGAAAAAATAAAGCGAGCTACCAAAATACCGAATGCAGCAAAAATTGAACGAACAAAAAAAAGAGAGAAAAGATCCAAGACAACCCTTTGAACTGGAGGAATAATATGCAAAAACAGACGTACAAAGGAAAAATTGAATCGTCATTCTAAAAATACGGACGAAGAAAGAACAGGAACCTTAGGAAAACCCTCGGGTAAACAGCAAAAATATGAGAACAAAATTTGAAAAACACGAAAGCATTAATCAAAGAGAGACGAAATAAATTATTGGAATAAAAGAGTGGAAATCTTAGGAAAATAAAAAAGACAAAATGAGGAAAGACATTGAAGGCGAGAAACATTAGAATGAAACATGAAGTAAAACCTTTGGAAACAGTTTATAGACAACGTATTTCGCAATAGTGATTAAGTTCTTTCGAATCGGTGAGCGAGGATTGGGGCACGATCGCGGATCTTCACAACAAGCGCCATTTATCACTGTTGGTTACCTCGATATTGTAGAAAGTGAATACTACACCAAGCTTCTAAATGTCACACCCCACAAGCAACCGAATCAATTCATTTCTTATCTAGATTTTCATTGATTATTCCTCTGTGAATTTTTCATTAGATTGCCCATTTTAATTTGAGCCTCAAACTGAAATAACTTTACACTTAAGCGCGTAATGTGTTTAGCAATTTACATTCAACACAGGTGAATGATTTCCTTACAGATTAACTCTTGATGTAAGCGCCCGAAAGGATAGTATTGAACCTTGAGATTCCGGGATAAAAGTTCACGGATTCGGACTTCATTATTTAGGGTGAAATTTTAGACCAACTGTATTGCCTTGTAACAAATTCTTCTTAAGATTCTCTTATTGATGTGCATTCGGTCGTTTGGTCGAGTTTATACAATGTGTTATATTTATTTCATTTTCATCAAAACGCGTGTATATTTATTTATTATATTTATACATATATAGTATTTTCAACATAACAGAAAAAATCTACAGTAGGTATAAAGCGATGAGGATATATTTGCCCTATTCAAAAATGAAACTATTCTATAACTCATCTTTAAATTGATAGTTTAAATGGGTTCAGGTCAATTAAAGAAACCCGTGATGTGTCCACTATTTCCAGCTAAAGATTTTGAGGTAATTAATGTTTAAATGCGCCTAACATGCACTTGCACAATAGTGCCCATTGAGTCTTGCTACTATTGCAGAAGAGCAAAACATTCTCTTTATATAAATATATAGATATCCTTTCATGCCTCTTTGACTTGAGAAATGAGTCTTTTCAGAAGCCATTATCCTTGCGACGCAGGAATGATATCCATCGACCAAAACAAATAGAACTAGCTCCTCTTGAAAGACCGCGTGTTCTTAAGTTCCAGAAAGGAGAGGGATAATTAATGAACACGGTGATGTCGTAATGGATTCGATGCCGCTGACGGTTTGCGGCTGCGCAATCCTCTTTGTGGATAAATATTTTCAAGTGTGCGCTCGTGAAAAGTGATGAGTTTTCACCTTCCGGTTTATCGTCGCAAAAACATAGTAAGTAGCCTGCTGGCAGGGACGCTATGAAGTGGATGGTCACTGTTTGAAACCTTGGGGTTACCTCAGGATAGCTCCGTTATCGATAGAACTGTGTGATTTTTGGTTTTCAAAATCTAATGGAAAATCCAAGAGGAAAGAAACAAGAACTGACCTCTCCCTGATGAACGTATGATTTTTTTACACACCAAGACAGGTGAGCTCTACCCTAGTCTAACCAAACCGATCTTAATGTTAAAGAGTTCGGTTGGAAGCAGTGCGTATTTATTAGTTTCGGCAACTGCCAGGTGTGATAATTTTGAAAAGGTTCCAATGGCAAAGGTGCCAAAAGGGCGCAATTTCGGGATTAGTTATGACTTTATGCGGTATGTCATTCGGAGACTCGTAGTCGGCGTTGACCTGCATTAAAAAAAATTCCAGAGGTTTTTCTACATAGTGACATACAATCCTACAGAGAGAGAGTAATGAGTAGGCTGGGCTAAGCGCATATCACGGAAGGATGGGCTCGCATCTCCACCGAAACATCCTTCGCCACCGGGTTTTGATTCTAGACTCTCGGCATTGAGACAGAATCACGCTCTATTTATTATTAGGGAATCTACCGGTTAAGGTTTCCTAGAAACTCGGTCTTATCAGGTATATAAAATTCTATTTATTAAAATTTTAAGTTACAAATTTGCTGTAGATATTTGTTGTATGAATTCTTTAATATCAAGTATCACCGTAATTATTATTATTCTAAAGTAATCTAACGGTTAAAATAGGTTTTCGGTTGGATACAACTAACAAATAAATATTTTGTGACTCCAAACAAAACCCAATCCAGCAACCTACTCTACACCAGGTCCCTTTTCATCTCTGTCTACTTCCTTCCTCCCTTCATTCCTTCCAACATCCTTATCCTGTTCCTGCCCTTTCCTCGTTTGCCCAACATTCTCCCCTCTATTACCTTCTTCAACATTTCACTACCGCTCAATACACCTTTCATCCATCTTTCCTGCCTCCATAGGATTTCTCTTTTCTCTCAACAAACCCCTCTCCTCACCCACCATCTCCAGTACTTCCTCATTTGTTTTCCTTTCGGTCCATTTCACCTTCTCCATTCTTCTCTACACCCACATTTTAAAAGCCTCCAATCTAGGTCTATCCCCCTGCTTCAGCGACCACGTTTCCGCGCCGTAAATAGCTACGCTCCATATCAGAGTTTTACGATTCTTTTCTTTACCTCCCTACACATCGTCCCCGTCATCAACTTCCTCCTCGTTGTGAAAGCCTTTTTGCCTAGCGGAATTCTTCTCCTTACGTCCCTACTTCTTTGACTACGTTGTTCCAAAACACTTCCGAGATACGTAAGCTATTCTACCTGCTCTATTTTCCCCCTCTTATTTTAATGCTTAGCTTAGCCTTTCCTTTTTGATCACACTCTACCAAACAAATTAAAATCCTTGAAATACTGATGTGTTCCATGAATCATGTTTCATTGCCAAACATTACAACAGATTTGATTGACACAACTCGTGTCTATAAAGGAGGAGCCGGTGCCGCCCAGTAGAACTCTTCGGATGCCTTTTTGGGTCTCCCAACCAGTCTTATTGCCTATTTCGGACAGCCTTTCAATTTCCGTCTCGAGTCTGCATCGTTTTCACTGTAAACCATGTAGTAATGGACAAAGCCGTTTGAGAAAATCGAGAACCGCTCCCTGTGAAGTACCAAGTAAAGCTCTTATACCTACCCACAGAAACATCCCTGTACAGAATCTAGTTGAAAGAGTATTTTCTTCCAATCTAATGTTTTATGTAAACCACCGCGATCAACGAAAATTTTCATTAAGGTTACCAATATGCGTACTGAATGAATATGTGTACTGAATGTAGGTGTACTGATTTCGGTAATTTTAAATACATCTACCTCTATCCGGCAAGACACCTACGCATTAAGTATAAAGTTATGATGACCAATGGGATTGTGTGAAAAGAATATTTTTGAAATAAATATCGGGTATGGTAATTGCCAAGATGTCATTAATTAGGAACCAGAAGCATGACTGCTAAAATGGTAAAAATTTCAATACCTTGGCGAGAAATAGGCTGTTCTAATAATTTCCTCTGACCAGTCGTTCTCTAAGGACAAATCATGTATGAAAATGCCTATGTGTACGTCTCCGTAGGAAATAATGCACAAACTATTAAGTATACATGAAGATACACTGCCACACACCTTTTTGGTGGCTCGCTGGGTATTTATGTAGATGTAGATGTAGATACCAAAAAAAAAAACAAAAATTGTAAACGCCCGTTCAATAATAATAACCTAAAGATTCTTGGGTTTTCCAAGTCAAATTTAACATTTTACTGAAGTTCCTTCTCCTATGCTTGAGACTTTTACAGGGTGTTAAATGAGTTTTCGACAAGCCATTGCCCATGTATATGACTACTGATTGGTGGCGGGGAAAGTTTCGGTCGGTTCTTGAGTCTTCTCGTTCCTAATAGAGGCACCTATTAGCCGTTGACCTTCAAATATTGGTCTATATTAAAGCCGATTGTATTTTATTTCAAATATATATATCCTAGACTGAAAATTTAAAAAATAGTAACTTTTTGACTCCACAAATGAATCGATTTCATAAAGTTACTCCGGACACCATTAGTTGCATCAATTATATCTATGTGATAAGTTGCGCTTCCAAATGCTTTTGTCAAGCACTTATTCTAGTGCCGGAAATGTCTTTCCCTGGCATTATTTAATACCAGCGCATGGCCTTTCCATACCCATGCCTGTACAATTTTGAGATCTTATTTCACAGTTATCTATTTGGCATCAATCAATATTATAATAGTTTACGGTGCACGAGACCGGTAGGTCGTATATTAGACTCCCGCGACAGTCAGTGGCTTAGGAAGGTTTCTTGGATACCGGGGCTGGAGATTAATTTTGCGCCTCCATTTGTAGTTTTACGATCCCTCACCCCATGTTTGCCAATTTTGCATGTTCACGCAGGCAACGAGCGCCCGAGGAATAACTACCTCCCCGTCTGCTACGACCCAGTACCATAAAGCGTTTATAACTATGGAAAATATCTAAATTTACACTCTCGGACTTCTCGATCCCGACGAAATGATCGAAGCGAATGATAAAAGAACTACTCTCTTCAACGCGATCAACTACGCATTACAAATGCATCGATCATTCAGAATTGGACATGTGGGAGGGGTTTAATAGAGAGGGAGAGATGCGTGGTGTACATAGACATTAAGGATTTCGTCCAACCAAGCGACTTAAGCGCAAGCGTTTTACCTCCCTCTCTCTCCCCATTCCCATGATGGATACCAAACACTTGAGCCCCTAGTGGATCGGTTCCCAACTACGCAAGGTACTCACAGGCATATAGCGTCTCAGTATGTACACACACGCTGCTCAGGAGCGAGGTAATAGATATTGGTTGACCTGAAGACTTCCGAATTGAGGTCTCGTACTAACTAGCTAATGTTCGAGCACAGGATAATATTATGAAAGCGACATTGAAGTAAAGACAATATTTCAACGCAAATGAAACTCAATGCTACCAGATATTCGGAGAAGGAATTTTGGACGATAAAGTTTGAAATAATTTCTTATTTATTAATGTCATTACGAGCACAATAATTCTTGCAGGAGAAACTTTGGAACTATAGTCGAGGAGTTAGACACTGCATATTTTTCTGGGAAATGAAGAGCATTTATGGCTTTGAAGAGTTAATTTAATCAAAGGCGTAGTATTATAATAATTGAGCCAAAATTTTTAGTAATCCTCTCGAGAATTCTCTGACCCTGCGCTCGCCTCAAACCTATACCTCCCTATCCCCATGCTGGGTTGTGAACTTTTGTCCCACTGTAGCTCATCCGCTATCATCGAAAGCCCCCCATAGAATAATAGTTGCGGCCCCACGTGCAATTTGTCCTGAATCTCGAAGGCATTACCATATGGTTCGTCCGGCCTGAAAATACGTATGCGGATATTCTCGGATTCGCCTCATTCCAGACTCGAAGTTTATAGATGGGCCCACATGGCTTTCGTGCTAAAAAAAACTGATTCCCCCATTACCTTCCAATGAAGCAAAAGTATATTTTTGCTATTATTTCTATTGTAGCTTATCGTTTGAGGTAGGTTTTGGATGGGCACAGACTGGACATAGCTACACTTTTAACCCTGACACCCTACGGCAGTGAAACTGATCTTCAATTTCGCTAAATTTCTAGATCCCTTCATTCCGTGCAACATATATATTATTTCCTCGCCCTACTTCATTTACCACTGCTTTTTTCACTCCTAGAACCTGAATTTGGATGTGGCAGTACAGTGGGTGGAGCGCTTCGTTACTGACCAAAGGGCGCAAGTTCCTTTCCCAGTGATGCCGCTGGGCAACCTCAACTTCACCAATTTTGAGAGATTTTTAGGGGTACAATGTCTTCTTCGGAAACCACAGGCAGCACAGGGAATGGGACTGGTCCCCTTACCCTGAATTTTACACACCCCTGGGAGTAGTATTTAGGTGAGCTCTACCCTCAGGTAGCCAACTTGGCAACTGAACCAACTTCCAACCTAAACCGTTGATTGATGTGGTCTGGTGGTATCTGAATGTGTTTGTAGGCCGCAGCTTTCAGCCTATTATATGAATGACATTTATTTAGTCCTCGTCATATCACATTTCTGTTTTATCCTCGTTTCTTCCTATGGTGTTCTTTAATTACAGGAATGCTTAATTTTCATTACTTGATTTTATTTTGCATTTATTGAATTTATAGTGTTCATTATGAATTACTGCAATCTATTTTAACGTAAGGAAATCGTTCGAGGCAAGTGGAAGATAATCGTATTTCAATTGGATTTTTGAGGAGAAAAATAACAGTAAATATTTAGTTACTATAAGCAATGTATTTCCTCCAAAGAATAAGGATGCACTCGTAATTTTACGGAGCTCGTTTCGGAGGGAAATGAAATATTAGACAGGACAAGAACGCCACAGGATCAAAAGAGCTCAAATATTCATGTCGAGATTATAAGACAATGACCATAGTTTGTATTCAATATATTTTAGAGCAATCACAATTTAAATGTAGAGCTGCTAGAATAGAAAGAACAAGGTTCCTGCGACTGAATAGTGGGCGCCTAGATTCCTCTTTATCCGTTGAATATGTAGGTAAATATAATCGCACTGTCAGAATACATGAATTTGCATATTGTTTGCCCCCGGAAGGAACTGCCATTCCCTTAGTACCTGCGCTCACTACAAATGAATGGGTGCCCATTCCTAATAAAGACTACGTTGGGATTATGATTCGCTATTCATTATCTACCATGCACCTCCTCCGACTATGATTAACGTTAATAACCTCAGATTTCCGTAAATAATTTCAGGAAGCTAAGAACGTCCATTGCTTTCAGTAATGCATAATTATTTTCCACTAAATCAAAGCATCTACCTCTAAATTCATGTGCAGAGAGGGTAAAACAGAATTGTGCCTCATGCATCAAACTGTATTCCAGGGATTTATTTTTGCCATGCTGCAATCTAGGAGAATAAAATATCCTATTTCGACAATATACCTAAAGTGAAGCAATTTAAAGATTAAGAACTATAAATGGAACGGTTAAAAAACTAAAATTGAATCGAAATGGTCACATTCATGCATCTTCCATCCAGTACTTTTATTGTTAAAGACATAAATCTTCCAACTCTTGCCATTTATTCTGTCATTACCGCCTCATACAAACGGTGCATGATCCCTAAGAACTGAAAGTGTTGGCTGAGAGACTTGGAGGATTAAATTATCGAGGTCAACTATACAAGAATCATCTATGTTTAAAAAATAATCGTTCTTAAATATGAGAATATATGCCGAGTATACTAACGCGTGTTCTTACGTTTATCAAGGTTACCTTACTCCGCGGACACTAATTGTGATTGAACTACTGCGTACTGGCTCAGCGCACCTTTCTTTCTCTTCACGTTCCCCTTGCTGCTCTTTTCAGTAGAAGCTGCCCTCGTAAATCCTCCTTCCCTTCCACATTAGCCTCTCTCTCCCTTCATCCTTTGAGCCCCGTCACTCATCCCTTCTCACTCTTCGTCACTCCGTTCCTTCCCAGATCACCTCCAAAGCGCCCTTCTAAGCGAACCGCCGGAATTCCCTTCCCTTCTTAATTCCCTCCTTCGCCCTTTCATATTTTTTCCTTTTCTCAACACTTCTTCCCGTGAGCCAAGTTCACTCCCATTATGTCTTCTCCCTGTAGATCTTAAACCATTTCCGGTTGAGGAATACACTTAAATTACGTGTAGACCCATTTTCGGCTACCAAGTCATCACTTTGACATTCCTAGTCGAGGGCGTTTTCATTAGTGAAGTGCCATCTGAGTCATGATTGCTAACGAACACGGATCATCTAGTGACGCATATCAGGAAAAAAATAGTTACCGATGAATGGCGTAATGGATAATAATGTACTCCCGTCTGTGGCAGTATCGCCCATTCCCCATGGCACTACTTCCCAACATTTTCAGTCTGCCAAGCATTATACACATATGCACTCCCATTCTCTCATGTCTAAACAAAAAACTTTGGCTCTCAGCGGAACACGCAACAAAAATATTAGAATTAGTTGAATACATATCCTTCGGGACGCACGCCGACAGCGCACATCAGTTTGGTAGCGGTAGAGATCAGAAGCATTTCCAGTAAATTGGCAATAGGCTTTGTTCTAATTTAAACAGTCAACAAACGCTCATTAATGCCGACATATCCGCATGTATTCGTAGAAGGATGACCTGACCTCGAATTCTCTTTGCAGAGAGTAGTACTATCACAAGGTCAATTACCAATATCAGCAATGTTGGCCATGACAGGGTAGGAAAAATGTCAAGTTGGTAAAATAATAATCATTATCAGAAGAAAATCATGTAAAATTCATTTTATTCCTACAGAAACGACACATTCTACTAACATAGACTTCAATAATGTAATTAAGTACCTACAATAGGTATTTATTGCAGTAAAGAAAGCTTGCGTTCTGTAAGAAAAATGTATGAAATATTGGTATCAAAATTTATCCAACAAAATTGGCCCACCACAAAGAGCACGAGTTTCAAATTTTCTTTCGGCACTGTCGTTGATGAAGTCCCAAAAACGTTTTTAGAACCATTTTCAATTTATCTGCAATTCACTAAAATTAACAACCAACCCGATTCCGAAAAAATAGAAAATTCCGATAGAACAACTTTTTTCGCATAATTTTAAAAACGTATGATTCTAAATATTACTTTACCGAATAAAATATCAGAAACCAGTACCTTCTACTTAAATTTATATAAAAACTAATATTTTCGTATAATACTTAAATAATTCATAAATATACTCATTTGTAAAAGCTCTTCACTACTCTGTCTCCTCATTAAAGGCACGATGGCTGTGTTTCATGCAGAATGACAAATACAATATATTCGAAAATTTTGGATTAAAAACCATCTGAATTGTTATTTATTTATGCAATATGTTTTAAGAAATTATTGAAATTGTCTATATATTTTCATTGAATAATGCAAAATTCTCCAAAATATCAAATTATCACCATTTATATGATGTGCCTCGAAGCATAGTTAACAGAGCATTAAAATATATCTCAAGAGGTTAAATTTCATTAAAACCGTTAATACGAGTACGATCGTATTTTCTTAACCGTATCGTATTGAAGTACTTGGATCTTTGTAATGAATTTAAATGACGCAGTATGGGGTATTTCCATTCGGACTTACTCAAAACAGTCCACTGCAGTTTTAATAGCTCTTGGGATCTAATTAAATACGAACTAACTGAAAGCAATTTCCATCTTTGTTCAACCTCATCCCTCCCCTCGTGTAAATATTCCTCACACCAAGCTTACAGCGGTACCCCTCTTTATGTCCCAGGCAAAGGCATCAATCAATTGAACAATTTACCCGTCGTCTGCAATTTTAACCATTTATCTCCGCAAGGTCGCTAGATTTTTTCCATCCCCTTTGAAGCCCGTGAAATCATTAACTGAAAAAAATAACAGTAGGTGAGCAATTAAAAAAAAAGAACTTTATCAATTATACGCAAACATCGTTTTTATCGGAGATGCCACTAATTTTTTGCAGATGTCTATTAATTTTAAAAAAATTAATGTGGTCACGACTATTTTCTCTCTGTGGCACCCAGTCAAGTCAATTTCCTCAAATTAATCAATACACCAATGGAAATTTATATATCAAAATCCTTTCAAAAGTTTATGAAAGCGTTCGTTCGTCTTAAGGATTGGAATCAATATAACCTGTAATTGAAAACATGCAATATTTCACTCCAACCCTTTTGCAATAAATGTAATGCGTATGATTCAAATAAATGCTAGATTTTCAGATAGACAGACAGACAAGAAAGAAAAATTTATAACACCTGGGCTCGAGTCAAGCGTCGATGCTCTTGGGGCGAACAACTAATGTATACCTGATTTTCGTAGCAGTGGATCAATCTGGTTTCGAGAAATTACCGCTGGTAAACTTGTTCCACTGCCGATTGAGTGGTAATTCATGAAGGAGCAATACGTTAGGAATCTTCTAAACGGTTACAAACTGACCAAGGAATGAATACACGGAAACAGCCTCTTATTTGTTGTCACCGTTTGATTTTTAAATACGAATGAGTCACGAGGGGAAACAATTGTAGCTAGCTGAAGTCATTCAGACATTATTCATACATACCTTCGAGCATTGAAGAAAAAGAGAATCCACCCAAGTGACGGTGCTGAACTAAATGTAGCTTAATAATAACAGGTGACGATGTGAGCAGGTGACTCATCTGTCGCCTCCCAAATGCGAAAATTCCTTCATTTACTGGGCACAACTTCAATTCCCTAATCATTTAATATTTGATATTTCAATTGTCATTTTTTCTAACTATACTGATTACGTGGCGGTCACTGAGAACGTCACGCTAGCAGTGGAAGAATGTTTTGTTGCTAACGACCGATATTTGGTACATCGGCGGAATAATGCCGGATTCGAGGTCTTAGCGGCCAAGTCTAGTGGGCGTAGGTTTTCATTTATTAAATGGTCGAATAGTTATCTATGGCGTTGACTGGCAGTAAAATATCCTAGGCATAATATTCACATACATGTACGTTCCATAACGAGGCAAAATAGTTTTATTAAATACTGTTGCATGTATAGTTGCGTACAATTCAATTTTTTCAACTCCATCCGCATGAAGTCGTTATCAGCATCATACTGATTTACTTCCTAAACTGTGGGTACACAAGACGTAATGAAATCAAGCCTCAACTCCTCTAAAAAGTTAACCAAGTCTCCGAGGCTCTAGATATTCTGTCATGTCATAGATTTTATTCTGGGTTTGAAAGTCCGTGCACGTTCAATTGTTATGGGAAAAAATTGCTTTAACAAAGCCAATCAGTTATTTCTTCCCACTGGTTAAATGCAAGTGATGATGTGGGAAGAAGTTCGTTATTTTTCTAAATCGCGTAAAGGTTATCTCAATATTTACTATTCATAATCTTTAAAACAGTTTTTGGTGTAACTTGGTGGAAAATCTTCATATTGATATTTTTAAAAGTTTATATGGAAAAGCAAAGTGGTTTTATTTTTAAAAAAACGTCAATTCATAATCTTTCATAAGTGATTAAATCGAAAGTAGAAGCTTTTGTTTTGTGGAAGGACGTCTTATTTAGAAAGAAATAAGCACTTTGTGACTGAAAGTGTGGAAGTCACAAAGTGCTAATTTCTTTCTAAATTCTTTCATAAGTGTTTAATCAACAAATTATGTACGGAAATATAATATGAAATGTAAAAATAATTGGACGATCCGCATTTACCTACTGAGTGTGATTTAGATACGGCTGCTTTTTTGGCCTGGTTCTTTTACCAATTTTTAATTCCTGGCTCAATTAAATGTTTGCTAATGAAACTATCGACATAACCAACACACATTAAAGACCGTTTTAGCAAAAAATATGTTCTTTTTATGTCATGATTTATAGAATAAGCAACGCACTTTTTACTATTTTGAAAACAACAAGGTGGTATAATTACTTGACTGATTTGTTGAGAGACGGTTTTAAAACTGTTTTTCACTTAAACGTCCAATGAGATGCTGATAATTGTATGTTACTAAGCTTAAGTGCGATATAAGATTTTTCATTTGGAAAATGTTCTAATGTACATGATCACAGCGAATGCCACTAACACATCTGCATAAGCTGATGGAAATATGGATTTAGATCTTCTACATGCGTCCATAATCTGTAAAAGTATCCAGGGGTCAGTCCCGTGGTCTTCTATTGTCTTTCTCTCTCTACTCGCTTAAGCAACACCCAACGAATTTCCGATTCTCTCGAACCGTTCAAGTAATTTTCTCAATGAATTAAATCTCAAAAAACACGAAATTTTCAACGATAGGCGTGCTTTTACAAGGCGTATAGTATATTACACAAGGCGTTTTTGTGCATCGACTTTTAATTGGCTGCAGGCATAGGCGACATGTGGGCACAAGAAGGTACATTTAAAAAAGACCATTTTAACCTTTTCCGCTGTTGAGTGAAACTGGCATAGAACACCCATTTTCAGAGAATCTGATAACCTCTCTTGTGATTATAACGGTATTGAATAAGAATCGCCCAATATGCCGTGAAGACGTGATGTCCTGCCCATTCCCCCATACCCTCGGGTGGCCAACTTGGCAAATAAACCAACTTCCAACCTAAACCGTTGTTTGATGTGGTCTGGTGGTATCTGAATGTGTTTGTAGGCCGCAGCTTTCAGCCTATTGTATGAATGTCATTTGTTTAGTCCTTGTCATATCACATTTCTGTTTTAACCTCGTTTCTTCCAATGGTGTCCTTTAATTACGGGGATGCTTAATTTTCACTACTTGATATTATTTTAAATTTATTGAATGTTTAGTGTTCATTATGAATTACTGCATTCTATTTTAACGTAAGGAAATCGTTCGAGGCAAGCGAAAGATGATCGTATTTCAATTGGATTTTTGAGGATATTCTTTATGATACGAGTTTGAAAAGTGATGCGCAGGGTTCATGTAATAGCAAATGGAAGAAAATGGTAAATTCTAAGTTGACCAGGTAGAGTAAATGGTGTGAATTTGCTAATCCTGAACATTGGAAGAGAGTCTGTAAGCAAATATAATTAATAAGAGTGGAAAACTCAGGGAAAAATAATTTTTTTCCAAATCCAAATTAGTACTGATGACAAATGGGTAGGGCATTCTCGGGTCCTTTTCGCTGTGTATCCCATCTATATCCTCTGGATTAAAGAAATGGCACAATGAAGAGCAAGAAAACTACATCCATGATGACGTCCAGCGACTGTTATATTTCAGGGAGTCCAAACACTCGCGACTTGCCATGGAAGTTGCAAGGCTGGGATAAAGCGTGAATGTTTATAAATGGGGAAAGGCGTGGGGTTCGGGATGTGGTGAGTTTAAATATGCAGTCAGACACTCTCCCTTATTCAAGCCCGACCTCCCACCACACATCCACCCCCATTCCTCATTTTTTCTACTTAACCCCTTCCCTCTTCTCCTCCTCACACTGTCACTCTCATCCTCCACCACCCCCGCCCACCAAACGAAAGATTGCCATGATTCTCGTTTCGCTGCATTTGCACTTCATAAATCCCTAGCTAGTCGACAACGTGATGCATTTTTTATTATTTTCCCCTTTTTAGACTGGGAAAGAGAGCACGCGCATTAACAAGTTGCAACTGTTCTTTCATCACGTCCTCTGCCTTCCTCTTCTGACGACCGCCCTTTCTCCTCCCCTGCCAGTATCAATCCCAAATGGATCACTCGCTCTACTAAATGCTCCCATTTTTTTCATCCCCCATGAAAAAAATAGCAAGTATGCTATTTCATCGGTTATAAGGATCATGAGCAAGATGACGGAAAGCGCACTCTTCTCTAATCATACCCCTCTTCAGAAAATTAGATGGGAAGGTTTTATCTTTGATTCCATTTTCTAAGCCCCCCGATGATACCTTTAAAACCCTGAATTATCTCATTTTTCATGCGCAGACTGAGGGTTTTTCTGCGCGCATTTATCAATAAACTGTTGAAGGTTGAAGAGAAATGCCTAATGTTCGAAAGATAATGTAATTTCGAGCCACAAAAAAATATGAAACACGACCTTAGCGCTGAGAATATAGTTCGTTTGTTCAAAACTCAGATTTAGGCATCCACTTTTTACAAATTTAGACTACTTGGCGTTGTGGTCAATGCGATGTGAATATTCTACCCGAAACACAATGCAAATTAGTCGCAAATAGGTGAGACCAAAGCTGATACTAACTATCGCATATCAACTAATAATAGGATTTTAAATGTGAAATGAAAATCTCATTTCGCTGATTGTTTCCAGCAAACATTCTTCTTCGGACAACCTTTTCCTAATATGTGATCTTGTGCTTTTCCCGCGGATCTTCTGGGTGAAGACCACTCGGATTTCAAACCGGGTCGATGACTTCATTTTGCCCTCCGACGTTTCGATATGCGAATCTCCCAACGTCCTCAGGAATCCATGCCATACAGTCAAAATTATCCAGTAAAGTTTTATTTATTTATTTATTTATTTATCAACTTAATTGGGCGAAGTTGAGACTTATACTCCCTTCTTCCACCTAACCCCAACATTACAGCCATTACATTAAAGACAATTACATACAATAAAGCCCTAGCGGGAGGAAAATCCACCTTGGCGGGCATCGAACCCGCGAACTCTGAGTTGCCAG
Organism: Hetaerina titia; assembly: GCA_037158775.1. NCBI lineage: Eukaryota > Metazoa > Arthropoda > Insecta > Odonata > Calopterygidae > Hetaerina > Hetaerina titia. The sequence goes on along the minus strand of CM073771.1, from coordinate 76,000,991 downwards.
ACGTTGACCCAGCCGGTCATCTCCGAGTGGGACAATTTGACAAGTCGGGCGTAGTCGAGCAGAGTATCAAGTATGATCAACTTATCCACTCGGAGTAATTGGAACTTCTTTGACAATCTGAGGGATAGCAGGATCAAATTTTCGAAGAAGCAGTTCTAATCCGGCCACATAGCAATAACTTGAACAGGGACACCAGCTACAAAATGAGAAGATTGTGGGAGCATCTCCTGTAGACGAAAGAGAACATACTGCTGTGTAGGGGATAGTGGGAGTGAACGGCGACCAATCAGCAACCACCTGAATTCCTCTAAATAGTACATAAACCGGCCTTAAAAGTTTTACCTGAGTAAATCCGATTGATGGTAAACATAGAGGAATAGCAACAATTTCGTAATTAGAAAATTTTATATCAGTGAAGTTTTAAGAGTGCTTATCTTGGTACAACCAATGAACAATGTAACTGTTAAATAGCAAATAAAACGTTTCAAAAATTCGACGCGATCATTAACCTCAGAATATGTTCCATGCTATCCATTGGCGTTCAACATGCTTTACACAATGCAACAATTTCAGGGAGTAAAAATCATTCGCCTTGACCGGGATTGATTTTTACTCTCTGAAATTGTTGAATTGTAATGCACACGTAGCGGATGACTCCGTTAAAGTTACTGTTGCGGCATCTCCCGCAGTTTCTTGAAATTTGCTTTACACATTTTAATCCTAATTAAACTTGTCTTTACACATTGGAATCCCATCAAAAAAGTGAAATGAGATAAGAAGGCATATTTCACGATAAAACTCTTGAAGTATTTTTGGAGTATGTTCCATTTTAGTGAGGGAAATATGTCATCACATGATAAAGGGTTATCAATTCGAAGAATTGTTTATTCTCAGCCTTCCGGTTACCTGCTAGCATGTTTATTATCTACGTTGACTTCTTAACAGTATCTTTCATCACACACCTCTCGCATATATTTCTTTATCTTTATGCTTCCCTCATCTAATTTCTTCAGTAAATCGTCGTGCCTCAGGTAATGTCCAATTAGATTAAGTTCAACAGATTCAGGCTTAAGGTCGTGGAAGTTCTTCATAATGAATATAAGGAGAGTTTGCACTTTTCCACGGATTTATTAACAGATTTATTTTGTCTTGTACCTGATGATGACTCTGTGAGTTGAAACGCGTCGTACGTTTTAATAAATCTGTGGAAAAGTGCAAACTCTCCTTATATTCATTATGAAGAACTAATAAAAAAAATAATAATAATTTTAATAATAATAATAATATTCATTCCAATTAGATTGTATAGAACAGTGGACAAATACATTGCCTTCTTCATTTAACGAGCTTCCCTCTTATTCGTCTAAATGCCCCAAATACCTCACTAGAAGCTTCTCTCCTCAACAAGTCTTCGAAATGTTTCTTCAATTATCGTCCCCTCAATCCAATATAATTTCATAACTCTACCAAAAAACTACTCTTTCGTTGCTATTCATATTCTTATCTCCATTTCTCTTATTGTGCATGTCCTCACAACCGTGGGAAAATTAAATTTCATGTTTTATCAATGAACCATTTTATTATGTCAAAGTTTTCTGTCCGCCATTATCAGTTGTTTCTTCTGATTGATATAAGGCCCTCTTCTTCCTTCTTCCTTTATTCTCCTTCCATAGCCAGCGAAAACGTTGCCCAAATAGGAAAATTTTTCCACGTTTCAGTGTCTTTTTATAGTGTTATTCTAACCTTATCTTCCATTAATTTGTTCCTTATCTTAAAAATCTTCCTCCACCCTCACGAATGCAATAAAGGCTCGTTGGTTTTTGTAAGTTTTTCTTTATGATGTTTCAGAGCAAGAAAATATTGTCTTCTTTCTCTATTTCTAAATTCAAATTGATTGTCACTAAAGGACCCCCCCCCCCCGCTTTCCTTCTAATTATTTGGTAGTTATTCTTACTCACTCTGATTTAAGGATGATTAAATTCTACTTATGTTCCATGGGTATTTTTCCTCTAATATGCATTCTTGGTTAATGCCAATTAAGTAATAAAAACTATGAATCCGCATCAAGTTATTAAATATGTATCCGCAAAACAAGTTTTCATTTTACTATCCGGTTTCAACATATCGTAACATAAGGTGTGACTTTCTTTTGCTGTAATCATGAAGTGGAATGGAGCTATTTGTGGACAGTGATGAAAGGTGTACTTTACCTCATGTTCGGAATTTTCGACGGCCAAATCTTATCAATAAATCTTATTGTAAAGCTTTATCAGAAGTTTATTTCATAACTTCCCATTAGTTCGGAGGGTAATTCCGAATTTTTAAAGCCTAGTCCGTGCCGAAAACTAACAAATTCATTAATTCTTCGCAAAACTCTTACTTGATTATGCAATCTCATCCTAATCAACGTTATTCTCTTCTTCCAGTGTTCTGAGCTTACTCCGGCGTTGTACGTCGTAAGGATTCTCCGAATGCTTTTTCCACCTGTTTTGTTTACCTTTATCTTCATGAGAAATGTCACCGTCACTCTTCCAAATAGCATTAACCTACGATCTAGGCTCATTAAATTAGAGTCTCACGGTTCTGAGAGCTGCTTCAACTTAACCTTGGACGAAGTTATGCTGCGCTTCTTCACGCAGATTCTTAATCCATTCTCCCCGAGATTTGCTCGCTTTTGTTTAATTTCATTTCTTAACCTTTGTTAACATATTGGCTTTCTTCAGTTCTTTCTTTTTTGCTTCCTTCTATTTGCTCAATTGTCTCACCCGAGATCCACATGTTTCATTTCCATAGGTTTTCTTTTGTGCCGTAATTTATTTCGGGACTTCAAATAATCCACTCTTCATACCTTTCCATTTACTCCTATCAACGCTGAATTTCTATGAACCTTACATCTTTTTTCCCACGTTGAAATGTCCTCTCAATTTCTGTTTACATTTATGAATTTCTAATCGGGTTTTCATCGTTTCTTTTAGATTTTTGGATGTATTATTGACTTTTACTGACGCTGAATAATGGCCGCTGCCGATGTACGAGTACAGGTATAATACCTGGTAGCCATTAAAGCCATGTACTTCATTTCTTAATCACTGTTTCACAAGAAGAGAGCACAATTGTGTATCCTTACAACTCCGGCCATCTTCCGCGTATATATCCTTCATAAAAGGTGTTGAAATAGTATGTTTGCCTCCTAGAATATGTACTGTTCAGGTAACTCGAGATCATTTCTCCATTTTTTTTATTTCCCTCCCTTTGTGCACATCTCTCAACTATTATACCTTATTGACCTTCCCCCAGGATTGAATTCCATTCCCCAAGGATAGCCGGATAATCTTCTCCCTTTAAACATTTCATTTTAGCGAAACTATTATTGTACGCATCCTCCACTTCGCAATCATCGTAGTCTATCGAAGGCATAGCAGGTTATTGCAGGTAGGTCGTAACTTCCATTTCATCCAAAGACCAAGTTCCTTGGGCCGTTTCCATCCATTCACCCACAACATTCTAAACCCATTCTCTTAATCTCTGCCTTTCAATTCTCTACGGTCCCACTTGCACGCATTACATTCAAGCTTCCAATCCTATTACGAATGCACATTTGATATATACACTCTCTTACTGCTAGACCTCTTCCGATGATTGAACTTGATAACCGTTTACTTCCATAATATTTTACTTGAGTTTCGACTTATCTGTTATTTGAGTCAATAAGAAGTGAAAAAGAAACGTTGGTGCGCTGCTGCTCCTATAGATGTATCAATGTGGAAGTTTCCCGTTGTCCTCCACATTGCGGTAGTTCGGCCGTTAAAGTAATCGTGACCATTAACCTGCGGTAAAGTGGGTGTAGCCGCAACAACCTCTTGGATCTCCACCTTGACTAGTATGAAGTGGGCTGCTGCACCCTCCTATGGGTAAGATCGACTATTGCGTGGCGGCAGCCACTCACAAAGAGACGGCACCTTTGTAAAGATTTCGCTGAATGTTTAGAGCATTTTAACCATGGATGGATTTCCACATCCTCCCAATACCGCCGCTTATTGACCACGACTGCTTTTTTTTCGAGTACACCATGCATATTTCGAAGCTAGCCTATATATCTATAGGTCGATTTTGTTCCAAAAAATTTATGGACGAACTCGATAGCTTAAAGCTCAGTTAAAGTAGGACATACGTATGGTACAATGTTAGATCAGAAGTAGTCGGATTCTTAATTATTCATGCAAATTATACACAATAAGTGATTATCATGTGGTATAAAAACCGGAAATTTTCCCTTCCCACTTGTGAATTTACAGAATAACCGTTTGTAAAAAATACTTTGCTTTACAACTTTACAATTACTATGCAAAGAAACAGACTTAGCATTCAGTTATTATTGAATATAGAAAATTTTGGCACTTACATACAGAGCCACTTAAAGAAAATTTGCATTGGAACTATGTTTCTGAGGATAAAGTAGTATATTTATTCTTTTGCGAAACTGGCATCTCAAGGATATTTTCACTACGAAATTTAAAGAGGTTTCGTTTTTATAGAGAAAATATTCTAGCTTTGGAGTACGTCAAAATTTTAGTCTTCCATTTTCAGCGTCCTCGTCCTTGTTTCATAATATTTTCTTTCGCGATGCTAAAATTTATCCGGGAAATATGTCTAAAAATGTTGGCCATAATTTTGATTACCTTTTGCAACTTTTCTAGTGTATTCGTTTCAGTTTTATTTTGGTAGAAAAAATTTCTTTCCGATTTTTTTCCGACATGATGTAGTCCCTAACGTAACTCATCTGATAGCGCTTTGCTGTCAAATAAATACCACTCCAACTGCGAGACTTGTTCTGGGAAAGTAGAGGAAAATTCTAATAATTTTATTTCAAGTCCGAAGAAGGAGAGTTTTGTGAAGAGGTAGCTCTCTTCCAAAAATATAAAAAAAAAACGTGTCAATAAAGCGAATAAAGTTACAAACGCTGCCTCTTGTACGAAAAAAAAGGAATTTTCCATTTCCTTCACCTTCCCAACTTCAAATTGATTAGATTTTCTGTTTGGTTTGGTGAAATGATTTTTTGATGGGATGGCTTCTAAACAAGTTAGCTTCCCGATCCGCCTTCTCTGTCTCTCTCATCCCATCTCCGTACCCCCTTTCCTCGTCAAACTTCCACTTCTTCCCTCCCTCCTTCGTTCTCTCTCTCTCTCTCTTTCCCTTCCCACCCACACGATTTCTCCTCCGTGAAAATAAAATCGAGTTGCTACCTAGTTGGGGGGCCGAGGAGGAGGAAAAAAATGCGAGCAATTACATTTTGAGCATGAAACCATGGAATTACCCGCTTTCAGAATACCCTTTGCACACCCATCTATTCAGCAACTCCTGCCGCGTCCACAACGCGGTCATGACCCTCGCGCACTTCCTGATTTTGAACAAAATATGTCCCCTTCAAAAAAAAAAACAATAAGAGCGTCATGGAAGTTTCCCAAAAGTTCGTCACGTCTTGAGACGAAGTCCGATGGCTTCGACGTCGTGGTTTCGTCGCTGTCGCCTTTTGTCGCCCTCTAAGCCCGAGACCTCAGAGAGTCAGTTGGCAGAGTGACATCAGAGGCCGGAACGAATCGATTGTTTTCTCTAGTTATCACGACTTTCGAATGCATTGTGAATTTCGAGGGCGTTCGCGAGAAATCCAATTTTTATCTGCTAATGTAAACATTCTCCGACGCTGCGTCATCAGCCAAATGATGCGGGTGACTTCATGCAGCTAAATATTTTCTTAAAACCTTGGTCTGCTTGGTTTCAGTGAGAACCGTATCGATGAAAAGACTGTGTTGCAAAGAGCGATTCAGTGTAAAACTTAAATTTGGCCTTCATTTGACATATATGCCTTTAACCTTCCTTTTTTTTCCAAACGAATCTCAGATACAGCAATGTGAGTAGACTAAATCCACAAGTAATGGTGAACTCAGTTATATTCACATGTGATTAGCAAGACATTTTGGTACACTTGCCAAAATATACACATTCAAGAACTGCATCTTATTGCTTGCTCTTCGTTCCATTCCATCCACGTTTACAGCGTGGTAAATTTTAGATAACTGCCACGATCGTTATTATGAGTAGTCCCACATTCGTTGGCTGACCTCAAACCTGTGTAGCTATATTGTACCAAGTAAGTTTTGAACGGTTTCTAGCGCATACACCCTAATTCAAAACAGCATATTTTTCTCAGCATTATATATGTTATCTCCCCACATTTCCTATCTCCACTCATGCAGTCCAAGTCCAAAACCCATATAATTTTCCACCAACTTTCTGACTGATTTAAGAATCATCCAAAACACACAGACGGCAAACTGTTCCCTTATAAAGAAACCTTTCTTGCGGAGAATGTTCAATAAAATTTGATCATAAATGTTTTATTCGCATAATTTATTGTGCAACCATTTAATTTTATGATATGTTGTTAGCTTAATGTGTGGTGAAGGTTTCACTAATTTCATTTCAGCATTGCGTCTGTGCCATTAAACTAACAGATATATCATAAAATGTAATCAATTGACTATAAATTATTTGAATAAAACATGTGCGTTCAATCATTATTGAACTATCCTCGTTTTTCTTTGAATTTCTCCAGGCCACATTATTTCTGTTAACATCATATTTAACGATTGAAGTCATTGTCCATATTCTTCTTCATCCAGCTCATTCCACCTGAGCTACAACTTAAAAACTTCATATAACTCGATTCTTATTTCCTAAAGATGAACAAAGGGAAAGCAAAGCAACGCTCCATATCATCTTTTATTTACGCCTTCAACAGAGTGTGATTCTTTTCCTAGTGTAGTTCTCCTCTTACTATCTTCATTAGTGGTTCCGTCCAACTTTCTACCACCAACCAACTATATATACATATATATGTATATATATACATATATATGTATATATATACATATATATGTATATATATACATATATATGTATATATATACATATGTATTTATACATTTTTGGTGAAATGGAGCGAAAGGAAAACAGATGAGGAAGTACTGGAGATGGTGGGTGAGGAGAGGGGTTTGTTGAGAGAAATCCTATGGAGGCAGGAAAGATGGATGAAAGGTGTATTGAGCGGTAGTGGAATGTCGAAGAAGGTAATAGAGGGGAGAATGTTAGGCAAACGAGGAAAGGGCAGGAACAGGATAAGGATGTTGGACGGGATGAAGGGAGGGAAAAAGTACAGAGAGATGAAGATGGACCTGATGTAGAGTAGGTTGCTGGATTGGGTTTTGTTTGGAGTTCCAAAATATTTATTTGATAGTTGTGCCTATCCAAAAACCTACCTTAACCGGTAGACTACCTAATAATATATATATATATATATATATATATATATATATATATATATATATATATATATATATATATACTATCCAGCTACACAAAATGTCACTCATTCATTTAGTAATTCCTTTCAAATTTATTAATTAAATGACCCTTCTTATTTCTTGACAATCCCCATATTTACTATTTATTATAATTTTTCTTAAAACTTTGCCACTCATATTTTCATACTGTAAAGCGCAGAACATTCAAAGAAAATTTTGCCTGACTGTCTAGGGAAGATTTCTCGTTCTGACTATGACTTCGAAAGCCCATCATCTTTTTCACTCCCTAGGCTCAGCCCCCATGTCTCTTTTATCGTTTATTTAACAGGAGTATAAGAATGAAAGCTTGAAAGACAACTCTAATTTAAGACCAATTACATCACTCCGTCCTAGAGAATATCTGTACCAGCGATATGAGGTATTTTATAGACAGTAAGAAAGTAAAAAAGTCGAACTGGAAAGGGTGGATTATGTTCAACGGAGCTGATTTTTTATTCACGATATTCTAAAATCAGGAGAAAGAAATACCGATTTCTAAACGGTTTTTTCTTTATTTCAAGCAGGCTTCTGATAAGAACTCTGGTCATAAACTGCTACGCAATATTAAATTTTATGCCAGAAATATATGAGTGGCATACATTTCATTTTGAATTTTTTCTCACCAGAAGCAGAAAGATGCCATTGATAATACGAACTCAAAAGAAACAGAAGTGATATCCAGTATTCCTCTCCAGATTTTTATGAGGCCCTGCTAGACCCATTACCAACTGAATAAATTCCCGGTGAAGTAACAACATTAGGCTATTCCGGCGAAGTACATATAGCTCTTACACCGAGAAGTAATGACCTATGAAGGTGGCGAGTTTCTCTCACGAGATTAAGGCAATGCATAAAAGTGTTAAAAGAATTCAGATTGAAATTACATATATCTTAAGCAAAGGAACAGTGAAGAATGTTAAAAAGAAAAATATGAGAAACATTTTACACGGAAAGGATTAGTGTTAATTAAAAAAAACTAACAATCAGAACAAGTTAAGCATCTTTGAGTCGTTATTTCCCATGAGGAACACAAATAAAACACGATTCCGCCACAAAGATACTTGCCTTAATTGGATAGGTTGTTAGGAAAACCCGATGAAAAAGTAAAGATGAGATATTATTTGACAGCAGTGTCAAAAACCGTTATAGTTTTAATATTTACTTCGAAAATTTCAATTTTAATTAGAGTATCCATTAAGAAGGACGGGAACCCCTCTAATATTGCAAATAGCATGTGCGAATAATGTTTTTAGTCCCGCACAGGCTATCCGAACGGTACTCTTAGCACAATACCAAAGTTAGCAGATACCAAAAGTTGGATTTAAATACTAGTTCTTCCCTTCCGTCACTAACGAAGACAGAAAAACCAAGTTTTAAAAAGCGGCAGTACCACAATAGCACAGCAATATTAGTGGCAGGCCCTGACATGTGGACATAAAATATAGTATGAAATAAGAAAATTGTATTTAATTGTAACCAATGTGGTCAGTCTCATTTTTAGTATTAAACAAAGGTAAAATAGTTTGGATGGAGACGCCAAACAGATATTTTTCACTCCTTTTGTGAAAACTTCAAGTTAAATTCTAAGGACAAAGACGATAACTATTACAACAATTTTACACTTAATAAGAAGGGAGGAAAGAGGTACACAGAGATGAAGAGGGACCTGATGTAGATTAGATTGCTGGTTTGGGTTTTGTTGGGAGTTACAAAATATTTATTTGACAGTTTTGTCCATCCAAAAACCTACCTTAACCCCGTAGATTACCTAATAATAATGAAATGTTAAGCTTACCAATCTTGTGAATTCAAATGAAGGCATCCAATGTTATCAGGTGTGATGGAAACTCGAGACATTTTCCAGGAACTCTCCGGTGAGCATTCTGAAATCAAAAAAAGATTTAAATGAGATAGTGCCTTCGCCAACAAAATGCATTCCCATCGGTTGGATACCATAGTCGGGTTGTGCATGTTAGTAGAAATTATTCGGCCGAAAGACATTAATTTACAAGAAAAATGCAGAAGTCACACCTAAATAAAGGCGACAGTGATATATATAGAAAAACCAACTTTGAATTTTCACAAAATGTTTACATGAGAGTTGTGTCCATCCAAAAACCTACCTTAACCGGTAGATTACCTTAAAAAAATATACTTAAATTCCACTTAATAATGAATATTGTAATAGTTTTTTGCTTCTAGATACCTTTACAAGTTTCTAGTGTGCCGCGAATCTCTTAAGCCTACTCCTTAATTAATTGATTATTTTTCAAGTCTCTTATCATTGGTCTCAGTGAAGAGTATTTTCGAAACCCACGAATGAAGCAAGAAAATCTAATGACCAACTTTCTATGTGTATTGCTATCGATATTACTATAGTAGCATTCTTCCACTATTCAGCAACCATTTGTATTCGTGTACAATATTTGTAACTCATTCATCTGTTTGTGATTTTTATTACCATCGGTGAAATTAAACATGTTAAATTCTTTCTCTCAACTCAGTTTTAATGATTTTTCTCTTCCCCTCTATATTTTAATCATCTTTCCAGGAACTTTCTTCTTCAAATCTTTTTGTATATATCGTTATAACTTTTTCCTCTGATGCTCATGTTATTCTATTTAGATTAAGAACTTCCCATTTTACCTCTGCTGTTCTCTCTGTGCAGACCTTTCTTTAATTTAAATTCCATTTCATTGCTACTGAATTTTGATTCGAATCAGCCTGGAATAAGCCAGCTCTGGAAACTGTTATGGTAATAAGCGACGCTCTTCCTGAAAATGTTTGTAAGTGTAATATTATAATATTGCTGTTTTCCATAAATGTGTTTGTTTTAGAGAGTATTACATTCTCATATGAGGAGAGCTTTCCCCTGGCTGTTTACCGTTCACTTCTTTGGAGAGCCCCGGGTATGGGTGCAGTTTTCTCCAATGATTAAAGAACGATTACTGTTTTTCTTTTCCCATGAAAAAATAAACATGGGTTGATTATATATTTATTTTTAATGTAGGATAATATTGTTGTGACTTCTTCAGTTTGATAAAATCGCAACTCTTTATTTTTACCATAAATTTCTTTTCGAATTGTGAAGTTTCCGTATTCAAACTCTGTTGGGTTAATCTGTATTGAGTGACTATGTATTTGCCTGCTTAAATTTACAAAAAAAGAGTATAATTAAAGCCTTAAAGCAATCATTTCCTCACAATGAATTTTAAAATTGTTGGTATATCTCTATTCCATGGGAGGTATTCTTGCATGTAATGTTTTACATCGTCGCATGTCCAAAACAAAGCCTCTAGCATGTACGTAGAGGACCCTTATCAGAAAATCTGGCTAAATACTCCAATGTCTAAGGTATAAATTAAAACCACCTCATGGAAATAATGTTGCAGCAGTTGATAGCAAAAAGGGATTAAGAAACGTGCTACGGGGTAAAAAAAAATCGGAGTTAATTCATTATTCATTTATGGGGATGTATGTAAACGCGATGCCATCATTAAAGTATGAACAACAATTTCTATTAAATGCGCTCATTAGCATTCAGATCTTGTAATGCTATACGGCATGATTATCGCTGAAAGTTTTGCCATGAGCAGTAGAATTTTTCCACTTGGGAGGTTATTTAAATGGTCACCAAAATTCTTCACGTTCGAAAAATATGCACGGGCGAATTTTTCCTCGCTACCTGTACACGCATTTTGCTCAATGCTCTTCAGCGGTTCTCTTATACGTAAGTCATGTTATTACCGATGAAATTTAAATAATAATCCCCAGGAAGACTTACACGAATATTTCTACACTACAGCACTTCAACAAAATAGAGGCCCAAGAACATCTCTGAAAGAAATTGGAAAACTACTGGCGACAAACTCAGACACTATTGAAAAATTCCCGAAAGAAAACATCCAGGTCAGTGACGAAGACAACGTAGGAGTAAGAAGAAGAAAAGCCTACGCCAACCAACTTTGAATCAAGATAAAGTGACATTGAATTGTATTGTATTATAACCAATTAATGTATTATTGTGTACATATAATATGTATGTGCAATAATTATGTAATATGTTGTGTATGTCAATTATGTATTAATATGCAACTTTGGGGGTTGAGACAAAGGTACCACAAAACTACGTAGTTGAGTGAACAATATAGTATAAACTCAGAGGGATCAACTGCAGGCGAGGGGAAGCGGACTAAGCACCTGAAACCCTTCAAATCCGTATAGTCTCTCTCTCTCCCTCTCTGTTGAAGGAGCACTTCAGCAATGCCACAGTGATTCTGAATAAAGAAACAGTGCCAACCCGAATTCTTGCTAATGAAACCGCGAAAAGCGGTTCTCCTTCGACGCTTCAAATCACCCGCGATGCTCTCCGGTCGACAGTCGCGGCACGGTGCCGGTACCGTGGGTTCCGAAGTGGCCCTCAGCCGTCGGACAGGGGGATTTCGATGAGAGAGAGAGAGTCGTCTTTCATTTCTAGGGTGCATTTCGAGTTGAAGAGGATGAACCCGTTTGGAAGGGAGAGATTGGGAAGTCAAGGGATTTGTGGTGATGTGGTGAGGAGCGATTGAGTAGAACCGTGGAGCTGATGGGGATGCAGGCGAGGGGAGGTCGAGGGAAGTGGCGTACAGGGTGTTCCTCTTTCTGGGGCGAAGGGGTGTGCGTGTTAATCGAATGGAGCGAATGAGATGAGGGGTTTGGATAGACTGTAGGGAGGAGGAGAAGGGGACGCGTGGACGCTATGGATGGGGGCGGAGGGATGAGAAAGCGAAGGGAAGGTAGGGCGAGGATGGAAGAATTGGGAAGAAGAGGGAGGGGACTGATGCGGAAAAGAAGTTGGTTCCATCGAGGAGGGGGAGCGCAAACTTCGGACGAAAACACATTAATCTTTGTCCTAAGCGTTGCATGCATTCCTAATTCGCTCCCCGTTGTTTTAAAACCATTAATGGTTTTTATATCAAGATTTATTCGCAAATGAAAGCAATTAATTATCGTTCTGAATCACCGCTCCTGCATTACTAAAGATTTCTCTCATGCTCTTATGCCGATAAAATTAAAAGGCACTTAAGTTATTTATTAATTTGTGACGGATAGGAAATTTCTCGAGATGCAAATCAACAGTGCAGCGGTTCGGCGAAATATTGGGGCAATTTTTTGCTCAAAATTGGCGAAGTTGTTCAATGGTACTTTAAAATAGACCATCTGTTCTTATGATATATTATGGATTTGGGAGAGCTATTTTCTATTGTAGCCTAACGTGCTAGAGTGCATTTGCCTGACTGGATATTCAACTCAGTTAAGTACCACTCTCCAACGGGTTCCTTACGAAATACTTCGTAGAGGGATGCCATTTTTACCATCATGTACATACAGGGTTCGTCCGGAAAATAAGTGTACTGAGCTCAGGAAAAAAAATTTATTACACTTTTACATATCTTAAGCTAATATTCCTCAAAATAGGGGAACCTTGTGAGTCGATACACTTGTTCCAGCGGCGTTCCCATTCCTGGAACGCTCCCGCGAAGGCATCATCGGGAACCTCTCGAAGACACGTCGTCACGGCCTCTTTGACGGCGTCCAAAGTCCCGTATCGCGTTCCTTTCAAACTCCTCTTTATCTTGGGGAACAGAAAGAAGTCCGGTGGTGCCAAGTCCGGGCTGTAGGGCGGGTGCGGCAGCGTTGCCACGCCGTGCTTGGCCAAGAAGTGGCCACGACCGACACGACAAGCGCGGTGTGAGACGGCGCATTGCCGTGATGCAGCCGCCAGATGTTTTTGATGGACGGACTCGGGCGACTCGTTTTCGAAGCCTGTCGAGCACTTGGACGTAAAATGCAGCATTTACAGTTTGTCGTTCAGGTACAAATTCGTAGTAGACGACTCCCCTTTTGTCAAAAAAGACAATGAGCTTAATGAACTTATTTTCCGGACGAACCCTGTACATCTATACAGTGATCTCGTTATACATGCTTGCAGATTTCCCTATGTTCCCTTACTTTAATAAATATTTATTTCCCTTTAGCTCTAGAATGATATAAATTGAAGATCGTAGTTCAGCTACAATTATTTCATGGTGACTCATTCCTACGTTGTCTCGGGATCATTTCCTGTTACTAAGAATCATACGTATAACATTAGTCAAGTATAAAAATCTCAAATGGATTTTATTTCTACATCCATTGTTTTAATTTTCGCTTCTTTATTAGTCGCTGCTCTACTTGCTTATGAAAAAATTGGCGCATGAAATCAAGCCACTATTCTCCGAAGAAATATATAGAAAAATACTTTAGTATTTTGGAGAAAGTAATGCTTGCCAAATTGTGTGAGAAGACCACTAACCATCATCGTCCAATGCGTTAAAGGGATCAAAAACTTAATGATTTCACTCAGTATATACATCTACATAAATACCCTGCGAGCCACCAAAAAAGGTGTGTGGATGGATATAGATTGCTGGTTTCTCCCGAGAGAGAAACTAGATAAGGAAGTTGAGTAGGAAAAATATGTGACAGTTTTTATCTTTTGTTTAACAGGGTTATGTGAATCATAACCAAGAAAGACTTTATTGGAAACTCTTATTGGCGCGCTCGTGAGATCGCTTAGTGATTAAATCAATTGGTCTGAAATGCTTATGGCTATCTTTATAAGGAAAACCATTAATTGAAAACGATCCATGAAAGATTTTTAAGCTACACCATTTGTAAATGTACACGAAATTGGCACCAAATTACTAGAGAGACCACATGATAGCAGAATACAACTTTGTATGAACTCTGATATTATTTTTTATTAATCAGGTACAATTATTTTTCACTCTCTTTCCTCTTAGTTAAAACTTAAATTTTTATTGCTTTTTATTTCGTGCTCCCCAGGCATTATATGCGTTTTCATATGTCATTAGTGAATCCGTATTCCTCCTAAGTTGATATTTGTTTCGACAGATTCAAGTTTTTGTCCAAAATTGCTCTTAGATTAATAAAGTACTCCCTCGCCAACTGTGCATGGTGAAGTTACATGATTTGAATGTTCTAATGCCCAAAAGGGTTGAGAACTTGGTTCTTATTTGTATTTGAATTGTAGCTTACTCGTACATAAGCACCAAGAGAAGATGATGTGCCTTGCTTCTCGAGGATCAATGCCTTCTGTTGCACACGCACTCATAACCGTGTTCAACAGATAAATTAAAGGAAAACTCCCATAGCCGTAGTACGTGGCACCACGCGTCCCAAAATGACAGCTAAATTTGTTGTGATGGTTAGTAAATAAAGAAATTCCACGGCAGTGAATTAACATAACCTCTCAACCAGAATACCCTTCTGTGGTGGTTGGTGGGAATGTTATTTCTTCGACAGTGACCAACTACAGACACACACACTCCACCCAAATGGGTTCCTTCGCAGGGGCGGAGAAGGGGGGCGTTGTAGGAGGGTGGGCGGGGCCCCCCTACAACGTCCCCCATTACCGTCATTGGTTCCTCCAAATATTTTCCTTTCCTCCTCTTCTTCAGCTTAGTGTGTACGACATTGAAAGTTTGTCCGTTTCCTGATTCACTTACAACCTTCTATTGCAAGTGCCTATCTTCCTTCAGTTCGCCGAGGAGGGCCACTTCGTGGCCGAAATACGCCTATCCTACGCACACCCTCGTCTTTCCCTGTTTGTTGTTATTTCTTGACATTGCTCAATTTGAGTCATGTTTTCCTAGTAGTGAGGCTCTTTTTGAATGTGTGTTTTCCTGAGTTCTCCAGTGAGTGTGCCAGCTCTGCCAGTGGTTGTCCCATGAGCGGAATTTATTCCAGCAAACAGTCGCGGATAGTGAGCCTGTTCTCATAAACCCAGGTATCCTTAACGGAGTCCCTTAGACCCTGTTAAGGATCCCATTTCGGTTGAGTTAGCTTGTCTGTAGATAGTCATTTCCCACAAACCATCACAACAAAATTTAGTCTTCTTTTTTGGAACGAGTGGTGCTAACTTATTACGGCTATACGATTTTTCCTTTAAAATGTTATTTTACGAGACCGTAGGGCTCAAATTTCCTGCATTCTACAGAGATTGCGCCAAGTACGATATCTAAAGAAACGTAATTTCCAGTGCTAGCGAGGGATTACGAGTTTTGTTTTCAACTATTGGTCTCTTTTTACACTAAAATAGCATTAAAATGTGATCTATATTATAATACAAAGAGCTAAGTAGAAGGTGACGTGATCAAAGAGTGCACCGAGGATTTTTTATTTTAACGTATCTGCTTTTTATATGTTCTTTGCTCGAGAGTTCCAGTAAAAATATTGGACCCGCCCAGATCCTTTTACTCGCGCTTACGTTTTATGTTTGCTTAACTCTGCTGAGTAAGCTTTATCGAACGCAAGAGCACAAAGAATAGCCATAGTCACCTGATGATCGGTCGCCGCATAAAAAAAAATAGTTCCACCATTATCTTGGAAGCAATTTATCTTCCATCACTTTCTAAAGCTTGCATTCTCTTTTATCGACCAACTTTTTTTTTAGCCTTTATGGATGAATAATATTCGTGGTTTTCTAGCTTCTCCGCTACGATGAGTTTCAACGGGAGTCTGCTAACTTGCACTTACATAAATCGTCAGCTGCTCAGTAATAGCGTGAGAAAAAGTGATTGCCGTTGTACTAAAGATACGTATTAAAAATGAAATTCCTCACTAGGTCATAAACATTATCTTACTTTGCGATGGAAGGGGAAATAAAACACTGAACAGGTGTATAGTGGAGCAGCAAGAGGCGTCACTCATCCCATTCACGACTCGGAACTACCAGACTCGGGGAAACTTTCCGTGAAGTTGGAATGTAAGTTATAAAATATTCTAGTGCATTCGTTGGCTTCTGTCCCATACAAAAGCTATGCGTGACTCGCGTTTTAAAACTAACATATTAAGATCAAGGAGATACATACGAAAATATAAGGTTAAAATGGGAAGAGATAAGAAGGAAGACGTACTCACAGGGGGGAAAGGGGAATGGAATTCAGAGGAATTATTAAAAAACAAAAATTCCGACCTTGTAACTGTTCCCCACCACGTTATTATTTTTGCTTGAAAATAAACATAATACATATTTCATTTTAAAGTTCTTTTGAGTTAAGATTTGCATGTTGAATTGGACAGAATGTCTGTGCTCCCAACATCCAAATATTGCGTGCAAACAGAGAGTTCAAAAAAGTTATAAAACCATTACAATGCGCGAATATCATAATTTCTGAAACAGTAATCTGTTAGGTTCGATCTCAGGGTGAGGTGGTTCCCCTGAAATTTTACAAAAAGCCGAACCATGAATTGGGACCATAGTGGAGGAAAAACTTATTTCGCCATGAACTTCACATAAATACTTCCGAGTCCAGTGCCCTTTGATCTCTCCCAGAAATCAGCGATCAAAATATTCGTCAGCTGATTAGCGGATCGGATCCCCACTCCATCGGCAGGAGTGAAGCCACTTAACGGATTGCCATAAATTAACGTGCTGCCCCAGTAAAATGCTTTATTAATCGTGATTAGCGCGGTGGTATCCCCAGATCTTTCGGCGAGGGATCTTTTTATTTCCCCGAACCTTGCTCTCGCCGATAAATCATTCCTGGAACCAATAAGGTTCGGGGGGTATGACCGCTTGTCCTTTCATTCGCTTTTATGACGCGTTTTAACGATGACTATACTAACAGAGAGATGATGGAAAAGCGATGGACACCACGGAGATAGTCGCCTACCAGGAATATCCGAAAAACATCCCCGTCACCGTTCTCAAGGGAAAGTCTCACAGTCAATTTTTGAACGGCACAGAGAGCAAAAGGGGAATTGCTCCGTGACTCGATCGAAGTTCTTTCAGAAGATCCCTTTCGCTCACCGGAGACCTTTTTCTGTCCTATGACTCAACGGCAAAAACATATTTAACAACATGAAAGTGCGAGGGAGTTGTGTTTTAAGTTCAATCGTGAAACTCTTTATCTATTTCCTTTCAGCTGACGCAGGCATAAGTTTCGATAAAAAATGGACCCTCCTGTTTCTGAAGAATTAATACGACTTTGGCGTTCGCGTTAAGATATTACGGTAAATATTCAATGAATACCGCAATGTTTACGCAGTTTAATCATCTGGCAATTAAGTGTATGAGGCACATCGGAAAAGTTCGAGAACATCAAATTACTTAGGACGCCGATTATGCTTATTATGGACATATTAGCGGATCAGAATCCATCAGTCACCGTGAAAATTAGCTCCTCAATCAACCGATCAAATTCCGCTTCGTCGACCCGGAACATAGAGGACGGTATCACGCCGCTGAGATGAAATATGCAAGAACGAAAGTGATTGGTATCATTTTTCAGAGGACCGTCAACACGAAAGATGTCGAAAGGTTTTCTGTGTGTAGCTCATCTACAAAATCACGAAAATAACAATTCCGTATCCTGAGGAATTTTCACTAAAAGAGATTTTACAATCGCAAATAGGAATTGTTTTACCCACCGAACGCGGATTCTTCGAGCGTCCCTCAAGAGACCACAGTCAATAATTTCCCCCTTCTCCCTTATTAGATCAACTCTTCACTGTGTAGATTATTTTTTCCATAATCGTGATGCGCGATAGGCATTCATATTAGTAATTTCAAACGCACGGTAGAAACGTGGTAGGTACTGGAAGGTCTTAGTGTGCTAAGATCACTGGTAAATTGGCACAAGTGTGGCTGGACGTGGTTTCTCACAGATATGAGCAACTCAGACAATTTTCGGAGCTCTGGTAACGATGCTTATGGCGTGACATTTTTGGTCCCTATCATTACGAAGCGATAGTAGCCCATTTTTCATTATTCATTGGCTCATAGATAGTTCTTTTTCCGTGGGTTCAAAAACCGTTTGTCATTTTACCGTTTTTCTGGGTAACATCCTGCCTTTACAAAATTCTTTGCCCTCTGCCCACTGCATTTCACACACGCACGGCCTCGCCAGCCATCTTTCCATTCCCGTAACTGATGGTGTCCGCTGTTTTTCCCGCTCACGTTTGATAGACAAATATACCGCCCACCATTCCATGTCTTAAATGGACTAGAAGTCCTATTCATTCATTCAGAAACATTCACATTCCCCCAGTATATGATAAAACACGATTTTTTAGCATAAAATTTAGAAATATACTATACGACACCTTATACGTACTGATAAATGCAATCGTACGTTACTTACCGAACATACGGTATGGAGGGCCCTGGTAATGTGATATTTCTTCCTATCCTATCCGTCTTCCTCTAACTTTTTCTCATGCTAACTGGCTGACTAATTATATTTATTGCTCACTGCAATATAAGGGAATGATTTCATCAGTACTTATTCATTACCTTCAACTTGGGCATTGTATCCGACTCGTAAGATTTAGTAGTAGGTCGTTACTGCCTTTGTTCATAAAACAATTAATTATCCAGAGGAGAAGCTAGATGTATCTAAATTCCTCCATACGTTTTTGCAACGGAATAAAAATTTTTAACCTTCCGCAAAGGCATTACGAGCGTCACTTATCCTAACGTGGGCACCCCCGTGGAATAATAATAATTCTCAGCAGAATTTCGATTATTCTCTTTTCGTTTTTATCTTTCAAATCTGTGCAAACTTTCATTTGCCTTAATCCCACGTGGTTGAGTCGAGTCAAAAGGGTTAGTAGGTTCGAACTCAATTTTATCTATTCGTTTCCTCCTCCTTCCCCCATCTCATTCCGTTTATCTTTAAGGATCCCATTTCCTCCGATCTCTTATCCAAATGGCTTTATATATGGCTCGACGTATATTTCTCTTCCCTTAGAATCCCAAGTTAGCTCCCCACTCTGATTTCCTCGCGATTATGTACCAAAAAGCTAAAACTTCTATCCGATTAGACTTCAAATTTATATTTTTATCTCATACCGGTCCACGCAAAGGGTTTCGCTATCAGGTGAAAAAAGGGTTCTTACTCCATAAAAGATTTTTAAAATAGGATAAGGTGGAATAGATGTACTCCATGAGATCGAAATATGAGTAGAACCAACAGATATTTATACTCATTACTTCATTGTAATCTTCCACACTCCTTATTTCCATGCAATTTTCCGTAAAGTGGAGGAAATATTGTTCCACACAGAAGACAGATTGCTTGGGACACGTCGAGACATTCGGGAATACGTTTTTGAAGCGCTTCAGAATTGATTTCGTTTATCATTGTTTATTTTATGAAAGTTGTTTTTATTTGCTACTTATCACGCAGGATCGAAGAATATTTCTTTGAGCAAAACCATGACTGGCTTTAAGTTGGCTTCGTGGTTCTTTACTCACCACATAGCCTGTTATGATTCTCCTAATATTTCACTCCCAGCTAATCCCATTCCACTACTGTCGATACTCTATCGCATAATGCCATTAGGTCATAAGTAGTGCTTTATCTAATGGTGAATATGAATGGTATAACATTCTGTATTGTGAGATGACTGTATATCGTTACGGTTCTGTGCCCTAGTATTTTTATACTAAGTATTTACTGCGTATTACTGCATAATACTAAGTATTTTTGGCCATTTAGTGGCACCTTTCGGGTTGGCAGAAATTATCTGGTCCGCAGGTCTAATATGTTTCTGGATTCACGTTTCTATTTTTGATACGTGTTTAATTCCACAAGACAGCCTTACGTATTAACGAATAATTATGATTATTATCGCACAAAAGTTCCACATAAAGATAGTATTATAACTACGCTAGATGGAGTTGATTTTATGTTCTGACAACATAATATCCCTCTTTCTCCCTTTTTTAGTCTCATTCTACCTGTTTAGATTATCTGAGACTTTAGTTTCAAGCGTGAAATCAATTAATGTAAAACCCATTCATCATCCATGCGGTTATTAGATATAAGATGCCTAGTTTTCACAGGTAAATTCAAAATCAATCTCCAAATACCTCGGAAGGGGTTTATTTTTAAGAGTTTGCATTCATTATGTTATCATAGCAGATAACATACAGGTTAAATATACAAAAAGCAACTATGCACACATTTAGCTTTTACAACTGATCAATTGAAATCCATCATAAATCTATAAGACAATAAATAACGTAATATATCCGCAGAAAAAGTTACAAAGTGTGTACTCCGAAACATCGTGGGAGGAAATCGAATTTTAGTGTAGGCATCCGCTTATAACATCATTTGCAATTACAGATTACGTTCAGATTAAACTATGCCACAATGAGAATTTTAATCACCAAGATTACCGATATTACACCCTCATTCTTGCCTAAATATAGTGCCTTCAAGGCTCCGTTCTAAAAAGCACATCAATCATGTTAATGAGAAGGACCTAGCCAATCGATAAATTTTAATCAGCTGCTGGCTGTTTCTCGAAGGAGGTAATATTCAAATAGCCACCATACTCCCAGGTTCATTTCCAGTCATAACTCACGTCCTACCCTGCGGAGTCACTTCCCACGTTCAAGGGTCACCATGGCCATCGACCTCGCCCCTTGACCTTCCCACGCAGCGCGCCGGTGTTGTCTGCTATAGTTCAACCCAACGTCCGCTCCGGAAGTCCTGCATTGCATTGAGATGCTGGCCGCGACTTCCGGTGGACGAATGAAATTGCTCCCACAGCTGCGTTCTCAGTGAAAATGTTGGAAGAGAGTAGTCGAATTCCTCGTTTTATGTACTCCAGGCGCGCGTGCAGTTCACAAGCGCAGAATGCAAGTCCCTATGTGCAATTCTGACAATCTTGCCTACCGGAAAAGTGCCACATCGTGCCTGCACCAAGGTTTGCACCAAAGTTTGCACCACATGCCAACACGCACCACGTTGCAGGCACCGCTTCTTTTAGAAAGGAATGGGTGCTCGTTGGGCTCCCTTGAATTTTCATAGCGTTTTCAGTCAAATTAAAATCTGTAATTTTCATTTGCCTGGTCCTACTTATGAAATTCAGCAATAACTTTTTTATAACAAAATTAAAAAATACATGGATCATTGATTTTTATTTATTAAATTCTTAAGTTAGTCCTCACAAAATATTTTAATGCTAAACAGTTTAAGTAAAAAGTATTCCGTAATTTTTTTGTGGTAACGAGTATAGTTAAGCACAGTTTGAGGATTTATGATGCATTTGGAGTTTTCATGCAGAGATTTACTTCATCCTGGATAATATACCGAGTTTCGACAATTTCTTAACCTTTTAAGGAAAAAGGCTTGCTATTGATGGTACTATCAATCGCTTACGTCATGTTCTCATTAGTGGATTTATTTACAAATATTCATTAATCTGCACTACGTTTGAGATTTCGTTTCACAGTTCACCTTAGATATTTAGACCATTATATCTCTGATTAATAGTTATATCAATTCTCTTCTCAACTCATGGGAAAAATCTGTTCCAATGCTGCCATCATGGACTTTTCATTCGGATATAATTACTCGTATGTCGAATGCGATTTTTTCAGTTTTGTTCCAGAAATTTGATAGCGGGTGGAGGATAAAAGTATAAGGCTATTTAAGGAAATCGTCGATTCATTAATTATTCCAGTCACAATGCAGCTCAGTGTGTTTAGGTCACATAACTTCAAGTATTTACTGAGTATTTCTGCAGATTAATTCTTTCCTTTCATCATTTATTAAAAGTGAATATTTTTTTTGGCTCAGTTTTTGTTTTATCAGTCTTTTATAAAAAACATGCATTAGGATCATTTTCAGATAGAGTCGTGTTAACAAAACAAGCGGTTTTTTGCGGGCAGCAAAATGATTTAAAAAATGACCTTCCTTATGTGGCAACATCTAATGACAGAATAGCCTCATTTTCCTTGCGCACTAAAATGATGCTTGCAAAAATATGCATAAGTTTTTAAAATAAGCATTAATTTTACAGCATGTGTTCAGACGCAGTTTACTTAAGAATTAAACCTTTAATTGGAGCAAATATAATGATTTCATTGCTCAAGGTGCTACGGCATAATTTGCTGATTTGAATTGGTTACCCAATTAATATAATTAGTTATGCTGGCCCTACCTGTACATGAGAACGCTTTGAGCAGAAAAAATGTTGCATTAAAAGACTTTTTTCTGATTTCCAAACAAATTTCATGGATTTAAGTTATCCCGTGCAGTTACTCAAGTGAAATGGAAATGTCCAATTTGAAATAATAATCCCTCAAATTTCATTAAGATGTTGGGCTACTCAAAGTCTGTCATTTTGGGTTGATTGGGTGTCAAGGAAGGTTATGTAGATTTGAACTTTAAATTGGATCTGAAGATCCTTTCTCATGCTAGGGATCGGTTGGAGGTGGATTGAAAGTTCACTCATTCGCTGAAGGCTATGCCCTTGCTCAAGGTGAGCACGATTCCGGTCGGCATTTCTTCAATGTGGCAATAGGACCGCCTAATATGGGAACCATTAGGGCCTCCACCGGAAGTGTAATTATGAATTTAAAAATACATTTTCCCATGCTGCTTCCTGTAAGAAACACGTCAAGAATTATTTAGTGGGTGTATTCGGATGCAGGCGAAAGTGTAAGTCGTTATATTCTTGACGGGGGTAGTCCAGTGGGTAGTGCGACGGGCTAATGACCGGAGGGCCCGTGTTCGACCCCCGGAAACGCCTCTGGCCACTCTAATCTTCTCCCAAGCCGTGCTATTTTTCGGACACCACATCTTTCTGAGAAACCATAGGCGGTATAGGGAAACTAACACACCCCCCCTATAATCCTTAACATCGCCTGTCAAAAGTTTGAATCTTACATTCTGTTGGACTTAGCACTAGATGAGCTCTACTTTCACCAATGAAACCAACCTTCGGGTTGATAACAGCGGTTTTATTTTCTCCTCAAAGAGAAAGCCCACTTTTGAACATGCGTATGCATCGTTTATGGAATGATCCTCCGAAACGTGACCCCTTTTCTTACGCAAAGAGTACGAGTCTCGTGTCTTGCCTATTGTTGTCAATAAAGCGCAACCATGACTGAATATATTTTCACTAATACTTTTTCTCCACAATGTTTGTTAAATTCACGAAAATGCCCAAAGGTATAGATCGGCATGAAAGTCCCTAGTGTTGAACAGAAAGGAACCCTTCGCCCATGCAATGTCTTTCTGTCCATTGGCTTTGAGTTCCACCTCTCTGATAGCGTAGGCCCTTCCGGCAACGTAAATGGTTTTCATGAACACGCACGTTTCGTTGAGTCGATAAGTGGCAGTCATTCGCAGATGTCGCTATCAAATGGCCTCTATAGCCAACCCTATTTCGCTTTGTCTCGAATCCCCGGTATCAAGACCTTCGGCAATACCGCGTCTGCCCCCCCCCCCCTAGAACAATGGTTAATGGTAAGAATGCCCTACTTTAATGGTTCTGGGTCTATTTTCATCCCACCACGCGATTTATACGGTCAGAAATTGCAGGACCGCTGTCGCCTCAAGATGGCGATTTTCTTGGCCCATGCACGTTAATAGCATTAAACCGGCGTTTACGGCTAATGAAGTAATCCTATACGTTGGTGATGGACTGATATTATTTGGGAAACAAAATTAGTAGGTTCTTAGCGATGGATGTGTGAGTATCAAAAAGAGCAGAAATGGCATAATGAGAGGAATGAGTGTTGTTTTTTTTTGTAGGAAATATTAATTTCAGAAACACCATGCATTAATGAAGAACTCTATCACAACTATTGTGAAACAATTTTCTCTTCAAGCAGCCCAAATCGAAGTTCAAAACATCCCGGCTTTGAACATGTATGACGGAAACAACAGTAGAAAAAGATAAATAAAACAGTTTCTGGCGTAACTTGGTGGAAAATCTTCATACTGACTTTTATTATTATCAAACCACTTTACTTTTCCACATAAACTTTCTCACTTCTTTTCCACATAAAGTTTATGTGGAAAAGTAAAGTGGTTTGATTATTAAAAGTAGAAAAAGTTTCCTGATTGGTGAAGGAATAATAATTAACATAAAAGAGAACGCAAAACATTGTGCCAAATGCTTGAAATTAAACCACGGCAATAGTTTTTTGAATATCATCGACATTTCATCATTCCAGTGCTGGCAGTTCATTTATGAATTCCTGAATCAGTCATCTTTAGGTTTCCGATACTATAAATACAGGTATGATAGAAACTAGAAGAAGTTACTAGAAATACCTGTATCTTCGTGATTGTCAATTTGTAGAAATGAATTTGGGATATTGTGTCGGATTTTTCTATTTGCTACGTATTTATACAGTCTGATGAACCTAAGGTCATGATTTATTGTAGCCCTGCCTCGGTATTGTGAAAATTCTCCCGAGTCTCGGAAATAACTATTGAACGCGAATTCTATCAATGTTGGTATCACTGGCCAATTTAAAATTCGTCATGAATTTGCGAATCCAACATTCATCAAATTCCTTTGAGCCAAGCGGATGGGTAGCTGTAATAAGTGTAGTTCTATGATGCTGGGGAAAGTATCTTCATGATCTGAAAAATACACCGGCAGATAGTACGTACATGTAGTACTTGTTATTTTGGTGCCACCTCATGCTCGGACCTCTGTTTCCACCACCCTTGTGTGCGGTGGAAATTGCGAGCGGTTGTGGGGAGGGGGCGGTCTATTGGGGGAGGGGGCATTGTCGGTGGGAACGTGTGAGAATGTCCAGTTGTTCGGGAGGGGTGGGAGGAATCATTACTGAGACTAATGGTCAAGAGTAAATGGAGGGGAAAGAAGGGGATGGAGGGAATAGAGAAGATGGATGAAACTTCAGTCATGCAGAACAATGTAGTTTTAGCTGGCATTAGAGTTTCCGTTCCCAGGAATATTCGACGGGTGTTCCCCTCCTATAGGTGTATTAAGAGCCAAGTTGGACTTCTACATGACTTTTGTCAGTTTATGCACATTAACGTGATAGTTTTTCGATAGAGTTGATTCGTTTAGAGGCACTAAACTCCGCTAAAATCATGAAACACTTTGGGATTGAGGGAATATCGTTAAATTAGTTCATGAATTAATTAATGAATTAAATATCGTTGACTCTTGGGTAATTGGTTCTCAATTGTTTTTAAAGACTAACGTGTTAACGCATGCATGTGCATTATTGGGTGAAAAGCCGCTTATCAGCGGATATATTGGACCGCTAAAAGGATGCCTTGAGCTATTATGAAAATACAGTTACAGCCTGAATTTAACTAATATAGCTGATATACTATTCTTTTTAAGGGTTTTTGTGCTAGTTGAATACAAACAGTTTTTCCGCCATTTCGTAGATACTAATCTATATTCTCAAAATATAGACTTAAAAATCTGGAAACTCGGTCTTATCAGGTATATAAAATTCAATTTATTAAAATTTTAAATTACAAATTTGCTGTAGATTGTATAAAATCTTTAATATCAAGTATCACCGTATTTATTGTTATTCTAAAGTAATCTACCGGTTAAAGTAGGTTTTTGGATGGATACAACTACTAAATAAATATTTTGTGACTCCAAACAAAACCCAATCCAGCAACCTACTCTACGTCAGGTCCCACTTCATCTCTGTGTACTTCCTTCCTCCCTTCATCCCTTCCAACATCCTTATCCTGTTCCTGCCCTTTCCTCGTTTGCCCAACATTCTCCCCTCTATTACCTTCTTCAACATCCCACTGCCGCTCAATACGCCTTTTATCTATTTTTCCTGCTTCCATTGGATTTCTCCCAACAAACCCCTCTCCTCACCCACCATCTCTAGTACTTCCTCATTTGTTTTCCTTTCGGTCCATTTCACCTTCTCCATTCTTCTCCACCCCCACATTTCAAAAGCCTCCAATCTACGTCTATCCTCCTGCTTCAGCGATCACGTTTCCGCGCCGTACATACTACGCTCCATATCAAAGTTTGTACGAGTCTTTTCTTAACTTCCCTACTCAACGTCCCCGTCATCAACTCCCTCCTCCTTGAGAAAGTCTCCTTGCCTAGCGAAAGTCTTCTGCTTACGTCCCTACCACTTTGACCGTGTTGGTCCAAAACACTTCCGAGATACGTAAACTGTTTTAACTGCTCTATTTTTTCCCCTCTTATTTTAATGCTTAGCTTAGCCTTTTTCTTTCTGGAAAATCGCATAACCTTTGTTTTATTAATATTGATTCTCATCCCGTATCTTTATCATTGAATTTCCAATTCACTCAGGAATGCTCGCA
The DNA here is from genome assembly GCA_037158775.1 of Hetaerina titia. Taxonomy (NCBI): domain Eukaryota; kingdom Metazoa; phylum Arthropoda; class Insecta; order Odonata; family Calopterygidae; genus Hetaerina; species Hetaerina titia. The sequence goes on along the minus strand of CM073771.1, from coordinate 75,974,449 downwards.
ACCCCTTGGCCGACTGACAAACTAAAGCTTGGTCATCAGCAAAGCTAACATATTTTACGAATTCCCCTCCGACTTTCATTCCTACCTCCAATTTTTCCTATGCCTCTTTAATCATTTCCTCCACATATACGTTGAACAGCACCGGTGACAATGGGCAACCCTGCCTTACACCTCTTCCTAACACTGCCCATCCGGACTCTCCGTTTCCCACTCGCACCTGAGCAGTCTGAGACATGTACAAGTTGCGTAATTATTAGTACCATATTGAAATTGGACTAGCATATACTAGCTTTGTCATGCTTGCCTATTTCCCATTACAGACAGGTAGCAATGTAGAATAAATAATTACTCGCCTTCAGTTTTAAAATATTATTCTGAAAGGAAACGGAAAAGAGAAGTCGAATTTCTTGAGGCTCAATTAGCCAAATGATTTTGTGTTGCTAAAAAAATGTGCGCGCATTTCTTCTTTGTGATTTGGGACCCGTTTCCGATAACATTGAAAAAAATAGCAATGACATGAATTGCAATGAAGTGAGTATTATTATCATTTCATGTGGTTTCGAAAAGTTTATTGACCCTCGCAAATTAAAATAATCAGAGAAAAGTTATTTTCACTGCTGTCGGGTTTACCCTTTATGTGACCGAACGGCTTGCGAAGGAGATAAAAAAAGGTCACCATCTCGTGAGTGACGAAGGACGGAAATCAATACTTTGCTACAGATATTTTGGTTTGTCGAAAATAATATAAAATACTCTAAAGAAATCAGGCATCGGTTTCATGTACTGTATATTCGTCCACAATAAGGGATAGTTATGACTATGTGCGGAGACATCAATTTATGCGGAGATGAAGAATGTTTTATTGTGATGAGGGTTTTAGAATATTTATTTAGTGTTGCGTTGGGCTAGACTTATAGATGTAGCAGTCTTTAGGTAATGGCTCATTCTCGTAATACACACCATGCCCGTTGGACAACTCTTAATAATAATAATGGGACCATCACATTCCTTCCTCCACGTCCTGTTTGGTCACTGGTTAGTCGACAGGCTGACAATATTATGGCAATGTTCTGACACCATGGGACCGTTGCTTTAATCAGGTAATCTGCAGCAGTCTCAAGAGAAATTTTTTTCTTGCTCGGCGAAGTGCGTTTTAAGTCGAGTTCAATGACACTTGAGAAGCGAGCGGAAAGGAGAAAAAAATGTCGGTCGATTGTAATGTGCCAGGCAGATATGACGCCAAACCCCTCGCATGAATGGATGTTATCAAGCTACTTGAAAGCAGTGACGCACGAATGTGGAGTGACTCCACGCACTTATATTCTTCGAAACGCACACGGAATGATGTCGGGCATATAACAAACAGCAACATTGACGAAGCATTGACGTAATCCACCACCCATTAGTAAACAAAGCAGGAGTTTTAGCAATTTTGGAATGGGCGGCTTGATTGGAAGAGAACGAGAGGAGGAGGAAAGATGCAAAACGAATCGGTTAAAGATAAGTGCAAATGATTCCAAGTAATGGTGACGAATGGCAAGTACTTGACGTCCACTCTGATTTCCCTGACATCGGTGCAGACACCGCGTCAAAAGCAACATTTAATTTGAATCTAAATTAGATCTTTTATTTGCATTTCCCGTCAGCCGACTGAGAGATTGTAATTTTACCTCACAAATTTCAGAGAAAGTTAAAAATGAATAATGTCACGTCATTGCGGAACTCGGTTGCTTCTTTACAAAAAAATTTCCTTTTCAAGAAACACTTTGCAGATATTCGTGATCCCTGCAACCGTATTCATCAAAGACTACTTTCACATTTTTTACAGCAATACACCTGAATTTCTTCTTACATTTTTCCGTATATTAGAAGTAATGAATGTGAGGAGGTTACACGACTAATCCAATTTTGCAAATTTTAGATAAGAGTAAAAAGTGATGATAAATGATGATGAAGCGATAATAAATATTTTACCATTTTCGACGCATCTCATCATATTTATCATTATCTGATACATCCACCGTCTTCAGCAGTTTCCACACCCATTGGCGGCGCATTGAATAGTTTCTTCTCTAAATCGCAGACATTTAAGTATAGCGCAATGACGTAGAAACAGAAAAATGAGTTGATTTTCTGCTTTGAATCTTTTTCCCCCGGTCCATTTAATTGAAACCGTAGTATCTGTCAGGAATACTCAGGTACTTATGAGAGTTCTCTTCCATATTTTTTAAAATCCGACATAATGAATAACCTTCACTCCAAAGCCTCGTCAAAAATGTCATTTACATACGAATGCGTTCGTCCATTCCATGATGCTGCCAGTCAACCAGCACGTCAATTTTCGTGCCCTCCCATTCCCCATTTGTTTTCAACAAATAATTCAATCATTCCCTACTTCGTTTTTCGGGCAGCACTGGAAGGCAAACAAACCCCTAAACGGAGCCCACTCAATTTAACTCTCTAATAAAAATTTCCAACCTACAACGGCACGAGAGGCTCATGTGTACTCAGAGACACATTTTGAGCGCAAACAATACAATCTCATTATCGAATGAACTTATTTCATATTTAACACGCAAAATTCGAATAGCTTTTTGTCGGTATTTTTTTACTGAGCATCCACTTTTGCAGAAAAACAACTGTTTTAGTGAATCGCCTGCATGTTTAACCCTTCCCTCCAAATGTAAATTTTCAGAAAAGTGCTCGTAGACGTTCGACACCATTTGGTCTGTTGGTTCGCCCCAAAAATAGCAAGCAGATGAATTTTAACAGAGCCCAGAATCCATTCAATATTTATAACAATGTCATGCTTCGTGCATTGGTCCAGTTTCTGTTTACTTGTTAGCATAGTAGAGTTCGGGGTATTATTTTAGAGCCCAAATCTTGTGTAAAAACCAATCTCCATTTGCATACTACAACGAAGTATTTGAAATTAATTATACTATGGATCAAATTATTCATCAAAGTTCTGAAATGTATTTCCATTACACTACCATAAATTAAAACTTACCTTGGTATAAACTTTTACAACAACATTATTCCTAAAGAGGTTTAAAATTGGGGTCAATTGCATAATTTGAAAATTGCATCGCATGTGTTTTCAAATATTCAATTATTATTTTTTATCTTTTGGATCTTGTTCTACACTCTTTTAAGATAGGAAATGGCAGCCTGAGTTTTTCAGCGTTTTTCGTGAATATTCTTTGCGAAGGCGATTCTCAGAGAATTCGCAATCGAGGCGGTGCTGAAAATATCATAAATGGTTGAGTTATTTACTATGGGGATGTTTTCATGACAACATAAAAATTTTTGTCATCACCATGCGTTAGCATATTTATAACTTCGAGTTAACAGCTGATCTCAATACACTGTTATGATTAAGAATAAGTCCGACTTATACTGGGAATTCTGTGTGTTATTGACAAGCCAATAAGAGAAAATAAAGATATTTTGCTCAATATTACCTCACTTAAAGTTCAATATTTATGACTATGGAGAAAACCTGAAGGAGAAAAAAGGAATTTCAAACGTGGTTTCTTTCGTACATTAGGTAAAACCGAGAATATAGTAGACTCTCACGGTAAGTGAGATGAGAGGTTTATGCCATAATGCATGATTTGAGAAATATGCATTAATAATCCAAACGCTTATGGTTGCATTGAAAATTATAAAGATAAAGAATATGCATTTGTAAATGGAGATGTGTAAAGACAACTGCATATATTTATCCATATTAAAGATAACGTGTTTCAGAAAAATAAGTAAATATTGTATTAGTGTGCACATGTGTAATTTCACGAGGCACACCTCATTAAGAATACATGCTTTAAACCTTCCGGAGATGATCAGAGGCTCATAAATTTCCGTTTCCCTGGAACATATTTCTTTTGTCCGCGGGTATCTCCCTCGATCTCTCTTTCACTCTCCATTTCATTCTGCATTCCCTCCCATTCATTCTCTCTCGCCAGTCTCCGAATCTCCTTTCTTCCCACAGCTCTTGCGCTATCTTCTGCTTGCGAACGCAAACCCTCTTCAATGTCATCGAAGAATTCGTCTTCGTCCTTTTGCTTGCTTTATTTTCTTTCTCGGGAGAGAGGCATCCATCTATCTGCATTTGGCATTGCGGTGGTTGATGGGCTATCCTTACTCCTTCTCTGCCCTCGTTACCTCGTTATCTCTTCTGCACACTCAATGTCTCCCCCTCTTCGTCCTCGCTTCGCTTGCCATTCCTATTGTTCATCCACAAGCGATTGCCTGGTCGGAGAAGGGAGACAATCCTCGAGGGTCACAATCCTCCTGGATGGTGGTGCTTCGTAGATTTGGTGATTATTACTGCCATGATTTCCTTTGGCAGACAGCTCTACTGAGGAAAAATTAAGATCAGGTGGCCCTTATTGTCCTGCTTTAGAAATACTAGAAATGGCTTGTAAAAACTCTTTCCTTTTCGTTCTGGACGTTTCTCTGTACATTTCTATTGCAACTTCTTCATTGTCATATATGTCAGTCAATAGGTTTATCTAAACATAGGGTTTATCTATGGATATTCTTTTCTTGTCTCACTCCGAAGAGCTTCTTTTTGCGTTTCCTGGTATTTCTCATTTATGTGTCGAGCGATTTTTTCAATTTTGGAGGTTCGTCGAGAGTTTTTCACAAGAACTGAAAATACTTCAGTTAGTTTCGTTTTTACAATTTTGATCAAACAAAGTTTGCTTACTTGATATGCGTACGAAATTATTTTAATTAAACTTCTTTTTCCCTTTTTTTAAATATCAAATCCAGAGAATTAAAAGATGATTTTTACTTTTTGCTGCTTTTATTCACGTAGGTATCTCAATTCGTGACATAATTACATTAGGAGTACGTTGGATTTAAGGATACTTTATTTTATTGTTAACAGTGCAAACACTCTCTATTGAAGAGTGAATTGTGGAGCAATATATCAGCAGCGATACCATCAAAACAAAAATTCTAACTTTGTTAATTTTACAATAATTTCTATATTTGTTAAAGTAGTGTCTTTAGTGTTATTCGAAAGCTCGAAGAGGTGAGCGACTCTTTGGAAAATTATTCCATTTTTTTTTGTCAGCTAAACAACAGTCATTGTAATAATTATATTCTTGTGCTTATCGTCATTTGAAAAATTTAATTAGTGAGGTGCATGTTCAAAGGATTAATCAAATCATGTATTTCCTATTACGCATAAATGAAAGTTTCCGATGGAGGATAACTAAAGCGGCTGTAATTTAATTCCCTGTGAAATCCGATCAAAACAATACTCAAGAATAGGACCTGAATACTATGCGAGCGTAATTACTCATGATCGTTTACATGCTACGATTTCCAGTAAAAAAATAAGCGTTGATTTGGTTCCTGAACGAGAGAGGGTTTTTTTATGGTTGGTTTTTTTAGGTTATCATGTAAAATTGAATTGCATACTTCGAGGGCTTAACTCAAGAGATGTTAATCGTAGTTCATGTTTCTCGTGACATTACGACTTGATTGGAAAATAGTATTACGTATACTATAACCCTGATGTATTTTATTATTTGTTATTGAATTTTATAATTCGTGATGTAGACGAATATTAATTTTCGAATTATCAGCTTTAGTGCTGAAACTGCAATGCCTGTCCGTGTGCCGATGAACGTATATTATGGGTTTCGGAGAAATATTAATGGCGTAAAGTAAAAGAATGTGAAAGGCCTCATGATCATTTTCACTCTTCTCCAATGTTGCAAGGAAAAGCTTAAGTTACCATTGAGCGTATTATAAATTATGTGGACTGGTGAATCCTTAAATAAAATTTGAGCACCACGGTCCCGTAGAACACCGATAGTAATTCCCCTGGTTATTATGGAGACATTCACGTTGGAATTGCATTAATTAGCGAAAACATCGATGTTTATGGCGTGGAACTAATTAAAGCGGATCAGAATTAATTTATAAATAAATAAACAGTCGATTTAGACGAGAGGGAATTTCGGCGCGGCTTTTTAAGGACTTAGCATCAGACGGGTAGGGATGGAACGAGGCTAGCCGGGGAAAATTAAAATGACAACGAAGCGATGCGAAATAAATAAAAAAAACTTGAAACAATTGGGGGAAGGGGAGGAAGCAATTGCGAATTTGGGCACACAGGAATACTAGGGGGGAGGGTCTGAGGGCGAGGTGGATAGTGCGGGAGAGGGAGGGTAGGCAATGGAGTGGGAAGACTTTGTTTGCATGAATTGGGGGGGATGGAAGGTTAATTATTATCGAATTGGGGGAGGAGAGGAGAGGGAGCGGGGGGTAGGGTCGCCGCGGGGGCGGGAAACTCCGCAGCAGGGGAAATGAGAGAGGGAGGGGTAGAGGTGGTGGTGGGGTGGAAGGAGGTGGCATCCGGGAAGTTCGGTGGGGAGTGGAACGGAGGTGCCTGTGAGATTGGAATCGCTGGGACTCTGGAAAGAGAGTTGGTGATATGGCGGGGAGTGGAAAGGGAGGGTGGGGGACCGGGCCCCGGGAGGCTGGTAGAGGCGAGCCGTAATGTGGAAGGGGGCGGGTGTTATGGATTGAAGTAGGGGGCGAGGCAAGGGATTGTGGGAGGGGTGGGTGGGCTTGTGTTGGAATAGAGTTATGAAGCCGTGTTAGGAAGGGTAGAGCAAAAGAGAGGGAGAGAGAGAGGTGGAAAATAAAAGTTGGAATGAGAGGCGAGGCGAATTTGAGAAAGGGATTGAGGTATGTTTGAGGGATGGTTTTTTTAAAAAGATTTAAAACAAATAAGATGCTTAAGGGCGTGATTTAAACAATGCCCGATGGTGGGAGGTTCGGATAAAGAACATTCAACCACACATATTAGTTCAACATGGAAATATCATCTTCAATTTTGACCAAACTTTATGCTCGTATATCAGAATGAGTGAAAATCCTTATTGTTTCAGCTGGTAGCCGTAGAAATTGTGTTTGCCGCGGAAAGAATGGTAATAGCAACAAACCGGATTGTTATCTGAGTCCATTCCTCGGTCTTAAAGGTAATCCATTAATTGATCAGACATTTATTTCTATTGTGATATTAATGTATGGGTAAACTAATCAACTGCGTAGAAACACTACTACTGCTGGTTTTTTGGTTATCATCTTATCATAGATGGAATCTCCACGCCCTTCTCGACAAAATAGGTTTCCAGAGCCCCAAAAAGTGAACCCATTATGGGTGTTTCACTCTCTCCGGTTTATGACGATACTATGCCCCACTCTCACCGTCGAAATAAGCCTCCAGTTTGAATATTACAAGTGTGTAAAGTTTTTGGGTGGTTTGTGGAGCGAACAAGGGCGGCGGAAAATCCTCCTCGAAACTTCATGTTGCACCAAAATTGCGGTAGTTTTAGGGAATAAGTAGTACTATTAATTGCATTTTTCCCAGTACCAATTTAAAATATGATTTTATTGTAAAAAAACAAACATTTCAATAGGTAAAAAATGATCACCGACTTGCTTCGTTATGAAACTGAAAAAGTTCGTCTAAATATTGAATGAGCACAAATAATGGGTTAACCTCGTCATTTCACCAGAACGACTTCTCACTACACTTCACTCTCAATCACTTGAAATAACGTGTCCAGATGGCGCAAATGAATGCATCCATAGATTTCCTCGTCAATAACTGAATGTGCATTTGAATACATTTATATGGCAACAAAACGTTAAAGCCAAGCGTAACTTGGATACTGTTGTGGAATCAATGAAAGAACGTTAGTATCCATAAAGAGTACTAGCTCGCTCCTATATTTTCATTTCGAAAATAAATTTTAATATTTATCAAAATATTCCCTTGGAATAATATCTTGGCAGCAATTTTTTAAATTAGTTTGGACCGTATTCTAAGTGGTAGGAAGTACGCTGAAGTGCCAGGTTGTATTTATCTCCATTCTAGTCGGTTAGATTATTCTGATGGGTTAGTCAAGGTAAAAAATTTGAATCTTCTTTCCTGTTGCGTCGATGTTCTGGTGTTGATTCTGGTTGTTTGACAAGAAGATTTTAAGTTATGGAATGATCAACGAGGTCAACACAATTAGAAATAAATTAACTCCTTGTACAGTGAAATTATTATAACTCTATGCAAAAGAAAGCATTGAAAATGTCACTAACTGCGTTTTGTATATATGGCAAATATTAAACTATGATTATGTACAGCATGAAACACAGTTTATACATATGTATGTATATATATCAAATGTATATATATATATATATATATATATAAACCATAAACACAGTAATCAACCCGAAGGTCGGTTTAGTAGGTGATGGTAGAGCTCACCCGTGTACCAAGCCCGACGGCGTGTGAATATTCACACATCAGGGTAGGGGGGCCAGTTCCTTTCCCTGTGCCGGTTATGGTTTCCCAGGAAGATCTGGTACCCGAAAAATCAACTAGCTTGGGTGGAGCTGCAGGTGCCCAAAGTGCCTTGTCCGGGAATCGAACCCGGGACCCTCTGGTCAGCAGTCCAACGCTCTACCCGCTAGACCACCGCGACCCACATATATATATATATATATATATATATATATATATATATATATATATATATATATATATATATATATATATATATATGCTAAGCTAAATATTAAAATAGGCGGGGAAAGAATAGAGCAGGTAGAACAGTTTACATATCTCGGAAGTGTTTTGGACCAACACGGTCAAAGTGGTAGGGACGTAAGGACGTAAGGACGCAAGGAGAAGAATTGCGCTAGGCAAGGAGGCTTTCTCAAGGAGGAGGGAGTTGATGACGGGGACGTTGAGTAGGGATGTTAAGACAAGACTCGTAAAAACTCTGATATGGAGCGTAGCTATGTACGGCGCGGAAACGTGGTCGCTGAAGCAGGAGGATAGACGTAGATTGGAGGCTTTTGAAATGTGGGTGTGGAGAAGAATGGAGAAGGTGAAATGGACCGAAAGGAAAACAAATGAGGAAGTACTAGAAATGGTGGGGGAGGAGAGGGGTTTGTTGAGAGAAATCCTATGGAGGCAAGAAAAATGGATGAAAGGCGTATTGAGCGGTAGTGGAATGTTGAAGAGGGTAATAGAGGGGAGAATGTTGGGCAAGCGAGGTAAGGGTAGGAACAGGATAGGGATGTTGGACGGGATGAAGGGAGGAAAGAAGTACGCAGAGATGAAGAGGGACCTGATGTAGATTAGTGTGCTAGGTGGGGAGTCACAAAATGTTTATTTGATAGTTGTGTCCATCCAAAAACCTACCTTAACCGGTAGATTACCTAATAATAATATATATATATATATATATTTTTTTAATTGAGTTTGGCCAACTATGGACCCCAATGACCTCAAGATTTATGATTTTTCTTCTTTCTTTCTTCCCAGGACTTCTTCATTTTCTCCCCTACTGTTCGTCGTTGTTCTTCGGGCCACACCCTCTTGTATACACACACACATATATATACATATATATATATATATATATATTATTATTATTACGTAATCTACCGGTTAAGGTAGGTTTTTGGATGGACACAACTATCAAATAAACATTTTGTGACTCCCCACCTAGCAAACTAATCTATATCACATATATATATGTATATATATATAAATATATATATGTAGTAAACATATATATCTTGTATATATATATATAAAGAAAAAAATTAAAAATTGCCAACTTCGCAGCACCTTTCGGGCGCCGCTTACATTAGTTTTTTCTAAGCTCAAGAAAACTATATCAGGGTGTTGCTAATTTTCCACAGTTATGGTATCAACTCCCTACATGCTTCATCGCGAGGTATTGGTAGAAATTCAAAGTTTAGTTAAACATTGTAACACTAATTATAAGCACATAGCGATTCCATTTTTTATAACAAAATGCTACAGGGTTTTTTTTACCACCGATTGCGTCATTTACAGAGAAAAAATGAACCTTCAAAAAGCGCAAATCTTAAAATCGGCTTATATAGCATTCACTAATTGGTGATTAGAGTACAAGTGGCATGAAAATACCGGGCACTGTATTATTAAAAAAGGAAAACAGTTGGACAGACAAGTCGCGGTACTTTCCGTGGGATATATGCTGTGATAGCTTGGGCCCAACCACCCGAATTTACGTTAAAATTTTAATAAAATACGGTCAATAATTTGAAATCAGGCAATAATCACTGGAAAAAAGTGTCAGGTGTCAACATGAAATGGCCCTTAATCATCCTACCGATTACATCAACGTACAATGTGGATATTTTTTACTAAAAATATTCTCATGTGAAGTCCATTATTTTATAACTAATGATTTTGAATACTAATTAGTTATTGAGAGTAATTTCAGTCGGTTGAACCCTTTGCCAAATGCATTTAAACTCGCTGTTTCATGAATTCGAGGAACAGCTTTATAAGGAGATTCGGGTGTGGTTTTGATATTTTTCGCTAATCCTTAAAGCGAGTCTGTAATCCTGAAAGGAGATAAGAGGTCGAGTTGTTTTTTGTGCTCACTTGACGTCCTCCCGGTGGTTCTTTCACCCCTTGTGATTTCGATTAACCCTTGACCTGGCATCAGGTTTCCCAGAGGCCGCTCTCCCAGAGTTGACACAACACCCATACCCGAACTCACGAACCCGCGACCCCAGAGGTGCCAGGCGGGAGCGATATCCTCCTAGACTAACTTAGTCGGACTGAGTATAAAATAATGTCAAAATAATGTTTTCAGAATAGAAAAATCTTGGAATTATGAATGTATTGCACTAATTAGAGATCTGGTGATAGATAGCTGACTCATTTACTATCGATTACTTTCTTTTACCTAGGAATTAAATATACTGCCCAAGTTTTTCACCAACATAAACATATTTGTGCATGAATATACAAAGAGGTATGATAGGTATCCTTTCATCTTTTTGGACGTAGTTAGGAAAAGAGAAAAAACTTATCGAACGAATGGGACAATGCATAATTGTCAGCATCGAATAAAAATCCTTTCACAAGCTCAAAGTCAACCGATTCGCGCAAATAAATATTAAAGTTCAGCTAACTTGCTGAAAGATTTACGGCTTTTAGTAATTCAAACTTAAACAATCTATTAGAAATAAACATTATCATTTATACACCAATAAAACAAAATTGAGACTTCAAGAATATATCTTTATCCCCGACGTTCATGCATATTTGTAGTGCATTATACATTTTTATCCAAAATCCGTTTTTGAAGTAAGGAAAGAAGTTTGATGAATGTAATTAGCTGAGCATATCGGATTTTATTTTTTGTGTACGCAGGGTAGGTTTTATTTGGTGGGGTTTCAACAATTAACTCAGATAATCAGAAACCATAATTAGCATATAAATAAATAAAAAATAGATAAATCCTTAATAATATCCTTAAAAAAGAGCTTATGAAATTTAAATGGATCTTAATTAGAAGTTTTTGCGGGATAGACATTACTTGGGTAGGCATTGAACTCTCAATTTTAAATCTTAAAAGAATAGTTTCTTAGGCTCTCGTGTTTCTCACAGTAGAAAAATCGGGAGACAAAGTATAGCTCACCAAGTCATTATGCTGATTTTTCGTCAATGGAGCAAATCAAAATTATAATTATTTCAATTTGTTGCATTTTAGGAAGTACTCCGTTTTTATGATTCCAAAAAAATAATAATTGAGAATATATTTATTTTTAAGTTCCATTCTATCGACACCCATACTACTTTTTAACGTGTCGAGAGAAGAGTTTTAGGTTTAAGCAACAGAACCCATTCTCCGGCGAAGAAAATCGGGGAAATAAGTGGTGTGCTTACTTGCCTGGCAAGAAAAACAAGGAGGCGTCGACGTGGAAGAGGCAAGGGAGGAAAACTGGGAGCTTGATGGGGTTGTTAAGTAAGGGGGGATAGTGGATGAACGCTAAGTGCCACTCTGCGCGACGCGAAAGGAAGGAGAAAGTGAGTGTGGAGGAGGAGAGTGAGCGAGAGAAAAGGAGGAGGCAGGAGAGGTGGAAGTGGGAAATGTGCGGGATCGAGTGACTGCAACGCTGTCGGGCCCACATTTACCTCATTGCCCCAAAAGCAGAAGCGGCGGAATTAGTCCTTAGGTACGGTGGCCAGGGCCAATTTGCACGGGGAGGCGTCCATCAACGGAGACGGAGAACCGCAATAAGTAAGCGACCCGAGAGGAATTGATATTCAAGGAATGCGTACGTGACCCACTACAATATCCGGATCAACTAGCAACGTCCAACAGCAGGGCGGTCATTACGCTTTTTAAAAATATGAGGTCCTCATAATGTGAGCGTGAGCAATTCACAATCTCTAGACTCAAATCCCTCAATCTATTTTCGCTCAAGTCCATTTTCTTCCATTTCCATGTGGAGTAATAAATTTTGCTGAAAGAACTCGTCGCTTAAGAATAAATATATTCCGCTGAAGGAATAATGATGCGATCAATCATTCCTCTATCCATTTCGACACCTGGGACGGAAGGTTGTGGACAAAATGAATACTTTTAAGGTGGGCTACGATTTACGCCACAGTCCAACGGTGTTATCATGTGCAAAAATTCATCGATCGACAAGTGGATTTTTATACAACTATCCCATGCAAAATAGCACCTCGCAAATTATGGTGATTTTGATCCGAGGAGGTACTAAAACATAAAAAAAATAAGAAAAAAATCAACACGAAAGAATCACTTGGTAATGTTCAAAAACATCTAGATATATGCAAAAATGATATTTTTCTATCTGAGAAACTGTTAAATAAATGTTTAATTATGGTAGCGGTTTACGGAGGTATAAATTCAAATTCGGAGAAATGAAAACATTACACATTTATTCAAAACTTCTAAAGCCACGCTATTTAAGTCACGCTACATCGATTTTCAGAGCATTGTGACAGATTATGGTATTGTGTATAATTTTCCAGGTAGAAATTGTGATTTTCAAGCATCAAAAAAGCATGTGCAATTGATATCAATCTAGAGAGAATTAAAAATTATAGTTTTGAACCGTATTCATTGCAATTTTGCATATTTTTTAGACCCAAGCGAATTTTATATAAAGCAATATAATAAACAAATAATTCGCGTGGTTTATAAATCATCTTTTAGATCTGTTAAGTTGATAAAACCTTACCTGAGATCGTCATGAGTCCCTTAAAGCTAAATATTTTTAGCATGCCAAGCATTTTTAGGCACACTTAAAGTATTTTCTTTTACTGCGGATATCTTTTCCCATCAAGTCTTAGATAACATAGTATGAATGGATCAATTTAATCGCTTGTAAAGGGTTTTAAAATATTTTGAAAGGGTAATACAGGAATCCATAGTTATTGTTGAATCGTAATAATTTACCTTCCAATTTCAGCTTCGTCGTATTTCACTGATTTCTTATGATAGTGAAATAGTTTCAGTTTATAAAGGTAAACAAAACTTATTAAATATTTTCAACGTCGTAATAGCCTCAAAATATAAAATAAAATGCGAGAGCTCTCGTTATATGTATATAGCTGCTTCTTAATCCTTTACGTAGTAATTTAATAAATCAAAGGCTAACCAATGAGTGATAAATGTGATTGAAAACTACACTCAGCAATACAAATTTTAGTAAATTATTAATGTACAAGCAATTGCGATCGCCCAACGGATATGGCAGTAAACTACTTACGCTATTTGTTCTTCTAAAATTTTCTTAAAACTCATCTCAGTCTTTTTCCTTTTGGTATTAAATGTCATTTTCATTAAGAATCTTAAATTAAAAAGCCATGTATCAACCTCACTTTATGGATTAATCGATTCATTGAGATCGATTCGATTCAATCGATTAATTGATATTAAAGAGGATCTGTGATGGTACTATGATGGTAATCACAGAAAGGTATAATGGTAATCCCAGAAAAAGAAATTGCTCCTCTTGAATTTTGATAACATTATTAACATATATGCTATAATTATGAAGAGCCTTATACGAGCGTCGATTTTCAATTTTCCACTTATATAAATACATATCCACATTCTAATTATAAATGAATTTGAAAATGGTAAAGGAAAAAAGTGTCTCAAAAATGAATTTTGGTTTCGAAAATTTCAATTGCACATTCTGTCAGACTATATTATCAAAGAAATTTTAGCTCTGGTTAAAAGCATCGGGAATTCCATTTACTCTATAATAAAGAACTGCAGGAATCTTTCGAGAATTTTATTTTGCAGAGATTGCATAATAATTGAAATAAAGATTGAAATGGAAGATAAAATGCACTGTGATCCAAAAAGAAAAAGATTCGCTGTATTAAAAAACTCAATCGGGTGATTGAAAACTATTTCTATAGCATAAAAACTTCGTGATCACGTTCAAGAAATGTCGGATAGGGGCATCAAAGAGGGCCTCAAATTAATGGGCCTCAAAAATGCCTCAAATTGCAAATAATTTTCGAAAAGGCAAAAGTAAAATTTTGGTTAGAATTAAATTTTTTATTGAGACGAAATGTTTTTAGCTTCCGTAATCGACAATTAAATCAATCTATTCCAAATAAAATGATAAATATGCACAAATGGATAAATGATAAAATGTTAATGCATAGCCTTCAACCCATGAGCCATTCTAAGGAAAAATGAAACATGAGTGACATGAAATGGCGTCCCAGTTTCAATGTCAGGACTCTATGCGTTTGACTTAAGTTCAAAGCGTGCAAAATTATATTGATACCGTAAGCCACGGTTGTAAAACCTTACGTTGGTTCCGCAGGTGATTGAATGGTTCGATATGTGATTTTGCAGCTCATCTAGTACTAAAAACAACGGTGTGTGAAATCTACGAATCAGTACAGGGGGGGGCAGTTCATTTCTCTGTGGTGGTCTCTGTGGTTTACCTGGACGATCGCACCCGAAAAATCATATGGCTTGTTTGAAGCCCAGTGCCACTAGGCGAGTGCCCCGGGAATCGAATCCTGGCCTGCATTGTAACAATATACACTCTGGACTACCACAATCCCCTTTTATTGATGCCATAAGAAAAATAATCCCCATACATTAGGTATGAATGGATGTGTATAAAACACAGTAATCAACCCGAAGGTCGGTTTAGTAGGTGATGGCAGAGTTCAACCAGTACTAAGCCCGACGGCGTGTGAATATTCACACATCAGGGTAGGGGGGCCAGTTCCTTTCCCTCTGCCGGTTATGGTTTCCCAGGAATGTGTATGAAACTCATAATTTCACTAATTAAAAGAAGAGAATATTTTAAGGCAAATTATTCAAAATTTTACCATCTCGCTCTTATCCCTTCTTGTTGTAAAAAACTGTTCCCTGTCGGCTTTCCTTTTTTGTTAGGTTAAGATTTCATATTTCATTCCTATTTTTAAGTTTCTTCTTCTCGCAAACCATACTTTCACTTCAGCTATGTTCCTTCTTCAATGCTATGCTTTTCTTATGTACAATGACCGGTAAAGGTGAGACTTTACTCACCCGGACGGCTTATATTTGCCCGTTCGGGTAGTCAATGAACATTTCTACGATTAAACGCATAATTAAAAAAGTACATGAATACTTACGACCGGTAGTTTACGAAGTTTAGTAGTCTCAGGCAGGGATTTCACTGGTAACCTCGACGAAAATATTTGCTGGAATATAAAATTTAAGGATATTAATATGCAATCTTATCCATGAATATTTCGGTTACTTGGCTAATCCGCTACCATAAAAATATTACAAAGGTTCTTTGATAATTGAAGCACAATTCAAACAAGTGCCGAACTAATTAATCAAAAAATGTTAACACCAAAATTTAGCAATACGGAATTATTTACAATTAAAATTGTTAATTTCGATGCTCCCTAGGCAAATACCACCATGGGTTAATGGAAACAGCAAAGGACTTTTGATGATAATGCACAGTTAATTAAGCATAAAGAGAATATACCGTGCGTTATATAAGTTGTTGAAAAGCTGGTTTACAGTGATAAAGTTAATTTTCCATTAGCATGGATAGATAATGATAGCTGCATTTCAACTGAATAAACTGCCTTAACATTCACGTTTCCCTAACTTTTTGATTTATATTTACTGGTAAACTTCTGGTACTCCTGTACGCTAAAGAATTATATAGTATCTTCACCAAAATTCCATAAAAAATGAAATATGGAACCTTAAAAGTCAGCAGCCTGTCATTAATGTAGACATAAAATGGCTACCTACAGATTAAATTAGGACAACGGGAAATGGCCAATTATCCTCACAAAATACGAGTAAAATTTAATCAGTCGAGTCTTTCTTATGTACTAAATTGCCATTCAGTTTCTATAACTATCTATATTCTATGACCAGGTGGAAGAAATCCAATTATCTTAATAGACGCCTTATTCAACGATATGTAAAGGTATTTTCCTAGCATAAGCTTCCCATGGGTTGACATTACATTTCTCTAGAGATCATAAGGTAAATGGGAATATTAATGTCAAGGGTCGTCCAGCAAAAATAAAGTTCCTTAGCTTAATAAGACATTTAGCCTTTCGTATGGGAGTAGACATACATCCCTAAAGATTTTCGGGTCCATTAGCTCTTGGGCAGGTTGACGCATTCAGGTCAATGGCGGGATGCATTAAGTAGAGCTTATGGAATCCTTACAACTTAACCTGGGAATATAGATCCTTGTAGGAATCCCTATTCGATGCAGTAATTCCTGCACCTCACTGAGAACACTGGAGAAACTGCCACAAAAAATCGATATGAAAAAGAAGAAGTTACCATGCCATCGTCATTGTTGGAGTGCACGGGGAAAAAAATATTTCCCTTTAGTATTTTATAAAAATTTATTTTTCCCATTTGCCGTTCAGTTCAAGTATATTTTCCCTATGCGGCAATTTTATCATTTTGCACTTTTGACTTTAAGAGGGCTCTTCAACTCATGGGGCTAACCATAATATTAGAGAGTAGATATTAACCAGCATGGCTTAATGTAAATAAGAGGGGCACTGAGGATACAAGAAGGGAGCTTTCTAACCGCACCGTTAGCTTATTTTGAGTTGGATCGGCGTACCTGGTGAACTAAAAATCCGGCGTAATAAGAATTATCACATGATAACTCCGTTTATAGGCAGAGTTTGAATTAGATGACAGTAAGTTTAGGACGATTATATGAAGTACTGTTAGAATGAAAGTCTGAATGCCATCTCCTTGAAATGGTGCACTAAAATTTAATAAAGCACGTAATCACTATCGGCAGATAAAGTCTGGATTCAATTGCCTTGAAATGTTGTTCTAAAATTTAATCTTGTGAGCAATCAAAATCGGGCGTAAAACTAACCATGTGACGTTACAAATGTTTATCTAGCTTAGACGGCCTTGGAAAAATTGATTGGCCTAAAAAAAATGTGGCAGTCGTTACATATTTTATTCCATCCTAATTCTCACAAGAAAGGGACAACGATTTTCTGACCTGATCGATAAGGAACTATCAACTGAGCAGCGCGTCCTTGCCACCGAGAGGAGGACAAGGTCGTTGTCATAGCGAGCAAACCTTTCCAAACAAATTTAGAAAATGAAAGAAAAATGAAGAATTCTGATTCTGAGACACTCACTTCAATGAATTCATAAAATTGAATTTCGGAAGGAAAAGGTTTTTTCCTGCTTAAAAACTCCTCCCATAGAATACGCTTTACTACTGGTGACTTCGTCATTAAACGACCGGTGGCATTTTGAGGAATGAAAGTTGAATGCGTATGGGAGAGAATTTGTTTCACTTCACATGAGCGTATTTAATGTGGAAAACACAATGATGTTTGCTATTAAAAATACATAACTTAAAACACTCAGCTTGTCGATAGGGAATGGCAAACCTTGAGGGTGATGGCTAAAAAATCCATACGGCGCTATGATTCTTAGTGGTGAAGTGCCATCACACGGCATACTATATTTAATCCTAGCGGTTGTACCCAAGAGTTCCGAAAGGACATTTTCGATCATTTGGAGCTTTATCTGAAGGCATTATTCATTATAGAATAATGCCTTCAGATAATAAGAGTGTGTACTCAGTGAATTGGGATTCACGTAGAAGTATTAGACACCTGCCTGGAAAAAAAACCCTTGTAGAATATTAGAGGAACTGGGTAAGGACATCTAAACTTGTTTAAAAACAGTTTATCACATGTCAGGAGACAGGTCAATACCTTGTGACTGAAAGCAGGCTCAGAAAATGCCCTGGATAAAGGTGGCGATAGAGAGGATCCCGATGATTACAGACTGATTTACGTGTTTAACATTATATATTATTATAAGGTGATCTACCGGTTAAAGTAGGTTTTTGGATGGCCAAATCTACCAAATAAATATTTTGTGGCTCCTAACAAAACACAATCGAGCAACCTAATCTACATCAGGTCCCTCTTCATCTCTGTGTACTTCTTTCCTCCCTTCATCCCGTCCAACATCCCTTTCCTGTTCCTGCCCTTTGCTCGTTTGCTAGCATTCTCCCCTCTATTACCTTCTTCAACATCCCACTGCCGCTCAATAAACCCTTTTCCATTTTTCCTGCTTCCATTGGATTTCTCCCAACAAATTCCTCTCCTCACCCACCACCTCCAGTTTGTTTTCCTTTCGGTCCATTTCACCTTTTCCATTCTTCTCCACACCCACATTTCAAAATCCTCCAATCTACGTCTATCCTCCTGCTTCAATGACCCCGATTAAACACTAATTTACTTCAAAATTTCAGAACATATAGTTACTAGTAAAAAAATCTAGAGTATAAGCTTTTGTAACCGCAACCAGAAGAGATTTAGGAAAGGCAATTAAAAAAAAAACAAATTATTTTTGAAAATCAAATCAAAATTTAAAATCAAACAAAAAACAATAGGATGTTTTAATCCATGATATTCTTAAATTGGGAGAGGGGAATACACAATTTGAGGTTTCATTTTTAGATTTCAAGTAAAACTTCTACAAGGCCCCTAAAGTGACATTTGATATACGAACTAAGATATTATTGTATTAATGGGAAAGTGACCAACTGGTTTAGGGGATTCTTTTTAATCCGTCAAAAATCAATAGCCATTGATGGGATGAGCTCATTAGTGGCGGACGTAACTTCAGAAGCGACACCAAGAAGTGTTATTAAGCGTTAAGTGAAGGACCCTACTATTCAAGGCATACGTGCATATATAACGATCTAAGTTACCACGTTAGCAACAACCTTAGTTTATTTGCAGAAGACATAGTGATCAAGAGAGACTGTAGGAAACCAGGAGACTGTCGAGCGATGTGGACTACATGTCGGTGTAGTGTAAGAAACCGGGATTAGAATTAAATGTCACAAAATATACAGAACTGTAATTTTGAAATAAAAGAAAAGGGTAATAAGACGTAAATTATAAAATAGATGGGACTGAAACAAGCATCTCAGAGTAATTTAAAAACATGGCTGATGGTCTGCCATCAAACCATTCACGCGCTACAAACATCTGAAGAATATGGGGTGCGCATCGGCCTTAAAGAAGCTAGTTTTCGTCTGAGGGGTTACAAATAAATGCAAAGAAAAAGAAACACAGAGCTGACAATTAGTTAGGCTATAGTTGAAATATGCGGCTAGTCTCTTTGATCTATGGATAAAATTCAGGAATAAAAAAAAAGGATTCAGATGAAATCCGCCAGATTTGTGAAAATTTGTTACGAGAAGAGAGTTAGCGTAACGGATGTATTTGATAGGGAAGCTCTTTATTCTCAAAGTGAGCAGGCAATACAGACTTTTGAAAAGGTTCAGGACACTTGAGTTTTCACGCGACACGGAGTATATTATGATGGCACCAAATTATGTTGGTAGATTCGGCCACCAGGATAAAATAGGAGTGAGGCACCATCATTGATAGATTGAAGCACTCATTCTTCCCTCGTACGATGCGTTATCATAATGTAGTATCCGAATATTTGACTTAAAGACCAAATTTCAATGATTTCTCCAACACACGAATTATTGCATTATTTGCGTAGATGCAATGCTTTCGTGTATGAGTGCGAGTGTTTGAGCATATGATCAAATATATATTTAAATAAACGATTGAACTAATTGTTTATGCATGCATGGCTGAGTCCTTCAATACCACCCTGCGTATACTCTTAGGGCGACTTGTTTGGTGTTCAGTCGATGAAGACGAGGAATTCCTTGGCAGTTATTGAAAATTATGGATTAAAACTATTACTAAGCTAAATAAAGTAATATGCAGCTTAAATTTGATGGTTTCCTGCGTAACTTTATGGAATCGATTCATATTGGAAATTAAAAATAGTAAATTTGCAATTCCCCTGAAAATTTGTTACGAGACGTCCCGGGTTTCGACGCTCAACGTCATTTGCAGCTTAAACTTCAGGGTTAAAACAACAGTGGAGATCAAGAAGAACGTAGCAGTATGTAACCCAAAAGAAAAGAAAACGGAATGTGAAAATTTTCGCGTTGCCTGCTTGAGAAAAAGTTAGAAATGATTCTGATCGTAATTGCCTTCAGAAGTAAAAAATGCAAGTCAGAGGAATCCCTAGTCTTGGACCAATGTGGAGAGGAAATCCCGGTTCGCTGCGTGGAGTCCTGCAGGTTTCAGCGCGTGCACGATTGCTCGACTTTGTTAGATTTTAAGGATAGCCCAGGTCAATTTTTCCTGAACGTTCTGCTGAATAGGCTAATCATTACAATGCAACAATTTCAGAGAGTAAAAATCATTCGCCTTGACCGGGATTCGAACCCGGATCCCTCGATATTCGGCCTAGTGCTTTAACCAATTAAGCTACCGAGACGTCCTCATACACTCTGACATTTTGGGGGCTTTAAAGGAACAAGATTTTGTGACGAATACATACAATGTCACAGGCATTCGTAGTCGTGTGCGACGCGCCACAGTCCACGAGGTTATATCGAGGGATCCGGGTTCGAATCCCGGTCAAGGCGAATGATTTTTACTCTCTGAAATTGTTGCATTGTACACGTAGCGGATGACTCCGTTAAAGTTACTGCTGCGGCATCTCCCGCAGTTTCTTTGAAATTAGGCTAATCATCACTGAACGGGCGCCTCACCACATAATGAGCTAGTACCGTTATTGCACTTTTTTGAGAATATTTATACAAATATGAGCGGAAATCCGTGGGCAAGCGTCAAGGAGATGACATTAATTGAATCATATTGGGATGAAATATGCTCATACGCATTCTAACCCGATATTAGCGCACTGATGTAACAAATATAATGACAAACAGTATAAAACTATTCCGATATAGCTTTTAACTCAAATGAACTCGATGGATAGTGTATACTGCATTCAATATTCGCTGTATTTCAATATAAATAATAAATTCATTATATTGTCATTATTATTCACTCTAATGTCGAACGGGACAACATAATATTACCTTTCTTCAGATGGCAGTGTTTTTAAACGGTCGAAAAGCAAATGCACCTATTTTATAAGATCGAAATGTTGTATTTTATGCTAAACTCATCATAACAGTAGCAATAATAACATATTAAGCGTTCGGTATGACTCTTCACTTTTCTACGTTTTACGCAGAATCAAGAAGATAAGATGAATGAAGGTTGGCTCTGTAAGCATTAAAAATAAGTTGGGCGATGAAAAGTTAAGATAAGTGGAAGAGTTTCAATATTTTGGAGTGAGTGTCTAAATATAATACCAGAAACTATAAAAGATTTCATCAACGGTAGCCTAGATCTATAAGGTTGTAAGCCGGTGGAAGAAGGATAGATAAGAATATCATAAGCAATGAAAATGTGGTGCTACAAAATATTTTTGTGAGATAAGTCGTAAGGGTGCCAAAATAGGACTACGGAGAGCAACAGAAGAGTTGACAAAATGAAAAAAATGATAGTTTTACCGGAGTCGAGACTTTTCTGCTTTATCCACTGTACATGAGTTCTTTTAGCTAGTGTCTGGGAATGCGTAATTTGATTTCAATCTTTTTTCGTTAATTAGAGCTAAATTTCTTGTTTATTTTTGATTCAGATACAGATGAATATCACGCTTGTTCACTTTCTAGTGGACCTAGTATCTATATGCTCCCCCTAAATAGTCAATAATAAACCTCTAAGTATCATATTCTAGATTCCAAAACTTTCGGAGATAACCCAGGCAGTACGGGGGAAAGCACTGGTCCAACAGGAAAGAACAGAAAAGCGTCAATTTCACAAGCTTAAAATGCAAGTTGAGTTTTCTTTCGTTCGAGAAAACTAGCTTCAATTCTAAAAACCGTTTTGCATTAGCATGGAATGCCACATTATTAAGTTATAGTGTCAAAGAGAAAATAAATTATGAATTGCTCACTCGTTCTGCCTGTTTGTCGCAGTTCCTTAGTTTATTTAGCAATTTATAAACTCATTTCAAAGTGAAAACGTTCTTGACATATTTGTGTGATACTTGTGGGGAATGCCATACCTTTATTTCCCGCGTATTAGCAGGCAGGGAGTGTTCATCCTAAGAACTTCCATTCCCTACGTCCCAGATTTTCTCCATAAGGTCATGAAGACATATTTCTCAGCCACGATGACTCACGCCAATTTAGCCATATAGTTTTCTATTGAAGGTCTTCAATCTGACGTTTTCATTCGTTCAATAACTACTCGGTAGGCACTCGTATGTGCATGAGGAGCTTTCTCAACAGCAATCCTGAAGCACTTCATTTTTAAGAAGAAGAAACGAAACACATGCTCGAATTATCTAAATTCCGCGTGATTTATTGGCTCAAAAGGAATTTGCTGAATTAACATATTTGTGAAAATGTTTGCCTGCATTGAGAAATAGATCTTCCTGCGAAATTGTCATCTATTGTAACGGGAGTCTCCTGAGCGAATACGCTCTGCGCGAGTGCTTGAGGAAATCGATAAATATTGAGTTTTGCTGGCTCCCGTTGGCAGCACTTCCATCTGGTGTAGTTAATAGAGATTTTTATCGAGGACACCCACAACTTGTCTTAATTTGGATAGTATTCATAGTCAATATGTAGTACGGTGTGGAAAAGCAACATGGTGAACCGTTGGTAATTAATCTGGATGGAATACTTATATTGACAGTTGATTCTCCAAACATTTAGTTAACTCTATGCACTCGTATAATCAGGATTTTGTCTGAAAGAAACTGATTTCGGAATTATTACTATTATTTCTCCAACTTATGTCATCATCTTAGAGTTCGACAGAAATGTGCATCGGTATGGAAGCAGAGGATATTTGAAAAAGAAAATTGGATTTATATATTTACTGAGACGACTCTTGAAATAGTATGGTATTTTTTTTGGTCGGGACTGCAGACCTTGGATGATTTAAATTTGGAAGAATGACTTTCGTTTAAATTCCATTTTCAATTTACTGATAACAGACGCTAATTCCACGCAAGATATTGTAATCGAACACAGTCATGGATTTAAATCATTCCTATTGGCTCATTTCTTTCGAGCTACTTCTCTTAAGAAAGTCCGTGCTGATTTGCGTCAGCGCATGGCCATTTTGATTTTAAACAGCACGGTGGAAATTTCTTTCAACTGGGGGAAGAAAAACAGATTATGCGCACGATATTCTTCTGAGGCTCCCGTTTCTCCCAATCCTCTAACCCTTTCCCTCCTTTTCCAAACTCGCCATCTTTTCGTTGCATCGATTGGGTTCCCACCCCCCTCTTGAACCGTTTGTGGAGGACGAAAACAAAAACAGGTCGGAGGAGGGGAAGAGAGGCCGGGGAAAGGTGTAACAGGCAAACAGGAAAACGCCTTTGAGTCTCCGGTCAACTTTAGAAACGCTCATCCCAGACATGTTTGTTTAACACACGATATGCATGACCCTTGCACACTTGCGTGTGGAGAGCAGACGGGGAAGAATCGTAACTGAAAGGGTATGAAATTAAATGCTGCGTAGACGGACGCTTTTGTTTTCATGGCACTGAAATTAATAGTGAAGAAAATTAATTAATTCTGACAACTCAACTCAATTTCGTTCAGGAATCCAATAGATGAGCTCAAATAAATTATATTTTTTCATAAAGTCAATTAAAAAAGTGGAAAATTTAAAATATCGACGCATTAATACCCATTCGATTACGACTGATCCGTCATGAAATATTTTCCCAATCTATCTCTGTGGCGTAGCGATGGAAGATGCCCATTTTGCACTTCGTGCCGTTTCTTTTGGCGAAAGAAATACACGCTCTGACTTTTAACCGCCAATGAATGAGGAACAGATTAATTAACAGAATATTTAATGAAAATATTTTGAACTATCAAAAACAGATGTGATGAAATGGCCTTTTACTCATTTCACAGGAAAAATGAGTAACCTTAATTTCTGATTTAATTTTAGGAATAGTATACAATTTTCAATTGGGTGAAATGATGAAACGAAGCCTAAAACAAAAACCTTCGAAAGCACACTCATTAACTCACAATTTGCCGCGGAAGAGCAATGAAACACTAATAATACGCTAGTTGTTACGAAACATTTTCTGTGGCTCCTTCAAATTCATCGGTAACATTTATATTCTCCATCTTTAGACATTTATGCTTCTTAAATTTTTAATATTGTCATCAAAAAAATATGAATTCTGACCTTCTGGCCTTGACAATAAAAATTAATCCTTAATGAGTGCTCTTTCTAATTTTCGCAATTTCCGATTAACCTTTCTTTTTTCAAATTTGCATGGTTTTAATAACCCAAAAGTCGTAGGAATTCTAATCTCTTCCGGTTCTTTATTAATGCTGCTCAGAGACAAAGTTACGAGGAAGAAGGACGTAAGCAACCTACAGGAAGTTTTGTTATGGGTATGAGAACTGAAATGCCAAGAAAGGGAGAATTGAAATTCATGATTCATTTACTTCGTAAAACGAAACCGCAAGAATTACTAGAATGCGCGTCGGCAATTTTGCGTGCGTGCGTGTGTCACTTCTTCGTTGGCGCTTTATGCCTCCGCCGCGTCGGCCTTCTTATGTCCCCTGTTGGAAAGCACGGGACTGACACGTGGAAAAAACGAAACGTCAGCGATTCACGATGTCACGGTCATCTCTCTTCTCCTCTCTCTCTCTCTCTGCACCTCCGGAGGCACGTAACAACGGAACCTGAAATTACTTACCCGAGGGGGATTAGTCTCCCAAAGGCGAAGAGAGTGTACGGGGCAGCGGCGAGGTCAACATGCTAAATGGAAAATGCATCGTGAACGCATCACTGCAGCATCCCATCAATTTCAGCTGAATTAATGCAAATGAAGGAGCAGACTTCGGAAGGTAGGGCGTGTTGATTGCACTGGGTCGATTTGATTGTCAATTACTCCGCGAATGAAACGCCAAATTCATCCATCGTAGATACCTGACAACGCAGCGCGCCTATTCCTCTAAGGAATAATGTCCTACCGTAAACATTTGAAGATAGACGATTGGAGGAGGAATTTTAAGAAAAATTGATCACCGCGTGCTATCATTTAGGGGAAAGTAATTCTAATGAATATTCGGTAGTGAGTTGGAAACGGATGCGATGTTTTATTCTGTTTTTTTTGCCAGATACGTGCCTGCATGTTTCGTGCGCTAATACCCAACGTCATAGGCTTAAGTGACATCCTACGGTTAACTACCTCATAGATATTTATCCCATCAGCTGGTGGAAACTCGGAAATAAAGGGATTGTATGAGATCATGAGAAGATTTGGCTAGGTTGATTTTAACAAGATTGGTAATATATCCTGGCAGAAAGTGTCAAAATCAGGTTCAACTACTAGACCATTACATACGATTATTCAGCAGAAAATCTACAACGATTTCCCTATAACTCTCATATACACACTACCGTCTTCTTTTGGCCGTTACGATAGGTTAATTCCTTATGATTTCACCCAATAAGAAAATTCGGGAAGCGATTGGGTAGGGGGGCTTGATAACTTGTTGAAAACCTACACTCAATTCTTTTGATAACTATTTGCTTCTACGTAAATTCAAACTACATGCTCAGCAAGGTCAACACTGTTGGTCGTGGCAAGCTAAAAGTTTTTCGGTCTCAATAAGTCTTTGCATTGAGCAACTGCGTGCATGCTGCTTAATTTTCCCAAAATACCTGAAGTACACATTCAATAAAGCTTTTAACCCCGAGCAATTTCACAAGACAACATAAATTTTGAAGTTGGGAATTCGGATGTCATTATTGTAGTTTGTCGCGTAAAGCTGTAGGTGGTTGAAGAGTTGTTTTGGAAAAGTAAATATTTTAAAGATTTTTTGCATCAGGTTTTCACTCTCTTACCATTTAAAGAGAAAAAATTCATTTCTCGGAAAGCTGATTGTCCTTACGCGCACAATCACAAGAATAAACCATTCTGTAAAGTAGGTCGCAGCAAGTGTGTGTTTAGGTATGCACAGCATACTTAAATTATTAATAATTTTCTGTTCAGTATATCCAGTTACACTCATGATGTAATTACTTCATTTAAAACGTTCTTCTCCGTGAACTATGCGAACTTTTAAAAATGCGTGTACCAAAGCTCTTTTAAAAATGAATTCAAATATACATTCATGAGGACACAAACGGATGTATGAGGAATACGCCGTGAGGTCCGTGTAAAAGAAAGGAACTTTTTTTAGGTTTTTTATGGAGAAGAGTCAGTACTGACATTTCCAGAAGTTTAACCTTCGAATTTCGTTCTTTATAAAGTTCAAGCAAAGGAGTCGAATATTCTATTGTGTATAGGTCACCATCCTTCAGTAACTAAATGGATGTGTTAAGGTAGGTGGCTCGCAGCTAAGTTAATCGGTCGTTGTTTTTACGCAGTACAACTTTTGTTTTTGTCATGATCGCGAATTATACGGGAAACTAAAGAGTCCCTGAATCTATTGGTGGAGCAGTCTATCTCCCTTATCCTATCTAAATGTTCAAATCTACCTGACAAATGGGGGGCCACAATTGTATCTTCTGTGCCATGAGTTAATCGAGTGTCCCGTGTCTTTCCAACAGCCTTCGTCTCTTCTTTTCTCTTCGTGCTTGGAGGGACTCTCGTCATATTTCCTCTATTCCTCTGCCTATGAACCACGTTACGCTAGATTGCTTATCGTAACATTTATTCACATACCCTGCGGTCCATCTTTGCACATTTCCTACTTCCTTAATCAACTCCATCTCTGACGTGTGCCAAAAATTGCCACGTATTCTTAGTACGGCTTCACCGGGGAAAATTAACACCTCTCCCTTAATTCCTCAATAGTTTCCAGCAACTCGTCGAATGAATCCCAGTTTTTTTCAAGGCGACTCCGCAAATTTCCCCAACCAGTTCGGCTCCATGTTCATTTTTTTCGGAGTGCGATGCCCAAGTACTACGAGTATAATTGTTCCGAATATACACCCTCGTCAATTTTGTGTGCGGTGTTGAGTCTCCAATTTCTTTTTCTCTAAAATTTCATCCTTGTATATTTTGCATCTTTTAAGATGCAATTCTGAGCCAAATCCTGTGCGCCAATCAAAGAGGAGTGCGTATTCGCACGCATTTTGAAATTTCACGTGCGTTTTATTTTGCGAGCAGAATGCTGATATTGTGATGGGTAAGAAGCATAGGCAACATGTGAAGCTAACACCAAGAATATAAAAACATGAGTGGTGCATATTGTATTTCGAGGGACCCTCCAGCATTTACGAAGATCGAAGCTGTAACATTAAGGACCCATGGGCTGAAAAGGTCAAAGGGACTGGGGCGTTGAGAAATTCACCACGTCTTCTTTTCATGGAATAATATCCTTTGATCAAAAGGAAACATTTTTTATGGAGCTTATGGTCGAAGGAGAAAACGGTTCCAAATCGAAAACTCTTAATTGACATTTACATTTTCCGTAGAGCGCCGTTCATGTCTTTGTCGTGCGAGCCCGTAAAAACCAAAGGAGTCGTAGGAGATCCCTATTTGGTCGAAGACTATCTGAGCCTCGGTGCAATTTCGCAAACGGCCACGTCGTCATCCCTGAGGGAACCAACATATCCTTTCCTTGGTGATGGAATAGGGGGCGCAAGACGTCAAATGCTCGTGAGTGAAGTCGGCTTCGGGGAAGAAGACGCCCTCGCCGCCGCCGTATTCATGAGGTGCTCACCCTCCCGGTAACGCAACACGCAGCTAGGGACCCGAAAAAATAAGAAGGGACCCCCACTCTTTTTCCCCTCCCTTGAGAGCCAGCCGGCTTGCAATCGAAACGACATTTCGTTTCGGAAATGTCTTTTCGGCCACGCCTGCCAGCACTTTGGAGGAGACCAGGAAGGACCTCGTAAGAAGATATATATATATATATATATATATATATATATACATATATATATACATATATATATATATATATATATATATATATATATATATACACACGCACAGACATATAACTCGTCCCTACTTCAATAAGATTGATGTCCATCCTTATCCCCTTGGAGGGTCCTCTAGAAAATCCACAACACCTTCAACGTATTAAATTTCAGTCCTGCTCTCCCAATTCTTGCACTTATTTCCCGATCTCTCCGCTCCGTCGTACTCTGTAAAGAGATACGAGTCAGAAGTCGGACTCGTACTAAGTCAGAAATCGTCAACGGGTAGAACATGAGGAATCCATCCATGACGCTCCTCCTGCTCCTCATTTAAGGAGGCCGTCTGAACCGAGATTGCCTGGCAACGTAATCAGCGCTTCTGAACTGATGCAATCAAGTTCTCCAATCAAACAGAATTGGTAATCATTGAATTGAATATCGTTCTTTGATACACAAGAGAGTCACTTATATGTTGTTGATATTTCCTCGGACCATCTCGTATTCCGACATATGATCAGAAATGAGGGATCTTTCTCCAATATGACTTTTTGTTCCTACGCATATGATATTCTCCCGGTAACTCTCACTCGTGATTTCACAACGTGCTAAAGATAAAACTCACGCTGCTACGTAAAGGGGCTATAACTATGAACGTCACACAAGCAGAATCGTCCGTAAGTTTGTTGAATCGTCTAAATATCCATTTGCGCTCTTTTAATCTGCACCCATTTCAAGGTGAAATATATTTCTGTATCGAATGAATGTTGAAGGACAATAACATTTCCACCTCCAAGGATATTTTAAACTTGACATCGACTTCTATCGTGGGATCCAAAAAGGGAAAACGGCGAATCGTCATATCCTTAATCTATCATCCATGTGATGAAAGTGGAATGCTATATTCGTCTGCTTCAAAGGTCTCTCTCTCTCTTTTCCCTTCCTCATCGGATGACAGTCAGCAGTAAGCTCTGTTAGTCTCCAATCACGCAATGCTCTCCTCTCTAGCCTCCCCTTCTCTCGTCTCTCATTCCTAACCCTGTTAAAACTCATCGCATTTTAGCTCCCCGAGAGTCGCATGAAGGGAGGAGTTTCAACATGGCGCGCAGCGGCATCCAGGTTTAACCTTGAGAGCGATTCAGAGGTCGAAGCTGTTTTTCCCTGCCTTCTACTCTCTCTCTCCCTCCTCTCTCACTATCCCCCTCTTTCAAGTCCGCGCTGCTCACTACGGCGGCGCCGCGAGACGGCCACCACGCGCAACAACTTCCAGGGTGTTCCTTCGTGCGTGCAGTTTTAAGGAAAGCAGATGGAAGGAGGAATGCGAGGAGAATGGGAAAGAGATGTAAAAGAGGACGAGGGTGATTAAAAAGGTAGGGGATGAGAAATAAAAGACGTATAGAATCCACGGTGCATGCAAAGGGTTAGAATTGAGTGCTGAGGACCGCAGGGTGAAGAGTCGATGGAAAAAGAAACGTGCTGTTTTTTCGAGACGAGTAGAAAATAGGCATGGGTGAGGATAAAGCGTCGTCCTATGTCGAAATATTAGAAATTTTGGAAATGATAGCATTGCTCTTGTTAACGTACACGATGGAATTCAGCAGAATGCAGTAATTGGACAAGGCTGAGCTTACCCCATAGCGAAATGGAAAATTTGACATGTGGCTCCCAAGCAAGGTCTGCAAGGTGCCGCAAAGGAAAGTTAAATTACCATTGACGCAACTCTGGTTAGAGCTGAGGTTTTATCGAAAAAACGTGTTGCTTATATGAATGGAATTGATCTTATTTTTGTATTATGTAGATTAAACTCCCAATCCCATTTTATGAGTCTGGAAATGGAGAAGGTTGAGATAACTTTATTATATAGTCTCGCCTAGGCGTGTGCGTAGTTAACTCCGAATACTAGTTTAAAAATCCTAGCCGAAAATGCAGACAGCTCGCTCTCGGATGCAACTACCAACCCACGAGGAATCATGAGAAAGAACATGGAAGGGTGTGGGGAGAGTGTCAATCGTTAAGAAAATAGGAAAGAGGGAGAAGGGTTGTGAAATGAGAGGAAAGAAACTAATAGGTTTGTGGCACGAAGGAGGAAGAGGTGCGGGGAATGGAAACAGAAGCGGTCACCAGGGACAACGAGAGATAAATGGTTCGGAAATGAGGATGGAGAGGAAGTATGAAAATAGTTGTTTGACTGGTGTTGGGAGGGGTGAAGTGCAGATGAATGAATAGAAGCGAGGGAGAACGACGGGGGCCGGCGATTAACACAACTGCGAAGGGCAGGGCAAAGGATGTAAGAAAGAGCGTGGAGTATGCAAAAGGACTGGAATGATGGAGAAAGCGGGAGGTGGCGCCGGTGAAAGAATTCACGACAGGAAGAGGGAGATGAGGGAGTACACACCCACAAGCGGGGTGGACACACACAAGCGGGGATGGACGAGGAAGGAGAGGAGAGAGGGGTTTTAAGAGGGAGGAATAGGAAAAAAGGGCAGTTTGTGTTATTACCGCGGGGTAAAAGGAAAAAAAAATAAAAAAGAAAAATGGAGGAAGGGTGTTGCACTAAGGCGTGGGAGTATTTGGAAAGAGACAAAGGAGACTCGTGTGGAGGGACTGCGGGGGGGGGTTAGGGCGCCGCTGTGGGGGAAGGAAGGAAAGGAGAAGGGAGGTGGAAGGGGCGCTATTGAAAAGGTGGCGCGAGAGGGGAGGGATAGGGAAGGATGGGGGAAATGGCTGGAGGGGAAAGGAGAGGGGGGATGGGTGGGGGACTGCGTGGGAGGCGGGGACGTTGAGGAGAAGCAGAGAGGGAGGGAGAGGAAGAGAAATGAGAGAGAAAAACAAGAGAGAGAGAGAGAGAGGCAGGACGAGAGTGAGGAAGAAGGATGAACCGGTAGGAGACGGAGAGATGTCGCGAGGAGATATGCGGCGGGCGGGGGGGGCAAAAAGCTATGGGGAGTGGTGACGGTGTGCGCGAGGGGAAGAACGGGGGTGGGGACGGGAACGCATAACAGCGGGGGAGGCAGAAAAGGTGGCGGAAGCGGAGGTGGCGCGAAAAAGAATGCCAAAGACGGACCAACAGACGGACAAACGTCTTCATCACGGGCAAGGGAAAACAACGGCGTTTTCCTCCTCAACTACTGCGGCCGCGACGCTATGGCCTTCGGTTACAGTTCCGGATAAAGTGCATCCGGAAAAGGAGTGAAACACTGGCGTCGCGACCTCCCCGTTGGGTGCTTCTGACTCAGAGCCGAGAACTCCCCGCGAGTGGGAACTCTTATAACGATCATTCCAAGCAAGGCACGCGTAGGGCTGGAATATGGGATCCTAGCATTTAACGTACTTGAGAGCAAAGTAAATGAAAATTACCCAAGCGCTTCATTTGATGTCGTTATGTTCGCACGGTTACTCGAAGTGGTTAAGGAATCTCCACAGAGATTATGATCGATTCTGCTATAATTGTGAACCTGGCGTCAAAGGGAAAACTTCTAGGTCGTATTCCAGTTTTAGATGATGCAACTGCGGAGATAATTTCGTACCTTCAAGCAACCGTAGAAAAAGAGTCCCGCCTGCTGGCAAAGGAATATCTAGAGTGAACTGAACACAAGACTTTCGTTTCAATCCAATTGCCTTCTAGTAGTGAGATCCAACTGGCTATTTTACTTAAATACTGAATCATATTATTGGAAAGGAAAGGATGATAACTTTGTAATTTCACAGAAATGTATTACGATACGACCCGGGTTTCGACGTCCAACGTCATCTTCAGGTCATGACCTTAAAATTAATTTGTCAACGCTTAAAACATATTTGTTATTTAATTTTTGATAATTTCATATTGAAATTGCATACATTTCAACGGAAAATTAATCGTATTTTTATTTAAATGCTCTAAACACCAAAAATAAGAAAGCAACACAGTTCACTACCCAAGTTTCA
The DNA here is from genome assembly GCA_037158775.1 of Hetaerina titia. Taxonomy (NCBI): domain Eukaryota; kingdom Metazoa; phylum Arthropoda; class Insecta; order Odonata; family Calopterygidae; genus Hetaerina; species Hetaerina titia. The sequence goes on along the minus strand of CM073771.1, from coordinate 75,942,285 downwards.
ATTGATGAACAATATATTAATCAGAGATGATGATTCTATATTGAAACCCAAGTCGCCAGTTTAGTTTTATTTTTTGGCGGTCCATTAAATGTCAACAAAAATGCAGGTTCAACTTGGAGTACTATAAATTTATAATATGGCCAATTTAATTTGGCTTCATCCGTCCAACGTCATCTTCAGGTCATGACCTGAAGATGACGTTTGACGTCGAAACCCGGGTCGTATCGTAATAAATTTCTGTGAAATTACAAAGTTAACATCCTTTCATTTCCAATATGAATCGATTTCACAAAGTTACCCATCCCATCACAAAGAATCCCATCAATTGAATCATATTCTATTATGCCCTTGAATTTTTAGCTCAGTTGACAGTCAATAGCGAAGTTTAAAAATTTTTGAATGATACTTTCTACTGTTATTATATGATTACACCCCTTTACTAATACCAAATCGAAAGGATACTCGTAAATGCTGGAAGAACCAATACTCCTGTAGGTTTCGTGGCAAAAGTCCAACAGTAAAGTCAAAATTCCTTAAGTTAATGAGAATGATGATGGCAATTAGCGTTTGAAATATTTTCTTGACATAACCGAAGGAGTAACGACAGACGGAGCTCCTGCTGCTCAAATAACGTTCATTTGAGGACTAGTATGGTTAAAAAAAATATGATTCAACATCATAATAACGGTTGCAAGCAATTTCTTTGTTATACAATATGCTATTCGGAATAGGTAACCATGACACGTAAATACACTGCAGTAGAACCAAAAATTATTTATATGGTTTCACTGCATAATAAAAAACCGTTATCCAATCCGAATCACATTTTTTACTCCTAACAAGAGGGTTTTACGAGTACATATAGTTTTCAAGATAGCAGTTCAAATCCAGAGTAAATAATATATACGCTACTTGCAATGCCGTTGAAATGAAATAATAATTGCATAATCGTGGATCCTTCTCTTACTGTGGGTATATGAAATGTGATGCAGCACTGAGTCTCGGCATTACCTTAGTCTATTAAAAGCACCTTCCCATAGAGAAAATTCTGCTAGCACTAATTAGGAAGATAGCACAATACCTTTTGGCTCAACTCGTAGAGCCAATGGAGAAGTACATATTCCGATGACCTTATGAAATTAAGTGTGTTCAATTAGAAAGAATGAAGTTGCAAATTATGGCCCACAATGGAGAGAATGTTAAGCCATTCATACTGAGAGCATAGTGCTCCACACAATTCATCAGTATATGGATTCAAAGTATACTTTTTCTGACATAATGCATAAAAAGGACATAAGAATAAACAAAAGATAGATTTAAAAACATTGGCCGTGGTTGTAAACAAAAAAATTACGTGAATTATCCTGCCAAATTAAATTGGCCATATTATAAATTTATAGTACTCCAAGTTGAACCTGCATTTTTGTTGACATTTAAAGGACCACCAAAAAATAAAACTTAACTGGCGACTTGGGTTTCAATATAGAATCATCATCTCTGATTAATATATTGTTCATCAATTGAAACTTGGGTAGTGAACTGTGTTACTTTCTTATTTTTGGTGTTTAGAGCATTTAAATAAAAATACGATTAATTTTCCGTTGTAATGCATGCGATTGCAATATGAAATTATCAAAAATTAAATAACAAATATATTTTAAGGGTTAACTAACTTATGCGATAGGAATTGATGAAGTTTGGCAGCATATACTTGGAACAGAACATAATCTCTCAAAATGTTATTTTAATAATTTCAGGCCAGATATCAGATTGGCTTAAAGAATGGGGGTTAGAACTAAATATCAGAAAATGTACACAACTGAAATATCGGAATGAAACAAAAGAGGGACAATAAGGGAAACAGAATAATACGGTGGCTAACGTACTGGCTTCCCACACAGAGGGCCTTGTTCGAATCCAGGAGGTGGAAGATGTTTTTCAGTGCAAACCCGATCCCTACTAGAGGTGCTTTGTGGAGAGCCCTTAAGAGTGAGTAAGACATCCGTGGGATGGGACGATAAGCTTAGGCTTAAGCTTTCGTTAAGTTTAGGCTAATGCCGACACCGGGTTTCTCTCCACCTTTCATCCTTTCCTGTCCATCCCTAATGGCGCAAATGACCTCAGCTGTCGGTAACCTCCCCTAAAACTACCAAACTACTAGGGGGAATTGGTAATTAGATAGATGAGATCTGATTGAGAATCTTAGAATAAGTCAAAAACTTCGGTTTTCGGCGTTACACTGATGTCAAACCTTTCATGGGGTATATACAGAAGAATATACGAGTAAGACGTGAATATTCTTTGTTTTATTACACGGTTGTAGGAAAATATAATTGAAGGTTAAGATAGAAGTGTTGCTCCGCTTTAGTTAGGCCACATTTGGAATACGCGGAAAGTACGATAGGATCCGTAGGAGAAAATTTTGATTAAAAGTAATTAAATAAGGTTAAGAGAAAATCTGCCAGATTTGTTAAAAATTGTTACGATAGGAGAATATGCATCGCTGGTAAGTTGAAGGAATTAGATTGGGAGTCTCAAGAATAACGAAGTGAGCAGGCAAGAGAGATTTCAGAAAGGTGCAGGACACCTAACTCAGGTGTCCCGCACCTGAGTCGCATTCTTACAACATCAGGGAATCATTATGGCACCAAAATATATTGGTAGAGTTGACCACCGAGATAAAATAAGAGAGATAGACAAACACTCACAGGTTCAAGTACTCTCTCTTTCCACGCACCAATCATGTCAAAATCATGTCCAATCATGTCAAAAACCAACTTAAGCGGCCGGGTATACTATATATACATAAAGACAAAAATTGAATGATTTAGTCAATTATTGCGTTGTATATACGTAAATAAATAATACGAGTTAATAATTAAATTATTGCCATACCCGAATTAATACTAATAGTTTCGTATTCGGGTCCTTAGGTTCGATTTTAATATTACTTTGTATCACGCGGGGGAAGAACAAGTACTTGAAAATGTCGGTGACGGTGTTAACATATATTTCTCGTAATTTATTCCGTGCCAGGTTTATCAATATAATTTGGAGCCACGATAATTCACTCAATGTCGCAAGGAAATTCAGGTGTCCTATTGCTTTCTAAAAGTCTAAGTGGTACCTGCTCTCTTCGTGAATCAATGAGCTCCCAGTTTAATTCCTTCTTCATACTCGTCAGGTTACCTACTAAATCTTTTCCAATACTTGAATTAAAAATTTTCCCTATAGATTGCAAAGGCTTGCCGCGTATTCCACACCCGCACTGTCTAAAGCGAAGTAGCACCTTTCTAATGCTCTGGCATTACGTTTTCCCACAACTAGTCCGCTGAAACTTGGTTTCTTCAAGGCAGAATCTGTTTTTTTCTTATGTATATGACTCATTTAAGGTCTAATGCAAGCTTAAAATTTAAGAGTATGACCAATACTCAGTTGTTCAAGTCGAGTCCCTCTTTCAATTCTTGGTGACTTACGCCTCTTCCATTTTATTCCTAAAAATTCGGTTATGTACATTTTCCATCTTTCTTCTTTCATTCCATGTTCCATTTCTAATGCTTCTCCAACATAGACAGATAATAATTATTGATATTTAACATTTTGAATGATGATAATAGAAATATGATTAACAAAGTTACATGACCTAACATTTAAAAAGCTGTCGAACGAAAAAATAGATTTCAAAGTAGAATTCTAGGAGTCCGCAATGTACAACCTTAAACTCTATAGCAGAGCCATCTCATTTCATGAAGAAAAAATATAATAGTTAAGTTTTATACGCATGGTAAAACACTTTAAGCCATTCTAGTAGCCGAGGACTGAAGCGCTTTCAGGTCCGCGAAGGAGATTACTATCTTCCGATGACGACGCCAACTGTGGAAGTCAACCAGCTGCGAACCGTTGTAAAAGGCATGCGCTGTCACATAAGACTGTTGCTTTTGCATTCAACGAGAGGGAAACACAGGGTTGAACTCTTGAATTTGTGCGTAGTGGAGGTTGTTCCGGGAAGGGGCAGGGGAGAGCCGCGCTCGACGGGGAGGAATCGGACAAAATGGCGGCGTCGGAAGGAAAGGGGATGTGTTGCGCGAGTGAGCGCTTGTTTCGAGGAGGGAGAGGGGATGGATGCTGGGCTTTTGGTAAAGACGGGTTTCGGATGGTAAGGGGCGCGAAGAAAGAGAGAGGAATAGTGAGCTAGAAGCGGAGCGAAGGGGAGGAGGGAACCATAGTCTTGGCCATAAGGGAAACCCTACTTATTGCGGGAGGGGCATGTGTGGTCGAGATGTGAGAGAGGCGAATGGAAAAGAAAAACTCCATTGACTTAAATTAAGGGAGAGATATCTCCGTCTCTCTGCTTCCGTCATCTTTGTTTTGAATCATCTCGTCCCCCTCATCATTCCACCTCTCCCGTCGACCCTCGCCACTTGATTAAATTTGTCGTAATTTCCTCTTCTCATCACCCTCCTCTCTCAGCACATCGTCCCAACTGAAATATTAAGGATGTTTTTACTTCTTCAAAAACGTCCATTGGCTTTGGATTGCCATTATGTATGTCTGAGTGCCGTAATTATCGAAAACCGGACGAGATGACAGGCACACACACATAATGCGTACAATACTCATAAACTCGTCGCAGAGGTCCCTTTCAAAGAAGTAGGCGGAGAAGAAATGAAGATGATTCTACAGATTTACCAGAAAAACCATTGCTGAAATCTTTCATAAGATCCAATTCGTGCCAACTTCCTTCATCTTACAGATTACTTACATAATTTAGAACGTTTCTTCAGCTTCTTGAGACTGACAGACTTTGTCTCAAGCATCACTCTGATCGCACATCCTATGACTTTCTGGGTGTGCCCCTTCCTCTCAAATCATTTTATGTGCCCTCTACCTTCTTTTTTTTACGTTTATCTACGTTTAAATGGGTTGTTTGAACCAGAAGATAGTTGAAATTAAACCATATCTCCCGCAAAACACTACCGTTTCCTGTGGTCATTCCTAGTTTCTACGCCATACCTCGTCCCCATCTCTCCCTTCGCTCATCATCGCATTCCGATCTCTTTTCACTGCCAAAGATTTCTTTCCAGGAATAACCGCAATCATTTCCTCTAGTTGATGACGTACATCACCTAATTCCCACTTCACATTATTTACTTTCCAGAATCAATCCTGAATAAGGACTTAGTTAGATCTGATTTTATCTCTTCTAAATTATATTCGCTCAGTCTCTCTATGTAGTCAAAATTTTTCCCTAACATTTTGTTTAATGATACTGCTACTGTCTATTACAATGTAAACATCGCTATGAAAACCTACTGCAATAACCCTCCGTAAAATCAACATTCATACAAATTTGGAACAGTCTACAAGCACTACGTCATACTTCCTAATGAATAATAGATGGTAGCACTTTACCAGTTGAAGGAATTTATTTTACGACCGGATTTCGTTGTATTACATCATCTGAATCTGATGATGACGTAATACATCGAAACCCGGTCGTAAAATAAATTCTTTCAAGTGGAAAATTGCTACCATCTATTATTCATTATGTTCGACTTCCACCACATCACGCCTGAAGATACTCAAGTTGTCATATTTCCTATTACGTAGGTGAACTCTCTCATTCCGAAGCATAGTTTCACTATGACTGCCGTTTACACCAATACCGAATTCAATGTCAAACCTTGCCTTTTAACAGTTTTTCCATAAAAAGATTTGCCTGGATTAAAGTGTCACGGCACTTTATGTTTAACTTTTTTCGTTATTTTTCTACCCCTAAGATGAAAGTTTAGATGTAAAAATAGGTACTAATAAAAAGAGACGTTTAGGTCGTGATTTGGTGGAATATCATGATCAATTAAAATTGGCAATTTTCCACAAAATAAATTTTGTTATTATTTATTTAATAATTTTTTTAATTATTTATTAGTTAATGAATTATTTTGTGGAAAATTGCCAATTTCAATTAAATAGGTACTAATCATTGAAACTGTGCTGAATAAATTGTTATCCTATGGGTATTTTTACTCCCCAGTAATCTTGTGCTTCTTTTCATCAATACAATGAATTAGTTTCCTTCTCTTAAGATAATTTTTGTCTTTTCACGTCGATTTCAATTTTTTAATTAGTCCCCTACGATAGTGGAAGTGGTAGCCTATCAAGTACTGTCTGGGTACTTGTTAAAAAGACGTAACTTCAGCTCCGGGAAAAGCGGAAATCACTAACAGACCTTATACTAATAATGCCATTTTCATGTAACTTGAACTTTCTGAGATGACACAGAAGGAAACGAAAGATGACTTCTTCTTTAGAATAAATGTCACATCTGCCAGGGTCTTATAAACTCTATCCCATCACAATTAAAATATTTCAGAATAAAAAACTGTTTTTTACGTCCACGAGAACTTATGATATGCGTTATTCGTATTTCACAATACAATATCATTATTTCTTTGATGCTTTCCTTATGTTTATCCTGGGTAATCTTAATCAGTCGGTATTAATCTTTACTACTTAATACCATATAGTCTCATTTTTTCTGCTCAACATTTAATAATTTTATTATGAAGACGTACTAAGAGAATGTCTTAGTTTATCTTCATAATAAACATTAAAGATGGAATCGTATTTACAGGCCCATGTTTACGTTAATGGACAATTATCATTTCAATTAATCGGTGTATGGTTGGATTTTGTTATATTTTGTTTCTCTTCACATGTCAATTACGAAATTGTTGAGCGAGTGAAAAAAAGAGATTGTATGTAAGACATGGAGATATTTGTTTTAAGTATCAAAAGTTATCAACAGATCCAACTATTGTTGATTGAGGTATCGGCTGGAATTGAATCTGGGACAAGGTGATGTGCACTCTACTCCTCGAAGCATCATACCAAGAGCTTTGGTAAACTCCGTACTTTGGTCAGACTTAGTAACAAAATAAAAGTTGGTACATTATGTCAAGGAGTTCTCGATATTCATAAATTAAGCACAGCAAATTATCTTAAGGAATTGGACGAAGTTAAAATCAAGAATTTATCACTCTAATGATCTTTCCTTTTAGAATAATTTTGTTTTGTTCTATACTCGTTAAGAGATTGCAGTCGTATCTGTCTCTCTATTTCGTATGTATGTGTCTCTTTATGTAGTATTTATTATATATGAAAACTTATCAACGGAATTAAAAATAAAAGTATGCGGATCAGTTTGTAATTTCACGGAATATTTTCCTTCAATCCTCAATTTTACTTCCGGGCAACGATCATAGTGGCGTATATTTACTCTCAGAGCTTATCTCATCCCGTGTTTTGCAAGAGTTCATTGAGTCCACATTTCGAAAAAGGAAGAGGACTCATCCAACAGATGGGATTAGATCCATGCGCCTCCATTGCTATAACTCAAGCACTTAAGAGGATATCCCCTGGTGAGGTTTGCTTTCTCTTTGATTTTAGGTAGTGAAAATTCGAACCGGTTTCAATCATGAGCATCAAATTTCGACGAACAACCAAACGATTTTGTCCGGTTCATTGGATTTGAATGTTCAACTATTATGTTGTACATATATTCTTTAAAAATTATAAGAACAAAATGCGTATCCATGCGTTGTACGAGCAAGTATCTTCGACTTCATCCAAAGAAGAAGGAAGCAACAAGGGAATAATTTCGAAGGAACGACTAAAAAACCCTCAATTTATCTCACAAAGTTTTCAGCAAAAAAAAATGACGCACTTTTTCCACCAAAGTTTAGAGAGTCCGAGCAGATAATACTCCAGAATTTTTTCTTTCGAGTTGTGCTCGTTTTATTTCGCCTCGTTATTCTCGGCTCCTCCTACACCTCAACCCCTCCACCCCATCCCATTCTCTCTCTCTCTCTCTCTCTCTCCTTCTCTCTCTCCCATGACCAGCGACCCTTTCGTCCCGTGCCCCTTTGTGTGGGTACGTGTAAGTGCTGCTTTCCCAAACGTCCTCTCCCACGGGTGATCAAAGTAATTGGACGCAATGCGAGTGAAATGATTCGCTGCGAAACGCTATCTAATCACGTGGGATAAAGAGAGAAGAGGGGGTGGGGGGGTTGTTGGCGGCGGGAGGAGGGAGGGAGAGATGGAAGGGGGGAGAGGGGAAGAGATGTGATGAGGGAGATAAAAACGTCCCTCCACTCGTCTTTTGTACTTCACATTCCCCACACCTCCCCCTTCCCCCTCCCCTCTCACCCACGACCACTCCCCCTCTTCGGGTGCGCGTTTGAACGTGTGGGAAAACACGGCAGAGGGTGAAGGTGGTTGGTTGGCGATAAAAAGCGACCGGAATTAATGAGATGGATGAATTAATGAACGGGGATGAAAAAACTGGGAATCGATAGCTAATAGGTGGGGGGGAGGGGTGGGGGTCTATTGCCCTTGAACATCGCTTGGTAGGTTCCAAAGGGTGGTGCACATACTACAAAGTGAGAGATAAACGCGATTTAGGGTAATGACGCCTGTGAAACAGAAGCGAGATGAATGGTTGCGTGATTTCATAGCAATGGACGAAAAATGGGTGTAATCTGTGGCGGTAAGGGAACGCGAATAGTTAATACCGTAAAGTCACCCAAGAACTTCTCTCGTTCGCTGCCTTCACTCCAAAGACCTTTCAGGTGGCTACCCAAAATTCAGCAGTTAGAGACTAAATTCATCAAAGGAAAAGTGATCCATCACTGACTCGGTGTTTCTTCAATAGAAGGTAGATCTTTTGTAGAATAAAGTTTATTTTTTTTCTTCTCCCAGGAAAAAAAACATAAAGATAATGTAATAAATAAAAGGGCGAATTTGCGTACCTATGAATAATGAGTATCATGAGAATTCCATAAGATGTATTTTAATAGGAGAGGTGTTTACCGTACTACAATTCACTGTTAGTGACAGGAGAAGTTTATTTATTGTGATGTGAAAGAGAGAAAAAATAGGTCAGCGCGTCGCGCAAAACACAGCTTGTTTTCAACAAATATTTGCTTAAAAAATCTTATTTTCAAATATATCATAATAACAAAGAAGCTTTATATTTGAGGATTTGGCGTACACCCTAAGAAGCTTGGATTGTGTTTAAAAGGGTTGAATACGCTTAATCTCTTGTCATTTCCTCAGGGTGCAGACGTATGAAACATCGATTGGAAATAATCAGCGCTATGTTTACATCCTTCATCCAATTTGTAAAACTAAAAAAAAAACATTTGCTAAGGTTTTCAAAAAATAATCCGTTAAAGTTTACCCGAACCATATCCTTGAGATGCGAGTAATTTACAAGCTCTTGTTTGTTTGATGCATAGTCTCCTAACTGTAGGAAAGAACAAGCTGATAAATTTTATTAACTTGTCTAACGTACGTATGCAGTAAATAAAGAATGTTACTTTTGCGAACTTTCTCAGAGAGAGTGTGAGTTCGCTGATTTTAAATCTTATCTCAAATGAGTGATTTTTCACTTTTTGCAGGTTGGTTTCCGGGAAATTTTTTTCTATCACCATGGGGTTTTACTTTCATAAATTAGTAGTGTATGATGCCATTAAGGGACTATTAAATAAACCGTGATACCATTCGTTAGTCTCTCTTCATAAAATATTAATAACGCCCACAAAATGTTGCAACAGAACAAGTAGCGCTATTGGGAAAAGGATAGATTAGTTTCAGATTGAATGAACGGTTAGTTTTTGCTAGATTAATTTATCTGTCGTCGTTTTTCTCTTGAGAGGAAACCGGTGACTAAGGGATGTTCTGAGGACTCACCCGAACGTTTAGGAGATCCGAAACACATGTAACGTCGCCACGATGGAGTGAGGAGAGAAATAAATGGTACTCGAGAGGAATGGACAAGAGAGGTAAAAGTGGGAGAGGCCAAGTTCACAGGTGAGAATGAACTCGATCTGCAATTAAATAGGAAAAAAACTAAAAGGTTTGCGTAGTAAGAAATGTGGAAGTCGACCAAAAGAGATGCGTAGCTTCTTAAACACCCTGTGAACATAAAGGCAAGATTGACTTCATGCACCGTCCCCAGGAATATTAATTCAGAAAACCATGATTATAGGACAGGCTAAATAATGAAAATTATTACTTTATGTTCCTTGTGAATTTCACGCATTTCTACGTGCATACGTGTACATAGTTCTAAAATACGAGTATATCAGTTTACTAAAGACCACAGTGGAAATTAACCAAGTAGTAAATTTGGAGAAAATATATTTAACTACGCTCAAATCAGGTATCCAAATATTTAACGGGAAAAAAATGAAAGTATCTAATAAAAGAGGCAATGATGATAATGCTCCAATGGATGAATTTCTACAAGACATATTACGATAGATTACGGACGTGATTTATTTCAGACTAAGACTTAAATTTTAATATCGCAAATGGTTCAGAGAAAATATTTCAGATGTATTTCGAGCAAGCAAATACAGGGAACATGATAATCTATGAATAGAGAAAGATAAGACGTTCTTGAGTATCCTTCTGAATTGGAGAAAATTATTCGGATCTTACACTTTATCGTCCTTTTCTGGTGTCTAAACCAAGTGTTGGTGAATCCCTGTCTCTTTCAGAAATCAATTTCTTTCTCCCTACGGTCATTCCTTGTACCTAGAACGTAGTCTCCCACCTCATCACCATCTCTTCCTTCGTCTACCGACGCATTCCAATCCCCCATCGCTATCAAATGTTTCCCTGCAGGAACACAAGCGTTTATGTTCTCCAACTGACCCTACCGACTTCTTCTTCCATGATTGGTGGCATGTATACCTAAAAAACGACCTAGTTCTTCTTTTATCTCTACTACTAATATTCTATCCGTTGCTTGCTCTTTGTTGACTACGCTTCTTCCTACCTTTTTATTTAATATTACGGCAGCCCTTGGTTGGCTCTCGTCCCCGCCGCTGTATATTATTCTATAATTATCACTCCAGTAATTCCCGCTATCCTTTTATCTTACCTCGTATAAACCTAACAATCTATATTTCCTTTTTCCATCTCTCGCTTAATATTCTCCAATTTTGCTGTCCTCAACATTGCCCTAACATCCCAAGTCCCTATTCTAACTAATTTGGTCTTCTTCATCTGCGTCTTCTATCCTACTGCTGTCGGTTTTCCCTTGCGTTTCGTGGGATGACGACCGCCTTGCCTCCCTCACCTCCGGGAGCGACACACCGCCGATTGGGCCGAATCTTACAGTTGCCAGGACTCTATTTCTCTATGTTGTCCATCATTATTTTCTTGGGAATAATAATTGACCTGGTTTCCCGTTGCTCTCCTCAATAGTGTTTTTAATGTGACACCATCACTCAATGGTCACCCCACTGGGGCCAGACGCCTTTGCAACCGCCTCACTAAGGAACAGACGCTGCGTGGACTTCCTTTCGTCTGGCTCCCAAACTTATTGGATGACAACTATTATGGGTGACCCTACCAGGAGCAATAATCATTGCTTCTGCCAGCACAGCTCTAGGGGTCGTCGCGACGCACAAGCCCTTCCACCACGTCGAAGGTGTAGTTCATGGGAATATATATTATTATTAGGTAATCTACCGGTTAGGGTAGATTTTTGGATGGACACAACTATCAAATAAATATTTTGTAACTCCAAACAAAACCCAATCCAGCAACCTAAACTACATCATGTCCCTCTTCATCTCTGTGTACTTCTTTCCACCCTTCATCCCATCCAACATCCCTATCCTGTTCCTACCCTTACCTCGCTTGCCCAACATTCTCCCCTCTATTACCCTCTTCAACATTCCACTACCACTCAATACGCCTTTCATCCATTTTTCCTACCTCCATAGGATTTCTCTCAACAAACCCCTCTCCTCACCCACCATCTCAAGTACTTCCTCATTTGTCTTCCTTTCGGTCCATTTCACCTTCTGCATTCTTCTCCACACCCACATTTCAAAAGCCTCCAATCTACGTCTATCCTCCTGCTTCAGTGACCACGTTTCCGCGCCGTACATAGCTACGCTCCATATAACAGTTTTTACGAGTCTTGTCTTAACATCTCTACTCAACGTCCCCGTCATCAACTCCCTCCTCCTTGAGAAAGCCTCCTTGCCTAGTGCAATTCTTCTCCTTACGTCCCTACCACTATGACCGTATTGGTCCAAAACACTTAAGAGATAGGTAAACTGCTCTACCTGCTCTATTTTTTCCCCGCCTATTTTAATGTTTAGCTTAGCCTTTTTCTTTCTGGAAAATCGCATAACCTTTGTTTTATTAATATTGATTCTCATCCCATATTTATCGCACTGAACCTCCAATTCACTCAACAATGCTTGCAACCCCTTGGCTGACTGAGCAACTAATGCTTGGTCATCAGCAAACCTAACCGATTTTACGAATTCCCCTCCGACTTTCATTCCTACCTCCAGTTTTTCCCATGCCACTTTAATCATTTCCTCAACATATACGTTGAACAGCACCGGTGACAATGGGCAACCCTGCCTTACACCTCTTCCTAACACTGCCCATCCGGACTCTCCGTTCCCCACTCGCACCTGAGCAGTCGATATCATCGATATATATATATATATATATATATATATATATATATATATATATATATATATATATATATATAATCTTGTAAATGACGCTCTCCGGCGACGCACAAACAATGAGATAATAAATATTACACTCACAGTGATACATGAATATTACGTCATCAAATTCTGATGACGACGGCCGTAAATATCTACTGTAAGTGTCCTTCTTTTATGTTTCTGTGTGTTTAATATTTATTATCTCAGTGTTTGTTTGTATATATATATATATATTTAGATTTATTATATTATTATATTATTTAGAGTTCTGTTCCTAATTCCTCTTGAGAAAGGTGGTTGGACCACCGAAAATTCGAGAACTTTATATATTTTATTCGAGAAATTTATATGTATATATATATATATATATAAATTCACTGATAGTCATAACAAACACATCATATCAACAACATATATATATATATATATATATATAACACAGTAATCAACCCGAAGGTCGGTTTAGTAGGTGATGGTAGAGCTCACCCATGTACCAAGCCCGACGGCGTGTGAATATTCACACATCAGGGTAGGGGGGCCAATTCCTTTCCCTGTGTCGGTTATGGTTTCCCAGGAAGACCTGGTACCCGAAAAATCAACTAGCTTGGGTGGAGCTGCAGGTGCCCAAAGTGCCTTGCCTGGGAATCGAACCCGGGACCCTCCGGTCAGTAGCCCAATGCTCTACCCACTAGACCACTGCGACCCGCATATATAGATATATATATATTCAAATACGAAGTCCCGCCATACGGCGCACACAAATACACACACAAATCCCACACACACATATACACACACAAACATAATAGTACAGTTGCGAAATACTTGTTTTCCCTTGGAGATAATTACTATAGGCATGGGTAGAAAATATTTTTAAACAAATTCTCAGATCTTAAACACACTATATTTTCTCTTTTCACGCTTCTTACCACATTGTACTAAGTTCCCGAGATGAAAATGCTCTTTTTGCTTAACTATTTATTATCATTATTTACTACACCTCTATGTGAGAGATTGGTACACGGGTTCGAAATAACCAGAAATAATTAAACCAAACAAACACGGAAATTTCTTCAAATATTTAGTTCCACAGCAAACAGAACGATAACTCAGGATCATAAAGACCTCTTTAGGGATAAGGAAAAAATATGGGATTCGATGAATTCGACGAGGAAGGACAAACAATATCGGAATAGGGGATGGAAAAAGCTGAGTTTGGTGCGCATGAATTTCGTAACATGGTAAAAGATGGAATAAATGCCGATGAAATTATGGCGAGAAGTAAAAACGCGAGAACAGTGAACAAGATTGATCAAGGGTTTCTGCTGCTATACGGGGCTACCTCGCCATGCCGCTCGTGTCCTTTTTTGTAAGTTTTACTACACAATGCCTCGCTTTTCCGTAGGATACCGACTGCCCTCACGGCTATCATATTTCATTTCGCAGGACTTATTGCGACTGGAAAAAGTTTCAGAAAGGAACGCTGTAAACGGGAGAAGGGGTCAAGACGAAGAGGATGGAGGGTAAAGAAAAGAAAATTAAATCAATTCAGGAAAGGCACCAACCCAGCATTTTTTCGCCGGCGTCATGCGAATTACAGCCTTCCATTTCTGGAATGAGGGCAAGACAAAGCGAATAGGAGTGTAATTGCTACCAAAATCACGACGCAATCCGTCCGCGTAGAGAGATGAAGCATTGGAATTTCTACGGAGTTCGTAGGCTCAGAGGCAAATATTAGAATACTTCTTTTTTTATTCAGCGAGAAGTCATTTACACCAACTAATTTAAAAATCGACTCGTTCTGAAAACCAGAGTGCATAGTTTGTTGGATTGGGTCACCCATCGTCGAAAAATAAGTGGGCCAAATGCTAACGCAACTAACTCTATTTTCATTTGCCAACCTATTTCTTCGTTTGCTATGTCCGGGCAACGGGTACGGAAGTCATAATAGCTTGTTTATTCATCACGCTATTGAATTATACAAAGATTTATTTCTACCAAGTTTTCAACGTTACTTAGTCATTTTCGGTCATAAGATGACGAAGGACGTCTAAGCTATGGTCATTATAATCTTTTTACGATCAGAAAGTGGAATTGTGTATTTATTTAACGAGCTAGCATATTCGCCTACGATAACACCACATCTGAATCTACGTTATTCATGTAAAAGATCATTGAACAACACCAATAATATGAAGTCGTTTTACGCATAGCAATAGCCGTAAAAGTCAATCTGGAAGATGGGTTAATGAAGTGACTATTTGGACTTCCTTGTATACAGGACTGTATACTGCCTTGTATTTGAACTTTCCTTTATATCGATACGAAGAGAGATAAGGTGTAACGGGGTTTGATAAGTGTGGCGTTATTAAGGATTCTCACCTCTTAAAGAACAGTTCCAAATTTAAAGTTCAAGTTTTACCCGATTCTTCGTTATTTTTTCGTGGGCGACCGTATTTCGGTTTGAAAGGAAACGGTTCAACTCAATAATCAAACCTTCTCTTTTTGCATGATGGCGGAACCAACTCATTAGATACGGCATCTTCCTGGCCACCAACACCAGGAGGAGAACATGTAATCGTAAAATGGAGCAAAATATTAGAGATAGAACGAGTAAATAAACAAAAAATATATACAAAAATACCCCGATAAATATCTAAATTAATTTCACACTAGAGGCGAGAAGAGAGAAAATGTGATTGAAATGGAGAGGAAAATATGATAGAGAAATGGCAAATTCTCTAACTCGAGTAAACCGAGGCGCTTTCGTGAAATGGATGCGAAAACGGATTCATGATAGAAATAAACCGAAATTATTAAAAACGAATTTGAGGTCAATCGTTATAATGCATGAATAATACGCTTATTTTTGCCAGCGACTATCTCAACAGATTCTTTCTTTCAGTTAACGAATATCATTTAATGCAGAAATATTATTTGGCATAAGTAGACTCTTGTCAATGATGTCTAGGAAAACATGATTTAATACGACTTGAGGAAACTTTAACCCATGAGAGCGTGGCCTAGCATGGAAAGTATTAAGCCGTAGTAATCGAAGTCACGATTGTTCTCATTAAGAGATAAAATAACCTGATTTTATTGATTGTTATCCAAGAATGGTGAATAATAATACACTTACACTAACTTTGTATCAATACAATTGTATTTCAAACAATGTGAATGATTAGAGAGGTTTCCTGTAAAGGCATTAAGCAAGTATTCCAATCGAAAAATACCTCGCAATTAAAGTCTTCACTGTGCCCAAGAGCTCCCCTTTTGAGCTTGTTGTAACTCGGGAAAATCGTGAAAGATGGCACTGCAAGAAGAAAGCCCATAAAGAAAATGGAGTTAACCCCTTAACCCAGGAAGAGTGGAATATTTCATGATTTCGCCTCCACAGAACGTGACGAGAAAGTTAAATAGGACATGCATTTTTCAAAGTAAGCAGATGAAAAAGTATGTGATAGAAATCCGAAAAAAAATTTTTTAAACATGTGCAGATGGAAATATCGTATTAAAAATAAAAATCTTCTTTGGAAGATAGTATGAGTCATTCATGAATAAATCAAATTCGTGTACCTAAGATTGCTGTAAGAATGATTACTCTCAGATATTTAATGATAAATTCAGTTTGATGAATAACTGCGTAGTTTGTCTTGTATTTGGTTATGCACGAAGAATGGAATTGTGACTCAGTTCTCTAAATTGAAAAGCCATGTAACTACTCTCTGACTGGTGAGATGTCTTTTATAAATATTCCCATTCAAAATTGGGATGAAGTTAAAAAGTAAACATTTTTTTTTCGATATTCACGTCTAGTCAAAAACAAGTGTAGATTGAATGCTGAGTTTTCTGTATGGATAAAATTAACAGTCTATATCGAGGTTGAAGTTTCCCTAATTAAAATGTAATCATTACAAATATTTATATACATATATATATATATATATATATATATATATATATATATATATATATATATATACATATATCGATGATGCGGAAGTACTCACGAGAGCAATATAACTTTTGGACGGCACAATAGATCACAGAAAAAAACAGATAACACGTAAAAGGACATTCACACTGTAGATGATTTAAGCTTTCGGCCTACTCCGAGGCCTTCTTCAGGTCAGACAACTATATATTAATATATATATATATATATATATATATATTAGGTAATCTACCGGTTAAGGTAGGTTTTTGGATGGACACAATTATCAAATAAACATTTTGTGACTCCCCACCGATCAAACTAATCTATATCAGGTCCCTCTTCATTTCGGTGTAGTTCTTTCCTCCCTTCATCCCGTCCAACATCCCTATCCTGTTCCTACCCTTACCTCGCTTGCCCAATATCCTCCCCTCTATTACCCTCTCCAACATTCCACTACCGCTCAATAGGCCTTTCATCCATTTTTCCTGCCTCCATAGGATTTCTCTCAACAAACCCTTCTCCTCCCCCACCATTTCTAGTACTTCCTCATTTGTTTTCCTTTCGGTCCATTTCACCTTCTCCATTCTTCTCCACACCCACATTTCAAAAGCCTCCAATCTACGTCTATCCTCCTGCTTCAGTGACCACGTTTCCGCGCCGCACATAGCTACGCTCCATATCAGAGTTTTTACGAGTCTTGTCTTAACATCCCTACTCAACGTCCCCGTCATCAACTCCCTCCTCCTTGAGAAAGCCTCCTTGCCTAGAGCAATTCTTCTCCTTACGTTCCTACCACTTAGACCGTATTGGTCCAAAACACTTCCGAGATATGTAAACTGTTCTACCTGCTCTATATTTTCCCCGCCTATTTTAATATTTAGCTTAGCCTATTTCTTTCTGGAAAATCGCATACCCTTTGTTTTATTAATATTTATTCTCATCCCATATTTATCGCACTGAACCTCCAATTCACTCAACAATGCTTGCAACCCCTTGGCTGACTGAGCAACTAATGCTTGGTCATCAGCAAACCTAACCGATTTTACGAATTCCCCTCCGACTTTCATTCCTACCTCCAGTTGTTCCCATGCCTCTTTAATCATTTCCTCTACATATACGTTGAACAGTACCGGTGACAATGAGCAACCCTGCCTTACACCTCTTCCTAACACTGCCCATCCGGACTCTCCGTTCCCCACTCGCACCTGAGCAGTCTGAGACATGTACAGGTTGCGGATTAGTCTCCTGTCCCTCCAATCCATTCCTATTTTCTGCAATACACGCATTAATTTTTCCCAAATCACTCTATCAAACGCTTTTTCGAAATCTACAAAACAGGCAAAAACGTCCTGATTGTATTCTATATTCCTCTCGACTAGTGATCTCATTACTGCAATGGCATCATGCGTACCTCTTACTTTCCTGAACCCAAACTGATCATCCCCTAAGTAATCATTTGCCTTACTCTCTATCCTTTTGTTGATGATCCTGAGAATAACTTTAGCTGCGTGGGATATCAAACTTATTGTTCTGTAATCCTCACATGACGAAGCCTTTGCCTTTTTTGGAATAGGAACTAACACCAATCTCACAAAATCTTCCGGCCAGATTACTTCCTCATAGGTACTACGAATCAGTCCATATATGGGTTTCTTCCCACCATTCCAAGACCATTTCAACATTTCTACAGGAATATTGTCCACCCCCACAGCCTTATTTTCTTTCATCTCCTTTAATGCCCTTTCTATTTCATCGTCGAGTATGCCTGGACCTAAGCTATCTTCGTCTACGTCATGTTCCTTTTCTATGTCTAACCTTGTCGGCCTAAGTTCTTTACCATACAGTGTTTCTATATATTCCTTCCATCTCTCTTGGATTTTTCCTGGTTCAATTATTATCTTACCCCATTTATTTTTAACTGTTAGCACAGATCTTGCCTTCTTACTTCCCGATAATAACTTAACCTTGCTGTATAGAGCACCAATTTCACCCTTCTTCTGTAAACTTTCCATATCCTCGCATTGCGTCTTCCACCATTCTTCCTTTGCTTTATTCGTGGCCCTTCTCAATTTATTGTTTAACTCTTTGTACTTCATTTTGCCTAACTCTGTGTTTACATTTTTCCATCTTCTTCTCTCATCCATCTTTGCAATCATCTCATCCGTTACCCATGGTTTCCTTATCCTTTTCCCGTTATCGGTTCCTATAGAGTCTTTAGCGGCTTCCAATATCCCTTTCTTGATACATTCCCATTTTTCTTCGAAAGTACTCAGTTCTTTACCGTCATCCATCATTTTCTCTACAGCCTCCTGATACTCCTTCCTCGTTAATTCATTTACTGCTTCTAAATTCCATTTTTTAACCCGCCGCCCTTGCCTTATCTTCTTGAAACGAACGTTACATTTCATAACAACTAAATTGTGGTCAGAGTCCGCATCCGCTCCTGGGAAACTGTGCGAATTTATCACACTGTTCCTAAACCTGTGCCTAACCATAATATAATCTAACTGATACCTTTCTGAGTCACCTGGCATTTTCCATGTATACCTACGCCTTTTGTGGTGTCTAAACCATGTGTTAGTGAAGACTAACCCCTGTCTCCTGCAGAATTCAATTGCTTTCTCCCCGCGTTCATTCCTCGTGCCTAAGCCATAGTCCCCCACCTCACCACCATCTCTTCCTCCGCCTACCGTCACATTCCAATCCCCCATCACTATCAAATGTTTCCCTGCAGGAACACTCGCGATGATATCCTCTAACTCATCATACATACTATCGACTTCTTCCTCCTTGTGGTTGCTCGGTTGCATGTATACCTGAACAATGACAAGTTCTGTCGCTTGCTCTATGTTGACTACGCTTCTTCCTACCCCTTTATTTAAAATTACGGCAACCCCTCGTTGGCTCTCGTCCCCGCCGCTGTATATCACTCTATAATTGTCACTCCAGTAATCCCCACTATCCTTCCATCTCACCTCGCAGAGACCTATAACATCTATATTACCTCTTTCCATCTCTCGCTTAATATTTTCTAATTTGCCTCGCCTCAACATTGTCCTGATGTTCCAGGTTCCTATTCTAACTACTTTCGCCTTCTTCTGAGTCTTCTGTCCTGCTGCAGTTATTTCTTCCCTGCAAGGGTTTCGTGGGATGACGACCGCGGAAGCCTTGTCTCTCCCGCTGCCGGCCACGACACACGGCCTCTTGGGCCGAGTCCCGTAGTTGCCAGGACTCATATTATCTATAGTATATATATAGTGCAGTGTCTATGAGCAAGGAATCTGGTAAAAGCAGCATGGGAAGAACTAGAGGTAGGAATGAAAGTGAAAGTGATGAAATAGAAAGGGCATTAAAGGAGACGAAAGCAAATTAGGCCGTGGGGGTAGACAACATTCTCGTGGAACTGTTGAAATGTTTATGAAAATATGGGAAGAATACTCTATATGGACTGATTCGTAGTATCTATGAGGATGGAATCTGACCGGAAGATTTTGTGAAATCAGTGTTAGTTCCTATTCTGAAAAAGGTAAAGGCTACATCCTGTGGAAATTACCGAGCAATAAGTTTGATATCCCACGCAGCTCAAGTTATTCCCAGCATCATCAACAAAAGGATAAAGAGTAGGGCAAATCATTACTTAGGGGATGATCAGTTTGGGTTTAGAAAAGGAAGAGGTACCCGTGATGCCATTGCAGTAATGAGATCACTAATCGAGAGGAATATAGAATCCAATCAGGACGTTTTTGCCTGTTTTGTGGATTTCGAAAAAGCGTTTGATAGAGTGAATTGGGAAAATTAATGCGTGTATTGCAGAAAATAGGAATGGATTGGAGGGACAGGAGACTGATCCGCAACCTGTACATGTCTCAGACTGCTCAGGTGCAAGTGGGGAACGGAAAGTCCAGATGGGCAGTGTTAGAAAGAGGTGTAAGGCAGGGTTGCCCATTGTCACCGGTGCTGTTCAACGTATATGTGGAGGAAATGATTAAAGAGGCATGGGAAGAATTGGAGGTAGGAATGAAAGTCGGAGGGGAATTTGTAAAATCAGTTAGGTGTGCTGATGACCAAGCTTTAGTTTGCCAGTCAGTCAAGGGGTTGCAAGCGTTGCTGAATGAATTGGAGGTGCAGTGCGATAAATATGGGATGAGAATGAATATTAATAAAATAAAGATTCTGCGATTTTCACGAAAGAAAAGGGGTAAGCTAAATATTAAAATAAGAGGGGAAAGATAGAGCAGGTAGAACAGTCTACGTATCTCGGAAGTGTTTTGGACCAACATGGTCAAAGTAGTAGGGACATAAGGAGAAGATTTGCGCTACGCAAGGAGGCTTTCTCAAGGAGGAGGGAGTTGATGACGGGGACGTTGAGTAGGGATGTTAAGACAAGACTCGTAAAAACTCTGTTATGGAGCGTAGCTTTGTACGGCGCGGAAACGTGGTCACTGGAGCAGGAGGATAGACGTAGATTGGAGGCTTTTGAAATGTAGGGGTGATGAATGGAAGAATGGAGAAGGTGAAATAGATCGAAAGAAAAATAATTGAGGAAGTACTTGGTAAGGTGGGCGAGGACAGGGGTTTTGTTGGGAGGCAGGAAAAATGAATGAATGGCGTATTGAGCGGCAGTGGGATGTTGAAGACTCTAATAGAGGGGAGAAGGTTAAGCAAACGAGTAAAGGGCAGGAACTGGATAGGAATGTTGGCCGGGATGAAGGAAGTACACAGAGATGAAGCGGGACCTGATGTAGAGTAGGATACTGGAATGTGTTTTTTTAGAAGTCACAAAATATTTATTTAATAGTTGTGTCCATCCAAAAACCTATATGTTTATGTATTTTACATGTATGTATAGTTATTATATAATATTTAGAACTTGATTTATGTATCGATATGCATATAATATATATAAATAAAACCATAAACACAGTTATCAACCCGAAGGTCGGTATGGTAGGTGATGGTAGAGTTCACCCAGTACTAAGCCCGACGGCGTGTGAAATTCACACATCAGGGTAGGGGGATCAGTTACTTTCCCTGTGCCGTTTATCGTTTCCCAGGAAGATCTGGTACCCGAAAAATCGCATAGCTTGTGTGGAGCTGTAGGTGCCCAGAGTGCCTTGTCCGGGAATCGAACCCGGGATTCACCGATCAGTAGTCTAACGCTTTACCCCCTGGACTACCGCGAACTACTATACATACATATGTATCACAGCGTACACTTTGTCGATGATTTCCGGTGTGGTTGCATTTTTCGGGCGTCCTTCTTGTGGATCATCTTGGAGGTTTTCACGGCCAGGTTATAACTCGGCCGCACATTTCTTCGCGGTGGAAATTGAAGGAGAAGAGTCCCCATACACATTCACAATCCTCGAATGAAATTTGGTCGGCATTAAACTTTCTTTTGCGATGAATTTTATCACTGCACGATACTCCATTTTTTCAATTTCTAACAACACACGTATCGCAACTGATTCAAACGACCTCATACAGCAAACTGCTAAATAGGACGGCTTGCGAATTTACTCGGCGGCTGCTCATAATTTTGCCAACAAGGGAGAAAAAAATTATACTTGTAATAAGGACGGATATGGGCCAAGCCGAGAAACTTTCAGATCACTGTCGTGTACGTGTGTGTGTGGAGAAAATGTCCTGCAGCCTACCTTGTTTTGGCAATAAGATGAAGTAAATAGTTAAATTTCATACCGTTTCACCATAAATACTTGATTCCGATAAATCGGGAACGTTATTATGGTCTCAGCAGTGTTTACATCATCTAGTGTTATGGTTGAAATGGTCGATGGGCACGAATATTTATTAAGTAATCTACCGGTTAAGGTATGTTTTTGGATGGACACAACTATCAAATAAATATTTTGTAACTCCAAACAAAACCCAATCCAGCAACCTACTCTACATCAGGTCTCTCTTCATAAATTCTTCCCAAAATATGGACAATGGTTATTGATGATAAAGCGCACTCTGGTTCAAAGCACTGTGGAAAGTCGAGAGTTTGCGAGAGAAAGCGAGAGTGATTCTCCAACAAAGATAACCTTTTATGCGACATAGAAATTCGAGCTAAATAACTGACTTCAATTATTTTTCAGCTCCGTAATCGGCTATTTCAATCATCCGGACAAAAAAAATGGCTAGGTATAATCAGGACAGCGACTTTTTTAAATGCGTAATCAGATCCCAGCTAAAAGCCTGCAGCTGAGCCTTAATTACGAAGTAATAAGATTCAGACGTCAACCCAAGCCCGCTACCACCAGTCTTTCTGGGCGCCCTGTACTTTGGTCTTCCTGTCAGCAGCGCGGCTGGTACACTATTGAGGGTTGCCGGAGAGGACGTTGAAACAGGAAGGTAGGATAAAACGCGGAAGAAAGGGATCGGAAAAAAGGAGCATACGAGGAGAATAGACCTGGGAGGATAAGCTGGGTCTGGCGGCCATGGGAGGTCTGGGAAGAGAGCGCGGCGAAGAGGGCTGGGGGGAGATATATGGAGGGTGAAAAGGGGATGGGGACTGCAGAAAAAGGGATAAAACGAAAGGATGGGAAGGCAAGAGGGATGGGAGGTAGGGGGAGGAGGAGTTTACAGCCGTGAAAATAGGACATCCTGTGCAAGTGTCTTTTGCTTCCTGTCTGCGCCCCCTCCGCCCCCACCTCTTCCCTCATTCCTCTTCCACCACTCACACCACCTTCTCTTTCGTCTCCCCGCCTACACCCACCTCCCCCAACCCTCCAAATCCCACCAAAACATCCTCTTTTCATCCACTTATATCGACGTCATCCACTCCCACCCAGCCGCCCGACTTCCTATACAAATCTCCCACTCGCCCTTACACAACTCCTCGAGTTCTTCGTCGTCATTTTATCACACGACCGTCTCCGTCTCTTTCCTTTCACTTGCTCTCTCTCTCTCTCTCTCTCTTTCTCCTCTTCCGATTTCATCGAGTGCCCCCGTTCCCTGTCCCGCGTCCCTTTAAATTCCATCACGCTCTCATTTCCCACCCTCTCCCAATTTTGCTGCTTCCAACTAACCCTACTCCCTCCCAAACTCACGTCGGCATGCTATTTCGCAATGACTGCCTGCCTTCCCCTGATCTCTCTCCCCCCCACCCATTTCCTCGACGTTCGCATTCAATGTTAAATGAAGGGCGGATATCACCCCACTCGAGATTTATCTTGCGGCGGATGAAGGAGTAGTACATAATGCTCATGCTTTCCACGTTTCACGGGATGTAAACGCGATAATATGCGAAGAAGTTCGAAGGAAGCTCACGAGCTGAGTTGACTCTTAGCAATCATCCAGTTTGAGCATGTTTTAATTCAGGAGGCTAGGGAAAATCAAGGATGAAGGTAGGCTTCAATATTGGGAAAATAATTCAAATGTTGAGTTAGTACATCGATAATCATCAAGATCCCTCTGATAGAACGTTCCCTGGAATTGATCGAAGAAATAATAGGTAGAGGGCCGCTAAATCTTGGTACCAAGGTGAGGAATAGCTCAAGTAAAGAGAAAAAAAACAAGAAATTCAAATTATTTCATTACTCCATATCGTTGTTGTCAAGGATTATCGATATTTTTGCCAAAACTTTAAATGCGTATCACATAGCTATCGAGTAGTGACTGAAAGCATAAAACCAAATTATGATTATGGTTCTCAGAGATTGAAGCATTAAAATACATTGGGCAGTTATTTTCTATCACAAAGGTGGTATAGTTTGAATTTCCTCTGTCTATATAATGGATAACGAATAGATTTTGTGAATAAATGTTTCAGTGGTGTGGAATAATGAAGTGTTCATGATTAAGTGGTTCTGGTTGCTGCTTGGAAACCTAAGTGTATTTATAGAATTTTTCTACTAATAAAATAAAGTTATCGTAAAAATGTGTAATACAATGCATCAGTCGGTTGTCTGCCGTTGATTTGTCCAAGTATTTTTTATGAAAAATAAATCAATAGAATATGTCGTAGAAGCGTACAGAGCGGAGGGGTGAAACCAAAAAATTTTTCTTTCCTCGGTGTTTTAAATAAATTATAAAAGCTTCATGAAAGTTTAACTGTAGTCTATGGCGCATTAATCAAGCTGTTGATTTTTTGATCATTCTTGCCCGGACTCAATAATGCGATAGATATGATTCTCCCGTTCGAAAAATGGCTGTTCATGGTGAAGACGCGTACTTCGTTCATATTTTAATTGAACAACTACACCAATTGAAATGTGATCAGTGTGATCTGAGGTCAATTTTAATTTCAAATTTTGTTTTATCACACTGCTAGTCGCTTATAGTAAGTGATCACACACGAAATGAAGAAATCATCAGGGCTATTAATTAAAATTCATGAATTTATGGGGAAATCTGACCTGTTTTTGGATTTAAATTTGTTTTCTCATTCAAAATTCTCCTATGTTTCACGATTTCTGCGGAAAGATTTGTGCCAAATGCATTCATTATATTGTTTTTCTGTCTACACACATCCCATTCTGTTTTTCTAAATATTCGAGTTGAATTTGTGACACATTTTTCCATTTCTTATTCTATTCGATATCAATTTGTAACATGATCTACGACCTAACATGAGTTTGGTCCATAACCTATGGTTAACAGTCGGAAATGTACCGCAGTCACCCTTCTAATTTTTTAAGCTGCAGGAAGGGAGAAAGCGCAGTTCACTTCGCGATATTAATGTCATATGTTCCCATCAATAACGCATTTACAGGCTTGCTATACTTATAAGTAAGCAGGCGCAGAGTAAAGGGGGATTAAAGCATTTACCAGAATAAACTTTGTTGACAAATATAAATTAAATATAAGGGCAATGTGTAGAAATACATAGATATTTAGGCGAGCGGAGGAGGTTTGTCACTAAAATCAAGTGTTCATCGAAAGATTGAGCCAATATTGAATTAAAATTTAAGCATGACCGGCTCATATAAATGAATGTTTCCTCAATAAATTTTCCTCTCTCGGAAAATTCCAGAGAGAACCACAATCCATTATTTCGTGACTTGTAGCGTTGTAAATCACAATTAAACGAAGGTTTTCCATAGAAAAACCTAATTCTTTGTCTCTTTAGCTGGGAACATAAGAATGTATTTTTGGTTACTTGTGTCTTGATATATTAAAGCAGAAGCATATAAAAATCTGAGAAAGTTATTGATGTCGTGATAGATACTAACCAAATCTCATAGTCACAACAAATTTATATAGAAACAATTAAAAAGGATACATTCTTTTAAATGATACAAATTTTGTAAATATTTTTATGGTTCTATTTCAAATTGAGTTCCTACTGTCGACCCCTGCCCTAGACTAGTTTAGCCACAGTTTGACGTGAGAGCGTAAAAAAAAGATTTAGATCGACCAAAAAATTTGCTCCTTTTAATTGAAGAAGAACAAGAATTTCCGCATGAAATGCTTACATTTTTGATCTGGACATTGAATTGAGTCCCAATTTTACTGACACGGTAACGTGCTTCGTTATGGGAAAGGTTTTTGAACACATGATCTTGTGAATGCCTTTTTTAATTCAATTGTAAAAATAAAGCGACGAGGAATTCAAGTTTTAAAATAAATAATATCTTAATGATATGTATTTATATGCAGAAGTCCAACATTTATAAGGCAATGCGAATGCTGCTCATCAGTTATATTTGAAGACCTTTTCCAGGACTTAACTTAAAAATGTATTCCCTAAAATTATTTAATGAATACATTTTTCCTCCATTCTGTACAAAAAGTATAGCAGGCTACTTTTAATCCTGCATAAAATTAAAAATGCGCTGGATCCCATGCGTAAAAATCACAAAAGTGAATACCTATTACATAATACGTTTTATAAGTATACGCATTGGGGTATTCCTAATGCATTAACAAAATGTGCTGATGCAACTTCAATAAATGTCCATTATATCACTTTGGTGTTTAGAATTGGTCACCATCTTTTCCACCCAGCGATTTGTATTACGATCATTACGTATTGAGATCATTTAAAAAGTTGTTACTGAAACAGAGTACCGAAAATCATTAATATTCTTTCGACACATCTCATTCAAAATAAACAAAGCGTTGAAGGAAATGCACAAGGACAAAGCAACAGTGAATGGTCAATGATAACTCCTTTGTAAACAACATATTTTCTTAAATTTCCCAGCCTCCATACGTTTTTCCTAGAAATTGATATTTTCCGAAATTTCATATAATATAATACTTATTCAAATCGAGAAAATGCGAAGGGAGAGTCTATCCCAAACGCTACGGGGTGAAATGAATGCAGAAGCTTGTTGAACCGTTTACATCCGTCAACTAGCTCTCAACATTGGTGTTGGATTTCGAAATGATTCCTTTTCAAGTACATCATTCGTCGAGAGAAACTGTTGTTTTTCTCATAGAACTCAGTTCGACTTTCATTGGGTGAAAACGTCCCGCAATCCTAGCCAGAGGAGGCTGATTTCATGGTATTTTCCATTAGGTGTGGATCGCTGAGAATTCTACCCACTTTGGAAGCCTGAAAGTGCAAGGAATGCGTCCCGCCCGCCTCTGAGCGATCGCTATGCTCAAGCTGTCCTTCACACTCCGGCCAGCGACGGGCAACAGGGAAGTTGGATAACATCCGCCGCAAATAGCATCGCACCGCCTCAGCCACGCAAACTCACGGATCCCACCCAAACCCATCGTGCGTAATTCTGGCGTCAAGGAATTATTTTAATTCGCCCAATGCTGGCTACTCCACTAGGTCTTCCTAATGGTATACTCTCCTGTCTCCTCAGACCGATGAATTTTGGTGGCATTAAATTCTTTAAAAAATGACATAGCCAACGAGAATTTAAACAAAAACCCAAGTCAGGAGAACTTGAATTATGATCGAACGGAGTGAGGACGCCTAACAGGATATTTATTGAGAGCTTGCTATAGTTTTAAGAAAATACTTTGTTTTATTTCTGAAATAATTTTGGAACTAAATTATCAATTGCAAATAAACACGTTAGGTTTGTACTCAAATTTTAAAAGTCACTATTAATTAATAAACAACATTACCGTATTAATTAATATTGTATTATCATATTAGAAATCAACTACCCCAACTAACTAATCTACTGAAACATTAAAAGGCATATACATCCGTGTTCTGCAATGTAAAGGGAAAAAATGAATGCGTATTTAACCAAACCCATCATTTAACCGCATTCATCCGCTTTAATGTGCCTCGGGTCGTCCAAGACTGTGACAATATGTGTGCGGCAATAAGGCATCAAATCAAAGAGGTCACCCTTATAACTTTGTGCTGAATAATCAAGGTGAACTACGATATGTGAAGGATGCTTTTCATTAGTCATAATTCAAGAATTGCCGTATTTAAATGCCTTGACGTAATGGCACAATTACACATCGATTTACGCGGTAGTGTAAGTAATGACTTTGAATAAGAAGAAAGAGGATAAGAAAAGGGAAAACATCCACGGAATACTAATTTCCAATCACCACAACGCGACTCATTGCAGAGGCAAACCAGAATACATATTAAGTTCACAAACGTGTTTAAAATCGGGATTGTTCTGGGCGGCTGAAGGAAAACTCTAAAACTTTGCGATTTTTATCATGGTCAATTAGGTAAGTAAATTAGGCTTTCATTTTCAGGAATTCTTCCGTAAATATCACTCTTATTATGCTTTAAATTAATAGTACACATTACTTTTCGATTCCACAAGGGTTTCACAGTAAAATATATTTTAAGGACATATTGAGTTATTTTTTGGTGAAGGAGGCGTGTAAGGAATGCATTGAATAGCACCCCTATATACGATTGCATCTATTACCTAATTGAATATCAATAATTAGATTATCTACCGATCGAGGGGTCCCAGATTCAAGCTAAGAGGATGCCTTTGATACAACCCAGCAAAACTCAAGCAGGTTGATTTGCTAAACACAACATATTTCTGGGAAACCATAGAGGGAAAGGGACTTGCCCCTTCTTTTCTGTGAATATCCAACGCCTCAGGGAATATCAAAAGAGGTGCTTTCCTTTTTTCCACCATAATTATCAATATTTGGTTTGACTAATGTGGGTTTCTTATCCATTACGGGTGATATGGTCACTATTACAAAGCTAAGAGTACGCAAAGGAAAGTATAAAAATAGTGTATTGTACTATGTTCCTAGAAGACTTAACCAGTGACGATGGGCGACATACATTTATGCTGAAATAAGATGGGAAACATCCAACTAAGGAGTATCTGATTTCATTGAATAACTCGCAAACAACCCAGATCCCCTTGGTTTTACGGGGC
Source organism: Hetaerina titia (assembly GCA_037158775.1). Lineage (NCBI taxonomy): Eukaryota > Metazoa > Arthropoda > Insecta > Odonata > Calopterygidae > Hetaerina > Hetaerina titia. Next base: position 75,913,501 of record CM073771.1, on the reverse strand, counting down.
ATCCGGTGTTGTCTGCATTCTTTGATTAAGCCGATGTTGGCATCCAAATGGCCTCGCCAAGTAAATTAAGACCCAGAGCACTTGCCCACGTCCGCCTGTGACTGGAATCGCTTGAACTAATGTAATACTAGTACAACATTTTCCGTAACTCTCCATTCGAATATCTTCCCTTTGAAATCCAGGAAATATAAGCCCTGTCTATGCAAAATTATATAACAAAACATATATGGTAGATGGCAAGGCCACTTACTAAATTGTAACAATATCTACGATGTAGAGGTTTTCCATGATGTCATGGCAAACGATGACTGAATGAATGATGATTGGCAATGAATGAATGGCAAATGACTGATGAATGATGACATCATGGAAAACGCATCCCTACGGAATTCTAGCAAAGACCTGACGATATAAACACAACTTTGCGATATTTCGCGAGCTGCAAGGGCGTGTGTCGGGGGTTGGTGGCTCGTCAGCCGTATACGTACAACAATTAGTTCATAAATGCATTTGAATATATATTAGGTTTTATAAAAAGCACTTGTTTCAATACACGCATGCATGCCTACATACATCACGCAATGATTGACTAAATCATTAAAGGTTTGTCATTAGTTAAAAAATATTTGGGTGATTGAGTTCGATTTTGCAATGGCTGCGCATCGTTCGAGGAAATAACGAACCTCCCTTATCTCTCTCATTTTATCAGGGTGGTCGAATTTACAAATATAATTTGGATCCATAATAATTTCAACGTGGTCGCGAAAAAACTTTGGTGGACTGCAACTTTCTAAAAATCATAGTCTTGCCTGCTATCTGCGAGAAACTAGGGGCCTCCAAACCTATTTATTCCATTCAACCTATCCATTACTAGTATGATATTTTCGAAATTAGACTTTTGAAACGTTGATTTTAGAACGCACGTCTCTATGACCAAACATGTGTTGATAAAATCGATTAAATTCTATATTCGCCTTGCTGAGTCCGTAGTAATAATTGAGAGGATTAGTCTTATTGAGAACAGTCCAGTCCTACATACTACATGCGTGTGCTTTTGCACAAGTGGAGCCAGCATGCAGGATAATTACTTATCTACGTTTAAGGTGATTATAAAGAAAATTCATATTAAACTTTAAAAATATGAAATAAGTGTAAAATAGAATACGATCCGTTCACCGTAGAACATTTCAGAATGTTTTCTTTCGGAGAGTAACAGCTTATCTATGGTTGGGTCTTATTAAAATTGTTATATTGCTAATACATTTAGTGGATGGAACATTTATTTATGAATTTTAGAAGAAGCCATAGAAACATTTTTCAAGACTGAAAGGCTCCTGCCACAACATTTGGAGAAAACTTGAAGACTCTGGAAGAATGTAGAAAATCGGATATCTAAGAAGCGCGCATGACTTTGGTAATACATCACGTGACAACTAGTTTCATGTAAGAGAGTAAATAAAAAATTTAAGCGATTTGTATTATCTCTGAATCTACACAAAAGACAGATTGAATTTGGTGGAGTTTTATAGATTTCTGAATTTTCGTACGATTCCTCTACCTCAGCACTTAGGGACTTGGAAAGGCTTTCTACAATTAGCGGAAAAATATGCGAAACGTTTTTTTAAGTCTCTTATAATCTCATTTGCTCTATCATTGCGCCAATAAAAAGATTGTGGTGTAAGATTAACTCTATAACAGACTGAATCTGTTTTCTGCGCGTTGATTACTCTATACTTTCATTAAGAAAGTCCAGCAGTTATGAAATTGCAAGACGCTGCTCTGGGTTTTTAAGACGCTTCGAGACGAGATTGAAGGCGGAAATGACCATAAAATCTTAAATACCCGACTAGAAAAAAACACAATAATTTCATTTTCTGAATTTTATGCAAGGTGTGTTTATGTCTACTTCATTCCCTTAATTATAAATCTTCACGACCTTCGCCTGACTAAAATCCTTCCTCATAACTTGCATGACACAAAGCAAAAGTTTAACTTCCGTTTTATCTTAAACCCTTTATGACTCTGTTGAGTCAAATTCGCCCCCAGGGATGCAAGATGATAGTATATGTACGCAAAAGAGATTGCAATAAGGTTACTCATAAGTACAGTATACTGCGTTAATACAGAACTCAGCTCCTTGTGAATCAAGAAATACGACTTATTCCTCCGTCATTCAGCCCATTGTGTCTTACGATTTACCGTAATTTGATTTCAAATTCAAGAATTATCACTTGATTGAGGAAAATGTAGTAACCTTCCACTCTATCGTAATTAATTTGTTTAAACATGTCATACCGCATGTATTGAAAGGAAAACAAATGAGGAAGTACTCGAGATGGTGGGTGAGGAGAGGGGTTTGTTGAGAGAAATCCTATGGAGGCAGGAAAAATGGATGAAGGCATATTGGGCGGTGGTAGGATGTTGAAGAGGGTAATAGAGGGGAGAATGTTGGGCAAGCGAGGAAAGGGCAGGAACAGGATAGGGATGTTGGACGGGATGGAGGGAGGAAGGAAGTACACAGAGATGAAGAGGGATCTGATGTAGAGTAGGTTGCTGGATTGGGTTTTGTTTGGAGTTACAAAATATTTATTTGATAGTTGTGTCCATCCGAAAACCTAACTTAACCGGTATATTACCTAATAATAACAATAACCGCATATATTACGTGAAAGAACTATTTTTTAAAAATATATCTATCATATTGGACAAGTGTAGCATGTTGTTGATACTCCAAAAAGTCTGCAGGAACCCAGTTTCTTTGTATCCATTAACTGAGAAACATGAATATCCTTGGTATAATTTTTTAATTGGATATCATTAATCAAGGAGAATAGAACGTGTAATATCATTTCATGGTACTTAATAATTTTCAGTAAAGAGGCCAACAAATAAGGAATTTAGAGCAAGAGTCACTTGAAGGACTTCAAAACGTTTTGTTGAAAGTTAAATGTGCGATGGTTCAATGCTTAGACAATAAAATAGCATAATTAAAATATTAACTCTTCCGTACGTCAAACAAACCATTTACGCTTTGCTAAGATCGCAGCTTAATGTCAGGGATATCAATATCCTTCTGAGACATGAGCTCTGTATAAAATACAATTTAAGGGTTCATCCTTACCTTTCCTTTCAATTAAAAAATATTAAAGATCTTAAGAAATCCATGTAAAAAAGGTAGAAACCCATATAGCATTCGGAGGGGCTTCATATCAGATCAAAAGGTGTACAGATCAAAACATATATTTTAATTAAAGAAAACGATGGGGGATTGATGATTCACTGGTTTCCATTTGGGCAAAAAACATTTTTCTTAGGGGAAATGAGGGGTTTCTTGCGTGATAAGGTAAGATTAAACATGATAGTCGGATAATAAAAATAAAATACTATCCCGCGGTGAAACAGGGGGCTACAAAATAGAGAGGTACAAAACATTCAACTCAAATGCTGGATTTAGCGAAGGAGTTTTCTTGAAGCGAAGCAAGACGGCTTGCTATGGGGAAATCATGACGGAAGGATATTCTAATACCAGCGCAAAACATACTTCTTGAAATCGGAAGACACTTAAGAATTGTGGTGTTAACTTCTCAACAGAAAATAGACATGAGACATACAGAGCAGGGCAGAAAAAATGATACTGGAAGACGGAAGAATTAATGGACGTATCGCATAACTAACGAATGAGAGCGAGTCAAGACACTAATCTAAAAATACTGATATGAAGAAGAGATATCCAATTATCGCACACATTTTGTGACTAAGGCTAGCTAAAGACAATCGTCTAAGAGGTTAGATAGATAGATAAAGGACTTTATTTGGGCGAAATTGAGACCTAATGGTCCCTTCTTCAATTTAACCCATATCGAGGTAGAGAGGCCCGTATGAAATAGGGAAAAAATAGGGCTGGAGGGATGAGATATACGACACTAATAACGTCGGTCGTGCCACTGAATAAATATGTATTCATGAAAAGTATCCAGTGCAGAAGTTGAGGAAGAAATATTTCAAACATTTTATTTGATGCCGAAGCAAATATCTGGTCCAGGAGTCCATCGCAAGGGCGGATACAGGTCTAGGGAGCTAACTTACGAAGGATGGCGCGACACGCTGCTTTGGTAAACGATTTCCTTGGGCGTGCAATCGACGAGGGAGAGCCAAGATTTAGAATGGGATGGCGCCAAAAGAGAAGTTTGACTGTGACAGGTGAAAATGTTTATCGTCGTCCCAAGTTTAGGGTTACATTAAGGAACTTCCGCCCAGGGTGCCAAAATACTTCGGTTCGGGTCTTGTGTGAGACTTAAATCAAGAATCTTTCCGGTTATACGTACTGGCTTTGGCGATGTGGATTCTAGGGGGTTGTGGGGTGGGTATTGAAGGGGATGCTGGTGCGTTACGGCACCATTTGAGTTTCTTCGCTTCCTCTCTGAAGGCGTTTGTTTTTCCTAAATTTCCCTACCCATGGTCTTTGACCTGAGGAGTTAATGAAGGGCTATATTGGACGTCTTTCGCTCCCATTCTCATCAATTCGTAGATTGGATCTAAAATAATAGAATTTGTTGCCATATTCATATTCAATACATTACAGTTTATTTCTCGTCTGCATAATTGTTTCTCATTTCTTCTCCCTTCCCATGGGCTGGCCCTCATATCTTTTACGACTTAACACCGAGCTTCCTTTGGCCTAGATATTTGTCTCTTGGTCCCTTGGGATCCTCTCTCCCGGTGTGCCTCATCATCTGGTTCTTATCTTTACAGCTCCGCAGGTCTCTTTTATAAACTTTCTCGTTCCACATTTAACCTTCCCTATCCTCGACGTCCGCATCCTGATCAACATTCAAAGTCTTCTATTTTATTTTACTTCCATATCACAATGCTCTAAATACCCCATTCCATAGAGTTTCTACTCGAACACACTTGAGTTCCTGATTCTAACCCTATATCCTTGGAGGAAAGCTAATGAAGAAATAAACGTAATTAAAAGGTGGACTTAGATAGTGCTTCTAGCACTTATATGCTTCTAGCACCGAATAATACGAATATATTTGATCAAATATCCTTCCTGTAAAAACTGAGTTACAAGAGCAACAATCTCTTCAGTATCCTGAATAAGAAATAAAAAAGGATTGTAACCAATTATATATTCATTGGCTAGGGTTAACCAATTTCAAATCTTGATTGGAATATGAGGGTAGTCCCAGAAGTACCCGACCCAACAAAGAAAAAACAAAAATTTTGGAAAAAAATACATTAATTTTTCAAAATAATCTCCTTTCAGCTCTCTACACTTTTCCCAGCGATGTTCAAAAGCTCGATACTCTTTTTATGATAAGAACTGTCTAGCTCCTCAAAATACCCATTAATTGCCGACATCACTTCTTTACGGTTGGAAAATCTTGGACCACCCAGCCTTTTTTTGTCAAGTTTGCGAACAGAAAATAATTCGTACTCATACTTATATCACTTTTACGTCAGAGAAAGCGTCGTAAAAATGCTGATAGCCTCATATTTATATATATCCCTAAATACACTGTGGAAATTCATTGAAGTAAAATTTCACATTGAAATGAAGTTGAAATTATGGAGGTTAGATCGCGACTACAACGTGACAATGTGTCACACTGATTCGTGAATTAATGAAAAGTGATGAAAATAAATGAAACAATCATTAATGCGAAGTTTTGAGTGAGTTAATATGTGCTCATGCAGTTTTTAAGCATTCAAAGAGATTGTTAGTGATTTTTTAAACGTGTTCTGAAACTTGTTTTGGACTGGATCTAAGACACCAATCCAATTTTCCTGGTCTGAGTTCCAATTTACAAAAAAATAAGGGATTTGACTGTTTTTCTCACGCAAATGGATTAGTTTCATTCATACAAAGGCTGGTAGGTGATGCTATGCTAGGATTGTTACAATTCTTTTATAATAAAGCACAAGATAAAAGTTTTCCTTCCCAAAGGGATGTGCATCTTCGACATAAAACCATAGTTCTTCTAGTGGTAGTCATCCACTGCCATAAAAGCATGCATAAAACCTTGGTTTTCGAAGCCAATTTTTATTAGAATGAACACATGAAGCCCGTTTTATGTTATTCCCATTTGATTGGAGTGTAAATAAGACCACAAATTTGGAAAGTTGTATCAAAATTTCGTGTACACGAAATCTCAATCTGACCTCCTTAACAGCTTCAAAATTGATCGGCGAAGTGTGCATTTTGAACGAAATTCGCAAAGATTACGGAAAACATCACGTTTAATCTGGAGAAAATGTTACATGATATGTACCACAGTCATCAGAATATATAATTTTTTCTTGTACACCTTTAAACAATCAGCATTAAACATATTACTGGGGCATAATTCCGTGGAAGTGTTCAAATTCTTAATTCCATAATTACAACTGAACCATCTGGATTACGCCACAAAACGGAAACCTTAAACTGAGACCAGGATAATAATAGTAGCATACACGTACGACTGTTACAGCGCTGGTTCTTGACAACATTCCTTGAACTTCCTTTAAACTAATTTTTTGCATGATGCAAAAGATCTTAATTACCTCCCACATAACGCACTTTCAACATTTTTTTTGCAATTTTCACTTCAGTATTTTTTTTTTAATTTTGCCAAGTGCCTATGGGAAGTTTCATGACCAAAATTAATATTCTGATACCTGCGATACGAAAGCACCGATAGCTGTTCAACGAAACGATAAATTCATAATTCCAGTACTGACAGAACGTTTATATATATATATATATATATATATAAACCATAAACACAGTAATCAACCCGAAGGTCGGTTGGTGATGGTAGAGCTCACCCATGTACCAAGCCCGACGGCGTGTGTGAATATTCACACATCAGGGTAGGGGGGCCAGTTCCTTTCCCTGTGCCGGTTATGGTTTCCCAGGAAGATCTGGTACCCGAAAAATCAACTAGCTTGGGTGGAGCTGCAGGTGCTCAAAGTGCCTTGCCCGGGAATCGAACCATATATATATACACACACACACACACACACACACACACATATATATATATATATATAACCGATTACGTTGAAATATTAATCAATTTTTATCAATTGTCGCACAAATTAGACAGAACGCCTTTTGTTTAGGACTCCTCTGTGTTTTTTTCCCTTGCTAAAAGCTACTAAAGTTATATCCATGAACAAGAAGGCATACATGAACTTTGGCCATGAATGCATTTAGAGCATACGTGAAACTTAAAAAATCGTATAGGTAGTACTTAGCTTTACGATAAAAATTATTAAGTTAACATATTTTCTGAGTCCACGGTTCTTCCTGTTGTAGCCGGCAATAGTTTCCTATTCATCCTGAGCGTCTTTCTTGAAATATTATGCTCTTGGTGTTCTTCGGACTTCTTTCATCCCATGTCCTACATCTTCCGAGTTATGAGGAAGATTCCTTTTGGTTTAATTAGTCTTTCCACAGGGAAATGCATCTCTTCATTTTTTCCTTTATGCACGCCTGTATTTCAATTTTCTCTCCCTTGTTTATCATGCTATATCCTTACAGTATTTGATCAATGAGCATATAATAGCTCTTTATGCATAAGGAAAACATTAAACGGAGTCTAAAACAAGGCGTTTTGTCGAATTTCGGCGGAGATATATGAAAAACTGAATACTTTCAAGCAGACGAATTTTTAAGCGTAATCAAAGGAGAATATATTCATACTATCGGTAAGTTATGAAAGAACATCGGATTCAAAATACACCGATGGGATTATAAAATACTCTTGATGTTAATTGGGTAAAACTTTATGTAATTAAAGATATCGATAATATAACGATATTAACTAAGGAGAAAATGGCGTAAAAGTGTTCGAAGTACGTATTTAATTTCGGAGTTAATGTTTTTTCGGACCTAGACTTTCCTTGAGACGTCATCTAGGCATAGTAATTTCTTCGATACTCATCCTAATTCTTATGATACTGTCTTAAATCTCAATATTATCAAATTCTAAGCAGTGTGGTTGTGTTCTTGCATCCTTATCTCACCACTATCAATTCCATAGTATAACATCAATGTTTTAAATGATAAAATTGTAACTTTGTGATTCTACACAAAATTTATTTTGATACTCCCCACCTTTCGACGTCCAACCGTCATCTTCAGGTAACAACTCTTACATACATTCATCTATACGTATATACTACACTCAGGTAGGGGCGGGTATGAGTGTAGTATACATAGATGGATGTCGGTAAATTTTGTTACCTGAAGTTGACGTTGAATGTCGAAAGCCGGGGTATATCAAAATAAATTTTCTATAGAATCACAAAGTTACTATTTTTTCATTGCATTATGAATCGATTCCATAAAGTAACGCCGGAAACCATAAATTATATCAATGTTTGAATTGATAATCGAATTATTACTCTGGTCAAGTGGGAAAAAACAGAAGTCACCGATAACAAATATTTGTGGTAGGGATATGGAACTATTGTCTACAGTTTACCAGGCGTGAGAATAACTGCCGAGTAAACTTTGTTCTTCTGAGTACTTGAAAGTTCCTCAATTCTAAAGATTGAACTGGCCTTTCCGAGGAATAATGAATATGAAATTTAAAATATTCGTATAATTGCAAAGAAACATATTTCAACTATGATGAAGGAAGTTTACCAAACGGAAAACATTTTTAACAAACAATTCTCAGTTTAACCTCCGAATAATTATCATAAAAGGAAGAATTTTAGTTCGATATAAATGATTTTCAAAATTCGTTCAATTCTAAATGGCGCTCGTGAAAGAATTACCAATAAGTTCTTGATAGCAGTGTGTGTGGTAATTCTCCTGCCTAATGGGCAAACAAGCATTCGTAGACACAAACTGAATCCAAATCTCATTCGTTCGGTTTCGACACCGAAGGGTAATAAAGGAAGCAAACACTGCGTGAGTGACGTGCATGCGACAATGCTGCCGCGAGCAAGAGACATGAAATACGACGCAAATTGCGAGACGGAATAACGTAACGATGTTCAATGGGTCTACTGACTCTTGCCAATCCCCTGCTGAACTCAGTCTGCACGCACTAATCTCAATGAATAATACATGCACCACAATGGATATTAAAATGTAGCGTGCAGAGAGCGAAATATTTTTCATAAAAGCCAACTTTCTCCGTTACTATTCATCATCAGCTGTCATTTATATTTCTGAAAATATATTAAAAGCATGCGAAAATTTTGCCTACGGACAAGGCTGGCTTCTGAGGCTGCTGCGTCATAGCCATCCATATAAGATTAATGCTTTATATAGGCTGCAAACACATTTTCGTGGAATGAACTTTCGTCAAATTACGACTAAAATCAATAAAAGAAGAAGAAAGAAAATAAAGGATAGCATAAGAATTACCATAAGTATGTATATGAAAATTTTTTACTAAAATTTCAAAAAGCGATTAATTTAAGACATCTATCAGTTTTCATTATCACATCTTTTAACAAAGTTTCAAGGAAATAGGGCATTAAATAAGTTACGTAATATTTAGTTATTAACAGAGTAATGAGAAAACATTTGTGGGCACTCAGTTTTACCTTGATATTTAAAAATAGGTATATAAAATACGACCATTAACGAGTGACCTTATCCCCATATGCCTCTACATAAACTTGCTAGAGTAGTAAAAAAATTAACTGCAAATCAATCTATTAACATGCATTTTTTTTTAATTTCGAGAAGCTTTCATATCAAATAAAATTGAATAAAAATTCACATTCAAGAAGCGCTTTCAGCTAAGTGGAGAGTTTAACGTTTTTCTCATGGCTCCTTTGGAGTATTCAGCATTTCAGCATGGTTAAGAAAAATTCATCAGCGCCAAATATTCAGAAAACAATTCCTCATTGTTTTCCATGTCGATGTTTCGTGTTACGTAGAGTTTTTTAAATAATTAGTGTCCTACAAAAAATGTGAGCATACAGAAATTGCTAGTCGCATGTCAACATAACTTTATGCCGAAGTTGATGAAAATACTAAAGCCCTAATGATCTAGAGCTCAAGGGGCTACGTGGCTTAGAGAGAGCACATGATTGACCATGAAAATAATATAGTGAAGTATTTTCTTCATGCAAAGTGACTAAAAATCATTAAGTTTAGAATTCACCTATGTTATTGTCAAATGGTGAAAGATGTTTTCCATTCTCATCGGTGGTAAATCAAAACATCCTGACTAAGTATGCGATATTCAGTGCGACCTGGGCTTTTCATGAAGTATTATTTATGCGATGCAATAGAAAGAAGACTGAGTCGAATTACTTTACCTCCATATCCATTTCTAGGATGCACATAACAGTGTGATTCTGTTTCAGTTGTTCCGCGAATGATGTCGGCACAATGACTTATTGGAAATTAAGGCACGTGTGAAAGCTTATCTTAACCAACATCCTTCCTCTCTTCCCTGCATTATCTTCCTTATTGCATGCAGACCATTATTACGACTTCCCGCCTCATTATTTTCAAGGTTATGAACGGTTGAATGATTTTTTTTACCCTTTTACTGCCGGAGGGAAGGGAATTTGATGGGTATCGTTCGATGAGCAAATTGTGAATACCTATAATAGCATTCATAAAACAACCAAAGTAGCCCACGAGGACAATAGTATCAAAATCTTCAAAGAATACTTTGTCGGCGAGGCCACGGAAGAATGATTGAATTTATCACGTCTTTTTAATGATGTTATAAAAGTGCAATCACCTCAATAGTTGTTCAAGTTCTTTAATTTACGAACGCAATGGTAATATTTTATAAACTTTCATAAAAATACAGACTTAATCACATGTGCAAGTGTATTTTCAGTTACTTCCAAAGGTAAGCCAAGAGGTTGTGATAACTTTTTGTCGAGTCGTCTGGAATTCGTTTGATAAAATGGTCCAGGCTTTGTGATAAAAAATTCAGAACAAAATAAGTAATTTTAGCCATTTAGATTACTAAATTTGGAAGTATCGCCGAATACGATATTGCTTTCCGACAAAATACGTAATAGGATTTTACGTTAGAACATTTTTTTATAAATTGGTAATATAGGTACAAATGATTTAGCCTGACACTAAATATTCTCCAAGACCGCGACTGATACTATTAAATTTTAGGAAGAGAGCTGTTAAACCATTTAATGTAGCATACTCAGCCAACAAGACTGCCGACGTATTTTATTGACAGAAAAAATTCGCTTCCTTTTGCTAGCATATACAAGACAACGAAGAGAACACGATGTCCTTCGACAAAATCATTTCAAATATTGACATTAGCAAACAGATTATTCTGAGGAACATAATCAAGGTCGAAAATATATTTAATTTTTTTAATGTTTGCCTTCACTCACGCCTTGCGTCATTAGCATGATGAAATCAGCTGCGTAAAAATTGGCGAGTGAATCAATTTCATCAAATGTTGGCATGGCGCGAACAAACAACAAAAATGAGACTCGCTCCAATTGCCGGCAATTTGTGATGAGAATATGGCATTGGTATTAATCTTCATCTAAATATGATCCACAGGCATTGGTTGGATATAAGGCGTGAAGGATAACCTGTTTTTACGACAGTCCGCTCATGGCCCTCTTGCCGTAAAAATGTGAAGAGTAAAATTAAACTGAATGGGATTAATCGTGGGCGTAAGAACTTCCCTCCATTTTATGACGGCTGTCGCTGTTTAAGGTTTCTTCCGAGTGACATACACCCCCCAACCCCGAAGACCCCCAGCTTCCTCAGAGCGATCAATGCAAATGCTATTTCCGTTAATATTATATCAGAAATCTCTATTAGTTATTAAGATAGACCAGTTTTATATAAGTCATTGCATTAGTAGGCAAATGCATCCCTTAAAGTCTTACGCTTTGGAGAAGTTAGTTCGCGCTCACGTGGTTATCTGAGCACGCTCATTTGACGCTTTTAACGATGTGCTCAAGACGAAACCTTCTTTTATTTTCACGCATATTCTTCTCGTTTCCCAGACTAAATAAACGACTAAAATATGAGTGGCATCAAGGGGGGAAAGAAAATACTCCCTTCCACCACCCCGATCCCGTTACAATACACTTGTCGAGCATCCAGCCCGTCTAAAAATTTTAAGCCTCCCCCCCCCTTTAACAGAGTAAACTCCCTTTCTCTCTCTCCGTTGTCCTACCCTCCAGCCCCACTTCACTCCCCCTCGCTAATAATATCTTTCCCATTATTTTCTCAAGTCCTGAGAACTTCTGTTCTCCCTATTTAAGCTTCCCCCTCTCCATTTCTTTATCTTCTCGGCCTCCCGTTCCAATCCACGCAACTGCCCGCACTCATCTCTCCCCCCCGTTCTCTCTCCCTCACCATTCTCTCCTCTCGCATTCCCTCGGATTCTCTCCTCCTTACTTCTTTTATATTTATTCCTTCTCACTCTGCAGGCGTCTCCACTTCGCCCTTGCACTCCCAAATTTCAACCCTCTCCCACCCCAAACCCTCCACCCTTTCTTTTCCTCGCTCCTCTTCTTCTCCCAGCCTCTCTCTCTCCATCCCCTCAGCACTTTTATTTCTTTTCTTAGCCCTTTTACCCGATTTTTTCCCGCAGCGTTGCCACCCTTTGTTCCCGGGGCTTGGGATGCATTCTCCCGGGAAAGGAGGAGTGGTAGCTCAACCGTGCCCCACCTAAATGCTCACTAACGTCAGGGCCTAATTCCGCCACACCATCAGGACTTAAAACCTGCACGTCGCCCATCCGAATGAACAATCCTACTCATAATACTAGTACTGCAGTGCGGCTGCAAAATTTGATGAGGGTTGTGAATGGAATTTTAAAATTTCAGGTCCAGATGATGATGTAGTTGCATCGAAACCGGTCGTATTAATAAATTTTTTTAGTTTTTTTTTGTGGAAAATTGCCAATTTTATTTAATCATGTTATTCCACCATATCACGCCTGAAACGCCTCTTTTTATGAATTTTAAAATGTGTTACATTTTAATTCAAGACCCTTCTGGTTTTCACCAGAGGTATACTTTATTAATCCAATTACCTTCAAGGAAAAACTATGCTAATGGAATAATGCTAATAATTCGACAGTTCAACAGATGTCGCTCTTATTCTTTTACCCATAAGTTTCTATCCCGTACGCGATGGGTACTCATATATAGAACACTGAATTTAAAACATTAAAAATTTTAATTTAGTGTAAAACTTGACTTTTGTTATCCTTTTATTGGTAGAGATTAAGTACATATTTTCTCAAAATACCCTTAGGATACTTCCAATATTTAAGGCGCAGATTTGAACTATTAAGGCTTAAAAATGACCGACCGATTACAGGAAAGGGAAAAATTACTAAGAAAATCTTTTGACAAGCCCCAACAATTGAAATATTTTTCAAACATAAGTTAATACATTACAATTCTGTGTGTGTGTGTGTGTGTAGAAAAAAACAAAGAAAGAACACTCATATATGTTATTTTGACGTTTCGACGGCACGACCGTCGTCAATACATATATTATCGCACTGTTGTGAAAGCCTCACGTGAATAATAATGTATATGAAGTTAGTACTTGTGGACAAAGACAAAAACACAAAAACACAAAAAAAAGAGAAACTTTCTCTGTCGAATTTTCGATGGACCACGCCACCTTTCTCAAGAAAAAGAAGGACATAACCCAATTCGTATATGTAGTCTCGTCGGCAAACTGTGACAATTACATTTTAATTTTGGGTAGTGTTGGCATATCCATTGATATTAGAGTAACGTGGATATTAATGCATAAACGGTAGACTAAGAAATGATTTTCAATTACTAGAGGTCATATTTGAAAGCAACATTTTGAAAGCTGCACCATTATAATGCACGACCGAACATCGCAAATGCTGTAAATTATCCCGTAAAATCAATGTAAAATCTATTTATCATCTCTCCTGCATTCGAAACCTAAGTTCATGTGGCATGTTACTTTTTTCCAATGCATGGTAACAAAAAGATATTATTTTCATAAGAAGCAGTGGTGGAGACTCCTGAGACGATTTTGAAGAACCTATGAAAAAATGGTTAACCATATTAGGATCAACGAAACAAAGTATGATTCAGCACATGACTTTGATGGCGAAGGAAACAGAGCAATATGAATGGAAAAAGACAAGAAGATAGCTCGATCAGGTATCGTGGAGAAGAACGAATGTTGGAAAATAATAAATACATGTTGGCCTATAAAAAGAGAGGATCCTGAGGATCAAGACTAAAGAAGAATCTACAGACACAGTGACTGTACAGGTCTACAACCTAACGTCAAGCCATAAAGAAGAAAAAAAAAGAAAAGACGAATCCTTAAGGTACCAAGTGACCAAAGGTAGGAACTCCTCAGTTTAATTAAAGGGAATAAGAGCCTTTCTCATCCTAACCTAACCTAAATGGACACTGTAGTGATGAGAGACGGTAAACAGGATTCTGCCACTGGCCCATTCTGCTTGTGGAAATGTAATGATAAAAAAGAAAGGCTTATTCAACGGGAGGAATATGGTAATGGCAAGTACTGCATTCGAACAAAGTCTACGTAGGAGATGCACATAGTAGACACTCAGGGGAAGAGCAAGATATCGAACCCACTACTTCATTAATAGGTACGAAATAATTGCTAAGGTAGTATTTCAACCATCTCGGAGTGTATGTAAATATGTGAAAAATAATTTTTAAAATATGTGTAAATATAAACGTCTCGTTGTTGTAAATAAATGTATACTACATCCAAGTAAATGGACGTGGACTGTCAACTGCGATGCAAAAAATATGGGCGGTTTAAAACTTGCCTGCATTCAAATGGGAGATGAAAACTTTTGAGGGAAAACACTCGAGGAATATTCACTGTGACCATTTCTGAAAAATGAGGAGAAGGGAACGACCCAGAAACGTAGATGAGATGAAATGATTTGAAGAAGGCAATTGCATAAATATTCATAAGAACGACTAGTGAGTAGGAGACCCGATCACTGTGCAAAACGCGAGTTCAAGGCATCTCATAGCAGGAAGGAAAAGAAAGAGGGCCAAAAGTGAACCTGAAGAAGCCGTCCATTTGAAGTCAAAACATAAATCCTTGCGGAAAACTAGGAAAGGCAGAGAAGAATCGATTAAAAGCTGCTGCGGAAGAAGAATTAATGTCAGACTTGCCCATGACAATAGTCTGATTGAAGAAAGAGATGGATTTTATGCTTCGTAGAACTGTATAAAGGCTTGGAACCATAGAAAGACAGCGTACTAAGGCAGAATGAGGGAGCAAGATGGACGAAGTAGGCAGGGGATCAGGTATACTCAAAAGGGAAGTCGGCAGAGCATTGCAACAGTTAAATTTGTAACAAAATGCTGCTTAAAGAATCGAAAAGGTTGAGCACAAATCTACAGATTCATTCAAAATTGCTACGAATAAGCAGTGACCCTCACGGCGATGCAGTTGGTATCAGGGATGGGAATCTCGGATCACAATGAGGCGAGACTAAGTGTATAACTTTTAGAAAGCAAAAATAACAACCGAGCTTACAACCGACGCCTATGAAATCATTCTTATAAAATCGACGAGAAGACATCACTGATTCGAGTCCTTCCCTCGAGCAATACGTAAGTAACCATGTATTCATACTTACGTATGAGTTAATATTTGTGCATTGATGACTGGTTCCTTAACACCCCTAGAGCACAGCGAGCAGAGAACTCTATTTCATCCAAAGATAATTCAAGAAAACATGATACGCTACAACAAGTCATGGTGATATTCAGGGACGTCTTGTGACCATTGACAAGGTTGAGTTGAAAAATATGCTCCGAGTTCTGGAAACATTTGGGATGGACTACAACGACAGAAGGTTAATAATACTACCTTGAACAAAAAGTTCCCGGAATAACCACCGTGTGGCGCTCCCATCGTTCCGATTTGAGTTCTGTTTGAGTGTCATAACTTGACATTTGCAAAAGTTACGTAGCCAAGAGTACATCTATCTCTGTGTGTGTTGGCGATTTTTTACAATTGCAGAAATGGATTTAAATTTGCAACAACGAACTTGTATTAAATTTTGCGTAAAAAACGGATTTAGTGGCGCACGGACGTTGGAAATGTTGGAAAAGTGTTTCGGCAACGATTCTCTAAAAAAAACGGTCGTTTACCAGTGGCACGAGCGGTTCAGAAGTGGTCGTGAGTCAATCGAAGATGATGAACGCAGTGGCAAACCATCGACATCGAAAGTCGGTGAAAAAATTGATAAAGTAAAAGAAATGTTGGTCAATAACCGCAAATTAACCATCAGAGAAATAGCGGAGGACTTGAACATTGCCTATGGATCCGCCCAAGACATTGTGGTTAATGATTTGGGTTTCCGTCGTGTAGCAGCAAAGTTGGTGCCAAAAGACCTCAATTTCATGCAAAAAAGAGACCGTGTTGACGTCGCAAAAGACATGATTTGCGAGGCTGAATCCGATCCCACATTCATCAAAAGGATCATTACTGGAGACGAGACGTGGGTTTATGAGTACGACACGCAATCCAGACATCAGGCAAGTGAATGGCGTTCACCAAATGAGCCGAGACCAAAAAACCACGTCGTTTTCAGTCAAAAAAGAAGGCAATGCTGACGGTTTTCATGGATTACAACGGTGTAGTGCATCATGAATTTTTGCCAGAAGGCCAGACAGTAAACAAAGAGTATTATTTGGGCGTTATGAGACGTTTGCGTGAAGCAATTCGCCGAAAGAGACCAGAAATCGTCGCACAGTGCGTCGAGACCGTCGCACAGTGCTATCATTATTCGTAATTTTTTGACGAAAAATGCAACAAATACCATCCAACAGCCACCGAATTCACCTGATTTGGCTCCCTGTGACTTCTTTCTGTTCAATCGAGTTAAAAAACCATTACGGGGAACGCGTTTTAGCAGTCGAGAGGAAGTAATGGAAAAATCGCAGGAAGCACTGATGGACATACCGAAAACCGAATATAAAAAATGTTTCGAGGATTGGATCAAGCGCTGGCATAAGTGTGTTGCAGTCGATGGGGATTACTTTGAAGGGGACAATATAGATTTAGATGAATAAACTTGTATTTTTAATTTTCTGAATAAATTCCGGGAACTTTTTGATCAAGGTAGTATATCAGACACATAAACCAGAAGCCTTGCCATTGTACACGAATTAAGGAAAGTAAATGGAAGCTGAAATAAATAATGAGTTTTATATGGACAACCATGATATATGATATGATATGATATATGATATGGACAACTATGATATAATTATATAAATGACAACCTCTTAACCTTCACCTAAACTTATCAATACCTTTGGAAAAGAAGCGAAAGGACAGTGCAAGAAAGGAATTACGGGATTCTCCGTTTTTCAAAAAACATTTCAGTTATTGCAGAGAATCCAGGATACACAAAAATCCTTAAACGCAACAGACTTAAAAGTTTGACGATGCCTAAAATTAATTTCTAACTCATTGTGAAGCTTCTTTACTTAACGCAAATATTTTTTAAAGTCCCCATCACTCTCCCTACCTTCATTCATAGCTCTAACCATCTAGTTGAACCGCTCCACCTAATCTAGCTAATGCCCCCCAACATTACTCTTTCTTTTAGTTTTCCTAGTACTTGATAATAATACTACCTTCGTTTTCATGTCATCAATTCTTATTCTAAGTCTTACCTTGAATCTGTAATGTGCTTTGCAACAATTGTAACTCTTTGACTAACGAACTGACTAACGAATTGCATAGTTTCAGGCATGATATGGTGGAATTCTAACACAATTATGAAAAAATGATAAATTTACCACTAGATATTGATTTATTACAACCCAGTTTCGATATACTACATTATCTTCGCCTGAAAACGATGTAGTGCATAGAAACTGGTCGTGCAATAAATCAGAGCATGTAATGGAAAATTGTTATAATTTGGTCATTATTAGTTAATTTACGATTATTCATTCACTAAAATACCTGATTTTATGTGTTTTCCGCTCCTTTCACTGGTTTTTCCATTTCATTCCACCTTTCCATCACTCCCTTATATTTTCTTCGGTGGGTATATAAACCGGATAAGACTATACGATTCCTGTCTTCCGCGGATGGTTCATCAAATTAACTGAGTTCACTGCGTCTAACACCTTCACAAAATAAACGAAGAATAAATGCACATCATAGTTGTACTTTTTGTTCCTTCCTATTGGTAAACTCGTTGTCGCTATGATACACACCCATCTCATTTTGAAATCCAAATTGATCCTCTTCTAATTACTCAATTGTTCTCTTCTCCGATCTTTTGTTGGTTTTCAACAGTAGCGACTTCTCCACTTGCGAAATCAAAGTTATGGTTCTATTTTCCTTACATGCTACTAGTTTTCCCTTTTTAGAGCTTGCACATAATGTCATAGTTATATGGATTAGAAATATATTGAAAAATATTATACCTCGCAAGGGCGTGTGGCGTGGGGTGTTAGGTCACCAACCGTAACAGAGAATAAAGTCACATGCAAAACCAATGCATTCATACAACTAATTTCGATTAATCGATTTCATTTCCTTCAACATCTTTTCTATCTCACAGTTAAGTATCCCAGGTTCTATGCTATCCTCATCCATACCAAATTCCCTATCTACGTGTATAATCAAACTCACTGGTCTATTTTCTATACCTTATAGCTGATCTATGTATTATTTCCATATTATTAGTACCCATTCTTCTTTAAATGTTCCTATTCGACTGATTTTTACCTGATGCATTTCTAATATTTATAAACTGATTTTATTTTCAAAAATGCTGACATTTCCTCCACATTTCCATGTATAGCGTCTACTTCGTTATGTCTCGGTACAATTCCCATATTCTTGCCACCCTGCTCCCGTTGTGACATTAGTTTATCGCCTCAGTTTATTGCTTATCTCTTTGCACTTTCGCGACACTAATTCTGAGTTCACGTTTTTCATTTCCTTTCATCATCCATCTCCCTAATCACATCCTCTGTAATCCTTGGTTTGCTAATCCTTTTAAAATTATCGTTCCTATAATTTCGTTTGCCGCTTTCTTTATCCATTGTTTGAGATAGTGCTGCTATCTTTATTCCACTCTACCCTTCCCATTATCCCCGCACAGCATTTTATCGACTGCCTCCTGGCAATCATTCCTTTTAGACCCAATTATTTTCTACATTCCATTTCCTTATACCCCTTCATTCACTCATTCTCTTGCTAAATTTAATCTAGTACTTCATGAGTACTAAATTCTGAGCATAATCCGCACCCTCTCCGAGATAAAGGTGTGAGTTGATCAGGCTATTCGCATATATATGACTAACCATAGTACTTATTATCTAGCTGATAACTCCCTTTATATCCCGCAATTTTCCAAGTGTACCTAAGTCTTCTGTGATGTTTATACCAGGAGTTAGTTACAATTAAGCTATTTCTCCTATTCTTCCTTGGTTTTCTCCTCGCGATCATTCCTTACGAGTTAACTGTACACTCCCAGCTTTCCCTTCACTTACCACCGTATTCCAGATCCCCATTACAATCAAGTGTTTTCTTTTAGGTACAATGACAAATATTTCTATCTAACTATTCGCTCACACTATCGACTTCTTCCTCCCTATAAACGCTTACCGGCATGTAGAATCCGATTAACGCTATATTGACTAGATCTGTTGTTATTTCTACTGATAAAAATCCAGTAATTCTCCTGTCCTACTTTCATTGCCGAAAACGCCTGTGTACAATTTATCTGCGATGTCAAGAAGCGAGGTAATGTCTCTGAAATTATTGTAAACTTAAATGACTAAAACTTGAGGATGTGGGAATCTGCATACACTTTCATGACAAAAATAATTATCAATCAAAGTACTTATCTGATGAACTTGTCCTCATCAACAGTATGCACAGTGTCAACACTAGGGTGAGTAATATCTACTTAATACCTCGACAAAGGACACAGTAACATACAGCAAATCTTTTCATGCAACAGCCTGTGGGCTCTGGAACACTTTGCTTAAGGATATTGAAAATTGCCAGTCATTCACTTCATTCTAAAACAGACACACTAAAATGATTCTACACGACGAATATATTTCTTTAGAAATTTACTCCTATGCTGGCATATCATCTCAATTCCTCCCTACCTGTACCATTTCTGATCATTTACTTCACCATGTCTGTATATTCATAAGTATTTATTGTACTATACTCCATTATATGACTTATTTTATATGTATTGCCATTTTGTTTGGTACTCTACCTCACATTGTATTTATTTGTATGTATTTATTGCACTTCATTTATTTTTTACATTGTTTATTTTGACTTTTAATAATCAAACCACTTTACTTTTCCACATAAACTTTTTAATTTTTACAATCCAGGTTTCCCATTTTCGCATAACATCATCAGGTGATGATGTTATGCTATAACGAAACCTGGGTTGTAAAAATTAAAAAGTTTATGTGGAAAAGTATAGTGGTTTGATTATTTAAAGTCCGTATGAAGATTTTCCACCAAGTTACGCCAGAAACTGTTTTATTTATTGTTTATTTTGTTTTTTTATCAGTACTATTTAATATCTTGCAGGGTTCTCGCAGTTTTTCACATCCCCCTTCATTGTGGGTATTTTCCGGCTTGGGCTTTTACCAGGGTCTTCATGTCTGAACTCCTTGGGTTGTTTCCACGGAATTACATATTTTGCTAATTTCATGTATTACATATACTCGTGCGAATTTACCATTTGTTTCTTTTTACACTGCTTTATATTTCCTCTTATTGTTATTATTCTTGTTATATACTTGACGAAGGGTTAAATGAAAGAAGGAACCTTATGGCCTCAATTTCGCCCGAATAAAGACGTTTACCTAAATATCTATGCAAAGGGTAGACCAAGGGTCAAATGTATGCACCAAGTAAAGATAAATATTGGCCGGTAGAGCTCTCAAAAACCCTAAGGAAGTTAGCATTAGCAAGGGAAGGATGGAGGAATGAATTCAGCCAATATTCGGATTGAAACACTGCTCATGTTTGCTTCTTCATCTTGTTTTATGTCTGGCGATCAGCGACAATCCGAAGTTAATGCAATATATCTTATTGAGATGGGGAGTGCTAACTCTCATTCCATCTTTTGGGCCGTCCTCCAGGTGTACATGAACTGGCCCAAATTATTGCTACGGCTAGTTTCATATCGAAAATTTAGATGCATTACTAAATCAGGCTCATTTCAATGTAGCTGAAACTAAAGCTAACAGTTTCAGGGTTAACTTTAAATAACTAACTAACTAAGCTAACTAGCTGAAACTAATCGTATATTTATGAATTATTTCTTGGTTTTGTTTTTATTGCAGAATAACAATACGTATTAATATAATCAAATGAATTGCATATGCTTGCACCATAGTCCAAATCAGAAAGAGGTATTCAGTTGAGTTTGCAGACAACTATGAGGAACATGTTTTTAGATTCCATTTGTGTAAATTCATAAATTAGGGCCAATTTATAGCAAAGAATATAGTAAGAAAATAAGTTGCGTATCACATGAAATGCAGTTAAAAAAATGGCACAAAAAAATGTATGTACTCCAAAGAAGCGCTTCCAGCTATCCACGAATACGTCCCTAGTTACACCTCGTAACGAATTTTTCATAATTTAGCACATGTGTACATAAACCCAAGCGATTGCCTTTCCGAATTTTGGCTTGTCGAAAAATACGCATAATTCATCTCGTGCATCAATCAGATTTGTGAACGGTTTTATCGTTTAATGTTATCAAACGGAATTCCCTTTCATTATTTTTCAAAATGAATTTCACGTTCTTGATTGAACCCAATTTCCACTCAATTGCTAAATTAAAACAGGCTGTGCCAGATCGCAAAGTTTATTTAATTTTCTGTTGCAAATAATTCCCCTTAGTTTTTCATGCAGCGCTCGATCGTGTTGCGAACCGCAGACACATGCCTAAAATAAACGGCGACGGCATTGAGAGAAGGTCGCTAACAAGCATAATTCGCGCTATCGATTAGTCCAACAAAACACCTGATTGATACTAATTTGTCAATTGAGGGATGAACTCACTGGACAACATCACGAGATACTCAGGGTGACATTGCCAGTTTTTTGAAACACGAACGATTGAATATATTGGTTCACATAATTACCATTTTATATTCCCTAGGGGAGTCATAGGATCGAGCGTCATTATATTATATACTATATATTATATTTATCGATGATGGGGAAGTACTCACGAGAGCAATATAACTTTTGGACGGCACAATATAACACAGAATAAAACAGATAACACGTAAAAGGACACTCACACTGTAGATGATTTGAGCTTTCGGCCTACTCCGAGGCCTTCTCCAGGTCAGAACTGAAGAAGGCCTCGGAGTAGGCCGAAAGCTCAAATCATCTACAGTGTGAGTGTCCTTTTATGTGTTAACTGTTTTATTCTGTGTTATATTGTGCCGTCCAAAGGTAATATATTATATATATATTTATATATTATAGAATACATTATATTATTTATGATACAATACATTAATTATTATACACTATATTATTTATTATACACTATATATTATTATTTATTTATATAATATACATTATACATATATATTATAGTTTTTCTCCACCCTTCCTCCCTTCCCATCCAAACCTAATGGCGCAAATGACCTTAGCTGTCTATCGCATCCCCTAAAACTTTTAGCGATAAATTTCTGATATTAACTTCCATCTCATCAGCGGTACCGACTCTAGGAAGGCTTAATGTGGACATTGAAAATGCCGTCGTGAGCTTCAGAGCTCTTCTTCCAAGCCTAAACTGTTTGCCGTATCCTATTCCCTTCATCAATCCTTTACACGAGAAAGCCCAACTCTCGTACATTCTACCTCGTTTCATGTCGTCTATGCTCATCCTCTTCTTTACACCTCAAAAGCATTCTTTATTGCACCACGTCCTTCAAATTCCCATCATCAAATCAAACTTTATCAATCGCTTTATTTCAAGGCTATTGATAAAAAGAGTCAAAAAAAGGGTTGCTTTATTTTCTTTCGTTTGCCGTTGTAAAAATTACTTTCCCTTTTGTACGGCTCAAAATATATGTTACCTAATTTAGATGCGAAGCTTTGATTGAAAGTTGTATGAAGGTCCAGATTCCGAAATTCTCCACTCATTTTGGTAAATATTTTATGCTGAATTTATCGTGGTTATTCCTCTCCCTCTCTCTATCTTCTTGGCCTTCCTCCCCTCCACTCCCCGATCAACTCGCAAGGCTGGAAACTCGGCTACCTTTTTGCAATGTTAGTATTCAGGTATGGATATACACGTATTCGAGAGAGCACACTAACTGCCCTGCACAAGGTCGTCGGTCGTTGAGGGAGATGCTAACGAGGAGAAAGGCACGAGCCCACGTTTGAAATGGAGGTGGGGAAGGCAAGTGAATGGATGGAGAACGAAAGTGAAAAAATAAAATTATGTCCTCGTTAAATTACAAGTTATTAAAAATTGATTTAATGGTGTTCATGTGAATACACATTTGTAAACGGCGAGTTATTACTTCATTCCGCAAAACGGATTTCATCGGCTTAACGCTAACATATTGCAGGTTCAACCATCTTCGCCCTGAACTCTAATATGGAGAATGCGGCACGGCGGTGTTTGAATGACGATCAGTGCACTTCATACGGGAATAAATTGATAATAAGCTCAAAATAAAATATCTGCTGCTCTTTTCAACCCGTCTGGATCATTATCCTGGTTCAAATCTTAGTTCTCACCCATCATTTCTATTCAGCATCATGATTTTCCTTTTTCCTCGATATTTTTTTGAAATTCACCATTCTCCATTTAGCTCATATTGGGCATACCCATTTTAATTTCTTCGTACTTTCCTAATACGCAAAGTTTATCGTCAAATTTATCGTTTCATTGTACGGATTCATCTTTGCGGATTTCAATATTCAAGGTACTTCCCGCATCTCGCCTCTCCTGCTTGAGCAGAAAAAAGTAAAAACGGTTCCATTTTAATTGAAATAATGGATAAAAATGAACTAATACCCATAATTTGCTGACAATACATAGGTCTGTGGACTGTCATCCGAATTTTGCACCTACACTAGAGGTAATAAAGCATTTTCCCATTAGGTAATAAATAATAGGTTTCCATAGGTAATAAAGCATTCATATATATATATATATATATATATGTATATGTATATATATATATATATATATATATATATATATATATATATATATATATATATATATATAGGGACAGGAGACTGATCCGCAACCTGTACATGTCTCAGACTGCTCAGGTGCGAGTGGGGAACGGAGAGTCCGGATGGGCAGTGTTAGGAAGAGGTGTAAGGAAGGGTTGCCCATTGTCACCGGTACTGTTCAACGTATGTGTAGAGGAAATGATTAAAGAGGCATGGGAAGAACTGGAGGTAGGAATGAAAGTCGGAGGGGAATTCGTAAAATCGGTTAGGTTTGCTGATGACCAAGCATTAGTTGCTCAGTCAGCCAAGGGGTTGCAAGCTTTGTTGAGTGAATTGGAGGTTCAGTGCGATAAATATGGGATGAGAATCAATATTAATAAAACAAAGGTTATGCGATTTTCCAGGAAGAAAAAGGCTAAGCTAAATATTAAAATAGGCGGGGAAAAAATAGAGCAGGTAGAACAGTTTACATATCTCGGAAGTGTTTTGGACCAATACGGTCAAAGTGGTAGGGACGTAAAGAGAAGAATTGCGCTAGGCAAGGAGGCTTTCTCAAGGAGGAGGGAGTTGATGACGGGGACGTTGAGTAGGATGTTAAGACAAGACTCGTAAAAACTCTGATATGGAGCGTAGCTATGTACGGCGCGGAAACGTGGTGAGGGGTTTGTTGAGAGAAATCCTATGGAGGCAGGAAAAATGGATGAAAGGCGTATTGAGCGGTAGTGGAATGTTGAAGAGGGTAATAGAGGGGAGAATGTTGGGCAAGCGAGGTAAGGGTAGGAACAGGATAGGGATGTTGGACGGGATGAAGGGAGGAAAGAAGTACACCGAGATGAAGAGGGACCTGATATAGATTAGTTTGCTAGGTGGGGAGTCACAAAATGTTTATTTGATAGTTGTGTCCATCCAAAAACCTACCTTATCCGGTAGATTACCGAATAATAATAATATATAGTATATATATATACATTCAAACACGAAATTATATATATATATATATATATATATATATATATATATATATATATATATATATATATATATATATATATATATATATATATATATATATAAACTTGGAAAAGACGCTCTCCGGCGACGCACAAACACACAAACACTAACACAAAAAACACTACACACATAGAAACATAAAAGAAGGACACTTACATTGGATATTTACGTTTCGACGGCACGGCCGTCGTCATAAGAATCATTCTGATGACGACGGCCGTGCCGTCGAAACGTAAATATCCAATGTAAGTGTCCTTCTTTTATGTTTCTATGTGTGTAGTGTTTTTTGTGTTAGTGTTTGTATATATATATATATATATATATATATATATATATATATATATATATATACATATACGTACATATCTTAAATTCAAGAGACATTTCAAAGATTCAATCATAGAATATATTCTTAAATTCACGGTTCAACGGGCGCACAGATTTGTAAGAGCTTAATATACCAACGCCCCTTTTCTCTGAGTTATATATGTAACAATGAATATTGAACCCTGTAAACTTAATATATTTGTCAATTCGCGTAAGCTGAAAATAATAGTCTTATGAATTAGCAACTACGTCAAAAAGCAATCAATGAAGTTACATAACTTTTTGATTTCGTGATATTTCTTGTATAAAAGAATCGTTGGTCATTTTTGCTGGAATTACATGGATGAGGCTATTTATCACTGATGATTTGCGTCTTTAAGATCACTCTGGAGGATTGGTTGCTCGTAAAGATTTCATTTGTGCCTGTTTAAGCTAGTTCCCTTCCTTTTCCATGATCTTTCTTTCAGTTCCCGGTGAATAGGCAAGAACAGAAAGCATTTGACGGCGGGAAGGGCAATAGCACAAGTAGGATCGGAATGCAGGAAGTGGCAGAGCACTCCGCTGGTGACAATGCTCTGTTGCGAGAGGGAGAGCGGGGCGGCCGGCGAGGAAGGAGACAAAAGGGGGCGGTTATAGGGGAATTGATGGGAAGGGTGAGGTTGGGGGAGGGTAGGAGGGTAAAGGGAAGGGGGGGTATAGCAGAAGGAGGAAATGAGGTGGGGTGATAGGTGGCGAGGGAGGATGAGACTCGGATAGGAGAGAATGTAGGGGTTTGTCGCCAGAGGGAAATGAGAAATGAATGACGGAGCGATGCCGTTCTTGAATTATAAACATCCGTCAGGCCATCTCCGTATTTTTATGAAATCAATAACTCAATGAAACAGTTTTTGAAAAACGTAAAAAAATACTTCTACAAGCATCCGATGGGTAAAGGTACCAAATTATAAATAACTAGAATTTATTCGCGAGTATGATTCATAACAGTAATGCTTTGACGCAAGTACATGAAACAATGGAACAATTACAGGGGTATATTTTCCACTTTATCATAATGAAGTGTCCTATTATTTCTTTGAACTATTAAAAATGTGTTCGTTAAAGAGAAACTCAATAATATATTTAAAAAAAATATATTTTCAACGTTGGACGTTTGTGGAGCATGCAACACAATATTTAAGAATTTTATGGTTTAAAAATTTAGAGAACATTTTGAATTTTTCGTGATGCCTACAAACGCCGCAATAGCTTTATTTATATCATAGACGGATGCTTCGTGGAAATCACCTACTCTATAAATTTGAAAATATCCGTCGTCTATCCGAATTTTCACTTTATTTTTGGGATTCGTTTGTTGCTCGCGGCCACAGGGTATGTCCATTTGTTAATAAAATTTCCCCAATAAAATATTACGTATGAGTAGCTATCCTAACAGTTTCTCTCCCGTTAGAAAGTTTACGATTATTACCCAGATTTTAGAGTAATCTCATTTAATAGATTGGTTTTACATTCAATGCACGAATTACGTAAAAACTACAGTTGAACATGAATGACAATTATGTTTCAAGAAGTGAATTGGAGAGGTGATCGATAAAATAATAAATCGATGCTGATCGTGTTTCTCTGCAAAATAACACATCGCCTTGCTCAATGCAAGCTGGAGA
The DNA here is from genome assembly GCA_037158775.1 of Hetaerina titia. Taxonomy (NCBI): domain Eukaryota; kingdom Metazoa; phylum Arthropoda; class Insecta; order Odonata; family Calopterygidae; genus Hetaerina; species Hetaerina titia. The sequence continues at coordinate 75,886,294 of CM073771.1, read as the reverse complement.
TTTGATGTGCGATTCGGAATAAAATGCTAATCACCGGAAATTTCTTTTTAGAGCATGCGGTATGAACTTCCGAATGAAGTACCGAAGATAATTCAACTCACGCTCCGATCATCAGAATCAACTCCATAGATATGATCTTAGAACGTATCTCTAAAATTTTGATCTGGTTGCACAACATTCACACAGGGATTCAATTAGGGAACGCACCACTGGCAGAGAGGAACGGACCGTTTCGGTCGGACTACCAGGGTCCTGGGCCCACCAAGCAATCATTTTCTCCCCCATGAAAAGAAGAATGATTAAGAACCCCCTTGATTTGTGGATAAAATGTTTAGTTTCATATATCCTAGTCGTTAAGAAAGGAAAATGTGCGATGAAGGTATGAGGAATTTATTTATTGTATTTTATAGCAGAAATAATGCAGAGCTGAACAATGATTAATTGCATTATGTAGTACGGGGTTAATTTTATTTTGTGTCGTGTTAGTTAGGGTGTATCAGTACAGAAGCTTTTATTGCTATGGTTCACTTAAAGTCCACCGGAACCCGTTAGATCACTGTTAGCGCAACTGGATGATTAGTTAATAATATTGAAGCGTGTTTTTTTAGCTCACAGTGTATGCAAATAGTCAAGTAAGTATGAGATGACTTACTAATAAGGGATCAAATGTCAAAATATAATCGTTGATCATATAGCCGTTCTGCCATGATTTTGAACATATTTTGTCAAGATTTGTTACATTTGATTTGAGATATAATTCAATCACATGCTCTGTTAATCTACTGTGTGAACTTGTAAACTATAGTGGGGTCATGCATGAGCAATTAAGAAAAAGTTTTGGAATTGACTCGGAACTTTACTAGCAAAATTGCCTAGCGTTTTCCATTAAATTCTCACCGTTTAGCTTGAATTCTAATTCTTTTTTTTATAGAACGCATGTATATTACCAGTAATTCGGATTCTGACTCATTGTGAGCAACTGCATCAAACAACGATTACGTCGTACTTAAAGGCACCTCTATTTCTCTTCCACTGTTTTACGTCGATTGAAGCGCAATCAAAAAGGCAAATATGAACTACAGAATGGAGGGAAATCAGCCAAGAGCACTTCCAAGAGATAGGAATGGAGAAAAAATCCTGAAAAGGCAGCAATTGAATAATTCAGAACAAGGATAGATGGCGTTGCGGAAGAGGGAAAAAATAAAAACGACGCTTGTGTTGGACTGATTTCAGGACACGATGGAATAAGTCTATGCTGGTAACTAGTTCATATCCACCCCAAATGCGAACCACCAAAAAGGTGTGTGGCAGGTGGTGGAGCACCAGGAGGAAAGAGTAAGGGATGAGGGGGTTGGTGTTTTTCAAATAGGTGGGGGATGGTGGGGGTAACTTATAAACAAATATATATTAGGTTAATACTTATGTGTACAATTACTTGTAGGTTAATACTTGTGTCTAACTGACTCCTGGGAGATTTCGGCTACAAGCATTCTGGTCTCTTATCGCTCTTGGAAAAAATGACATTTTAAACCTGTCAATCTTGTAGTCTATCTCTCTAGTCTTATATTCGTGATCCATTCGACCATAATAGGTTGGGATTCGTATTGTGTTTTGCTGTCATCGGAAAAGGATCCATCTTTAAATGTTTTTAATAGGTTTAATCTATATTGTAAACTCCGCTGTTTAAGAGAATCCCAGCCTAAATTTTCTAGTAGAATATTTACGCTGCTGTGTTAGCCATAACAATGTTTTACAAATCTAGCCCCCCTCCGCAGAACTCGCTCTAATTCCGAAACCAAATTTATATTTTGGGGATCCTATGTACTGGCAGCGTACTCTAGGTGGGGCCTGACCAAGGCAAGGAAACATCGTTCCTTCACTTTTTCGTCGCATTTACCTAGCACTCTTTTCACAAATCCGACAATATTACAATTATAATGAGCTTAAAGGGACCAATGTATGGAGGCCCATGGATAACTTTACTACACGACATAATGATAGAGATAACACTGTTAATACAGTGAAAATCAATGTATCATCCATCATTTCAACGTATTCTATGCTTCCCCCGAGGTTGGAAAAAATGTCAAATGAATAGGGACTTTGTTTACTTATGATGGCGGTTGCCAAAGCTTTCATGATTCAATGGAATGATGTACCTTGTTTCATTCTGATGTTGCGTATTACTGTATAAATATCTTTCATTTGGACCAAAGTTATGCAAGATCAAAGTCAGTTTTAGTCCATACTACATCAAGAACCCGATACCAACTTCATTATTCATAATATTTTCATTGTTTTTGGGTCACTTCGTTTGTGTCGCAGTGCTGAAAAAATTACGATGGGGGACAATAAAAGTTATGAAACAAACTTCGAAAGTCGTACCTTTAAGGCCGAATTTGAGCGATGAGGGTCGATATTGGAATGGGATGAATATCACAGCCCAGCGAGGGAGGAGTGGAGGACGAATGGCAGTCAGTGGGGTGGGGTTACGTGCAAGGGGGTGGTCAGGAAATGTGCAGCAGGAGAGATAAAAGTGCAGGTGGAAGGCAAGAGGAGTGATTTAGGGAAGAGAAGGAGCAGACGGAGTGGGAGATTATTGAGCCAGGACTATCTGGCGGAGTCGAGGTAGCTTCGAGGTAAGTGAGTGCCCGGGATGAGGGCGACGTGGGCCGGGGGAAGGGAAGGTCGGAGGGAGGGAGGTGGTAAGTGGCCACCAGACTGGACTAAAAGCAAGGCAGTGCGTTTCCTCCCACTTCCCTTCCTTTCGACGTGGTATGGGGGTTCGGAATGAGATTACTTACTTAACGTAGGGCGGAGATTACCGAGCACTGAGCGGAAGAGTTGCACATTGTATTCATCGATCGAACCGTGACAGTAAGGGACTCTGGTATACTTGTAAGCTATTTGCAAAACAAAAGAGAAGTTTGATGCACTGATCAACCTCTTACGCGAATCCCCTAACGCCTCTCATTAATTTCACCCCATTGCCCGTAGGACATGGATAAAGGCTACTTACTTCCTTAACAATACCATCACAGAGGATGATGTAATAAAGGAGTAACGTGAATCACTATTCCTCGCTCAGCGTTCGAGCCTCTATTTGTTTAGGAAACTCTTAGGGCTGAAAAATATCGATTTTGGAATAAATAAATTTCGCAGGACGACTCACGACATTTCTAAAAGGCAAAAGGTTCTAAATTAATCAAAAATCCGTTCACATAGCATTAAAATCACCTGCTAAAATGGGAAACATGATAGAATGAGTGAATCAATGTCAAAATATTTGCAATTTTTTTCCCTCTAGAATTCTTCTACCATTCTGCAACTATGATCCAACCTTAATCTCCGGATCCGGGTTACTGCTAACTTGTGGTTGTTCGTTCCTCCACGTTGCGAGGATGGATCAAATTTTGGACGTAAAGATATCCTGAGAAGTGCTTGACGTGTACGCAGAATTTAGCAATGGGCGATATTACATAAATATCTTTGTACATAAATATATTTCTCTGCTAAATATTTGTTACCACGCATCTTTCCGTCAATAAATCTATGGGTGGAGAAGTAATTTTCTTTCATCGAAGTGAAGGTGGGTCCATAGTAGTCTGTATGGCAATACTTAACTTAAAAGAAGCGTGCTAAGCATTACTGAAATGGCCTTATCACTGAGAAGCATACGATATTGGCAGACCACTTTATTTGCATTCATAAGAGCAGTAGGCATCTTTTTTACGTGATAGCACCACCTCCATATACTAATAACCCATGGCTAAACTAAATCATTTGGAACTCCATTCCTCTTCACCGGAGTCAAATATCGATCAATTATTTGAGAATCGGAACTTAGAATGTAAGATCACTTCAGACGTAGAGCATGCTTGCTACGGACGCCATATGAGATCCGCCACAAGGTTCCGTACATGAAAATACGAGGTTGTTTGGAATAAGTTGGCGGAAGAGTACACTCCAAGAGTGATCGTCTACCTAATTAAAAAATTAAAATGATCGCCATGGTGGAGAGAGCAATACAAATCAAATGTAGCCACAAGTTTATACGCTAAAGGATATTTTTCGATGAAGGTGCATTTTATCTTGTGTATCATGGAGGCAAATGAAATCGCCAGGGAAGGGCTAGATGGGATAGACAAAGAATGATCGCGTAAAACAAAATCCTGCTTTGGGGAAACGAAAAGAAAGAGTGGAACGTTAGAGAAGTACTGGGGGTAATGAAAATAATTGAAGTAAACAGCTATTTAGATGCCACTCACTGAGAAGGTAATTACTGAAATGGCAAAGGGGAAATACGATAACCCGACTATCTAATCCATCGCAGAGAGGATTCAACTTGTAGAAGTTGAAGAATACTTGGGGAAGTAGAAAAATAAAGGAAACCGAACCGAAACTGGTAGTCCTGCAGGCACTTTGGAAAGAATCTGAGGGCATTGGCGAAACAAAAGTAAGTGAAAAAGATAGAAATAGATAGATAAAGGAAGTATGAGCCGTACAAAGGAACTTTGGCCTTCAAGATCTTGTGGACCACTGTCGAGGCACTAGCTCTTATAGAAAATTGAACAGAATTTAAAAGAAACTATGGATGGGACAAATGCTAGAACAGGCTGCAAAATAATCAATCAAGCAGTAAAAACTAGTAAAAAACAGACAATAAAAGGACGGAGATCATCTCGGGAATAACACAGCATTACTTCATCTAAATCTACATAATACCCCGCAAACCGCCGCAAGGGTGTGTGGTGGGGGCTGTTAGGTCACCACCCAAAAAAGGAAAAAAGAAATACCGCATTCAAAACCAACACACACATGCAGACCCCAATCCACAGCAGTGCACACATTCATAGAAACATCCCATCATTCCACGCGCATGCAAACACACATCCACCTCCCTTCACTCCACAAGCATGCAAGTACATACGCTTAACTACAACAAATAATTGTTCCCCAGGATGCAGCAAGAAATTTATCAGGAACGTGCAAGCTAGATTTTAGTAAGTAGCTGGGCGAAATACCACCACCACAAGAACGTGCTACGTAAAACTCTCTCCTACCCAAGGTGAGGAATCTGGCCCTTTACTTTACTAAGAAAAAATTACTTTATGCAAGAAAAAGCAAAAATGAACCCTAAAACGTGTTCATAATTTCATTGAAAACATAGCAAATAGAAATTCCAACCAAAATGCAAAACTTTTAACAATGATATTAAATGAGTTTAAAGTAGACAAAATGGCCTGACTATATGGTGTAACTTCAACAAGGAAAGAAAGTGCATGCCAGAGAATGTCGCGAATGATGATAAGAAAGGAGACTTTCTACTCAGGAATTACTAAATCGGAGACATCCCAGGATAAAATAGGTTGATCGTGCCTCCCGGGAATCGACAATATGGAATTGAAGTTAATACAGGCAATGGTAAAATTTATAATTCAGGAATTCCATACACTAAGGTATGAAAATTATTTGAGGAAAGAAATACCATTTGATTTAGCAGAAAAACTCAATTAATTTTTCGATGCCTTCAATATTAAAATGTGAAAATATCTGAACAATTAACCAAACTACAGAACCCTTGTACGTGTATATATGGTAGACCAGCAGTAACCTTCTGAAGAATATAGAAAAAGATCACAGGGTATGAAAAGGAGCTCAAGCTCAATTTGGATTGAAAGAAACCATGGAATAAAGACAACCAATTATTTTCATCCAACTAGGCATTGGAAATGGAATGCAAAAGAACCGAACACCTTTCTATTCTAAAGGCATAGCATAAGGTGTTTGAAAAAGGGACTTCGAACATAATTATCACACCTGAGTGAATTGAAATGGACTAACGGAGTCGTTTGGGATTGATGCATGCAAAAAGAAGTGTCCTTACCACTGATCATTTGTGTTAATGGTAGAGAACATGCTAAAATAAGGAAAGGAGAAAGAGACGGATATTTATCCTCAACCTCGTTGAGTGATAAATACATCTACAATAAATTAAAATGTTTTGCACAAGACATTAAATAAGATACAGGAAAAGAAGAAAGGTGGTTTACAGATTGCGATTAGTTGTGGTTTGAACTTAAAACGAACGACGTTTAATTGCATAGAAGAAAAGATTCAATGCGAGAAAAATCGGATGGAGAAAAAGATCAATACGAGTTATTTTTCAAAATAAAAAAAATGTAAAACAAAGGTTAATAATGGTCAGTAGCCGGAGATTTGTAATTATTTTTTAAATTAAATAAGGGATGAAAACGTGACGTGAGGGGAATAATTGAATTTTGCTCCGTAATATCAAATTGGGGGGTGAGATTGAATAAGCATGAGTGATAGAATTAGTGAATGAGAGCTTCTATCAGAAGCAACAACTTCTAACAGTTCGTGATAACATAGCCTGTGCGCCTAGAAACGGGTGATTAAAATATGTATCGTATTTGGCGTATATTTTACAATTTGTAAGGCTGTGAATGAGAAAAAAAAGATAAGGTTTGAAGCGATGGTTTTCACGCCATCGTAGAATGATGTAAAGAAGATGAATGACTAGACCGAGAAAAAAGTTTGTAAATAATGAGTTGTGTAATTTCGAGTACATAATAACTTAATTATGAGTAGCTTATAATGACTGGCTAACAAAAATATAATGAAATAATAACAAGTGCAATACTTATAAAGAGTCCATAGAAGAGTGGGGAAAAATAACTACAAAAAAGACAAATACTAGAAGAACAAAAGCATATTTATAAATATTCAAAGGCTTTATCTTATCGACGACTTTTTAGAATGGACGCCGTACCTCGGGAGAAAAGCAAATAACAATAGAAGACGTGCAGGTAACGCAGAAGATATTAAGAAATTGATAGAATCACTTTAGGGTCGCATGGAGGGCATGTAATGATCAATAACAAAGCTGATTATTTGTAAAGAAGTAATTAGGGAAAAAATGAATCACTTGCGATCATTTACAAACCAATTTGAAAGCTTCTTCATAGTACAGGATAGCATGAAAGTCTACTATAATTACAAAGATATGAACTATTGGAACTAAATTTGATTTTTTAAATAAAATATTATTGTCATATTTGACTAGTACGTTGGGCGATAACAATTTTAAGGCCAGCATTTCAAATTAAAAATTAATGCTTCGAAACGCGTTTACCTAATCTTTCCGAGAAAGGTGACAGCTAAAGTACAGCTACAGCTACAGTAGAAAAAAGAGGGCACACTGGCTGAATTAATTAAACAAAGTAAAGTTACACTGAATCAATTAAGTTTGGCGACGGAAAGAAATTAATTAAAAATCCAAATAAATATTTATATGAAACACGACTCCGAAGAACCACATAATAACCAGGAACCTTTAATGGAACACCCTTCCCATATCACAAATCATACCCTGTACGGGTAAGGAAGACAAGAGAATGAGTGATTGAAAGTTACGTGTTCGTAATTTTTTGTACCCAAGCGATGAAGGAATTGCACAAAAAGATATCAAAAGATGAGTTATATTATTATCAATTACTTTATTTTCCTTGCAATTAATCAAATCCTTTCACTCCCTCTGTCCTCTGTATATTACTCATATTGTGACTTAATCTATTCTTCATCCGGAGACCGATTGAATGGAATTTCCGCCTGATTGGTCTCGCTGACCGTCTGACTGATTAATCTAGGGAAAAAAATACAAGTAACTTACATAATAATGCGTAACATTTTTTTCGCAACCCTCCCAGTCAACTTCTCCGCTTCCCCGCATGCTTACAATGTCTGAAAAGAATACCTGTAACAAAATAAGCTTCTTTGTTCTCAGGATTCGTAATACTTCATGTAACAATCTAATGTGATTACTCACAGAATAATGCGAAAGTGGAGTATGGAAAATTGTACATGTCATTAATACTCCTGAGTCACAGAAAAAACGACAATGAAAGGAGAACTATTGAACAAACTGAGGGTATTTAACGTCCTGATTTAGAGACCATCTAGATGGCTCTAATCGAAATCGATTATTCACTCAATAAACAAAACATTAATATATTTTAACAGCAATTTTAGTTTACATTCACATCTCGCAATGATTATCACGCACCGATGGAAATAGACTTACAAAAAAATGGAAGGACTAAACTAGACAGGAAAGCTGTCGCCATTAGTTTCTCTACTTAATTTTAGTAAACGCTTGCCATCCATATAATAATGAAGAAAGGACCCCACTAAATTTATGATATGGCAGCACGTTTGGGAGGAAAACACATACTCCGCAGTCGGCGAAAACTGAAAGCTCCATTTCACCTACTATAGAAAGCACACTTAATGTAAACTCCGCATCATTTTAATCTGTTAACATTTACGACATGCTTATCTATAAATATGTTGGATCAACGAATGGACCGAGAAAGTAATTGTAAACAATGAGTCATTTAATTTCGAGTATATAATAATTACCTGATTGCGAATGCCATTTGTAAATATTTATGTCTCACATATTAAATACTTACTCAACGATATTTCATTCGCCAAATTAAGCGGTTGAAATATAGATAAAAAAATAGCAACTAAATGTTAGCAATTTTTATCAATTCCTCCTCCAGCAACGTCATTATTATGATGTCAATGTAATGAACTTGGACGCAGAACGGGGATCGGGATAGTGCGGAGGCTAACGTACAGCCTTCCCCCCGCGAAGCTCCGGATTCATATCCTGGAGACTACAAATATTTTGCAGTGGTATCTCGATCCCTACTTGAGGTACTTTGTGGAGAGCACTTTGAGTGAGTACGACGTCCGTAGGATGGGACGTTACAAACTGCGGACCCCTTGGCGCCTTCCGACAAGAGTAGGCCGACGCCGGATTTCTCTCCACCCTTCCTTTCCCACCCATGGCGCAAATGACCTTAGCTGTCGGTCGCTTCCCCAGCAAAACTAACCGACTCCGGCCGCAGAATAGTGAACGTCATGGCAATAGTGTCACCGCTCTCAGCATTACATCGGTTCGGAGATATGTGACCAGGATGATGATGAAATCGTTTCCACCGAAAGCAGCGAAAGGGAGCAAACGGACGTGCTCTCGAGGGTATGTGGGTTGGGACTTGCGGACGAAGGGGAGAGAGTGCGGGATAGGAAGGAGTGGGGAGAGTTGTGGGAATGTGAAGAAACGGGAGGTCTCCCGAACGCGACCACACAACGAACGTTTGCACATCTCCGGGCTAGGGAAACAATCATCAACATTTTTTTTTTCGCGCAGAAACACCCTGCCTCTCTCTCTCTCTCTCTCTCTCTCTCTCTCTCTCTCTCTCTCTCTCTCTCTCTCTCTCCACCAAAACTTAGAAGAGTAACATTCGGGCGAGCATAGAAGTAAGAGGTGGAGGAATCAATGCGATGCGTACACATCCGCTCCTCCCTAACGTCTACCAAACGAAGCAAACAAAACCCACACGCGACCACTCGCCGACGGCAAAGAGTGGCGACGTTTAATCCACCAGTCACCGTGTATACCTTACTCTCGTTGGCACACTCACCCATCACATCCATGTGGGCGTGTACTCTCTTTTCGTTTCTTTTTTTTTCATTATTTTTTTTCGTTTCCCTGCGCGCGAATGCGTGTCGCGGTGGGTGTTCGCGTGTGCGTTATCCGCAAGGGTGAGCAAGGAATGGGAGCGAAGGGGGTTTGAGGGTATGATGGAGGAGGAGAGGTTAGTGTGTGCGAGAGAGAGAGAGAGAGAGGAGGGAAGGGAAGGGCAGGGGTGGAAGGGGCAGGGAGAAAGAGAGACAAGAATGAGTGGCGAAGGGAAACAAAAGAACAAAACAAGGGAATGCTCTTCGACGGCGGTGTTCTCTCGCTGTCTCTATCTCTCTCTCTCTCTCTCTCTCTCTTTTGAGTCGAAGGCTTCTTTTTTTCCCTCCACTTTATTTTTTTATTTTTTTATTCGTAAAAAAGGAGTGGGGGGGACGAGGATCTGAAAGTGGAAAAAAGGAATAAAACACACGGAAAAGATGGAGGAGCTGCAGGGAGATTTTTTGGCGGATACGACCATTCGGAATAAACATAAAGGGAATAATAAAATGATAACAATGCACCGAGGCTTGGGATAAACGAGGGTGTGTGGGTGTGTGTGTAGCGGGGGGAGAAGACAGTCGAGTTGGTTAGAAGGGAAAGGTTTTGCAAGAAGGGGTGGTGGGGAGAGGGATAAGAGGGATGGATGGCGGCCTAGGGGGTGGTGTGCAAGAGGAAATCGGAAGATGAAGGGGGGCATAATAGCGCAAGCGGGTACGTAAGGGAACGGGGGATGGGGTGACTTAGGTCGAAGGGGGAGGGGGAGGGAGGGCACATAAAGAAACGAGGGAAAAGGGGAGAGAAGAAAGGGGATAGAGCAAGTGGGCTGCAGTAGGCCTGCCAACTCTACGGCGGAAAACATTGCTAAAAAGTTCCGAGGAGATCCATTTTAAAATCTATTGAGCATCCGAGAGCGGTCACTTGAGAGGAATCTTAAATGTTCGTGGGTGTGTGTGTGTCTCCGATTGCATTATGCCGTTTTACGCCCGATAAAGAGCCGCCGACGGCGCGTGTGTCGAAATGGAAATTACTTGACGGACCATACATTGCCCGTTATGAAATTAATGTGTATGATTTTATTTATTTCTCTTGGAAAAATAGGGTTACTGATCATACTGGTACAAATGATTAGAAATACAACAGTAAAGGAGTGCAACCGCGAAATTCCAAAATGATATCGGGCGGGAGAGTTAAAAGCGCTCTTGCACGCATTTCAATTCCACGGCAAAAACCGCATCCAATGAATAAAATATACAATTTCTCATGGTCTGACCAAGTTCGCATATAAAGGATAAAGACCAAAATTTTTTTTAATCTCTTCAATATATTGATGCATAGTTTACAATTTTAGTATAATGTTCATCATAAATTATGTATAAAGAATTAAGACAATGAATACAACGTACAATTACAGACAATTTGTATGATATACCATAGTGATATTATCTTCATATTATACAATAGTAGTATAAACTAAAAATTGATAAATGTAATACTCATCCTGGTCCTGCTAAAGCAGTCAATTCTGGTTTGACAGCAGTTGCTAAATAAAGGAAAATGATAGCTTAAAGTGTAATCAATCATAAAACTACATATATTGTGTCACGTTTTCTCCCTAGCCCTAATCCTGAGCCAGTATTTTATTCTCCTTTTCGCAGTGTTTACTGACCGTAATATTCTTATATCTTTAGGAATTTCATTAAAAATTAGATTACCAGTAACCTTAAATTTTTTTCTACCTTGATTCGTATGAAGATTCTTTGTTATAAACTTAATATTGTCCCTTAATTGCAACAATTCCTTCTTATTTGATACAGTCCTTTCTATTACTCCATGGCATTAAAATAATAAGTTAAAGGAGCACGTGATTATTGATTGTCAATTTCAATGACAGTTTGATCAACCTCAAACCTGTCCTTACGCACGGATTCTGTCATATATGCAGTACATGTATCGTACACGTATATTCTGTCACATATACATATATCGTATTCATAATTACTCCAACGGAGGTTTTCCCTCAACTAAGTAGACGAACTCCAATTGGATAACATTAGTAAAGGAATAATTTTGACATGCAAGCGCGGGAAATAAAAGAATTGTTAAAATGTTATGAATTTTATACCCAGGTTTTAAATTTGATGATGCCATTCTTCGTACGACAGGATTTTCCAATACACGATAGGTTTTGGAATGCTAGTACCACATGTACATGTGATTTGAACGAATATGAAAATCTTTATCAAAAACCACATTTTGCAAAAGACGACAAATATTATTCAGAAACCCATATCCTAAATGAAAACATTTCCTAGATAGAAACTGAATTTATTGATCATTGAAGGTTTGGACGATGTAATAGTCGCATTAAGCTCAAGCTCTCTTTAGAGCACGAAAAGTATATTCATAAGATGGGGGAAAATTGCATGAAAACCTTTAAAACTTGCACTTGATGAAAAAATACAACGAATATTTCCATGAAAAGCTTTGAAATCCCAATAACATTCTCATGAATGAAACCAACTGCACGAATTCATTTTCTTGATGGTTAAATTTCGTGAAGTAAGTGAATGAGATGAGGGAATGGCATATGTATCGAGGGTTAGTACGTGAAGAAAGGTAAGGGATAAAACCTAAGATACCTTTAATAGAAGCAAGATCGACGTGGGTAAGAGCAATATAGTATACGTATTTTTCTTTCCGCCGTCGAAATTCGTTGCCGCAAATATTGCTTCGCGGTGACTAGAGCGAGTTCGTGCATTGCCTTCCCCCATACAATACGTATTAAGCCAGAAGAGCGACCACGAGGAGGTATTCGCATGAGAATTTTCATGAGTACACGTCTCATCGGCGTCCTCAAAATAACTTTGGCTCAGAAAGTCTATTCTGCGATTAAATTGGGTGTCCGCGCCGTCATACAGTGGCTCAGAAACCGTAATGATAAATCACTCCCCTCCGTTGAGCTGGGAATTTCAATCCGGAGTTGGTTAAGCAAGATATTTCCTTCGGAATCGATTCCCGAATAAATAATTTTTATTTTCCCAATAGAGAAATCAGAAGTGAGTTACGTATTGAGGCACATCCTACTGCAAAATACACGACTGCATCAGTGACTAGTCTCGCAAAATTTAATTATTATTTTCATTCAAACTTTCCTCAACTTTGGCCACATGCCTTTTCAAATTCAGGAAGGAATACGAATGTTAAATAGTTTTAAAACAATATTTGTTTTCCATTAAAAGTTTTCCCCCTGACAAATTCAAACACGCGGCCAACTGCTGCGAATCGGTGGCTGCCTCCGTAATCAAGGCACGGACAAAGATATTCACACGCAAACATTTCAGAATGTTTTCTAGCGGCGCAAAAAAAAATAATAACGCGCGAATTTTGGCTTATCCAGCTTTTCTGTTCACCAGAGGAGAAAATAAGCTGGACTAAAACCTGGAGTTTTCTTTTCTAATTTGAGAACGTACTTTTCATTCACAATAAGGGTGTTAAAACTCATTGTGAAAATCATATTCGTGGAACGAAGTAAGAGTCCGTGGAAAAATCAAAGGAATTAATCAAAATCTACATAATATTATTCAATTATAAATATTCTGACAGTTGTGCCGTTAACCTGGTGGGGACAGGAAAATTAATTATATAAACATACCTACATTTAAACGACTCAGTGTGTTGCTTGAATACATAGAGTTGGGCTTTAATGGACCCTTGGTTTCTCGAAGTTTTCGAAAGAAAATATACAATAACACAAAAAAATGGAAGCTTACCGAGAATGAAAAGGTGCCATCTCATTTTCTAATGCCTTTGGCTATAGCTAATTCCGAGAGATTTCCACCTAGCTGTATATCGCTCTAGGGAAAAATATCTCTCGAAAATACATTACATTAATGAAAGGACGAAAAAATAAAATATTGCTGTGCGACGAAAGTAGGAGAATAAGGTACATTTACACTTTAGCCCTCCAAAGGTATGAATGGGAAAAAGTGGACCTCAAATTCAATGGTCACGGCATTAAGAATGGGAAATGAATAAGGCCTACGAGGGAAGCGAGGGAAATCATGGAATATTTTGCGAATTGAAACGTTGGAATTCAGCTTAGGGCAAGGGATGTGATAAAAGAGTGCCCAGAGAGATAACAACGTGTGGCGAGGATATATAGGGGAAACTTACTTTCACGTGTACACGTAAATTAAATGGTTTCACCATATATATTACCGAAATCTGGTGAGTATGCCATCGGTAAATAAACTCAATTTCAGGTCAGGGCACAAAACGGGTGGGTGGAGTCTGAGTGGTCGCGGTCTCTAGTTTGGTCGTCTCCGATACCAAAATTCTATTACTAAGGGTACATCTACATCTACATAATACCCCGCAAGCCGCCGCAAGGTCGTGTAGCGGGGGGTGTTAGGTCACCACCCAAAAAAGGGAAAAAAATACCGCATTCAAAACCAACACACACATGCAAACCCCAATCCACAGCAGTGCACACATTCATAGAAACATCCCATCATTCCACGCGCATGCAAACACACATCTACCTCCCTTCACTCCACAAGCATGCAAGTACATACGCTTAACTACAACAAATAATTGTTCCCCAGGATGCAGCAAGAAATTTATCACGAACGTGCAAGCTAGTTTCTAGCAAGTAGCCAGGCGAAATACCACCACCACAAGAACGTTCCGCATAAAACTCTCTCCTACTCAAGACGAGGAATTTGGCCCAACGCAGGTAGAGACATTACTTTGACTTTTCTCAATCTTCTCGTTTTCGGAGACGTCGGAAGCACTTTTCAAGGATTCCAGACCATTTTAACAGGGAAGTCGAATTTCAATGACGAATTTTCAACCCTCCGAAATAAAACAGTGGGCTATCAAAGCAGCTCCATGAACATTTGAGCGTAGGATAACACAAGCTAAGAAGGCGTTTACCACGAAAAGCCGACTACCGCATTCGATGTGCAAAGGTTCATAAGCTAGAATGCAGTGCGCGAAAAATGTAGAGCATGACAATCCATGGATCATAGACTATTGCAAAACCGGCCTATTGCGTGTGCACGCGCTGCCGGCATGCACATGAGATCGACTCTGAAAATCACAGAGCATAATGATAAAAGAGTACGTTCACAGAAGATATTACGATGTAAACTGTGTACCACCACATGAAAAGAAGAACCATAATGATAGGGTACACATTGAGGCAAGATGGGATTATTAAGGGTATAAAGAGATGGAAGATAGCGAAAAATAACAAGAAGACGACGTAGGGGAAAAACTTGGCCAAATTAGGAGAGGTGGAAAGCGAGGAAGCTACTTGGGCGTATGAGAATATCATTGCATAGGAAATAACGGAAGTCTGCAGTCTATCAATCTTCAGATTGAAGGGATAATAGAATGAACCTTGGATACAATTGATTTATCTCAGCAACCGTTAATGACATCACGCTCTTTGGGATGGTGGTTTGGTTGATGGTGACGCTTCATGAAGAGGGGTAATTTAAAAATGTATGATCTCACGATAGGTCACGCAATTATACTAAATTAGGGCGCTCACTCGACATAGCACATTGAATCCATCAGATCGTCATTACGTCAAGAAGTTGGCAATGATATATAATTCCACATCCTTTCCGCAATGCTGTTGTTCTTTTTGAAGTTCACGTCCCACTGGAATTTTATGAGTGAGAATCTTCTTGTACTTTGTATTTGTATTTTATAGTACCCTTACCGCTTGGATGTGTGGCAGAGGGTGAATACACACCAGACTAATTTTGACCCGAATGCTTTTACCCCAACCGCGGTCGGACAGTGTTATTCTGATCCGTTTCGTGTAATAAAATTACTTGTATTCTGTGAGAAACGTGTTAATTGGTAGCTAGCGTCACAGCAGCCACGGATAGAGTGAAGAGGATTTCAATAATCTGGTCGAGTAAAAAAAAATCCTTTTAAATTATAAAGAAGAGGTCATTTTGAGCAACGTGAATGAGACGGAGCTGATTTAGGGAACAAGAGAATGCAGAGAATGACCGCTAGGTTTGTGAATAGAATGTTACGATAGCAAAAACGAACGTAACGTGAGGTAATGCAGGAACTAGGATTAGAGTCCCTCAAAAGGATAAAACGATACTCAGATTTCAGGAAAAGTAAACAGGAATTACCTTAAGACGTCGAAGAAATCATTAAGGTCCCTAATTGTAGAATCGACCATTCGGATGATATAAGTCATATAGACTACAGCACTGATAGATTCAAACGCTCTCTCTTCGCATCTCTTACGATCACTACAAAAAAAAAGTTAAACAAGGAAAGATCTAATGGCTGCGAACCACATACCTCAAGCACATTTACTTATAGAAGGCTGGTGATCTAAAAACCCGTGCCAAACAATTCCCAGGCAGCCTGGAGGATGGAATGCTGGTGAACTTTATTTAGGAGGGGTCCAGTCTAGTGTGACATGTATTGTGACATATGGATAAGGAGAGATTAAAAAAAGGACCGAAACCAACGTGATGTCATTCTTGGACGGTGTCGCAGGAGCAGGTGCTATAAAATAGGAGGCGAGGTAATAACTCATTTTGAGGTGTGAGCGAAAAAGTTGAGGGTGAGTAGAATTTCAAAGGTGCGGAGAAAATTGGAGAAAACCTCTGTGCTGACGACATTAGCTTATTCATAGTAAGGACCTTTAGTGCCTCGGAGTTTTAAAGTTCCTCACTTCACTCGATTACCTGTAATCAGAACCAAGGTTTTTGATGACATAACTGAACAATTCGCTGGTAATTTGTCGAGGACCCCGGAGTGGGAAACCACTGCTTCACCAGCCCAACCAATCCAATGCCTCATCCTTCCTCGTTTCTGGCTGGTCATAGTTATTAATCCATCCAAAATGCCCAAAGGGTTTAAAGTGTCGCAGACATTTACCAATAACCAAGTAAAAAGGAGTGAGAAGAGATATAAATTATTGCATTTAAAATGAAGAATAGAGCCCAACAGGAATGATGAGTGTGTGGAACGAAATATTGGCGCACAAATCTTCCCAAGTATCGATGAAAATACGAAGCCCACGGAAACAGGTTGAACAATGCCCCTGCTTGGCAGTTGGGCAAGCAAATCGTCGAGTGTAATGCTGCTCGATTGAGTTAACTATTAAATAAAATAATGTTCGCGTTTGTTTTAAGCAGTCACTGTCGTTCGTCATCGTCAGAATCGGAGATGTTACTCGAGTGTGATAAGGGACGTTCATAAGGCCCTTACCTTTACCTAAACCTAAACATTATGCCTAAATTAAGAGTGCCTTACCCTCACTTTAATTGCTAAAAATAATATTTTTTATTCATCCTATCTCTGAATGCCCGCGAGGTGAAATAAAAACGTATACGTATAAAAAAATATTATATATATGTATGTATATATATACACACACACACACACACACACATATATATATATATATATATATATATATATATACACATATATATATATATATAACTTTTGGACGGCACAATAGAACACAGAATAAAACAGATAACACGTAAAAGGACACTCACACTGTAGATGATTTAAGCTTTCGGCCTACTCCGAGGCCTTCTTCAGGTCAGACTGCCAGGAGGCCTTCTTCAGGTCAGTCTGACCTGAAGAAGGCCTCGGAGTAGGCCGAAAGCTTAAATCATCTACAGTGTGAGTGTCCTTTTACGTGTTATCTGTTTTATTCTGTGTTCTATTGTGCCGTCCAAAAGTTATATTGCTCTCGTGAGTACTTCCGCATCATCTATATATATATATATATATATATATATATATATATATATATATATATATATATATATATTATATATTCATGCTTGCCGTCGAAACGTCAAAACTACATATGTGAGTGTGCTTTCTTTGTATTTCTATATTTTTAAAAATCTATATCTGTTAGATATCTGTCGTGAAGACGTAAAACAGAAAAGGTATCAGGGGTTGAGGGAATTGACATTAAATAGAGACAAATGGAGGGCCGCAACAAACCAAAATAAAGAGAATATATAATAAATGAAAACTGTTTTTGGCCATGATATGAATTGCTGGGTTGCCATGAATATCCGAAGGTCGTTTGGGATCGGTTAGCCGTGGGGTAAAACGACCACGGGAAAGGAAGTAAGAGAGGAATGCTTCGAGAAACTCATGCCACCTCCGGAATTCATACTGGAACCTTCTTCACTGCTGTGGAGAGCGGAGAGGACGCCAACCGTCCTATGTTACCTCACCGCAGCTAAAGATGAGTCACCGACTCGGAAGCTTTTAGGAAGGGAAGGTCGTAAAACTTAAGGGGTGGAGCTTCTTCCTATGGAATCTGCTGTACTGTTGAAACTTCGTCCCAGTGTTCCAACAATGTACGAGGTGGAATCGCTGCATTTTGATCCATAAAGACCAAGCAACCCGTAAATAAGATTTTCCACCCACGCCACAAGAATGGGCTTTGTGAGAAAAGATTTGTTTTCGCGATGGAATATCATAGTCTCTCTGATGCGGTCTTAAAAACAAAAAGTATTTGAAGATGAGGGATTCATCTACATTTACATCTACTCAATATCCCGCAAGCCGCCGCAAGGACGTGTGGCGGGGGGTGTTAGGGCATCACCCGTAGTTTAGAAAAAACGCATGCAAAAGCCACAAATTTATAGCCCACAAACCAAATATGGTAAACATTCATGCAAGGATCCTTTCGCCCCAACCCTTTCACACGCATGCAAACCCACAAACTACCAGCAAACATGCACATGCACAATATTTGAATTTTTAATTTTGTTCCGACTTGTAACTTAAATATTTTTAATATTTCTAAATGGACTTCGGATCCTTACTATTATGATTTGTCTGATTGTTCTGGGGAAGAATGACTATTTGAATCTATCTGTATTGGAGTATATCTCCCTTATTTTATCTTTGTGGTCTGATCTACCTAAGTAGTGTGGGGCCATTATAATTCCTTTTGTGTCATCTTTAAACTCGCTGGTTCTGAATCTTTCCAAAAGTCTAAGTCTAAAGGATTGGTGGATCTCTGCAGTGGTTTGTTACGCATTAATTCGTGCACCATTTTGTCGACTGCTAGCCGCTACGCATGCACATAGAGGGATTAGTTGTGTTTATTAGGGAAATGAGGGAATAATTCACGGATTTTGATCAATTTGCTGTCTGCAATGGGGTGACTGAATTCGGATAATGCTCCATACTCACATGTACTAGCGATATCCTCCGCGATATGATTTTGAAAGGATTGAATGCATGAAACCAAGAGAACGAATAAAATATTCAGGGCCATGTCAAATTACCAAGTTGCCATGCAACAAAAACCTGAGGATTTGATATCAAGTTATTCCTAATTTTGTTACAATGGACGCCGTTCAGACTAAAAAACGAATGGAGGAAGCCTAAGAGATGGAAAAGGACATTCTCAAGGTTGACTTTGTGGTGTTCGAGTAGTGTAAACATGAAAATAGGCAACGGTTCATGAAGGAGGAAGGTGAGAAAGAGAAAAACGTGAAGAGAGAGAGAGAAGACGAAGAAACGCGATGAACCTAAACACGAGAAACGGATTGGACAGAGGTCATAAGTAACCTTGCAAAAGCTTGGAGAAGGAGACTACGCATAAACCCAAAGATAAGTTAAAGATGACAAAAGGAATAAAGTGTGGGGGGAGAGGAGGAAGGCAAAGGGAGTATAAGGAAATAGGGTAAAAAAGAACACGGAGAGAGGACGACGAGGAAAGGAAAAAAATTATGGGAGGGGATTAGTAGCAAGGAAACTTAGGGGAAGGGAGACGGTTTGGTGGGAGGGGTAACGTGCGAAAGGAAAAGGGTGGGTGGGTGAGTTGGAGAGGGAGGTTGGGTAAGGGTAAGTGGCGGCAGTGGGGAAGGGGAGAAGGGATTGAAAGAGGAGGGGGCAAATGAGGAAGGGGAGGAGGGGAAGGACGTGGCAATGTTAAATGAAGGTCGCAGAGCCAGCGATGCCGACGTAGCTATGGGGAGGTAGGCAGGGTCGAAGGGGAGGGCGAAGGGGAAGGCGGGTGGAAGGGGGGAAGGGCGAGGGAAAGGGTGGCCGCCGGGGCGGGAGGGGCAGGAGAGGACTATGTATGGATCGATATAAAGCGAGAAAGGGCCCCTGGGTTCTGAGTTGCACAGCTGTAGTGGAGGGTTTGAGGGGGGGGGGGTGTGTAGGGTGGCGGGCCTCGGAGGGAGAGCTAGCGGGGAAGAAGGAGCTTCTGGGGGCCTTTAGGGGGTGGTTGGAATAGACGAAAGGGAATGGGGGGAGGGGGAGAAGGCGGGATGTCGGGAAGGGGATTTCGGAGGTGGGAAAGGGGAAGTGACGGTGGATAAGGAGAGCAGGGGGGGTGGGGGAGGGGGTACGGTGAGGGGTGTGGAGAGAGGGGACACCTTCCTTCCAACCCAAACCCTCCTCCGCCCCCCCCCCTCCCTCCCTCATTCCTGCATTCCCCTCTCCCGACTCCGCGGGCTTTGAAGTTACCCCTCCGGTATCTCTGTCTCTCGCCCCCATCCCTTCACCCCTCCCTCCCCTCGCCCACATCTCCCAGTCCAACCCCCTCCGCATCTTCCTTCCCCCGGCTACATCATTCCACAACCTCTTCTGCAACCTAGCCGCAATTACACGCGGAATAAGCTAAAGCTGAGGAGGTGCCTCCGATGCGCTACTTAAAACAATATTGGAGAGAGAGAGAGAGAGAGAGAGGGAGGAAAAAAGGATAAAACACCCTCTGAGCGCGGGTGGTTCTCGGGGAGGGGGAACGGGGCCGTGTAAGTAGGAGGAGGGAGTGATGGTTGGGGTGGGATGACGCTCGTCCGACCAATGCAAGGTGAACCCGCGTCATAGCGCTCTCGCCCGCTTTCGCCTTCTCATTTTCCCCCCGAGCCACGTCACTTCCTCCCGTAGTTCGTATTTCCTCCACGCTCACTCACTTTCTCTCCCTTTTTCCTCTTCATCTCCCACTCCTCCTCCTCCTCTTCTTTCGGAGGATTCCTAACCTCTTTCTACTCTATTAATCGAGGCTCGGAAGTTGGACGGTTACCAAGAATTCCTACCCTCTTCCCCGTAAGAATTAGGTCCCATTTACCAGGTCTCCTCCTTCCTTAATGCCGATAATGCTTGAGAACAGCCTCTCAAGTCATATAAGAGTTGGCCACGAAATGTAATGGAACGCTCTCTCGTAAAGAGTTGCACTCACGTAACGATGGGAAAGACACTGTCGGGAAGGGTCGCGGAATTTTAGTGCCGTTTTTGGGATCTCTACCGCTTGCAGGAAGTATCTAAGGGAACGCGACTATATTTACAAAGCAATCGGCTATCAGAGAAAATAGATTTAAATTTAACATGAAGCCTCGCTTTTTGTCAGATATTAATTTTACCCGCGTTCCACTGCAAAGAGGGGGCATGAATGGTAGGATTTGAATGTTAAGTCGATACGATATAAATTCCTACAGTTTCTTTTTCGATCACTCTACCTGGATAGGCCGACGGTGTGCATTGACTCATTCTTCCTAATGCACTTGGAGGTATTCTTAAACCAAAAACCTAAATTCGGCACTAGAACACAATATTGCACGAGGCTTTGTATTCTGTACATTTGGAGCGCGCTATTGGTAAGCTTACTATTCATTGACAATCCTTGGAAGACGACTTCGGTTGGAGAAAATGAAGGGTTCATGGAAACTACGTAAAACCGGAATAAAACCTTCAAGATTACATCCATAGTTCTGACCTCAGTATGTGAACGTTGAACATAAAGATCCCCATTTTTCCCCATAAAATGAAAAATACGATCTGGGGTAGAGCAAGAAATCTGTTATTCATGAAAAACGAAAAGGCTGATAGAAAGATCTATTGTCCCAATTTTTCAGAATTTCTTCTTCATAGCCACTGGATTATCTAATACTTTTAATTAGTAGCCAGACCACAATTGATAACAGGAACGCGTAGTGAAAACGTAACGTAGAGAAAAGTATAAGCTTTAATATCGATCGTAGCCGCTATATGGATGGATAACTAATCTTCTTCGGGAGGTAAAATGGTGATCATTAGTCGAGATACGGTTATAGATAAGAATTTAGCAATAGGTTGAGCAGAAAGGAAGAATACAAAATAAGTTTTAGCTATGGTAGAGAAGAGAGGGATTTGATCGGTGAATTCCGAAAAGACCAAGAAAATGGATGGAAAATGATTAAGACATGGTGGAATGCTAAAGTCGATAGACGAGGTACAATTTACGTATGCAAGGAAGAGTAAGCAAGGGAATAAAGGGTTTTTGTGCCCCATGACCAGGGATAGTAATTAAGCAGAAGCGAAGTTAATATTGGGCTAGTAAGAGAAATTCCACCTAAAGAATGATATATAATATTTGTTAGTATCATTTGAAAATACATCGAAAATTCCATTTTTAAACAACTTAAATTGGTGGAATACTCTAAAAATTTATCAGCATGCTTCCTGTAAAGTGCCTTGGGTTTTTTTTGATCTACGTTATTTTCTTAAGATGATTAAGTAATCACATGGCACAGTAATATTAACAATGGATGGTATTTTATACGAATCACTTGGTACAGAGTCAAACTTTTGACAAAATTTTGTTTTAATAGATGATGTGTATCCTTTGTTATTTAATGGGAATTATCTCCATTGGATTATAACATCAAACTCACTGTCGTAAGACCCTGCATTATTAGTGTCTTGTGGAGTGTCATTTAGATTTTGAATGACAAAGGGAAATGTAAATTAAAACAAAAACTCTACTGACTGCGTTACTACGTTAAAAGAAAAGCCTGAGGGAATATGAGCGCAATGGATGGCATTTTATACGAACCACTTGGTACAGAGTCACGCGGTCTCCTTGACAATTGTGATTATTTTTTTTAACCGAAGGTTTGGCAAGTGTGTGGGTTTGCGGGTGGTTTACCATTTTAATAATCTACCAAAATTTCGGAAAACGCATGGAAAATGGCGAATAGCGGGGTGTAAATGATGATGGAGACTTTCGCCGTATGAATCATCTGCTTTACTGCGGAATCATTGTTTGAATGCAACATTGTAATTGTATTACTCACTCATTTTGATTATTTAATTGTGCCTTTTGGTTAACCGACCTTTTACGCTCCGCTGTTTATGTAGATCGCAGACAACAAACAAAGGAATCTCAGTCTACCACGAGTGACAGGTCGCGTGGAGGCATCATCCCCAAGGCGATGTAGTTCTAATTAGAAAACAACTGTTCTCATTTCGGCCGCGTCACGTATATTTGGTGACATTGCGTAAGCTTTTGAATATAATTCTGAAATTCACGACAAACAGACACGAGCGCTCAACCATAAATCCGACGTGGCGCAGCTATCTGCCGCGGCGCATCCGCTGGGGAGCCATGAATTATGCCGCCAGCGGCGTCAAAACCGTCCGGGAGCGAGTTACGCACACGCGGGCCGTTAGGTGACAACCCCCCCTCCCTCCCCCCCAACTCATCGAACCACCAGCCGCACCCAAGAAAAAAACAAAAGAGAGCATTGTCTACTACCCTTCACTATCTTCGGAGCAACGCTGGCACAAATGGAAACTAAAGTGAATGGGTCAAGAAGTCTCCATTTTGGAAGAGATTTTCTTTTTTTTTTCACCCACACACAAAGACATGTTGCGCCTTCGAAAACTAGTGGCAATATCTTTGCACGAATTCAATATTTTCTCATTCTATTCATTTTCAACAATAGAAAAAATTAAAAAATAAACATGGTACATCATCTTCGTGAAATTCTGTGTAAAAGCATGTTGTTCATTTCTAGATTTTTGTGTGTTTGTATATGTGTATGTATGAATGTGTGTGTGTGTGTATCTATATAATGTAAATGGACTAGTCGACACCAACACAGAAATAGAAACACATAAAAGAGGGACTCACTGGGTCTCGAATTTTCGGTGGTACCACCACCTTTCTGTTCCTAACTCCTCTTGAGAAGGGTGGTGGTACCACCGAAAATTCGAGACCCAGTGATTCCCTCTTTTATGTGTTTCTGTGTTTGTGTCGAATAGTCCATTTACATTATTGTGCACGTCCGTGGGATTTTCAAAAAAGTGACAAAAGTATATATATATGTATGCTAATTTGATATAATGTATCAAATTAGCACTAGCGAACAAAAACACAGAAGCACACAAAAAAGAAAAGAACCTCACACGTTTTCGAATTTTCGGTGGTCCTTCTCTCCCTTGAGAAAGATGGCTTGACCACCGGTAATTCATAAGCATGTGAGTTTCTTTTCTTTTTTGTGCGTTTCTGTGCTTTGTTTTTGTTCGCTAGAAATGACCCAAGTCCCTAAATTATTTAATCACAAGTCATTAATTCCAATTTTTGTGTAAACATAAATTTAAAGTCGCAATAGAGTCGATAAATAAAGATTTTTGATATGCAATGAATAATTATCACGTACTCCTATTTTCATAATAAATTCATACATATTTACTCTTGCATTACTTTGCATGGACGTTTACCGATATTTACTTTGCAAAATCATTCATCTTAATTCTAAACCACATCGCTCTTTTCACACTCCCTCTATTTCGTATTTTTTGTGTCTTGCTGATTCTTGTTCGATCGCGGAGATTTGAATTGTTTGTTTCAGCATTGCCGTTTTCATTTACTGGGTTTTGCTCAGAAAAATTCCTTCCATGAAAGTAGGTGTAGGAATTAATCCTGAAGAATATGTACATGTCACTCTTTGTTTTCCTGTTTCATCGGTTATTAATCATCGGATGTATTAAATATTACGGGCTAGGGTAGGATAGGCTTCCTTATGGCCGATTATTTTTTATTCCCAGGCTTGGGTCGAAAAAATATCTGCCTATACTATGGTTTAATGCTATTGATTCGCTCCACGTCGCGCGGAGCATAACGTTTTGTGTGAGGGAGGGTGGAAACGACATGGCACCAGTAATGACGTCCTTCCCCCTAAATCAATTTAAAAATTCTCTTCATCCAATAAACAGCGATAACTTGTGTGATGACGTCAATTGGATAGGGCGACGACTAAAGTGGATATCTTTCGAAATTCTGGGGAAAGGAGTGCCGAATCCAGCACCATCTCCCTTGCTTTTTCGATTCAAACTTTGCTCTAATGCGAATTATGACATTCACTAATTCACAGCGATGATATTTTATTATTTAGTTGATTTATAAACATAATTATTTGGCATTAATCCATTAATAAATTAAGTTTTAAAAGAATTATCAACTAATTACGTATTTAAATGTAAAGTGCGAGTAGGTTTATTTGACGCAGAACGGACAGTGCAAGAAGTCACTAAAGAGAAAATCATTATGGGCAACGCTAAGTTATGTCAAGTGTGAACGTTAATAGTTACTACCATGAACAAATATCCTTAGAGTCAATATATGTTTTATCAGTACATGAATTATTATAGGAGCTGAAGGAATGACATTATTTTCATTGGAAATATTTAAAAATAAATTTTACATGTAACTCCAAGCTAAAAGGTACTTTCTCTTAATTTTATCCAACATCGTGTTTCAAGTTGTTATTGTTATTGGTGTTCTACCAGTTAAGGTAGGTTTTGAATAGACCTAGCGTCTACAACTGTAAAACATTATCTCCGGTCATTACATCCTAATAAAACACCTGACATCTGACCCTTCGCTGTCCGTCTTCAATTTCGCTAACTACCATCCTCCCTTCATCCCATCGTATTACCCCATTACTATCCTATTCATTCGTCGTTTGCCTAACATACTTCCCTCTTACACAGCCTTCAACATACCATTGTGAATCAATGCCCTGCATCGGTATATTCATGCTTCCTTTCATTGTATCTCAACAATCCTTTATCCTTCCACAACATGCCTAGTACTTCTTCACTTGTTTTCCTTTCTGTCAATTTCACTTTGACCATCCTTCTCCATACCCAAATTTAAATCCTCCAATCAAAGGCCATCGATTTGCTACAATGACCATTTTTCCGCGCCAAACAAAACCACTCCCCATATCAATGTTTTGGCGAGTATTTTCTTAAAATCCTTACTCAATACCCATGTCATAAATTCCCTCCTCCTTGTGAACGCAGTTTTTCTTCTTATTTCGCTACTTTGACCATCTTGGTCGGAAACACTTCCCTGATACGAAAATACCCCACCTGCTTGAATTAAAGAACAAATATTTTTATATTTCGCTTAACATTTCTCTTTCTCGAAAATCGTATAGCCTGGGTTTTGCGTACATTTATTCTCACCCACGCCTAATTCAATGACTGTCCAATGCACTTATTGGATAACTATTGCGGCAGTTTGGGGTGAACGTGTTTATTTAATCAAAATGGAAGTTAAGGCAACACTATGGTTGAAGGAATATAAAATTTTAACGCAATGAGATGATTAATAGAAAGGTGGGATTTGAGATGATTCATTTGTGCTATCTCAAAATTATTTTTCTTCGAGAATAGTAAAAAATCAGGAAATGGTACGCAAATATGTGCTGGGAACTCATTAAAACACATCAATAGAGCTACTTCAGCTGGCAGTGTCATATTCAGCCATGAACATAAATATTTATAAATTTACAACTACACATCATCGGAAAACAGTAAAAAATGAAAAGGTTCCGTACTGAATGGGACAGACGATTCATTTCCACTGCATGTAGTATCATGATGAAGCACATAAATTATTGGACGTAATAAATGGAGGGTGAAAAGATATACATTAATGTTACTTAACACAATGTTTCCTGATCTTGCAGCTGAATCAGTTTAACGCTCACCTTGACTGGCTGGGAAACTAAACCTTGACCATCAGCAAGCCTAACTGATTTTATGAAAGCCCCACCGGTTTTCATTCCTATCTCCACTTCCCATGCCTCTTTAACCATTTCCTTGAAATTCGTATACGTTGAACAGCATTGGTGATAATGGACACCCCTGCCTTACTCTTCTTAATACTGCCCATCCGCTACTCGCGCTTGAGCAGTCTGAGACATGTAAAGATTACGGATACGTCTCCTATCCCTCGAATCTACTCCTTTTTTCCGGAATACATTCAGCAATTATACCCTATTTACTTTATCTGGCACTTACTCGAAATCTACGAAACAGGTAAATTTAGATTGATTCCCATTAGAATAGCATGAGATAATAGATCGTAACTGCCTGAGATAAATAACTCCCTGATGAATTTACCATGCAGCTCTTACATATATTCCTCCCATCTCTCTTGGATCTTCTCTGGTTCAACTAATATCTTTTCTGACAGATCTTGGAGGTTTTGCAGCGATTTTCCCTTTCTACTTCCTCACAAGGTTATAGCCTTCCTGGATAGCACACCAATTCCACCTATTCTCAGCAAATTTTCCATATCCTCATACTACGTCTTTCGCCATGCATATTTCGCTCTACTTTCGCTCTTTCCTATCTCAATTCAATACTTAAATATTTATGCTTCTTTCTCCCTAACTCTGTATTTACATCCTTCCATTTCCTTCTCTCGCCCATCCTCATTATCATCTCGGCCATAATTCTTGGTGCCCTTGCCATTTTCCTATTAACAGATCCCTCATGGTGCTACACCCCCTGCTACACACCTTTTTGATGGCTCACAGGGTATTTATGTAGAAGTAGAAGTACTGTTTCTTTGGCGGAAATCAATATTCCCTTTTTTGATATGTTCCCATTTTTCTTCTATAACAGCAAACTCCCTGTCCTAACACGTAACTTTTTCGACTGCCTGTTGACACCTCTTTCTTGTCGTTCCTCTTAATGCTCCCAAATTCCTATTTATATACCGTGTATCCTGATTTATGTTTTTGAATCGAACACTTTTCTTCATTATTACTGAATTGTGATCAGAGTCCGCATCCGCTCGCGGGAAACTGTGCAAATTGATCACACTGTCGCTAAACCTGTCCCTAACCATAAAATAATCTAAGTGATACCTTTTTGAGCCACCTGGAATTTTACATGTTTAACTACGCCTTTTGTGGTGCATAAACCAAGTGTTCGTGATGTTCAACTCGTCTTTTGCAGAACTCCATTGCCTTCTCCCCTCGGTCATTCCTTGTTCCTAAACCCTGGTCTCCCCCCTCACTACCATCTTTTCCTTCGCCTACCTATACGTTCCTTTAACCCTATTTTTCAATGACTAGTCCATAGTGATTGAAGTGTATACTGAAATATATGAACTCCCATTTCTTTGCCATTAAAACAAAACACTGTATACTTTAGATACATGTACAAGCAAGTGAGGAAATCAGAATTTTGTTGAAGGGTATTTTCCAATGAATATTTGTTTTATGCACCACAGTTTTCTATGAAAACCCATTCTGACGAAGGTCATAATGGTAATAGCGACGAACTAAACAAATTTAACGATCAATAAAATAATTCAGAATAACACAATTTTCGAGTTGACGGGTTAAATATAAGTTCTTAACATACATTTTGACTTTGTTTCTGCGGCGTGTTAGAGCAATACATTCAAAATGACAATACGTGATCCACAGCTAATTGGTCAGCCAAAAAACAAATATTTCCGTGAGTGCCATTAATATTAATAACTATTTAGGCTAGGATCAGTTTAGCCTAAGGGAGAGTCGGGAAAAACGCCATTACAATAATAAGAAAATTGGAAAAGATAATATGAAATATCATATTGATTTGTTTAGGAAAGTTGCAACAAGGGGTTCGACAAAGGGCAGAATGTTGATTGTACGAGTCTCTCGTGTCTCGTATATTTGCAAAGGAGTCTGACAATATTTTCAATTTATATGGCCTTTGCAGGATAGTTGAAGAAGAAGAGAGATGGTCAGAGATGTACAGGGTAATGAGGGAGCATAACCCGTCATTTATGGTGCTTATTTACTTACATGCGTGGCAAATGTTAACGATGGCATGGGAAGGGCTTGATCTAGGAATAAATGAGAGCGAAGAGATGATTAAGTCTATCAGGCTTGGAGGTGATCAAATAGTAATTATGGGGCCAAAGTGTTACAGTTACTGCCGAAATATTTGCAGGGCCTTATTGGCGAGTGATTTGCAGAAACAATGCGATATGTGAAGATTAATAAAGAGAAAAAACAATCAATAAAATACAAAAGAAATAGGTTGCTGATCTAAACATTTAAGTAGGAGGAGGAATCAACTAGAAGAGGTGAAGCAGTCTAAGTATTTGGGTAGTATTTTAGAGAGAATTAGGCGTAACAGTCGGGACTTTGGGGAGAGAATTGGCACAAGAAACATTTGCAAGGAGGAGGAAATTGATAACAGGAACGCTTAGCGAAAACGTAACTTAGAGAAAAGTATAAGCTTTAATATCGATCGTAGCCGCTATATGGATGGATAACTAATCTTCTCCGGGAGGTAAAATGGTGATCATTAGTCGAGATACGGTTATAGATAAGAATTTAGCAATGGGTTGAGCAGAAAGGAAGGATACAAAATAAGTTTTAGCTATGGTAGAGAAGAGAGGGATTTGATCGGTGAATTCCGAAGAAGACCAAGAAAACGGATAGAAAATGATTAAGACATGGTGGAATGCTAAAGTCGATAGAGAAGATACAATTTACGTATACAAGGAAGAGTAAGCAAAGGAATAAAGAGTTTTTATGCCCCATGACCACGGATAGTAATTAAGCAGAAGCGAAGTTAATATTGGGCTAGTAAGAGAAATCCCACCTAAAGAATGATATATAATATTTGTTAGTATCATTTGAAAATACATCAAAAATTTAATTTTTAAACAACTTAAATTGGTGGAATACTCTAAAAATTTATCAGCATGCTTCCTGTAAAGTGCCTTGGGTTTTGTTTTGATCTACGTTATTTTCTTAAGATGATTAAGTAATCACGTGGTACAGTAATATTAACAATGGATGGCATTTTATACGAACCACTTGGTACAGAGTCATGCGGTTTCCTTGACAAAATATTGTTTTAATAGATTATGTGTATCCTTTGTTATTTAATATGGATATCTCCATTGGATTAAAACATCAAACTCACTGTCGTAAGACCCTGCATTATTAGTGGCTTGTGGAGTGTCATTTAGATTTTGAATATCAAAGGGAAATGTAAATTAAAACCAAAACTCTTACTGACTGCGTTACCACGTTAAAATAAAAGCCTGAGGGGAATATGAGCACGGTTTTCTCGTTTTACCTTCAAGGATTCCTTGTGAAGATAAAAAATCATTATTAACACGTTTTAATCAATTAAAAAAAACGACTTGATTGCTTTTATATCAACGAATCTTTTAATTTGCACTTTTAAATACCGGTTACTCCAAACTTGCCGCCAGACATCATCAAGGTGACCTGCAAATCCACCCAAAAAAATTTCATGGAAAATTTGGCTTTTTAATTAGCCAGTAAAACGAGTATTCACACATCAAAAACCTTATTTCGATGTCCTCTCTATGCTCACAAAACGAAGGAAATAACGGCCGTGGAGGAGAGAAATCGCATTTAATGGCCTCACATTACGAAATTGCGCCGCCGACATGCTACTGCACGTGTCAAAAGTCGGAAAAATTTCGAGGTGAGCAATTTCACGAGACCGATTTCATCACATCGATTCCATGAATATGTTTCCCAATTTGTTGCCAAGGAATAATCTCATCAAATTTACATCGTTATCCCGGCAAGGAATCTCATTTGAGCATTTCGATTTTCCTTCCTCGATATCTCGAAAATTTAGGCAAATTGGCACATTCAGATGACGCATCAAATCCAATGCCGTCGACGTTTTTCGTTGAAATTTCGTTAAGCACCGAAGAATTCCTTATATTATCAGTGAAGTCAAAAATTTCTGATTCAACTCTCGATCGACACGAAATAGCCACTGCCATTTTCACGAACCGCAGAAGACACGTTCGTGAGGTCGCTATCACCTTCAGGCAGAACGCAAACTTAAAAATAGGGTGCGGCAGGATAACATGATTATATTTCTGGAGTTCTAAACGAATTCCAACTCATCCGTTAGTTCAGTTTTGGAATGCCACATTGAAATAGCTCATCTGGATTAGTATCGAGGCAATAAGTAAGGATGGGTAAACACCCATCTACCGCGATTTACTGAAACTAGAGAAGCCTGTACGACGGACAACACTTATCCAACTAATAGTGTATGCTGCTATCTACAGCTCAGTTAAAATTGTCCTGCCATCATCTGCAGTGTAAAAATGTACAGCAAGCGTACATGATTTATTCAGTAATATCTTTATGACTCACACATTCAAACAAACCCATTGCATCGCAAATACCTCATTTTCCGATTCTTCATCGCAGAACACTCCTAAGGTCACATATGTGTTTATCTTTACCTTCCTTCAACATAAAAGTCTTAACTACCATCTAACGCTTTGGAAGTTACGCAGAGTAGTATGCAAAACGTGCAATTGTAATCACCAGGCTTCAACTTAGGCTGTTACTGATTATTAACCGATTAAGATTATTTTATAATTTAAAATCTCACTTCAATACGGCAATAGGATTGAAATTTAATAGTTGGCGTTTGGTGAGAACCTAGTTAAATAGAGCATAGGTCACATCCTACCCTCCCTCCGACAGGTAATTCACACATCAGGGATTAAAGGTCAAATGATCTACTATCTCACTATGAGGTAGCCAGGACTAGGCTACCACGTAGCATAATCATGAAAATGATTTCTACAAGAAATGAGTGTAAGTATCTATGTATAGCATGGGACACCTAACGTAATATTCAAAGTGATTTTTTTTATATATTCTGTAATCACTACATTTATAAATTCAAATGTATTCGCATCTAAAAAAATGCTTCCAAGTGATGGAATATGAAAAGGTATTCATCAAGTTTTGCTCTTTCCTCTTTCACCACAAAGGGTTTCGGTTTCTCGATTCTCTCAAAGAGGATGGTTGTAGCTCATGTGCAATTCACTTGTCATGAAAAAAAGTGTTTTCACCTTATAATTCATTGTTAAATAAAATTGCCAATATTTTATCGTTATTACTAACATATTATTGACATTTTCAAACAATGGTTTAAGTGAAAAATGCCATCAAAAAACTATAAATTGCTTTGAAAAACTATAAAACTTCGCCGAAAGCAAGCCCAATTATTTTAATTAAAGTTCCATGCATATATTCAAAGCGACTGACATAGCAATCTACCAAACTTTTGAAGGGAAACGTTAATATTTTTTGTTCACGGTAATTAACCACAGTAATAAACTCCAAGGGTGGTTTAACTGGCGTTGATAAAGCTCACCTTGTACAAAGCTCTAGAGCTAGGTGAACTATAGGTTGGTGAAATTCCTTTCCATGTCTCATTTGCTGCTTCTGACTGGATACAATGATACTCATACAATTACTCAGCTTGAATGAATTTGGGTGTTTACTCCTGTGGGAAAAGGTTAGCTTTTCGTTTTTTTCACTCTTGTGCAAACGAAGTGAAAAGAATCATATTCTATGACATTTTTCTTTCCAATTAGAGTTTATAAAGGATTTAATAGTGTTTTCCTCCATTTACTAGGACTAACTATGACTTCTATTCATGTAGACTGTAAATTAAATCAATTAAATCAGTGTAAATATTTCCATATTCAATTTAAATAAAACACTTAGCATTTTAGACAACAAATCAAATCCAAGTTGACATTCCTTTTGGACAAAGACGGAAAGATACTCATTAATTATTGGGAGGCATTAAGCGAACACCCTTTATTGCCTAAGAATTAATTTTTGATTCATTGGAAACGTAATATAAGTTTTTGATAAGCCTCAAATTGACACAGGTACACGAAATTGCTGGATAAATGAAGGCCAATTTTATTATAATGAGGAGAACCACCTTTTTCAGAACCAATGTCCTTAAATTGCTAACAGATATGAATATATATATGCAATTTCTAAGTTAAAACGTTTGGAGGAATAAAACACTAATGTGAATCAGACTAAAGTAATGATTATGCAGTATAATTTGGCATAAGTAAAAGATTTCTCAAGGGTATTTCATTACGTATCCTTTGTGACGAGGACATTTCCATACGTCCACTCACGAATTTATCGCATTTCATTTTCATTCGGTCGTTTCCTGCCATTGTTTTTCTCGATGGGTGTCAATGCTGGAAAGACCTCGCTGACAGAAGGTGTATAAATACACCTAATCGTGTGTCCGTATCGAAGGGCAACCGCATGAATCATAGGTGACTTTTATCGCAAACGATAGAAGGTCGGACGGCGACCCGCGAGTTGGTCACGTGAATCTTACAAGCATGTGAAGAGGTTTGGTGTGAAGAGAGCTATTTACCCCTCAGGTCCGATTCTACTTCCAGGTAGAAGTTACTAGAAGCGTTCAATAGTCTCCTTCGACAGGAAATGACTCCTGCTCTGATACAACGCAGCAGTTTCAGTTGCGTTGAGTTTCAGTGCTGTTTTTACGCTGGACATTTTGGCTAACTCCAAAAATATTTACACTGCGTGCCGTTTTTGATTTCATGTTTCATCAAAAATCTTCCGTTGTTCCTGAACAACTGACATGTCATTGCCATTTTCAATGGCATCCTTAATCCACTGTAATTTTAGGCTGACCTTATTGGTAGTTTTCCAGAAAAGTGCAGCCAAATAAATATTTCCCACAATATTGCATTCATATTAATTCTCTCATTATCAAATGAATTCATATCAATTCTCTCAAATCATAACAAATCAAATGTTTTTCCTCCTTTTTTGGCGAGCGGTAACATGGATTTTTCTGATTCTTTCTGGTCACTTGATTTGAAATGTAAAGATGGAAAGGTAAGTTCTCCTACTACCTATTTCGTAGCGAAAAATGGAAAAATATGCGTGTCAAGGATGAAGCCAAATTTAGATAAAATTTAAATGCAAGGCTATTTTCAATTTCCATTTACCCGAATATTCCAAAATGCCTTTCATTTTTTTTTTAAACCATGACATTCATTTTGAATCCGCTTACAATTAATTTACATACGTTGGATATTTTCAAGATCAACCATCCCTGCTTTAAGTAAATTGGAGAGATGAGATTATTCTCGTGAATAAAAATTTATGAAATGAAAAACATATACATCCATTCAATCAAAATAATTAAACAATTGATAATTGTCATTTTTACTGATTGATAAAACGAAATAACTCTCCTGGTATAAATCTGTGCAAGACAAATGAACTTTGAACCACAATCAATGGACAAGGCATTTTTATGATAGCTAAATTATCCAAAAGATCCGATAGCAGTATTTTTTTCATAAATATTTCCTCAGATATTGTGAACAGAGTCGCTGCGCTACAATTAAATTACTGTCACAGTAAAAGTTCAGTAGGATTAAATAGCATAACAAAAACACTCTGAGGAAATTATTTGAGGTAAATACCACGTGCAAGGTCATGCATTTACCCGTTATCTTTTACTCTGGGTCGTTCAAATTTCTTTGATGTTCTAGCAGAGAGAAATAAAATAAATAATATTCACGGGTGATTTTCCCGTTTAAATAAATCATGAAAAGAAATCTTATGACAAAAATATTCAGAAAATAAACAAAATCCTAATCTTGAGCATACGTTCAGGCTAGTTAATCTTTTAGATCGCCCAAAACGTTTAAACACACCCCTTACAGCCCCGCGATATTTTAGTGCATTCATCCGTATGATAAACAACCAATTTTTTCGCAGTTTAGTGGAAAAAATGACTTTGCAATCGACATATTTCAATCAGTTTTTCCAAAACAATGCGATAAATGAGAGAAAATTCAGGCTTATCGCATATGATCATGTTTTGGATAAGAAATATTACGTGAATTTCGATACTTTATAGAGGTTTGTGACTTGTTCCGATTCTGTCAAGTTCTAATTTCCACGTGACACGTGGAGGCCTTGACTCTCTCACGTGGAGGTTTTCCTCCTCGACAGATTTTCCGATTTTGATTGGACGAATGAAGGCACACGATCCAAAATATGAGAAAGACTGTGGAAAGGAAGATGGCGGATGATTAAGAATGAGACGCGAGAGAAGGGAAAAAAAAGCGGTTTACCTATTTGTACTTTAATATGGAGAATGTTGGGTTTGGAACGAATTTGGTCGAAGTAAAGAAGAATCCAGGCAAGAAATGTGGGGGTTACTGAGCCGAGAAGGAGTTCCCCGCATTGGATATACGTGGGAAGTTTAAATAGGAGAATGAGGGCCGCGAGGAGGAAGGGCCGAGCTCATTTTATTTAGAGAGAAAGGGAAAATTACGTGGGAGGTTTGGCATTGGGAGAATGGGACGAGGTTTGAGTTGGAGATAAAAGGCTTTGGAGGCCAGTGGAAGGAAGGCGCCTCTGATAAGCGGAGGATGGAAGTAGAGCAGCTTTTCCGTGCACTATCATCCGCGAGCACATTTCTTCTACCGGCCTTGGGGACTAATAGCACGTCTCTCTCCAGCTCTCCACCACTCTCGCCTTTTTCAAGAGCCATTTATGAGTATTTTGGTATATATATATATATATATATATATATATATATATATATATATATATATATATATATATCGTTTTGAGGTCCAAATTTCTAAGCAAGTGTACTTTTATGCGCAGGAATGATTTGACTGCCGCAGTTATACCCGATTTTCCTTCAAATGGTTAACATGTCCATCATCTTCACAATGTGGAAGAGTGATTAATCGAGATGAGCGAGAGAGTTCATGTTCTAAATGTCACGAATACAATACAGAAGCAAAAGTATGTCATTTATGTTTTTTTCCAGGTTCCGAAAAGCGAAATAATCGTAACATTGGGGAAATATATTGGATAGAGTGAATGTGAAAATATAAAAGAACGAATACGTGTCCCATGAAGGTGGCCAATATAAGATAAGAACAAGAAGAAATGTGAGCGTGCTTATAATTCCTCTTGAATTAGTTCGGTGGCTTCTACCATAGTTGACTTTTCTCTCCATTGGTATGAATAGTAATACGGGCCTGTATCTGAGTATAGGCATGTACAAAACCTGTTCAATAAAGAGTGATCATGATGTTTTATTTCCGTTATTCATTGTGAAACAATTTACTTTTATGTTATATTGTCAGCTTAATGTGTATGTGGTATTATTTTCATTGGTTTGACTCAAGTTATACTTCAGCGGTAGCCGCTACAAATTAAAAGAGGCTCACTTTGCCTTTGCCTACTTCTAATGATGAAAAACGGGGATGTTTCTTTCCATTCCACGGAGATGTTTCTTTCCATTGTGGAATAGGAAAAGCCACATTGGGTTATGGTTAAACTGTAGGTAGGATAAGATACTAATTTTTTACGAAATAATTGCCATTTAGATATGGTTTTCGCGGAAACCACGACACAGAAACGCGTCTCAGTAACTTTTTCTGTTGTAAATGTATGGATAGCACCCAATAAACTTTTGAATAGTTCAATCAGTGCCCGTAACGTTTTCGACGATCTTCTTTCAGCATGGCACCAGCAGTGTAAATATTTACTTTCTTAAGAGCAGAGACCGTAGCTAAGGGTCCACATTTTTTTAAATTGCCCACCCAATTTAAATAAGGTACATCATTTCATAGTTGCCCTACAGGGAATAATAATAGGATTTCCACAATACTTCTACAGCATTAAGAAGGCCTCGGCTTACGATATCTTCCGGTGAAGGCAAAACTTTTTAGATCAGCTTTTTGTTTACGGCATGTTAATTCCATCGTTTCGTAGACGCACTGATCATGTTTCACGTGTATCTCAGAACGTGGTTCATGAGCTTGTGACACTCGTACGTATAAATTACACAAAAGCCTAGCGTTTATTTGCAAATCAATTTATGCAGATAAAACAATACATTACACAGGCCAACAGTGATTTTGGTGCCGGAGTTTTTAATGTTGATTTAAAGAACAATTGGGGTGCTGAATCCAATTATGACACTAGTTTTTTCCTATCAGCTATAGTTTTCAAGATATAGATATGTTGTTACTTACGTAAAAAAATCTTCTACGTGATGATATGAGAATATTATATTAATAATTATCTCATTGGCCTACAATATAGAAATATACATAAAACCTATTGACAGTTTATTGAAAATAAAAGGAACACCGCAGAGTGGTTATAAATTAGTATACTTATAGATTTATTTAACTTTGAAAATTATTTTCCGGAATATATCAAATATTAAAACAACTAATCGTAAGATGTGCCATATCTAAAAAAAGTAGAGCTGTTAAATAAAAACGGATTTCATATTTGGATTCAGCTCTACAAATATAGTTAAAATCATCACAAAGATTCCCGGCACCAAAAAAAAATTTTTTTTGTAGGCCTGTGTTATCACTCTTACCTGAACAGCCTTCGTACCTCATTAGAAGTTGGGACAACGAAGTACTCCGAATTATTCCGTTCATTCGATTGAAAGTAAGCTCGGGAACCATCTATAGAAGTGACTTGGGAAGAAATTAAACTCATTTAATTAAAACAACTAATCACTACCCCCCCTTTGTGCTACACCCCAATTATGGCTCTGGACTAAGGCCTACCGCCACGCTCCCCTCTATTCTGCCTTGCTCCTCATCATCCTGAGGTCGTATTCCACGTCATTACACCTGCCTAACTCCGGTGGTCTTCTTGCTTTTACCGCGGTGCTCTCACGTGGCGCTTCAATGCACCTTTCAACTGGCATGCACTGTGCATGGCCTAAAATGCCTATATCTGTAGATATATTAAATTGCGTATACCAAAAAAAATAAAACAACTAGAAAGGGATTAGTATAATAAATATTTAATAATGAAGGAAAAATGAAATACAGAATTCATGAAAGCATCATGACGATAGGTTTTAACTCATTTCAACTTTGTCGTCTACTCTTTGTGATAAATTTAAGTCATGCGCTCTGTGAGTAATTAATGAGATGGCAGGGACTCTGAAATTTCACATTTGTGGCGAATGCTCTTCCATCTGTAAATCCACCTTAATTATATAGGATCATGTTAGGCAATTATAAATATTGCATTTATTTCACACGGCTCGCTGCTACCAATTAAATTATGAATTTGTGTATTGGGAAACTGAAAATAACACTGACGCGCCATAACTAATCGATATTCTTATTTCCTCTTTCTGTGAAGAGGCGCTATGAAGTAATTCAAGAAGTGGTTAGACATCGAGCAAAAGTAATGGACAGATATTTCCCAACTAATGACATCAAAAGGTTCATTATATCTAAACGGCAACTGGACAGGTTCCGTAGCGGTATGGGGAAGGCGTGTGGAATAGAAAGTTACGACACCGCTCTTAAAAGAAGATAGAAGTGATGGGTTAAAATACTTGTGTTGTGGTCGTATATTTCACGAGGTAAAAGCGAATCCAAGAACATAACCATCTATTACAGTCCCAGAACCTGTTAGCGCTTAATTACGTTCCCCTAGGATGGCCAGAAATCGATCGGATTGAAACGGGAGACTATTTACTACGATTGTTTGCAGTCGCAGAAAAATTTCGCAATTGTGACTTTGTTTTATAGTTTTGCTTACGCCATAAAATTTCAGTTTTTCTACCATTTTGCATTTGGGACTTCGTCGAACTTTTTCGTGAAACCAAGAGAGATTGAATCTTACTTTTCTGTTCCGTTCTTCCAATTTTAAAATACTCATTAGTTATTCGATGGCCACATTATCTGCATTTCATGAAACCGTGCTGATTTTCCGTTAATTTGTAAACGGTGATGTATATTCCAACGCTGCTCATACGCTCGATTATAAGATAAGTTAAGTTTTACAAGTTGGGTAAATGCCAGAGTATTGTTTTTTCCATCGTTATAAAAGTTTGACGTTATCCATCGTTACTTAATACCTATTCAAGGAAAAGTGCAAGTATTCGACCTCGGAAGAACAAACTCTGTGAGCAATTGCCATAATTATATTCAATTCGACGCTTAACTTTGATTTACTATGAAGTCTTGTAATAACCACTTCACGCGATTATTTTGGTGTCTGTGACAATTGCGGCAATTAACATGTTAACATTAAAGCTTTCCTTGTAATTATCTAACTAAGGGTCGTAGGATAATTTCAGTTTCTGTAAGAGAATTAGAGTGCTCTATTGTTTAAAATTTTAAAACTGCGTAAATCATGACTTTTCGTATTTTTGTGTGATGGATTATTATCTCATTATCTCGATTTTTCCTATTAGTACGCTTTTCGCGGACTTTCTTTTGGTATTTTTAAACGCAATTATGTTTCTTGAAGATTTTCTAATCTCACCAGGGATCCGCTGCTCTTACTTTTGCGTCTGTACGGAAAATTCATTTCCATATACTGTTTCATTAATTCTAGTGATGAGTTCTACGTATTTTCATAGGCTACGTCATGGACGTTCGTTCGATATGGATATTGCCAGGCATATTCTTCTAACTCTTTGAAGTTCCCTCTGTCGAATTCATATATTCTGAGAATTGATTTTGTTAAATTTGCTCGTCAAAGTTCGGAGAAGGTACGAATGGTTTACTGTCCTCGAAATACAAATGGCTGAAAACTGAAACTGCTACGAATGTTTCTTTTCCCATGAAGTTCTAATATGAAGCTCGAAAATCCAGTTGGAGAATATTTCGTCCAAATCGCCGGGAATCCAACTTCGAACCTTTGGTCAGTAGGCGAACTCTCAACTCTAGTTTCCACTAGTGGGACTAACTAGTATGGAAGAATAATTAATTATATTGTCATGAAGACAGTCTCGAAAAATAAACACTAATTGTTAGACTCTGCAGTTCCGGGTCCTCCATCCGCGTTTGCCTTTGGGTGACGACAGTTTCGCTGGCCATCTTGCCTGCGTCTTCAGGTCGAAGGTATTTTTCGAAGCTTTCTTTTCCGCCTTATGTAGGGCTCGTAGTCAAGTACCACGCTTTGATTGGATAATCCGCAGAAACCTTGGAAGGAACTTAATGTTAGAATTGAAAATAAATTACCATGAGCCATATTCCTCGGGAATGGATTTGAACAGCAATGCATCTTTGACAAATTAAAAATTTACTACTCGAGAACCCTTTCTTGCACACTTAAACGGAACTCTTCGAGGACCTCGGTCCTAGAAATGCCGGGATCGGGGATTTTGGAGGACGCTTGGTGGTATAATTTAGATTTATAAGATGAGAAAGCTGCGAGAGGCACAGAGTTCCAAAGGACACGGTGAGGGTTATGGAGAGAGAGAGAGAGAGGGAAGTTCGGTGTAAGGGTAAGTGAAGTTCAAGAGTTGGGGTCGAGTGGTGCAAGGAGTTTGATAAGAAAGTTAGGGAGAGATAGTTTGTGGGAAATTTTGTGTCTGTGAAGAGAGAGCGAGAGAGATCCGATGAAGAAGATGAGTCGGAGAGAGAGAGAGAGTGAGAGAGGAGGCAACGGAAGATGGAGGAATGAAGAGGAATGAGATTCACTAGGGCACATAAGATAGAATGTTCACGAAGGTTCGTTTAACTGAAGTGATCAATCAATGTGGCTATAAAGTGAATCGCATGGAGGGAAGCGTTACACTTGCAGTTCAACATGCGATACTTGAAGGAAAGAGTTTCGAAACTTATTCAGTCACCCTCGTACCCATCTTAAAATGTTCCAAAGGAACCCAGGTTAACAGAAAAACTGTTGTTTAAATCTGGTGATATTTTTTAACCAACTCCTGTGACGTAACGTTGAGGAT
This sequence comes from Hetaerina titia, assembly GCA_037158775.1. NCBI lineage: Eukaryota > Metazoa > Arthropoda > Insecta > Odonata > Calopterygidae > Hetaerina > Hetaerina titia. The sequence continues at coordinate 75,846,051 of CM073771.1, read as the reverse complement.
TAATTTGATGACATAATTTTTATTTTTCAACATTAATGCTATTTTTATTTCCCGCTACAACTTTATCATAAACTATGTAAAAAAAGAAAAGCTGATTGAATGACCATGTAATTCATAGGTGTAGTTATTAAAGTTACATGAGGTTATATGTGTTTTTTGGAAAAAGGAAAATGTTTTATCTAAGATTTTTTTCAAGCTAGAAAAACAAAACCCAACATCATTTTTAAGTCTCAAGTTAGTATTTTCTCTAAGATTCGCACTCAAAAGAAAAATAAATAAATTTTGATCTAGAGACATCTAGCTTCATTCATATTCACGCCAAATGTTTCAAAAATCTAGTGATAGAAGAGGAAACATTTGAAGGGCTTTTAAAAATACTAGGCGGAGAGTGAAAAAGAGATAAGCAAACTTCGACATGAATTCAAAGAGCGAGGGTCTCTTTCAATGATTGAGATACTGCATTAGTTGAAAGTAGCTAAATGTTATCCACACACCCTCTAAATTATATATTTTTTCTCAACCAGTAGGTATATTATACAATATTACACTTTTATTGTAAGAAAAATGAAGCAATATCACCTCACCTTAAGAACATTGGCTCGTACACGCACGGCTAGGAGAAAGGAAAATCACGCCTAAACGTTAGACGAGCAAATTCAAGGTAATAGTGATGAAAATCCATTTTAAAAGGTACCAAAAAGTATTTAGGACAAAAATAGAGAGGAAGATTTAATAGGTAAATATATATTTATATGTACGGTATTTATTGGTAAAGATGATTAGGTAAAAATAATTTTCTTTGCATGAAGCTACTCGGCATTTGAACACCCGAAGGAGGTGCAGATACGAGAAATACGATTTAATATTAATGATTCTTAGCCTACAAGCCACAGCTAGGGTATGAGGTATAGGGTGATATCTTACCAATCAGCAAACATCCAAGTTATTGTTTGTTAATTGTCAGTTACGATATGAAATAACTAAGAATTAAAATGATGGAAATATTACAACAATATGTAGTATCTATATTGAATGCTCTTTTTCGCTTCACTAAGAGGTTAAGGTGTCTCAATACTAGCATGAGCCCATGTGGCATGATATTAAAATAAAAACCATTCACTTCTTTACCTGTAGTCGTCTTATTGCTCAGATCACGTTTTGCCAAAAGACGCCGACGCCAACATTGCATAGCCCAGCCCCTAGACTTCTACTTTAATAAGCCTGTGGTGGGCCACAGAAGTTGTTGAAACTAGCAAGCTATGAGCTGAAGCATTGGGATGTAAAAGATTTATAGACGTTATTGAAAGTGCATCTGTGAGGCGAAAACGACGGACTTTGTTGAACTGACGTGCCTATTCCGCGTGTGTGTGGGAGCCAATATCTCCACTGAGCGAATAGAGACTGTGATGGAGAATAAATTATGCTTTACGAGATCGTAATTAGATCACTACATTATCATTCTCTTTGGTTGTTAAATTAGTAAACTGCAAACGGTGTTGAAGAAAGCTAAAAAGGTGGGTTTTTACGACATGATAAATTCCCGCGAAAATTAATTACATACGTACAATGCGACGACATGCAGATGATGTATTTCAGTAACTGAACTTTCATCACACACCGAGTGAGTTTAATATAATTCGCTGAATTATAAACAAAAATGTATTCGCCTTTTGTTAAAAAAAAACTGGTCATGGTACATTCCCTTCGTATTAGACTCGAAACTTGTTACATGATTATAAATTCAGATAGCGAAAGATGAAAGACTGCGCACCTTGTGCTCTTTTTGAACTCCCTGCATTACAAGTGGCGAAGGAGATGAAGAAAGGATCCCAGCCTCTGGCGGTGAAAAACGGAGACCGCGGCAAGGCATAGGAGAAAATACCAGGAGGAGGAAAGGCTCTCGAGGGAGTTGGACGGGGGTGGGAAGGAGGAAGGGGAGGGGGGGTTTGTGAGAAGAAGAGGGGTTCAGGCGAGCTGAGAGAAAGGATGGATTAAAGAGGAAAAAATTCGCGCGGAGAAGAAGGAAGGAATGGTGGGATCCGAAGTGCGCGGCTGGTTGGGAGGGTTGAGATGGGGCAAAGTGGAGAAGTGAGCGGAGGACAACGAAACACGAGGGTGAGGAACAAGATGAGAGGATTGAGGAGGGGGTGGGGTCGACGTCAAAGAATGTGGACGATAAGAGGAGTGAGAAGGGGAAGGGAAAAGGGGTGAGATGACGAGTAAGGGCAACTTCCGAAACTGGGAAAGGTAATACATGGATGGTCCCAGATCCGAGGGGATTTTCGCCCACGGAAGAATATTCGTGGAAAATTTGAATTATGCCTGATGCAGTCGCCACGCTCGGAATGCGGAATCACTTCCTAACCCAAACTAGTGCGAGTTGAGTGCTCGAATTGAAATCTTCCTCCTATTTGAGAAGGAAAGCTCCAAATTTTATTAAACTTAAAATGACATCTTTTCCCCCACCGGGATACCTACTCTTCCTTCCAAGACGCAATCCATAATGCCGAAGAAGCTGAGCTCGCGTTTTTGTTTTTTTACGATTTTCCAGCCTATGCTTGTGGCAGTCGCATTTGAAAAAAATAAATGGTTAAAATACCTACGGGCTCCGCTCAATGAATGGCATAAACACGCAAGATATCAAATACTTTTCCTCAAACATTTATGAATGTGGCATCGGTATAATTTTGCCTATTCAGTCATTCGTCGGTAGACTTTTTTCAAAATAAGCCAAAAGAAACTTTTAGCTCTTTTAAAATGTTGGAGTCACGTTTCATGTGGAAATATTATTTATTTTTTAGAGTATTTACATATTACCAGTTCTTCCTGAGAAACCATAACCGGCACAGGGAAAAGAACTGCCCCCCCTACACTGATGTGTGAATATTCACACGCCGTCGGGCTTAGTACATGGGTGAGCTCTACCATCACCTACCCAACCGACTTTCGGGTTGAATACTGTGTTTATGGTTTATATATATATATATATATATATATATATATATATATATATATAACACTTTTGTCACTGTTTTGAAAATCCCTCGGACGTGCACAATAATGTAAATGGATGGAAGTCGTCACAAACACAGAAACAGAAACACATGAAAGAGGGACTCACTGGGTCTCGAACTTTCGGTCGTACAACCACCTTTCTCAGAACTTTTGCTCCTAATTCCTCTTGTGAAAGGTGGTTGCACCTCCGAACATTCGAGATCCAGTAAGTCCCTCTTTTATGTGTTTATGTGTATGTGTCGACTAGTCCATTTACATTATATATACATATATATATATATATATATATATATATATATATATATATATATATATATATATATATATATATATATATATATATATATATATATATATATATTTGAATGTGATATATGAATATGTGCGGGTCGCGGTGATCTAGTGGGTAGAGCATTGGACTACAGACCGGAGGGTCCCGGGTTCGATTCCCGGGCAAGGCACTTTGGTTACCTGCAGCTCCACCCAAGCTAGTTGATTTTTCGGGTACCAGGTCTTCCTGGGAAACCATAACCGGCACAGGGAAAGGAACTGGCCTGATGTGTGAATATTCACACGCCGTCGGGCTTGGTACATGGGTGAGCTCTACCATCACCTACTAAACCGACCTTCGGGTTGATTACTGTGTTTATGGTTTTTTATATGAATATGTATATGTGAATATATGAATGTATACTGTATATGAATAATAATATTATTTTAGTTCGTACCACACTTTCCTTTGTAATTACTCCCTTCCGTGGTTCTTTCAATTATAATTTTCAGTAAATTATCGCTCCTCAGGATATGTTCAACCAGTTAACCACTTAATAAAAAGAGACGTTTCAGGCGTCCTTCATATTTTTCATAGTTTCCCACTCATCGAAATACTCCATCATTTGTTACTCCTGTCCATCTATTTACGTCATCTTTTGGTGTCACTATATTTCCGTCATATCCCATCTTCTTTTCTTCTCTTCACCTATTACATAATACTCTCTTCCATATTAAAGTTGGCTCGATACATAAGTTTTAATGAATTCCTTCCTTTCGTCTCTGCAATTTTCGGTTAGTACTTGTCATTCTGACAGAAAACCTTAATCATCATTCTGATCTTGCTTAATAGACTAATTTTGTTACTTGCACCTCTAGTGACCTGCTGTCTATATGGCAAAACCTTTCATTTGTTTCAGCGTGTCTTTTTTCCTGTACAAATTTGGAGTTAATCTCCTTAGCTAGTCAAAGCAGATAATTACTTTAATTTTAAATCTTTTTGAGACCGTACTTATTCATTTCCTCTTCTCTATATTTTCTGGTAACCTTGCGAGGTGTTTATCTAGCTATCTTTTCTGAAATATTATTTATAATCACTTGGAATTATGTGAAAATAAAACACAATAATAAGAAAAAGACGCCTTAGACTAAGTGAAACACAGTGGCACAGGAAATAGTTCGGTCATTGGCATTTCGACTGGATTTATCTGCCCCAAGAGAGGTATGAAATAAGATATGCCATCGAAATTATTTTTTCCCATTCTGATCGAAGGATGGTGATTCCTCGCAAGGTTTAACCTCCGAGCAGTTTTCTGCGTAATGGCTCTTAAAGAATTTTTGACGCATTCCCAGCAAAGATTATGTGAGCAAACGATCCTCGCTCGGAATAATATCCATACCCTCCGGGAACTAGACAAAACAATGGAATCCTCCCGATGAACATATTAACCTCGACGTGAGAGGTGAAGGTGAGCTCAGTTCTTCCTTTGCCTTTGTCTGTAGAACAGAATTTTTTCCTCAAGTTAAACCACCTGGCAACCGGTTTCACATTTATGTATTTCATAATGCATAACCGGAAAGGGTGTATTCAGTTTTTTTCCGGCGCGGGCGGAGGGGGAGGGAAGTCAGTAAAGGTCACTCCGCGCCCATTGCACAACGGTCTCGCGGACTGCTGCTCAAAATGGAGGCGCCGCGCGGCGAGGGAGGCATAAAGCACAATAGGAATTTAAGTTTGGGCTTTTCATGTACGAAATTGAGGTCGAAAAGTCATACTGAGCCTCACAAGTTAACAATAATACAAGTATCCTAATCATGTCATGCATTTTAATCGTTCTTGGGTGTAAGCATATACAGACAAAATTATGTGTTTAATAAGTCACCAGTAAATAGTGACTGCCTTATAAACTGCCGCTTATAAATGCGTACGACCGTTAAACTATGCCAAAATCGCGATCAAAACTTTGTGAGGAACCCAAAAAATCAACGCCTAAATCAACGAATCCATTAAAAATTCACACAAAATTTCAATTTACCGGTGAAAAACCTTTTTACTGGAGTGTTGAATATTGCTACATGTCCATATATAGTCAATAATTTGTAATCCGAATGGAACGTACTTAGTGAATTCCAATTCAGCATCAGTGATTATACACGATCACAAAGTTTCAAGGGCTCGCGGTAGTCCAGGACTACTGACCTGAGGGCCCGGGTCCTATATTCAGGCCCTCCGGTCTCTGAGCACCATCAGCTCCACCCAAGTCGTGTGATTTTTAGGGTACCAGATCTTCCTGGGAAACCATAAACCGGTACAGGGAAAGTAACTGGCCCCCCTACCCTGATGCGTGAATATTCACATGCCGTCGGGCTTAGTACTGGGTGGACTCTACCATCAACTACTAAACCGACCTTCGGGTTGAATACTGTGTTTAAGGTTTTTTTTATAAACTTTTAATAGCTGAAACTTCATTTAATAATTTGAAACTACTTTACGTTTTACAATAATTGGATTTTTACATCAAGGTTATGATAATGAATCAGTTGTCTCAGCATTCTACGTGGATACAGTATATATTGGACTCCATTTTTTTTAAATAAGGTAACTCTTGTTGTTATAATGTGCCATTAATTTTCCGCTGCATGAGTCATGGGAAACTCTACGTAAGATTACTCTTCTATAAATATTTTCATTTGGACCACTTCAATGAAATACCATCACATTAACAATGAGTGATCAGTTAAGACAAGATGAAGAATTTCTCTCGTAGTGTTTTGCCTAGGAGCCGAATAAAGTTTTGTACGTTCACGTTCAGGAGTAAGAAAAGGGAACGGCAATTTCAGTCGATACGTACGTAGATAAAACGATCGCTGCAGTTAGCAATCAGAAATTGTCCGTCCAAAAGTACACACACATGTGTAAGAAAACCAATTTTCGAAATATAAATGTCAATGAAAACACGGTTATTAATTTATTTTCACGGAGATCATTATCGAATTAAAAACGTTTTGATAGGAATTACGAGGACATCAAGAATCAGGATGAAATAATGTAAATGTCACGTTGACTACGTCCGATTGTTTTTTTTTTAAAACGGCAAAGATGCGGTGACGTAAATTGGCTTTCTTTGTGTTGTTCCTTTTCAAAGAAACCAAGAATCTACGTTTCTCATGATGAACTCAGAGATACTGTGATAGAGTAAATCATCGTGGGGAATATACAAAGCACCAAATGCACCAACATTATGAAGAGGAACATCCACGACCACCAAACAACAAATATAGGTCGGTCACCTGGCCTCCTCTCTGACGTTAAAATGGCGATCTAAATTAGAGCGTCTAGACTCCACGCCCGAGGGGGGGCGGGGATGGTATAACAAGACAAAACTCCTAATGGCGCCGCAATGAATGTCGCTGCATTTAGGTCATATGCAGGCATCGGGCTCATTCGGATGAATTACTGATGTATTGGCGTACATAAATCCCTTCCCTCTCGAGAATTAGACCGCGAGTAAATAGACGTACCAGTCCTCTGCAATAAGCGCTAGAATGCAGTTCTTTTTTACGACAGAATCTGGATCTTGATACTCTACTTTTCAATTATTTTCCCGAGTTATTTGGTTTACATGCGTCTTTAGTGATGTCGTCACATAAAAAAAATGGTTTCATTTATGGAAAAAATCAACCCTTGTGTCTTTGGAAAAAGAAAGCTTGATTTATCCTGAAATATCAATGGCCACACATTAGACCAATTACTGACAAATATTTTTTACCTTATATCTGCATCAGTATTTTGATACGAGGTAGTAGATAGTTATAATTGTCAACAGAAATTATTTAGCATAAGTGAATAGGGCGAAAATAAATGTTTTAATACCACAGAATACGGAGTTGAATTGACAAATGATACTTACTTATAAACTGTTAATATGTACCTCAGCAGTGATAATTAAAAAATTAAAGTATTGTATAAATATTGAATATAATGAGTAAAGTATTTGAATAAATATTGAAGGAATATTTTTTGTCGGCCTCGAACATGTTACATCGAATGAAAACATTGGCGAAACAAACAAAAAATGAAGGAGCGGATGAATGGTTAATATCACCACAAGGTACAAAGTTTTAACCGATTTAAAATAATTTAATTTTAAAGTCGATACGGGCACTCAATTCGGGCCCTTTTTCACTACACTATCACTGTATAACCCTCACCTCATCGGATGAGTTGCCAGATGATGTAATGAAACGGTAAGATAGAAGTGTTACTCCGTTTTAGTTCAGCCACATTTGGAAAACGCGGTGAAAGAGAAAGCTTTAATTCAGGATTTGAAAAAGGTTCAGAGAACCAGATTTGTCGTAAATTGCTACAAGAGAGGAGAGTGGGTGTGAGGGTATGTTGAAGAAATTAATTTGAGAGCCTCTTAATTCACGAAAAGAACAGGTAGGACTTAGACTTTTAGAAAGGTGTAGTACGTCAGAAATTTCATTTGACATCGAGGGAATTATTAATGCTCCAAATTAAATTGGTAATTGTGCATGAATGGATGAAGCCCTATCACGCACCCTTACGGCGGAACTAGCGTCACCGTGTGGATGTATAACTTAAAAAGAAACGATTTTATTAATTTAAATCCATCATTCACTTACTTTAGGAACATTACACGCTTTAATAGTTAAATGAGAAGAATATTGTGCACAGATTTAAGACGAACAAGGTTTACACTACGTGCTAATGGGTTATACAATAGGTTTCAAAGTCAAAATGGATGGTGGAAGCCAAATGGTCGGCTTTTTCAAGGAGCACCCAATGCTACCTTCTCCCTTTTTGCCACCGCTTCTCTTGACGCCGCCTCTCCCTCTCTGCTGGTGGCAACGGATGTGGGAATGTATGTACTATATTTAGCTCCGAGCAAATGATCGTCTACCACTTCGCCCTCTCTCGTCTTCTTCCCCCTCGTGCCCTTTTAAGAGCTTTCGGAGCCCATAAGGGTGCAAGCATGAGGGAACGGGACTCATCTACAAAGATGAGTTTTCGAGATCCTGAATCACCTCCGGGCACTATCTGCTTCATACAGCAAATTGTCAAGATGAATGCAGTTTTGAGCGTACGTATAATTTCAATAGTATCTTTCCCTTCCATGATATTTATGGAGCACACACATTACTCGTATAGGAACCTAATTACTCTCTCAATTAGTTGTTCAGGAGTGCCATTCATTTTGCGGGAATATTCTAGTGATTTTAGCCCAGAGAATAGATCGTTTATATTTACTATTGATGCGAACTTTGTCTACTCTTTTAATATGCGTGAGATTCAAATAGCAAGAACACATCATCCAGTTGTATTTAATAGGTAAAATATGCATGAAATTCAATAAATTTTTCCACTTCCTCAATGCGGGAAAAATTCTTTCACAACGTGATGATTACTTTGCATTTTGCAATAGTTGGCATCTGTCATGAATAAATGAAAAGAGATCTTCTATTCAAGTGTATGGAGTGTGAAATGTCTTTATACGTTTTATAATTCCTCATACTCTCTATTTACCATTAGGTTTGCGGTTGAATTGGAAGGAGAATGGAACTATAATCACCAAAGCAAGGGCACAACATTTCAACAGTAAAATACTCATTGCAGATAGAGACGACGATACACTACTTGACCATTGATATTTGTCTGAAGTTGCAAATAGGCTGATTGATTGATTAAATAATTCTAAACCACTTTGATGAGTGGTTTAAATATAAAGATTTCCAAAATAACGCAAAATAATTCTGAATCCAAACTGAAAATCTGGAATTCCTCAGAATTTCATTTCTCAACCCATGCGAATTTTTGTTCACTCCATGAACTAAAACCGTAAAAAAAAACAGAAATCATAGTGTCGTACATTTCTTTTACACTTAGGAACGTCAAATAAATAGGATATACGCCCAATGAACTAAGAAAATGTGCATATAGTTAAACCAACTTGCATACAATTATCACAGTTCGTCCCTCTGGTTCAGGAAAATTTTTCTAAGGATAATATTACCTCTAGAGTTATTAGTAATTACTTCCTTATTTGCTTCATCATGGTAATGAGTGACATGGAATTAGACTGATTTTTCAAATAAGTAAAACATATCAAGCATAGGCTAGTAAATATATAGCCAATACTGTTGGTAATTATAAATTACCGCGCATGGATTAATTGTTGTAATATTCAATAAGCTTTCCCTACACTTAATTATCGAGTAAATCACGATCTCGATCCATACTCCATTTAGTAGTAATATCTAAAAACCCTCTCAAATCATTCCGCTCTTTCACAACGGTAAAATGCAAAAAAACTCAATTTTCTGCTAAATAATGGTTCAATTTAAATGTATTAAAAATACTGGATTTGATCCCATCTATCCAAGTGTATTTTTTTCAATCGACATGATTGTATTTAATAACTGCTGTTAACTAAGGAAAAGTTTGATTGCCATTGGTATTACGTAAAAGTCCTTAGTGCAGTCACGGTTTATTCTTCCTTCGAGAGATCTTGAAACATTATAGTTAAGAATCAACATATATACTTATTCATTCAGGGATATTCTCTTCCAACAGACATTTGCGTGCAACAAGATTGAGCGAAAACATGGACATTTGAAACGAAAAAACCTCAAACCTAGCCCACTCAAACTTAACTTATTGAAGATCAGTGGAAATGGCCTGTTTGCACTGATTTCAATCATTGTTATTATACTGTATATCTTAATATTTATCGAGAAAGACTAATTTCTCCTCTTTACAGACTAATGCCCACTTTAATACAGCATCGATCGAAGCAATTTCGCTTAAAATGGGATATAATAATACCAGCATTTGAAGACAGGCGTCGGGTTTTGCTGAAGAGAGTTGGGTGCCTAACGAAGTCTTAGTTGTCATTTCCCTGTCACTTGCTTATTTATTAAAGTCCTGTTACTCCCTTGCGCTCCTCCTTGATTTCGTACCGAGGCCACTGACAATATAGTATCCCTGACCGGTGGTGCTCTTAGGTTGTCACGCGAGGCTTCATATTGATTATATATTTTTTTATAATCACATCTCCAATTAAACTATTCTTAACATTACATTCGCGTAATAAATATATATAAATAATATGTATCTATATATATATATATATGTATGTATGAAAAACTTAGATAGCAACACACAGCACGAGAACACATAAAAAGAACACTCACAATAATATCTTGATAATTTCGACGGACTCGAACTCCGTCTTCTTCGGAAGATAAGATATGACATATCTTATTTTCCGAATGAACATTATATGACATATCTTCAGTCATATCTTATTTTCCGAAGAAGACGAAGTTCGAGTCCGTCGAAATTATCAAGATATTATTGTGAGTGTTCTTTTTATGTGTTCTCGTGCTGTGTTTTGCTAAGTTTTTTATTCAACACTTCCGTGTTACTACGAAGAAATCATCTATATGTATATATATATATATATATATATATATATACAAACTTGAAAATCCCGCCATACGGCGCACAAATATTCATTCAAACAGAAAATAGGTATAAGGAAAGGGGATAGGAAAACACATAATAGGCGAAGACAGGACATGTGGGGAAGGCGGTTTTTTTTTTGTGTGTTTTCCTATCCCCTTTCCTTATACCTATTTTCTGTTTGAATGAATATATATATATACATATATATATACATATATATATATATACATATATATATATATATATATATATATATATATATATAATTATATGATGGGGCTAAGAAACATCTACTTATTTTAAATGCGTAATACGCATCGGAGTAATATATTTTCTTGACAACGAACTTGAAAAGTGCCACGCTTCTTGTCACAGATGCTAACGCAAATTAGGAAATAACGTTGTGACAGGTGACGTTTGCATGACACGGCCCCTTCGATTTTCTCCGTAATTATAGGCTGACAAGTAAGAAGTTAAATGGAATTTTGACATTCATTCATATCTTGAGAGTTTTCCTTTCATTTCAACAGCGTAATTGTCACTTTTCCCGGAACCTTTTCTGAAATAACGCAATATTTCCTCAACTCCGGCAGCATTTTTGCTCCAAATTCAAGCCGAAGAGAGAGTGAGTTCAGTTAATGGGCAGCCATTCTGTGATACACAATACGAAATTAAGGCATGGAACCCAACAAAAACCCATATTGCAAATTTTCTTGATGCTACTTGTTCTTGACGGTTGAGACGTGACTGGTAGGGTACATGGTATGAGGTACTTGGGATACCAGGCACCAAACGTTAGACCCAAAGCTGCAGGTCAACTTGCGAATCCTTGTAGATTGCACAAACGGAGTCTGCTGACGGCAGTGCATGGCGCAGCAGCTGCTACGTAGTTGTCGACGTTATACAACGTTCCTAAGTTTATGTTTGAAATTAAATTTGAGACTTTTAAGAAGTATTTAGAGGGCCTGCAAATAGACTTTTAGCTTTAATAAATGGTATCAGGTTGAGAGAGAAGGGCTTAAGGAAGAAGGTGAATGGTTATGTGAATGTGGCCGGGTCGCAGGGAGGTCAGGGAAAGAAAAGATGAAAAGCAAAGGGTTTTTCCTCTCTAACTTACTCGAAGTGAGGTTTTGGAAGAGAGTTAATAATATTTTACATGAAAGTGGTGAGGAGTGAATCAAGGGGGTAAGGAAATGAGAGTGGGAAAGAAATGAATCGACGTCAGGGTAGTGATGAGACTTTATGAGTTATCGTTTGATGTTAAGGCCACAGGTGATTTTGATTGCGTTTGAGCTCAAATATCGGCCAACTCTACGTTTCAGATCTCTTTGAATGGCGTGTTTTAAGGTAAAGATTGCAGTGTGGAAACAGTCATGAAAGGTTATTCCGTATGTCTGAGCGTGGGAAGGAATTGGAGTGCTGGGAAAGGATGGAGAAAACTTGCAGAACGATCGGTGGATATTTATGCAAGTCGCGTGGTGTATTACCAACGTACAATGCGGAACAAAGGTTATACTGTGGAAGGTAAACTACGCTCGAAGTTCTCTATGTGCCTGCGGCTTGAAATGTGGAAGGGTATCCCTGAGCTTGGATTATTGAAGGAGGAGGTGACAGGGTGAAAATAGGACGCATTACAGCGTGGTTATTAGCAGAGCTGTTGGGTGCCAGCTTGAGCTAAATTGGGTTGCGTCTCTGTAATACTGTGGGGAGTTTTCGGAGTAGGTCGGCTTAAAATTTGTTGCCTTCAGAAATAGGGAATAATTATTTGAGAAGGGCGATTATTTTTAGTATCCCCGGGAAAAAAATTAGTTTACCGATTTAATTTGTCCGGGGAAGGTTTTAGTGTATCGTGGAGAATTAATGGCGGATGGAGAGTCACGTCTAAGTTTGTTTGGCGGTGGGACACTAAATGTAAATAGGATGGTCATCCACTTGAACCTTGTCGACTGCGGACAAATACGTTTAGCACACCGTGTACTGATAATAAATGCTGAGGCAAAAAATATGAAATAGCACTTGTCCAAAGCTTTCCATTTCGAAAACATGTAAACGCTGGAGGCAATCAGAGAAATATAAACACTAAAAAGTGCCTTATATTTTTAAAACCGATTTTTTTCCGAAGGAATTTTAACGACCAACCTTTAAAAGTCTAAGGGAAGCGAGAACAGTGGCTTGCTTCGAGGGCTGCACATTCACGCATGGATTTCCCAAGCACATGCTGTAGGACAAGCGGATGATTCGCACATTCACTAACGGTCATTAAACCCTTTCACTCCCGGGATTTGGCCAGTGTTACCTTTCCTTTTCTTTCAATCAAAGCTTCAGATAACCTTTTCCCCGGCATGCTCTTTATAACTAATTGATCTTGAATATAATAACCCGTCTTGACACGTTTCCCTTAGTGCAAATTCCCAGTCAAGTTTAAGTAATTAATCTAACATTTTGCATAGAATAACATATTAGATAAAAATAAGATTTGCACAGTCACTTGATATTTCGCTGAATGGATTATCTTTGCATTTAACTTCATATTCCTCAAAAGTCTCACCGCCGGCACACTCTTGCTTTCATTATTGAAATTACTTGAATTTACTGCCGCAGCCTAATGAACTTGGCTTACCTTCTGTCTCCAAATCATCACAATGAAAATCCACCAGAAACTAGCCACGGCAGTGTAGTATGTCCGCATTCATTCTAGTTTATATTATACCTCTCACTGCTGATTGTATTTATTACTTATCCCTCACCTTACTTCGCTCATTTACTGATTCCAAGTAAACCATCTTTCCTTCACAGATTCTCTATAATTTTTCTTTTTCCCAACTTCACACTTTCATTTCCCTTTTTCTCAACATTTTTTTAAGTTTTTGTTATTTTTGAAAGCACCAGACGCAAATTTCCAAGCTTCTTATTATCCTCTGTTGCTCTCATACGCCATTTCTTTTACCCGCAAGGAATTATTTCACTTCTCCCTATCACCAGGCAGTATCTTTCATTCACCCGGCAAAACCATTTCCAGATGAACTGTTAGCGCGGTCAAAGTCATCAATTTCAACAATTTTCAAATATCATGCGATATTCCAAAGATATTTACGTAAACAAATCATTCTCAAGGCAGGCAAAAATGTACTTTATCATTCAATGAATTCACAGATGCGATGATAATTTTCTTATGGCATGTTTCCGTTGATGAAAATCTGCTCGTCAACGTTCATCCTTTTTCTTTGTGGAAGTATCGAGCTCGTTCATAAGCATTATGGCCAAGCGTTTGATTTAGTCTGAAAATAAGCACCCTTTTCTTTATTTAAATAGTTTTTATGTTAGCAAACTGGCATACAATCTCCATATGAAACTCACATATTCATTTCATCAAGGTATTATTTTACCCAATGCACTTTAGATGAAAATATGAATTATATGAAAAAAACGTGGGTCCAATGAATCTCTTCGCACCTTTCGTGCAATAACCTAAAAGCTTTATTCATAGAGACAGTTATCATCAAGTAATCTTTCTTTTGATTGATAAAAGAAATATATGAGCTATTCGACACGATCCCCGGGTATCAATATTCTTGCTGCAATCAGTTTTTATAACGAATCCGGCGAGAGTTAAAAAGTGGTATCTCCTTTCTCAAGTAATTCTCCTGATTAAGATACCCTCGTAGCCATTAGCAGAGATAGTGAAGTAGGGATATGGGCTTGGAGTTTGATGATTTAAAAGGCATTGAAAGGGTACTGTGAATGGAGAACACGCCGAGTAAAAGGGAAGATGAATTGCTGGGAATAATGGATGGAGAGAGGAGAATCCATGTCGGAGAAACAAAGGCGAGGAATATACGTATTAAAATTGTGCACAATGGGGCCTCAAAACCGGTTTTACAGGTACATGCTTAAAATAATGGGTGAAAAGATGCTGGAAAAGAGATTCAGTGCGTTACACTCTACCCAAAATAATCCATAACTCTGTATTACACAATTGGCTTAATATGATTTTTATATGGAAACATTTTCTTTTCTTTTTTCAGTCTGTTCATAAAAATTGTAATATTTGTGACATTGATAACTAATCAGGTCCAAGAGGCTACTTGGACCTTGGAGATTAAGGTGGTGGAGTCACTAGCTGACAAAGTGTGAATATTATTGCACAATTTTCAAAATGTACACGGGTGGTCTGAAAAGTTTCCGAGCTAAAAAAATTTCAGAAAAAATGTATTGTGTCTTTGTTAGGTCGGAAAATTTTGAGACCACCCTCGTATATTTAAGTACTGCACATTTTATAAATCCACTTAAAAACGGTAGGATACATATTAAAGAGCATTATTTATTGTAAAATAGAACACTTAATAATTTTGTGTGCATTTTCTCTTCAGTAATATCACTAGCAAAGAATTATTTATTTAATGAATAGCCTTATTTTTTTTTAAATCATACGATATATTAAACAGTACTTGAAATGAACTTTCAATTAAATCACCTACACTTGGGTACTATTTAAACGAGAGGATTTACCAATCGATAGCAGTGACGAACGTCAATTAGATTCCTAATTAGTATGAATTTCGCTTGAGCGTTCAATTGCTTTCATTCGTCAGCATTTATGTAAGGAGTTAAAAATATAAAATTGAACTTCTCTGCAAATTCCTAGTATTTTTAAGAAGAAAGCTGAGCACATAAATTATTTTTGTATGTAACTTATTAGAATACGCACTGCTTTTTTGTTAAACGAAAGAGAAATTCAAATGGTTTCGCTCGGTTTTCAATCAAAGGGGGAATTAACGTACGATTCGCCGATTTCTCGAACATATTGGTGTCATAGTGTTCTCATTAAAATTGTGAGTTGAAGAGAGTACGGATTAAGAGTGAATATGACTTGAAGAGTGAGAATGAAAATGCTTATTTCACAGATTCGAAAGAAAAATATTGAAATTTGGAATCTCTAAGTGAAAAATAAATTATTAATGATGATGAACTTCTGCAAGGATGAGGAAAATCTCAACAAATACAATTTCACATTTATCATTTATTTTAATTTTATGTGATAATGTAGCACAAAGCACGAGTTGAAGCAGTACACATACACAAAATGTATTTGAAAGTGAAACAATGAGCACTTTTGAGTGAGTTCCCGAGTTATTGTTCAGAGGAACATAGAACGTTACCCGTCCGAAACGAATCAGTGACATGAATACCCCTACGTCATTCGCACATTCCGCTGAGAGTTCAACAGCAGCCGGCTGAAGCTTACTTTTTTTTTCAAGCCATTACATGTGGATTTCACCTAAGCGGGACGTAATGACGCTCGTGGTTTCGGCAGGATTCTGAGACAATAACGTCAGTTCCCCAGGCATATCGCTAATTCACCGCCGGCAGACAGGTTCGGAGAACATAAAGAGAGGGGTAAAAGTGACTGCGGGAACGTGAGGGTGAATGGAGGCGATAATGGAGGTGGCGGGCGGATGGTAGGAAGGAATTCGCGAGATGAGAGGCAGAGAAGGATTCGAGGTGGGAGTAGACGAGGGATGGACGGGTGACGGAAATGGGCCGTATTGATGCGAGGAGACTGTTGTCATGTCTGCAGACTCACTCTGATCCTCCTCCCATCCTGTAACTCTCACCAAATTAAGGGCTTTGCAACGTTCTAAGTTAAACGTTTTCCTTAGATATAAGTTGAGATCTTCCAAACGAGACGTTTAATATCTAAGTGGTTTGCAATTCGAACAGCACGTAGATACATTTTCTAAATATAGCATTACACTTCCGCATCTCATTCATATTTCAATGAATATAACGTATTGCTTGTTGGATTTTGTTACAATATAACTAGTAGTAGTCATTTTAATGGAAGGCAACCGACAGATGAGGTCATTTACGTCATTAGGGATGAATGGAAAAGCTAGAGTGAAGAGAAACCCGTCGTTGGCATTAGCCTACTCTTGTCGAAAGGCGCCAAGGTGTCCGCAGTTTAACGTCCCATCCGACGGACGTCGTACTCACCAAAAGTGCTCTCCACAAAGTACCTCAAGTAGGAGTAGGGATACCACTGAAAAATATTTGTTGTCTCTAGGATTTGAACCCGGGCCCCCTCGTCTGTACGTTAGCCACCGCACCATCCCGATCCCCTACAGCATAACTTTAAATTATATGCAACTACCCCAACATCTCGATCTTACTCATGAGGATTCTTTCCTACATTCATATTGATAAATAGAATCAGTTCATATAATCCATAATAAAAGACATGTAATCAACATCAATTAAACAGTTGTGACTATCATTGATCAGTTTAAGATTGAGATAGACTGAGAGAAATTAATATAATTGTCAGCTAAGTAGATCACACCGATGCTGTGCTGTATACGCTGGGATTATAGTTATTTTTTAATGCTGGTTGGCGTAAAATGATGCTTTCATTTGAAAAAACATAATTTCACTACATTTTTGCTGGGCGATAATGTTCTCCGAACATTATCCAGCTCCATTGCTGCGTAGAGCTGCAAGAACAGCTCCATTGCTGCGTAGTTTCACTAGGAGAAGAGCGAGGTATCTTTTTGATTCCCCACTCAACCTCCCCAATTCCCCTCCTGGGTTAGCAACCCATTCCACCTCACTTCTCTTTCCCCCCATTGCCGCACCCAGCCCAGCCGACGACGCCTCCCTCGCCACTGTCTCGATCGCACTCATCCGATGCGTGAGCATTATGGCCCGAAGGAGTAGGAATCGGAGACGGTGGTAAGTGGAGTGGAATGGAGAACGGGAAGTTGAAGGAGAGAGGGAAACCGAATGGAAGAAAGTGATGGCGTCGGCCGGGATGGGTCGGTGATACGAATGAAGTAACTCTGGAAAAACCGTTGCACCCGAAAGAACAGAGGAGCGGATAGCGTTCGGCTCGTCTCCTTGGGAGAAACTAAAAATTATCGCAACATTCCAGGAAAGCTGAGCACACTTTGACCACGGGCAGGAGAGCCAATTTTTTAATCGGACATATGAAAAATTAGTTAGCTTCTGGATACAGTTGTACGATATATATACGTAAACAAAGGTATCCTTAAGAGTTGGGAAGTGTGCTCGCTGGCCAAGGACTCGAATTTCAGCTGCTTTTTCCGAGTCCTATACCTAACAACTACCTAGAAAAATGTCCGATCGTGGGTATTATTATGTCAAAAAGGAGGTAAGGTCTCGAATTCCAGAGAACTAAAGAAAATATAACCACTTATCAATAATTTAAACAACTGCAATATACCCAATTCTCCACTTAAGGGAGTGTTCAGTTGGAATTCACTGGCATTCACTTTCACAATTCAGTTCAAAAGCTCTCTTTAACTTGGAAATAGTCAATAATCCTTAGTCAACAAAAGTTTGATTGTTTATAAGTCCGAGACATATTCATGAAATAAGAGCTGTTTGCTTATATTTAAATATTGGCCTTTCAGAGCACAGTTTTACTCCTACAGCGCCATCTACTAATGTATTTAGAAGCTATAGCAGTATTTGTTTCGTTTCAGTAGCGTTTGCTTGTCTTGTCCGTGCATGCAGACAACAATGTCCACGACAATCGTTTATCCCGCCAGCTGTGAAGGGCGTTCTACCATACGATTCTTGTATGTAAAATGATTGCCGGCTGCTGAAATTCGTCTGGAGTTTATGGACCTACAGTTATGAGTGAAGGAAAGGTTAGATAATGGTGCTGTGATTTTAAAAATGGACGAACAAATGTCCATGACGAAGAGCGAAGTGGCAGACCCAGTATTCTGACCGATGAAATTGTTTCGCAAGTCGAACAAAAACTGCGATGTGATTGTCGAATGACGATTAACGGCCTGGATGAACAATTTCCTCAACTTGGACGCACTACTGTCACGGAAACCTCGGATACCACAAATTATGTGCAAGGTGGGTACTGAAAATGCTCACCGACCACCACAAAGAGCAAAGAATGTCCAGTGGACGAGAAGTTTTTGGGTCGTTGGGAACTCTTTGACCACCTAGCGACCACTTCCTCTTCCTACACTTGAAACAGTGGTTCGGTGGACAACGCTTAGAAACCGAAGAGGAACTCAAGAATGGCGTTGTCGATTGGTTCAACCCTCAGGCGGCGAGTTTCTATGCAGAGGGGTTAAAGAAGCTGGTGCAGCGGTACGAAAAATGCTAAGAATTGAACGGCGATTATGAAGAGAAGTGAAGTAGGTTTGTAGCTAACTAAGAGTGTCAATAAAATGTGTTTCATATGAGTATATTTTTTCCTGTGGCGAAACGGCTCTTACTTTATGAGCATGCCTTGTATTTAAGATTAATATCTATTAAACAGATGTAGCGGTTATTGAACAATTTAGTATGGATAGATCTAGACAATGGGAAAATCTAATTTAATGAAACCAATTTTCAAGAAACTGCGGGAGATGCCGCAACAGTAACCTTAACGGAGTCATCCGCTACTTGTGCATTACAATGCAACAATCTCAGAGAGTAAAAATCATTCGCCTTGGCCGGGATTCGAACCCGAATCCCTCGATATCCGGCCTAGTGCTTTAGCCAGTTAAGCTACCGAGAGCTATCAAAATTTCAGAGTGTAAGAGGACGTCTCGGTAGCTTAACTGGCCTTAAGCACTCGGCCGGATATCGAGGGATCCGGGTTCGAATCCCGGTCAAGGCGAATAATTTTTAATCTCTGAAATTGTTGCATTGTTAAGTAAACCACTTCAATTGTACGTGTATGTATGCACTGGTTATTCCAAACGGATTCTTTAATTTACGCAACACAACAAAAAACCTAAGCATATAAGTTAATTTGATTTTCCTTTTTATCCACAAGGTATGATGCAACAATTTTCCCACTGCAAGTTTGCTGGATATCATTGTGAAAGGAAAGAGTGGAGAGAGATCCGTCAATAACATTAGCTATATCGTAGGGATTTCATAATTTTCTTGACACGCATTACCATTCCTCAATGTACAAACTAGTTATTTTGAACTTGTATTATAATTGTCTATCGTAAAAATCTATTTAATCATCACAATTTTAGAAGAATAATTGGAATTAATTACAATTTTTGATCAGAAGACTATTTTAGCCGTAGGTTTGGACGTATGATCTTTATTTGTTTCCAATTTTAATTTTCTATCTCGTTTCTCAAAATTGTGCGCCAGCCACAGAGAATATTATCCCACTGTATTTTTTCCTGTTTTTAAACTATAGCTTATCTAGGAAAAATCGAATAGCATATGTATGCGCCCAATGCAATGCTTTTATTATTAAACAAATGAAATACTTAAGCGCAACAACACTGGAAATCAGGATGTCAGATGGATTAAATTGTAAATGCCAATCTAAGGATTTTTTATTCCGGTTGTGGTCAAATACAGGTAGGAATTTCCTCAAATAGAGATAATTTAATTTTTTAGGTTTTTGTAAATTTTTTAAAGACAACAATTTTTTAAATTGCTGCTCTGTTTAAACGAATTTTTCGAATTTTAACGAATTTATAAGAAAGAAATCGGGAGAAGAATCGTTAGAAACATCATTATGATGAAACACTGCGCTAAATTCAGCAATTTCTGGAAATAAAATTCGAGAGAATTGATTTGAAAAAGCTCTAAAAATTTAATTTGCATTCTTAATTATTTTCATCGTCAATTTTTACCAATGAGTGAAATTTTACTGTCTCAGCTTGTTTTGGAAGAGGATTCACAAATCTTTATGATTTGAGAAAATTTTTTGTTCTCCTGAAACATTAAATTTGCTCTGATGAAAGCCCTCAAGGATTTTTTTTTGGACTAAAGAACCAAGGGTTGGAAAAAATTGTGATATTATTGAGGCAAGGTAAGTTGGGCGAAAAAAATGAGAAAAATGTATACTTGTGGCGGAAAAACTGCAAACGTAGGCTTATTTTTACTCGCGAAGCAAAGTAGAAAGGACATTTCTGACAGATAGTCTACAATCCTACCGCAAACATTTTGTTATCACCAATTTCAAACCAAATTTCAAGGGAAATAATACGGAAATAGATTTTTCGCGATTTACTTGCAAATATTTTCATATTGATAACATCCGGCGAAAGTGATTATCGTCAAAAAGTGAGCGATGAAATTGCGAAATAGCATGCATGCCCTTGGTCGCAAAATTTCGCAAGACTACATACACGAGGAGGGTCGCATTCGAATATAATGGTTTTTTTTTACAGATAAGAACCCATTTAAGATAGAAATATTATCTATTTAAATTGTTTTAGAAGGTATCTATTTAAAATAACAAGTTCTCACTGATCTCTGAAAAGTACGTAAATTTTTACAAACGCAAAAGTCCATAAATCTGAAATTTAATGGAAAGAGAAATACGCAACCATTTTTATTAATTAACTGGACAAGTACCTAGATGTAGATAGATGTAGATAGATGTAGTTAGATGTAGATAGATGTAGATGTACCTAAATTTTGGCAGGAAAGTATTACGATTTAAAAATGTTCACATCAATTATCGTGCACATGAACTTAACGAGAAGGCATTACGTAAAAATGTCTGAAAATTGATGTATTTGAATCTATTTGGACACGTTCCGCTCTAAGTCAAAAAGAATTGATTTAACCTCAACATTACTTCCTTTGTACGAAAAGGATAATATATTTCTGTATGATCTAAATTTCATAAGTATACCTATTTATTCCTGTGAACATCTCCCATGTTTGGATACGGAAACATACGATAAACGTAAAACGATAAACGGACTGAGAACATGAAAGCATATTTAATACTGGCTAAAAAAGGAACTTCATACATTAAAAGTATGAATTTGGATCGCAAATCGAACCTGGCGCTTGTAGTCACTCGATGAGCAAATAATTGAAAAATTGTTGTAACCCCAGGATAAGTAACAAATATTCTAATTTCACATTACCTTTTTACGAACTGTAGGATGACATTCACATAGGCTGTTATTAAACATATATTTTGGAATAATGAGAAGGAGTAATTCTCACATTTTTTGCGAACGCTCGCAACAAACGGAAAATATTCGTACAAAGTACAATATAATATCCATTATAAAGCCTTAAGCTAGGGGGCTGTAAATAAAGTTATTAGATTAAGCAGTATACATTTAAAATGATTTATGGTACCTAGTGCTTTCATTAACTGGCTTCCTTAAGATTAGGTACGTAAGGGCGCTCACCTAATTTATACGTAATTGATACATCATGAACAGAATTTTCAATTTGAGTACAGATTAATCGTAAAATACGATCATAAATAAGACAATTTTCATCCCGTTTAGTCGACATGGAGGTCCTCAATCTCATCTTCTTCACGGTTTCTAAGATGGCCTAGACAGTTAGATATCCATGACAGCCAGGTATCCATTGTGGTATCCAAATAAAACAATGGCGATGTATTCATTTACACATTTTATTTTTTAACGATTCACTACATCTCTTTTATTCTTAATTTCTCAGTAAAAGCGTTGAAGGATCTTGGCAAATGTAACCTCTTTTCTTTCCCATATCGAAGCATGGGTATTATCCATTAAAATGCTGAGAGTAGGCCATCTACGGCCTTCTGCCCAGCAGAAATCTCTTCAGCGGGGAGGTTGACAGCCGCGTCAATGATGTTCCTGACGGACTCCCAGGTGTGGAGCGGGATGTTGTATGCCTGACCGGCCACGACCAAAGGAAAAGTAGCGATGGGCTTAATGAAATGACTTGCGATGGCCGTGGGGATAAATTTTTGGGGCCCTTTGATTCCTGAGATTAGTTGGGAAGGATCCACGGATACAATACCGACCGGCGACGGGAGATGTTGAACAGATTCCCAATTAACTGGTATTGTCGGCAATTGGGAAACACTTGGTAATGCCACTGGTGGCTTTGGTAGCCCAGAAAGCGATGGCGGCTTGATGGGGAATGGTGACAGGCCACTGGCGGCGGAAGTGATGGAATGAGCTAGGGAAGGAACATTCGAATGCAGAGAGGCGGTTGCTGCCACGCTGGGGTCCGTTGTCTCGCCAGCTCTCCAGATTGTTGGTGGGAGCCCATAGGAGTTGACCATCTGAAACGGCGATGTTTTCATTGGCATGCGTTTTTTAAATTTCTCAAGAGGTAAAAAACAATTATGAAAATCACAAAAATCTCCATAGGCTATTGGTATCTGAACAATGAACAACGTTCTTCTACGAAATGAAAGGATATAAATGAATAAATTAAATTGATAAAAAATACTTAATCTGTGTTAATGAAATTATTTTAAGCTTAAATTATGTGAATTTGTCAAGAATCGAACTATATAGGGATACTTTTGAGATGTGTAGAAAAATGGAGTAGATAAGTTAGACTGATAAAATCACGAAGCTGAACGAATGGCAGACGAAGAGTGGTTACCAGGCGAGAGAAGTTGCTAATGTAAATCAGGAAAAGGCAGAAGAAGTGATAGAATATATATTTAAAAGTAGCGACCTATTGAAGATGGTAATAGAAGGGAAAATGCGAGGTAAGGAAGGCAGAGGAAGGAAAGGAATAGGCATTTTAGATGGGGAGGCAGGCGGCAGACGTTAGGAAGAACTGAAGAAGGAAATTATGTGGGATAAACAAAAGGAGTTCTCGCGATAGGCAAAAGAAAACAGTCATTAGGTACCGCCCAAAACCTATGATGAAGAGTTAGAATAGAGGTATGGTACACACACACATATATATATATATATATATATCCAGACCATACCTCTATTCTATATATATATATATATATATATATTAACCACAAACACAGTAATCAACCAGAAGGTCGGTTTAGTAGGTGATGGTAGAGCTCACCCATACTATATACCAAGCCCGACGGCGTGTGAATATTCACACATCAGGGTAGGGGGGCCAGTTCCTTTCCCTGTGCCTTCTGTTCCCTTTATGGTTTTCCAGGAAGATCTGGTACCCGAAAAATCAACTAGCTTAGGTGGAGCTGCAGGTGCCCAGAGTGGCAGGTGCCCTTGCCCGGGAATCGAACCCGGGACCCTCCGGTCAGTAGTCCAACGCTCTATCCACTAGACCACCACGACCCACGCATATATATATATATATATATATATATATATATATATATATATATATATACATTAGAATAATGTAAATGGACTAACTAGTCGACACAATCACAGAAACTGACACATAAAAGAGGGACTCACTGGTTCTCGAATTTCCGGTGGTGCAACCACCTTTCTCAAGAGGAATCATCATTCCTCTTGAGAAATGTGGTTTCACATGATTTCGTTTATATATATTTCTATAAACGAAATCATGTGTGGATCATTCCATCAAATAGCCACATTTCATATCCAAATTAAACGGTAAAATATCTTTACAACAAAAATTATTCAGGTGTAATCAGGCAAGTTTGAACCAAAATGAAGCTTGACTCTGAAAATACGTTACTATGACAAATATAGATATCTCTACTAAAAAAATTCACGATACTTCAATCTCACGTGGCCTTATCTCTCAAAACTTTAGAATAAACATTTGAAATACACTCATTCGCTCAAAAATAATCGGCAGATTCCTCTCTCGCTATCCAGATGGGTGGGGATTAGGGTGATCATTTGGATTGTGAAAGAAGAACAGGAGAAAAAATATCCTTTTATGAATGTAGGAGACGTCAGGAGAGGCTAAAAACCTATCTGCTAGGCTAATGTGGCTATGAGCCAAATCTCCGCATGTAAGAAAGCCAAAGTGGAGAATCTTGGAATGACTCCTGAAATTCATAAGGAGGAGGCAATGGACGTTAAGAAACGCTGGGTGGGGGGAACTGAGCCGTTACGGGGAGAGAGGAAATAAAAGAGGAAAGACATGCGAAAACCATGATCGATAGCTCCACGAAGAATATGAAAGACAAGATTCACGAGCTGGTATAAAAAAATAACACTTGGACTCGTTAGCTAAACATGGGTAGGGCTGAAGCATTTGAGTGGGCAGGAAAAGCGGTGAGGAAGGGATGTGTTCAGGAAGAAATACCGTGGGGGAGGGGAGAAGGGGGTAAGACAAGGAGGTGGGGGACGGATTTTGATGCCAAGGCTTGGACAAAAAAATTGCTCCTTGTATAGGAGCCAAAAGTGCGCATTTCGTCTTAATAATCTTAAGTGGCTGTCACAGAGTTATGGAATTGAACATCCTAGAAAAAAAAACAGCGCTTGGAATAGGTGAGAGGAAATACTCTGGGTTCATAAGGAAATCCGAAATTCCATTCTGTTACTGCGAAAGAATAACAGCCAGACCAAAATCTAATTGAGTAATGTCATCGAATACGTTACGTTAATATGTTTAGAAATTGAACTGCAGAGAATATGAATCTATTCTGTTGATATAGGTAGAGGAAACTCATTATTATTTTTCCTGAGCTGAATCAAAAATTAAAATAGTATTCATTCCATATGGAGGCAAAATAAATATCAAAATACCCGGACCTCATATGGTCCTTGCCCGATGTGGTAGCCAAGCTGAAAACTGAAGTTCACGTATGTCTTAAGAACAAGCATAGTGCATGGGGAATATATATGAGGTGAGTGTAAGTCAGTGAGATTCATCTTTAAATAAAAGTATCAGAGAATATTTAGGGTCCTAGAGATCTTCAAACACGTTGTAATTGTACGAGAAACAAAAAATATCAATATTTAAGCGAAATTTTCAATTGAAATAATTGAGCATAAGAAATTCCTGAGCATGCAATAGATAAATGAAATAGAAAACTCAACGAGAACTTACCCCAAAAACGCAGAGGGAAAAAGTGACTGCTAGCACTCTCATGTTGACGATGTGGGGATTCTTTTTCGTTTCTCTCGGCTTCTTCTCGAAGTGAATCCTTATTAGGCTGTGCAAAGATATTGGAGGTGTTTCCTTTTATAAGTGAACCGACGGAAGGCGTTGCATACATTTTTCTAAAATACCCGCTTCATGTGCACGAAACTAGCGGAAGTTATACGCAAGAATCCGTCTCTACTACCACCTGCGACTTCTTTGTCTATGCTGCACCATTGTCTTCATCTCATTCGGGAAGGCTAGCCGCGTAAAGGATCCCCGAGCATATCAGAACTGTGAGAAATGAATCCGAGGATTGCAACATGTTTCTTCTTGCATTAAGACGTAGGACAACTTGGCATCTCAGAAATGTCATTAGCGCAGAAGACATATGAGCATTTTTTTTTCAATTCTAGAGATGAGTCGGTAAAATTCATTTGCTATACACGTCAAGTTGAAAGGTTCGACACTCAGATGAAAGCTTGACAATCTTTCTTTGCTCATGACATTATATTATTCAGTACACGGATATCCTAAAAACCATATAAACAAATTTGAATTATACATGGTCCATTTTGAAAGGAATGCGCAATATTTTATTGTGACGCGACCATCCATGGTAGTGAAGTAAAACCGGTTGTGAAATGTGGTGATAAGGGGGGGTCTGCTCTTCCAACGCAGCCGGTCGCCAATTTGCTCCGAGTGGAAAGACATGCCTCCGCGTGAAGTGTGTTTTTCGACTTAGTTACACGGTGTTGGAGCCTTCGCTTGAACAGCGATACGACATCAAGTTTTGCTTGCAGCTCGGAAAGAATGCAACCGAAACATTCCAGATGCTTCAAGAGGCCTTCAAGGATGATTGCATTTCAAAGTCACAGTCCGGGAGGAGGCACAAGCCGTTCAAGGAGGGCCGGGAGGAGGTCGCCGACGAACCCCGTTCTGGACGCTCAACAACGGTCAGGACCGAACGTGAATCAAGTTTTGCGTTCCGTCGATTGAGCATCCAGTAAATTGCTGACACTCTACACATGTCCACATTCGCGGTACATGGGATAGTGACCGAGGATCTGGAAACACGCAAATTCTGAGCGAGTTTTTTGTGCCGAAAGTGTTGATCAGAGATAACTTTGAGTTTCTCGCTGTCAAGAATTGTTGGATTTCATTCCAAATGAGCCGGACTTTCTTAACTCTAACCGGAGACGAATCTTGGTTGCTCGAGTACGACCCAGAATCGAAAAGGCAGAGCAGCGAGTGGCACACAAAATCATCCCCCCGCCCGAGCGGATGAGCAATTCTCGCATCAAAACGATGCTCATTGTCTCCTTTGGCGTCCGAGGAATCGTCTATTTTGAGTTTGTACCGCAGGGAGAAACTCTCAACCCAACCTTTTACCTGGAGGTACAACAAATTAATGCGTTCATTAAAGAATATAAGACAACCACATTATATTTATGTATTGATATTCAAAATGGGGATGACACCCCATAAATCAATAGTCATTCGCAACATGCTTGGTGTTCATATAAAATTCCTCAGCTCACTAAAATGTATTTCCGCACATTTTACAGACCTCCGGACGCTAGCGTTAATTCAATACTAGAAGAATAGATAAGCAAAGAAAAGGTGTCTCATGACTAAGCAACAAACGAGACTAAGTCTGGTGGAGATTAAAATTACCCATCAATTAACCACATAAAGCTGTAGAACAGGGTGCAAACACATAATCGAATATTTGTGATGCACAGTATATTTCGTATTGTTTCTGTACACCTGTACCTATTATATTATTTTACGCCGAACTCCTTACATCGACTTTTTGCTTCGCCAACTTAGGGCAAAAATATTATTTAATTTTCAGCAATCCAAATACCAGGAAAAGGTCTGAAATGTAGTAATTCTTAAAGGAATTAGGGACCAAAGAGCAGTAAACGTTAAGTTTTTCCCAAATGGAGTCAGAAAAACGAATCTTAATAGCAATATTTACTTGTTTAAAAAAAAGGGAATATAATGACTTAAAATACGCGGTGAAGAGTTAATTTGTCAATTTTGAGAATGATATCAAACACCACAATACTTAGAATTCGTGGAATCACTTCATCGAAATCACGCGCTTACTATTGAACGAGTTCATTATGAGTAAATTTTTCAAAAGATAACTCGGAACCCAAATGGTGAGACCCGGCAGTTAGTATATCGTTGAAACGTTAAAGGTCCTGTCACGTCAAGGTGAAAAAATACTCGGAATGATATCTCTCGCAACGAACGGAATGAGATTATTCCCGATTATACGAAGATATTCAGGGCGAATGCCAAAAAAGAACTTCGAAAGGCGTTAAGGTAGTTCAAAAGAATAAAAATTATATGAAAATTT
The DNA here is from genome assembly GCA_037158775.1 of Hetaerina titia. Lineage (NCBI taxonomy): Eukaryota > Metazoa > Arthropoda > Insecta > Odonata > Calopterygidae > Hetaerina > Hetaerina titia. The sequence continues at coordinate 75,818,146 of CM073771.1, read as the reverse complement.
ATTTATTAGGTAATCTACCGGTTAAGGTAGGTTTTTGGATGGACACAACTATCAAATAAACATTTTGTGACTCCCCACCTAGCAAACTAATCTATATCAGGTCCCTCTTCATCTCTATATGAAAATATAAACGAAAATCCAAAACCATATTGGACGTATGTTTGGGAGGTTTAGGAAAATAAGTCAACAGTTAATTCACTCAAAAACGATAAAGGCGAAAGAGTTTCAACGAACTAGCCGTTCGGAAAACGCCAACTTATGAAATTCCTTTGTAAACAGCGTTTTCACCAAACTCTCATAAAATATTGCCGATAGTCGAACTAATCTCTTCCTCCATCCTATGAGCAAAATTGAAATTGCACACAGCGGAAAAAAGGTAGCTGAAAACCGTTATCCTAAATTAATTCTCCGGCCCTGATCAAATACCAGCTTGCATATTTGAGGAACTAGCGTTGGAATTAGCGCCATAGCTAAAGATCATATTTTCAGAAGCATTTGCGAGGCAAAACTTGAGCTTTTTATTCATGATATTCTTATTTCTGGAGGGCGAAATGTTCGAATCGACGCGATTTTTCTAGATTTTAAGAAAGCCTTCGACAAAGTACCTCATGTAAACTACTCACAAAGCTAGAAGCATACTATATGGCATGGATAAAACTATCAATGGTTGGATTAAAATCTGGAGACTTTTTGAATGCTTGGGTTCAAAGAGTAGTAATGAATGAAGTTAGCTCAAATGCAGTACAAGTTACTTCAGGTATTCCCCAGGGAAGTGCTATCGGACCTCTTTTAGTCCTACTTTAGGTTAACGACATTTACTCCATAGTCCCTAGTAAGATACGTTGTTTTGCTGACGATTCAGTGTTTTATGGTGATATCCTTGATCCTGAGAACTCAGCAGCTTTATCAGATGACCTTAATGCTATACAATACTGGTGTGACACTTGGCAGTTAGAATTAAACTTAAAAAAGTGAGTAGTGAAAAATGTTTGGGAAAAGAGCAATTCCCACCCGAACGCCTACTGCATTGGGAACACCGAAATGGAATGTGCAGACTCAATTACATACCTGGGCGTGACCCTCACTCACGATCTCTCCTGGGTGAAACACATACGGGGAATATGTGGATAAGATAACAAATAATTGGGATTTATTAGAAGAATACTGGGGAAAATTGATGAAAAGGTCGAAGTGAAATGTCATCTTTCGCTGGTTAGGCCTCATTTAGAATATGCTGCAAGTACGTATTTGGGATCCTCACGAAGTTGGGTTGATTGCCGGAATAAATCGCGTGCAGTGTAGAGGAGCTAGATTTGTAGAAGGTTGCTATGATAAACTTATTAGCGTATCCAAAATAATAGAGGAGCTAGACTGGGAATCACTCACGGAGAGAAAGTTAAATTTCAGATTGAAGCCCTTGCATAAATTAGAAGGACGTCTTTTTAGCAATGATGTTGAAAATGTACCATTACTGCAGTAGGAGTACTGCAGTAATCTCTCCTACTGCAGTACCATCGTACTGCAGTATGAGAGATCATATCAATAAAATTAAAGAGATTAAGTGTAAAAACAGATAGATTTAAGATATCATTCGTTCGACGACAGAGAGAGGATTGTAATAACATTGTCCGACCGCGGTAGGGTCATATTTGGATGAAATCCGGTGGTGTGTATTCACCCCCTGCCCACACCCTAACGGTGACTTGCAGTTATATCTATTTATATAATAGGTCACAAGGCTCGCAACTACGAGTAATAGATGACATAGGTGTAACACCTGTGCTTCAAAGCGGTGACAGAGAGAACCCGCGTAATTAAAAAGCAATCTCTCACACACCCTATCATGCAAGGCCATGGAATATATAATTGTTAGTTTGATAATGAGGCATGAGTCAGGAGTTGTTGATGAAAAATCAACACGGGTTTCGAAAGAGTAGATCCTTCCAGACAGAAATGTGTCCAGACGCTTTGTGGGCATGTTATGTATCTGTTCGCGAGAAAATGAGGTTTCAAATGACGCAGTATTTCTAGACTTTAAAAACGCATTCAACAAAGTGCCTCTTGACAAAGCAATAACAAAGTGAGTACCCTATTTCATAGTTAAAATATCCTAAACTGGATTAAAGACTTTACGAATGGTCGCGCACGAAGGGTAGTCATAGATGGTTATTTGTAATTAAATCGAAGTAATTTAAGATATTTTCCATGGAAATCACAACGGATTTCTTTTCTTCCTTCTTTCTGTGAACAATATAAAATCTGTGTTTAATATAGACACGCTTATTTCTCAAATACGAAATAAATGCTGATGCTGATATCTGCATTTCTGAGGATAAATCAGCATTAATGGATTATTTTTATCCAAACCGGATTGGTAAGATATATTGCAATTAGAGTTAAAGAAAAAAGTGTGTAATGATGAACTTTGGGAATAGTAGTAGTCTTCCGAACGCCAACTCTGTAAAATATAACGAAATAGAAAGTGTAGACTCAATTAAAAACTTCGCCGTTACGACCTCTGGACCGTAACGACCGTTACGACCTCTCCTGGGTAGCACAAAAACAGGAAATATATGACCACTTGGCGAGTGATTAGGATTTATTATAAGAGTTTTAGGATTTTTAACGAAAAGCTTACATAGGAATGATATTTTTTGCTAGCTACGAGCTATTAATAATATGCAACTAATATCTGGAATCCTGTAGAAGTCGGCTTCAATGCCGAATTAGGTCGCATGCAGCTTGATGGAGCTACAATTTTCAAATTTGTAATAATAAACTAAGTATCTTGTCTAGGATAATAGAGAGACTAGGATTTTAATATCACTCAAGGTTAAATTGCAGATTAAATTTCTTGCATTAACTATTAATAGATATTTTTAGCAAAGGAGCTGAAGCTATCATTAGACCCATCCTTATACCGTAGGAGAGTTAATGAAAAATAAGATTAAAAATATCAAGTGTAGAACCGTCTGAATGAAGATGTTTTTCCTACGAACGATAAGTGCTAAGAATAAGTGATTGCGATGTGAGGGGAAATATTTTTATTTACTCACTCTAATTACCTTAGTGTGCTGTCATTTTCTCTTAAAACCTTAATTTTATTGTACTTATTGTTACAAGCAGCTAGTTTCACAGGCATAGAGAAAGAAATATTTGAAACTCAGATACCATCATACATTTATCTGTGATTTTATTTTCTCCATTAATTGAATTATTTACATTATTATTATTGATGAGACAATAAATAACAATTTAATCTTTGATACTACCTGTGCAATACTGTATCATCTATTTCTGAACTCCCTGACAGTTGTTTGAAAGGAACCATGTAGAGGGAAAAACGCCTCTATTTAGCTAATGAAAAAAGTTGAAGGATAAAAAGCTGTCCACAATATTTCTCTTCTTTCAAGAGTAACTAACAATTAAACAGTTTCTCTTTCTTGTGGTTAATAATAGTATCACGCCAACATCACTATAGAAGATGACAGCCGGAAACCACCTCATTTATCCCATGACCTTAAGATGTACGCAAATATGAATAGGAGCTCGAGGAACCAGGGGTTCTAATCATTGCTGAGGGCGTTAACAAATTAGTGTGAATGGTAAGGGATGAGAATAAATTTTAGAAATACTAAGGGGATGAGGTTTTAGAGAAAGAGTAAGGCTTAGTTAAACATTGGTATTGGAATGCAAAGACTAGGGCGTGCAAAACATTTTACGTATGTTGGCTTTGTCTTGGACCAATATGGTCAACGTGGTAGAGATACTAGATATAAGAAGAAGAATGACGTTCGGCAAAGAACCTTTTACAAAGGAGAGATAAATAACGACAGGGACGCTGAGTAAGGTTGTTAGAAAAAGACTAGTGAAACAGTATTATAAAAGCGTAGCTTTGTCGGAAACTTGGTCTTTAAAACGGAATGATAGGCGTCTTGGAATCTTTTAAAATGTGGGCGTGAAAAAGAATGAGAAAGATAAAAAGGACGGTTAGGAATTTAAACGAAGACGCACTGGGGGCTTCGTGGGTGAGAAAAGAGCGTTTTTGGGAGCAATACAAAGAATGCAGCAAAGATGGATGAAGAGTATTTTCTTTGTCGATTGTATATTTAAGAGTGTGATGAATGGGGGTGAACGTTAGGGACATAAGATAGCAGGAGGAATAGGTTTGGACTGTTGAACGGAATAAAAGGAGCTAGAATGTGTTTGGAAGTCGTGAATAGTTTATTGCAATGCGGGGTGTCAACGTTTGTTTTATTTGACGAGGCTAAGAAACGTTGGTGTGCAGTCTGTCTCCAGCCAAAACCTACCTTAAGAGGTTGACTACCAAATGATAATTTCTTTCGTTAGAAGAATATTTCCGAATTTGTATAAGACGTCCTTTATCATGAGCGTCTTATACAAATTTGGGTACAATTACAGTTTAATAGTGGTAATCTGAGGTGTCCTCTTTGAGATGGTTTCGTACTTGAGAGACAGAATGGCACATCGCATGAAACTGATATCGTTAAATGGCGCGATTCCGAGAAAAGACATAATACTCCACGAAAGAGTTTCTTTCAAAGAATCAAATTTTGAGATTCAATTCCGTCATTACGTGAAATATGAAAATTAATTGGAAAAATATGAAAATTAATCCTACAAACACACTCAGAAAAGGATACTTCCAGGGAGGGGGGTAAGGTAGGTCTTTCATAAGCGAGTGATTCTTTGTGTAGGTGTTTTTTTCTGCTGTAAAGATTATTTAGACCTTATTTGAAAGATATTATTGGCAAGTCTTTAAAAAAATTCCTCCTTTGAAGAATGATATGAATTTAACAATAAATATGATTCATTTGAAACGAAAAAACTTACATAATCTTCTGAACTAAAATAATTATTTATTGAATGGAATATGTAAATAAAATTAAAGACTTCGATTTTTTAAAGTTTTGTTTGGCTTGCTCAGTCTCATACTAAATCACCGTAGCCCTACACGTTATAGGTTTTTATGCAAAGATTCTTTTTAACGAAATCAATGTTCAATTCAAGTCCTAAGTAACTCTTTCAAATTTATTACAATGCCTTGCTCTCTTCCATTAATTAGTACAAAATGCTTATTATTATTCAAATATTCCGATTATTTACCTATCAGGAACTTACATGATTTTTCCAGGTAATATTTTCTCCAGTGGATTCGATATTGGCATTAAGTATGTTTTGACAGATATTGATCACGTATTAATTATGGACACAAGGAACGTATGATAATTTCATTGTGATACCGGGCGCTGAATACAGCAATCTTCTGAATGCCAGAAGAATACATAAACACTTTAAGTGCATCGAGCAAGCTCACCATTGTAATTAAAAATTCCTTTGTAAACTAGGGAACAGGAACGTCTATTTCCCGGAAAATAAATCAATTATTAGTATTTTCCTGAGTTCACTAAAATGGTTAATTTCAAGAAACTGTAACAGTAACTTTAACGGAGTCACCCGCTATGTGTGCATTGTAATGCAACCATTTCAGAGAGTAAAAATCATTCGCCTTGACCGGGATTCGAACCCGGATCCCTCGATATCCGGCCGAGTGCTTTAACCAATTAAGCTACCGAGACGTGCTCTTACACTCTGAAATTTTTGGGCTTTAAAGGAACAAGATGTTATGACGAAATACCGTACATACAATGTCACAGGCATTCGTAGTCGCGTGCGACGCGCCACAGTCCACGATGTTAATGAAGCCAATTTCAAACACTTAGGCTGTTCATACCTTAGACAAATTTCAAGAAACTGTAACAGTAACTTTAACGGAGTCACCCGTTATGTGTGCATTATAATGCAACCATTTCAGAGAGTAAAAATTTTAAGCCCCCAAAATTTCAGAGTGTAAGAGGACGTCTCGGTAGCTTAAATGGTTAAAGCACTCGGCCGGATATCGAGGGATTCGGGTTCGAATCCCGGTCAAGGCGAATGATTTTTACTCTCTGAAATGGTTGCATTACAATGCACACATAGCGGGTGACTCCGTTAAAGTTACTGTTACAGTTTCTTGAAATTTGTCTAAGGTATGAACAGCTTAAGTGTTTGAAATTGGCTTCATTAACATCGTAGACTGTGGCGCGTCGCGCACGACTACGAATGCCTGTGACATTGTATGTACGGTATTTCGTCATAACATCTTGTTCCTTTAAAGCCCCCAAAATTTCAGAGTGCAAGAGGACGTCTCGGTAGCTTAATTGGTTAAAGCACTCGGCCGGATATCGAGGGATCCGGGTTCGAATCCCGGTCAAGGCGAATGATTTTTACTCTCTGAAATGGTTGCATTAAAATGGTTAATCTCAAAAAAAAAGAATAACGGAGAGAGAATCAACGTATCGACCGCATTAAAAATTCATTACTCTCACCTGTCAAAAAGAAGACCGAAAACCACTTTTTTGTCACAGATTTGTCACAGTTAGTAACAAAAACGCATATGTACCACGGTAAAATGAACATAAAACTAAACTTATAGAACATAAATTTAAAAAATATTAAAAAACAGCTTTTAGATCCTTATTTTCGCGTTAAACTTACACCATGGCCTCAGCTGATGCTCTCCATGTAGTCTCTCTCGATTTAGGGCCATTTAGGGCCGAAGGGAGAGCTATAAAATCCCGGCGCAAAAGAGTTGAACTCTCAGATGCATCTCATAATGGTAGACGAGGAACATCCCGACGTATATTTGCGAAAAAAACGATTTTTTCAAAACTTCTGTCAAATTTCCTGCATTTTCCAGAAGAGTGAAACTCCCTGAGTTTCCAACTCCCTGAATATCTATCTAAATATCTAGAGAGAAAATCCGTCCATAGCACTAAGTAGCCACCAATGGGGGCATCCATATGAACGTACTAGTCATTAATTTACCACAGGATCGGTCCGTCAGCATTGGGGCATCAAATTGTATTTGCAATGCCAATTGCGTATTTTCTGGGCATCACTGGCGGTGTGAATCGAAGTAGAAGGGCCCCAATAATTCGAATCGCCCCCAAAACAACTGAGCTATACCGCCCCTAACTTCTTCTTCCCCCTCTCAATCTCGCCCCTTCACTTATCCCCTTAACGCAACCCTCGTGCACGCCCTCCGTGGCACCCGACCGCCGCGCCGGCCGTTTCGACCACCCGACTACACACTGAATTGCATTCGTACCCTCAAATCGCCCTCCACACGCACATATGAAAACTACCTTCACCGAAAAATATCTAAGAGTAGGATAGAAAGGAAGAGAGACATCCTATTCCCTCCGTTCCTCCCTTCCTCACACCCCATGCGACATGAAAAAATACCCTACCCCCACCGACTGCCCTCCCCCTTTCCAGTCGTACACCACCGCCTGCCACACACACACACACACACACACTCACACACCCCTGGCCCCCTGTCGACCACTTGGGGAACTAACGATCCCCGCTTATGGCTGACACTGACCGATGGCCATCGTGGAACTTCGATCGATTCCCCGAGAGGCCGTTGCTCCTGCTCCGCTGGCGGCTTTGTGGGGGTGAGGTGCGGGTCGGGTGGGTAGGAAGGATGTGTGGAAGGGGGGGGATGGTTTAGGGGAATAGGGTGGAGGGGAGGCGCGGGGGAATTAAAGTGGGCGGGGGTGGAAGTGGGAGGGAGAGGACGAGGTGGTAATGGCGGGTGTGGAGGTCTGGGATGAGGTGCGGGGGTGGAGAGATAGCGTTGGGCTGAGGGTTGGAAACCACATATGCACGCTGCGAGACACCCTTGAATCGTGGGTGCGAAGCTAAATATTGTAGGCAAAATAATCAGTGTTAGGTGTAGTCAACCGATTGAGAGTTGTCAGCGGACGATCCGTGATAATTGGTCAATTATTCGAAATCGACTGTAGCAGTGGTTCCATACGATATACAAATACCTTTTTCCTAACATTATTTCCTCCGCATCTCTGCGCTTCCTGCCCTCTTTCACAGCGCTAAACATACATCCTTATCTACCTTCCCTCATCACACCTTTCCAAATCCCAGTGACTCTCTACAACTTCGTCATCCAATTTTTCTATTTCTTTCCGGTTTTCCCCATCGACTTCCTCTCTTACCCATCACAGTGTAACAATCTCGTCTATCTTTCCTCTCCTAAGTATGCCTCAATTCTCCTCCATGTCGGCGTCGTAAAACTCGCTCATTTTTGCTATATGTTATTTGGTTCGAGACCCGTTACACATTACTATTATAGATTTCTTTGGTTGGGAATTAAAATTGATATAATGCAATAACTTAGTCAAATTTCCTAACTCCATAGTTTCAGCCTCAACTTTGTGGAAGTTCTTTTTAATAAATGCAAAAGAAAAACTTTGTTCCAATCCACCAATTTATTTCAGGTACGACTAGTTTCGACGCTACGGCGTCATCCTCAGGTACAAAGTTTAAAGACAATCATTGTAAATATACCCTCTTCAAGAAAGGATGGTGGAGTTGTGGGAAGAGGGAGCGGGGAGGGTAGTACGGGAGTAGGTACGAAGGAATGTGGGAGAGGGTATTAGATGATAGTGAGCGGGGGGGGGGGGATTTAAAGGTGGGTTAAGAAAGGGGAAAAAATTTTTCATTGGTCGGTATGGGTTGAGTCAATGGCTAATGGGGGTAAAGGTACGAGTTAGGCGTCAATGGGAGTTAGGGGGAAGGGATTAGAGGTTCTGTTTCTCTGTTATTGCTAGGGAGGCTTCCAGGGGAGGGGAAACGTTCTCAAACAGAATGTCATTGAGTAAAGGACGTTTCTTCATTGTTCTCCGGATCTCCAACTCTTCCTTCTTGTCCATCCTCTTCCCTTTTTCTTCACGATGTAGAATTTTGGGGATGAAATCTTCCCACAACTCCCCCATCCTTTCTTGAAGAGGGTATATATACAATGTTTGTGTCTCTAAACTTTGTACCTGAGGATGACGCCGTAGCGTCGAAACTAGTCGTACCTGAAATAAAGTGGTGGATTGAAACAAAGTTTTTCTTTGTCATTTATTAGTCAAATTTCTTCTTTGTTTTATGTTGCTGTGTTAATTTTTATCCAAGATTCTTTCAATTTTTGTTAAAACGTTTAGTAATTTGTATGGAGATATTGTTCACTCCAAACGATTAGTTTACTTCCACTTATACATGCCTGGTACACATTTCTGGATCCTGAATTTTGTATTTCCGGAGTCGTTTTCGTTCACGTAGCATAGACTGTCGGTTTCTGGTTATTACCTACTATAAAATTCTTTCTCTTGATGTAATCTCTTGTCTCTTTAATTTTTAAAGTTTTCTTATTTTTAATCTTCTTGCGATTCTTCCACCTTTTTCAACAAAATGGCCACTTTTCATTGCAAACAAAACACGCAAACACACATGAAAGAAAAGAAACTAATGCGTTTCCGAAAGTTATCCCACACATATTCATGCATTTTTTCTCCGCAATTGTTACTTGTCTCACTTCCCTGCAATTATCCAAGAAATTTAAATAGTTTGGTTATATTTTCACGCAGTTATTTGTTCAACATTACAATAATCAGGTAAATTCGATCGCTATTGGTATGTTGAACTCGAAACTAACAAAAGAAATCCTATCAGAAATTACTGGAAATTAATATGATTTAGGAGGCATGTTTCAATCGTTTTTTGAACATGTAGGATGATTTCTTTTCTTAAAATCAGCAAATTTGAGGGGAAAAAGAAATACGTCGAACAGAAAATAAGGATTTACATTTAAGATTGATTTCGTCTTTACAGGCGTACTGGTCATGGTTCGAAGCAAAAGGCATTTTCGTCCATATGGTTTGAATAATTCATAAAACTTTTAATATAATATAAAGAAAACAATTACTATCGTAGGCATGCATTATTAATACAGATACTGCCCATATGTATACAAAATTCGGGAAATAGATGCCTGAACTAGCAGACTCAATGACTCCTTCCCACGGACAATACGGGATAACAACTGTAGGGTCACACTCGGAGATAACAAAAATGCCACTTGTCACCCTCGGCGTCTAGGTAACAATTAGTTATACTCAATTGCATGCACTTTCACTAACCTCCTGTGTGTTGGGTCACAACTCTTCCCGCATGCCCGCATTGGAATGCCATTAAGTAATGTATTGCTGTTTACAGTGTTGTTTGCTCTGCTTTTGGTACCCTAAATTTTCCCTTCCAACTCTTGTCCCTTCCGTGGGTGAGCCCTCCTCCTACCTGCAACGTTGGGCCAAATTCCTCACCTTGGGTAGGAGAGAGTTTTATGTAGCACGTTCTTGTGGTGATGGTATTTCGCCTAGCTACTTACTAAAATCTAGCTTGCACGTTCCGGATAAATTTCTTGCTGCATCCTGGGGTACAATTATTTGTTGTAGTTAAGCGTATGTACTTACATGCTTGTGGAGTGAAGGGAGTTAGATGTGTGTTTGCATTCACGTGGAATGATGTAATGTTTTTACGAATTTGTGCACTGCTGTGGATTGGGGTTTGCATGTGTGTGTTGGTTTTAAATGCGGTATTTTATTTATTCCTTTTGGGTGGTGACCTAACACCCCCCGCCACACGCCCTTGCGGCGGCTTGCGGGGTATTATGTAGATGTAGATGTAGATATCTTAGTGGGTATTTCATAAGCTGTTACCGTTTGGAGATTTGAAGGTGTGATAGCTTCCCATTCGGACAAGAGTCATAAATTTAGATGCCGACGGTCAGAATAACTTCGAGTATATCCATGGACGAAGGCTCAAAAACTATCGATTGATCGAAATCAAGTAAGTGATTCCCACTGACGCTTTTCCCATACACAATTCATCGAGCAATTAGAAAATGGGGTCTCGTCTTTAATCGGTTGGGAAATTAAGAAAATGGTACTTCAGCGGGAAAATAGACGCAAACCTGAAAGCACAATTGACTCTATTGTTACAGAAATTTCCTCCTTCTGTATAATTGCTGTAAGCACCTTCCACTTTCGTGAATCCACGGGTTACGGATAAGCAATCATGAAATATGAAGTAAAAGACTAACGACGCAGATAAAGAGTAATAAAACAGGAACATTACATAAAACTTCAATAAAAATAGCTATCCTTCAAAAAAAGACAATGAAAATAGAGAAAATTAAGAGAACAAACGAGGAGCTGTTTCAGAGAGTTGATCCTTCGGGATTTTATTTGCAGTACTATATTCTTTAAGGTGCTGAAACCGTCCATGCCAGAGTTTATTTGAAAATGAGACCAAAATCAAATATTACGTTATCCTTTCTTCAGAAATATTTTAAGACAGTTTCGCTGTTGGAAATATTTACTCGAAAGCATAACATTGAAGTTTCCATCATGAGACTCGGTGTGTCGAAGTACTGTAATGATCGCACGCTAAGGGCAAGGGGTGAGTGGCATTCAGGGAACATTGAATTTACACGGTATTGCCTGATAACTGCTTGGCTACTGTATAATGAATTCAACAAACCACATCAAAATACAAGTTAAAATATGTCTCGCAATATGCCAACAACATAATTTTTGATTATCAATCCGACATTTGTGGTAGCTCTTCAAGCTAGCTATCTCGTACCCTGGCAATATTTTCATTAATTTGCAGTTGCTTGTGCAGGCATATTCAATAACTTCCTTCTCATAATTAGACTATTACCTTCTTTTTTATTTCTTTCCTTATCCAAGGTATTTTAATTATCTACATTCAATTAACTTAGACTCCATGTTTTTCTATAAACCTCCACAGTCTACTTCTTAGAATATCTCTATTCTGTTAATTCTCGTTTTCATCATTGAGAATAATATTTTGGCAAATGTGACTTTTCCGCCAGACTAAAAGAGAGAATAATAAATTATTGGGAAAGATGATATCCTAGTTTGAGCGAAGCACGATTCCAATTCCGATCTTATCTTATTTCCACAAGCCACTCGAATCTATGGTAATCTTTATTTTTTCCTTATTTTAGGAATGAGAAGACTGAAAGGAAAAAAAATTTATTGAAAAAGGTCCAAACTAATGAGGAAGTGCAAAATCTACAGAATAAATGCGGAACAACATGGTGGACATGCAGCTCTAACCGTTTCAAAATTATCAATCGAATTTAATTCTTCACCTCGAAAAATGATTTCACCAAAAGTTTTCATTAACTTACAATTTTTAATTGCAAATGTGCTTCTAGAATAAAGAAACTAATCTCTCCGAGGGCTGGTTTGATATGCGAAGGAAGGACTCCGAGCAATATGCCTAATAAAATTCAAAATCACCACATTATGGGTAGAGGTTTTAGTTGCACCATATGAAATCTGCGGTTTCTTAAGAAAGCTGGATTACGTAGAGCTTTTCGTAAGATTTCAACATGTACCCTTAAACAAAGAATTATAAATTAACTGACATTGCCGAATATCATTATATTCAGACCACCTGGGAAATGTATTCATTCAAATGAGTCAAATCATTAACTTTTATCATGGTGTAAAATCACTGCACCTTAGAGAAAATCAAACTTTTATTAAAAAACCGACATGAATAAATTAACTTGATATCATTCAACATTACTACTCTTACTGATTTCGACGTACGTGCAACAGGCTTAATCACACTTTGATTTATACATTTTGTAATTAATTTTTATGTGTCTTCTAGGAGTTAAATTCTATTTCATAATAAAGCTATCGGCTCCATTCCATACTACGGAAATATTGCAATCAGAAGGTTTTCACTGTGCAATTGAAATAAACTGTAATACATGGACGGAAAAGTAGAAGTTCAATACTGGCTCTTATTGATTCAATGTTACGGTCATACGCTCAGATATATATCACGAAAATAAAGTTAAATCTTCACATATTAAATGCTTTAAAAATTTATTAACAGACTTTCATTATTCTTTGACAATTTAGCTGTTTATATGATGTTAAAACCTTACAATCCGGAGGGGAATAAAATAACTATTAATTATAATTTACACAAGACAATAAAACATAATAATTTCTCAACTAGATCTTTTAAAGAACGGTCGTATACCATAAATCCGTTGGTTAAACGTAAGGAATATAACCGTTTGCTTATAAAAATTTAATAATTAATTTTGCATCTTTCTAACATAAAAAAACCTTCAAATGAAAATTAAAGCATAAAAAAACATGTGCGCAATTTAAAATTGTTCGTCGTTAGTTTTTTATTCCTATTGGGTAATAAAAAACTCGGTTCGATAAAATAAAAAAGGATATTAAAAACGCGTTGGGGTTCAAAGGTTGATGCACCCGGGCGGAGCTCAATACTTAAGAGGTCAAAAATACGAGGTAGAAACTAAATGTCAAGCCAGTTCACCTTTTTTTGTTTACGCGTCCTACCTATAAAATATAAGCGAAGTCTATTATTTTTCACGCAATGTACACACATAAAACTCATAAAGGCCGGGATATGTGGTAACGGAGCTGAGTGAAATAAGCCATCATTTATTTCTACTATGGGAGCAGTTATGAAAATTTAAGCGTGAAAAAAATACTCCGAACATTTCCGCGTAAGGAAAGCGAACCCAGAACAAAATGGCGCCCATGAGCATAAGCCTAACGGGGAGTGAAACATTACGTTTCCTTTTGTTCATGGATCACCAGTTGTGATTTCTGCTGGCCATTCGAGTCCTTAAATATTATAAAACTCTGATTTATCAGTGTAACTATATACTTATAGACGTGCTCGGTAGTGTGTTTTCACTATTGAAAGAAATGTGTAAACCGCACAAATTGAATATTAAAAACAATATAGAAAGAGACTTAAATAAAAGAAACACATCCGTGAATGCGTGTGTGTGTATGGATTAATTAATACAGTTATCAATGGGAAGGCCGGTTTGGTAGGTTATGCTAGAGCTCACCCAACCAATACTAAGCCCAAAGGCGTGTAAGATTCACACATCAGGGTATCGGGGGGCCAAATCTTTTCCCTGTGCTTGTTTCTATGGCTTCCCAAAAAATTCTGGCACCCGAATAATCACACCACGAATACCCACCAAATGGCAAAGAACCTTATACATAAAAAAAAATAAATAAATATATATATATATATATATAAGGTTATGTATACATAGATAATATTATTTTCACACATAGAAATAGATATATAAGGAAAGGGGATAGGAAAACACTTAAAAGGCCAACACAGGAAAGATGGGGTCTTGTGTGTGTTGGTCATTTATGTGTTTTCCTATCCCCTTTCCTTATATATCTATTTCTATATGTGAAAATAATATTTGTTCACCGTATGGCGGGATTTTCGTGTTTGAATGTCTATATTTTTTTATTAGGTAATCTACCGGTTAAGGTAGGTTTTTGGATGGACACAACTATCAAATAAACATTTTTTTGTGACTCCCCACCTAGCAAACTAATCTATATCAGGTCCCTCTTCATCTCGGTGTACTCCTTTCCTCCCTTCATCCCGTCCAACATCCCTATCCTGTTCCTACCCTTTCCTCGCTTGCCCAATATTCTCCCCTCTATTACCCTCTTCAACATTCCACTACCGCTCAATACGCCTTTCATCCATTTTTCCTGCCTCCATAGGATTTCTCTCAACAAACCCCTCTCCTCACCCACCATCTCCAGTACTTCCTCGTTTGTTTTCCTTTCGGTCCATTTCACCTTCTCCATTCTTCTCCACACCCACATTTCAAAAGCCTCCAGTCTACGTCTATCCTCCTGCTTCAGCGACCACGTTTCCGCGCCGTACATAGCTACGCTCCATATCAGAGTTTTTACGAGTCTTGTCTTAACATCCCTACTTAACGTCCCCGTCATCAACTCCCTCCTCCTTGAGAAAGCCTCCTTGCCTAGCGCAATTCTTCTCCTTACGTCCCTACCACTTTGACCGTGTTCGTCCAAAACACTTCCGAGATATGTAAACTACGAATTCCCCTCCGACTTTCATTCCTACCTCCAGTTCTTCCCATGCCTCTTTAATCATTTCCTCTACATATACGTTGAACAGTACCGGTGACAATGGGCAACCCTGCCTTACACCTCTTCCTAACACTGCCCATCCGGACTCTCCGTTCCCCACTCGCACGTGAGCAGTCTGAGACATGTACAGGTTGCGGATCAGTCTCCTGTCCCTCCAATCCATTCCTATTTTCTGCAATACACGCATTAATATTTCCCAATTCAATCTATCAAACGCTTTTTCGAAATCTACAAAACAGGCAAAAACGTCCTGATTGTATTCTTTATTCCTCTCGACTAGTGATCTCATTACTGCAATGGCATCACGCGTACCTCTTCCTTTCCTGAACCCAAACTGATCATCCCCTAAGTAATCATTTGCCTTACTCTCTATCCTTTTATTGATGATCCTGAGAATAACTTTAGCTGCGTGGGATATCAAACTTATTGTTCTGTAATCCTCACATGACGAAGCCTTTGCCTTTTTTGGAATAGGAACTAACACCGATCTCACAAAATCTTCCGGCCAGATTCCTTCCTTATAGATACTACGAATCAGTCCATATATGGCCTTCTTCCCACCTTTCCCTAACCATTTCAACATTTCTACAGGAATATTGTCCACCCCCACAGCCTTATTTGCTTTCATCTCCTTTAATTCCCTTTCTATTTCATCGTCGAGTATGCCTGGACCTAAGCTATCTTCTTCTACGTCATGTTCCTTTTCTATGTCTAACCTTGTCGGCCTAAGTTCTTTACCATACAGTGTTTCTATATATTCCTTCCATCTCTCTTGGATTTTTCCTGGTTCAACTATTATCTTACCCCATTTATCTTTAACTGTTAGCACAGATCTTGCCTTCTTACTTCCCGATAATAACTTAACCTTGCTGTATAGAGCACCAATTTCACCCTTCTTCTGTAAACTTTCCATATCCTCGCATTGCGTTTTCCACCATTCTTCTTTTGTTTTATTTGTGACCCTTCTCAATTTTTTGTTTAACTCTTTGTACTTCATTTTGCCTAACTCTGTGTGTACATTTTTCCATCTTCTTCTCTCATCCATCTTTGCAATCATCTCATCCGTTACCCATGGTTTCCTTATCCTTTTCCCGTTAACGGTTCCTATAGTGTCTTTAGCGGCTTCCAATATCCCTTTCTTGATACATTCCCATTTTTCTTCGATAGTACTCAGTTCTTTACCGTCATCCATCATTTTCTCTACAGCCTCCTGGTACTCCTTCCTCGTTAATTCATTTACTGCTTCTAAATTCCATTTTTTAACCCGCCGCCCTTGCCTTATCTTCTTGAAACGAACATTACATTTCATATGTTTGTTTCAAGAAGATAAGGCAAAGGGGGCGGGTTAAAAAATGGAATTTAGAAGCAGTAAATGAATTAACGAGGAAGGAGTATCAGGAGGCTGTAGAGAAAATGATGGATGACGATAAAGAACTGAGTATAGATATATATATATATATATATACACATATATATATATACCTATATTATATACATATACCTATATATATACACATATATACATATGCATATATATATATATATATATATATAAGGTATAACCCCTTCATGAGTTAAACCCCATGAAGTGGTTCTAGTAAACTCCCCAAGGCATGATGGTAAAAAAACCAGAAGTCTTTTGGTCATTGCGGTCCATAGTTGGCCATATTCAAAATATATATATTGGCAATGGATATTCTACCGGTAAAGATAGTTTTGGGTGGGCACAAACTATACAAGGATACATTTCCTTGCCTCTTGTGACAAAACACACCCTTATATCCGACACAACAATAAGCCCCTCTCGGTTCCACATACCTCCTTACTTCTTTCTCCCTCCATTTATTCCGTCCAACACGTCTATACCTACTATTTCTTCGCTTGCCTAATGTTCTCCCCTCTGTCAATTTCTCCATTTCAAGGGTGTGTATCCATGAGGGAAATGTTGAGAGGAAGCCTAGGAAAACGACACCAAATATGCAACCATTATTTATGCAGCAATACAATATATTATGGTGTTTACCTAACATGTATTTCACCATGGACATTCAATAGTCACATGATATGTGCAATGGGATGATTTTTGCAATAACCAAAATATCATCCCATTTCAGCCAAGAAACGTTTGCCTGCGATCAGTTGTCACTGAACGCTGCCGAAGGAACAGCGATCGTCTCCCTTGAAATCCATCGACTTCGTCCATCTAACTGCGCGCCAGACCATGAGGTGACGTAAAAGAGAGGGATAGAGAGAGAGAGAGAAAAAAAAGAGGTCCGGACAAGCTTGCATACATCGCTTGCAGCTGAATCCGCTCCGGGGGAAATTGACTGCGTGCTCCGAAATCAATTGCGCCATTCGCTTGCGTTCGGAGTTGATTGAAACGGGGAAATTCCCAGAGTTTGAGCGAATTCCGTCACCGATTCCCTACGGGTCGATTTTCTTTACATGCAGGGGTCAGCGAAGGGAGAAGTCTTCACCCACGAAATCGGAAATTTGTAGGCCTACATCTCCCTTCGCTATCGAAATTTGATTCTGATGCAACGAATACATAACCCCCTCCACAAGAGAACATTGACGAAAAACTCAATGAAGATATTAATTTAAAGTTTAAGATTTGAAAATAAATGTGAATAAATATATCGATAAAATTCAGAGGCATTAACGAAAATGGATTACAGTAATACTGGAAATTCTGGATGATGGCAGCAATACACCACAAACTGCATAACGTGAAAGCCAATTGGAGGAACGTCTAACATATTGCCTGAAAAATAAATCTTCACACAGCGGGGGTGGCGAATGAGTGGTATATTTTGACACAACTGAATAGACATTAGTAGCTAGGACCAGCTTTCCGCTTGTAAGAAAAAGCTATTATCCTTCATTAATGACGTATGTGGCTCTATCAGGTCGTGAATAGTAATCTTTTATCGTCTGGAAAAACTTAGGTTCATTAAAAAATATGGTAGTGAAAACCGAAAAGTTGAAAGGCAAAAATCCAAGAAAGCAGCAATAATGTAGACACTGTCTTAAGAGGAGTGTTTGATCGGGTCACATACGACAATATTTTGTGAAAACGATCGTGGTCAAAGCGTGGTGAAGCAGCTCAAACGGTGGTCAAACCAGGACTAACGGCCAGGAAGGTTCTACTCTGTATTTGGTGGGACTTCAAAGGAATCATCTATTATGAGTTGCTGACGTTTGGCCAAACACTAAATTGAGATCTCTACTGCCAACAACTGGCCTGATTGAAGTTAGCGATTGACCAGAAACGGCCAGCGTTGGCCAACAGAAGAGTTGTTATGTTTCATCAGGGCAACGGAAGGCCACACACGTCTCTAGTGACTCGCCAGAAACTCCGGGAGCTTGGTTGGGAGGTTTTAATGCATCCACCAAATAGTCCGGACCTGGCATCAAGCGATTACCACCTTTTTCTCGCATTGAAAAACTTCCTGTGTGTAAATAAATGACGATAAAGAGAAGATTGTAAGAATAGATTGCTGTATTTTTTCGCCAATAAGGACCAAGACTCCTATGAGGGATGCGTTATGAAGCCACCTTTAAAATGGCAACAAATTATGCAACCAAACGGTGGTTATTTGACTCAAATCGGATAATCCGAAACAACTTAAATAATGTTTTGAATTTGACGCAAAAATAATGGATTTCTTTATCCCCAACCTAATATGTATATGTATTGTGGGTTGCGGTAGTCCAGGGGTCGAACATTGTACTACTGACCGGGGGGCCCGGGTTCCAATTCCCGGGAAAACCTCTGTAGGCACCTGCTGCTCTACCCAAGCTACGTGGTTTTTCGGGTACTAGATCTTCTTGGGAAACCATAACCGGCACAGGGAAAGGAACTGGCCCCCCTATCCTGATGTGTGAATTTCACACACCGACGGCCTTAGTATACTGGGTACTTTATTGCCTACCAAACAGACCTTAGGGTTGATTATCAGGTTTATGGTATATATATATATATATATATATATATATATATATATATATATATATATATATATATATATATATATATTTCATATTGATTATGTTTATGGAATGCAGAATTACGAGGGAAAAATAATAATTTATCGTCTGTGTGAATTCTTCGGCTTACATGTGCAAGATTTAGTCAAACCAAAGGATTGTAAAAGTAAAATACATTCACCTTGTATAAAGGTATTAATATGGAATATGAGTTATGAAAAAATTAGTATATTGGTTAGACCGAGGAAATTGTTGGCTTGGAAGAGTATGCGGCAAGTAACATTAAACAAAGTCTGATAATTACAATATGGTTTATACCTCGATATGGATGAACGGAAAAAGACAGGGACATACAAAGGAAATTCGACTGTACTGAAGCGATTAGGAAAAGGAAAATGACAGATTACTTAGGTGAAAGTATGGACTGAAACTGAGAGTGAATGGACAAAAGTTTTATGGCATAGATCAAAAATTATATGCCAAAGAAGAATCATAAATTCCGGATTAATGCAGTGGGTGTGGCGTACTTTTGTAGTGTTTGATGGCTTTTGCGGAGTTCCATTCATCTGCTCTTTAATATATTTTTATTCAAACAACGGAATTAAAATTTGAAACACTAATCCGAAAATATGACTTCCGTTTTATCCGTTGGATGGAACGCAATAAAAAAAATGAATCCCTTTGGACTTTTGGTACTTCCCATTGGGGGATATGATTCGTGCGGCGTAAATCTCTCCAATCTTTCTGCAAAATTCTTTTTTAGCAATATAACCATAACAGGTTAATACCTCAGCAGACAGTGTCTACCCTGTTTATCTAAACTTAATTACTCACTCATTAATTCACTATGGATGGTACAGAAATAGAAGGCAAGAGGTAGGACAATGGGAAAATACACAATTCCCAAAAAGTATACGATAAACTATGACTATTTGCTAATTAGTTGAATGCAAATATCGATGAATAAAGAGATAACATTAAATTTACTTGATGACGATATTAAATTAATTTCTCATTGATTTGAAAATAATTTTCCACGCTTACTTTTTGCAATACTTCTCCGATTTCGACATTTTCAAATCATTCCAATTATAATTGCACTTTTTATGATAATGACCATATTCGATCAGCATGATTTAATCTCACCACGTAAAAACTGGCTCAACTCTAAATTAAATTTTCTTTCGCTGTAGATTCTTCAAAAGCCATTAATTCTTCTTAATTTAATAATTTAGAGAGAAACTGTGCACAATTTTTATCACGCTCTTTCTTTTAATATTTTTTCAATATCGGTGTAGTGATATTTTACTAACAAGTGATAGTAACTACTACCGAGGGTAGGAAATTGTGCTTTTCTTTGATCAAATAACGAAACCAATTCTTTGCGCCCGTCAACCGCCGTATATCACATAAGGGGGTGAGGTAGCGTAGCGTAGTGTGTAGGGCATGGGGAGAATCCACGAAAGTTTAAGTAAAACGTGAAGTTCAAATGCAAATTTATTAAAATAAGTTTAATAGCTAAGATTTTTGTCAAATTAGGCATCTGACTATGAAGATTTCTTTAATAATTGTAAAACTCACAACAATAATCTAATACTCGGATAAAATCAGGGATTAAAATGTAAATATTAGTAGGATATTATTAAAACGATTGCAATAATATGAATTTGTGGAAAATTATTTTGTGTCGACGAAATATTTTATTTTCTTAATTTCACTCTCAAACATTTTCAGTGAATCAAAAGTTTTAACATGATATAAAATAAAATTCCACTGATTTTAAAACGGGACACACAAAATGATTACTGCAAGGTAACGTTCCATGTGAGAGGGGCAATGAAGGTCAACAGGGGTTTTTATGGACGTCACGTCAATTGAGTTTACCCTAAAATAAGACATCCCGAAGAAAAGAGATTTTGCATTGTGAAAATATAGGCAAGAAAGGACACATCTGCATTTTCACCTGAAGGCAGTATTCAACCATTCAAGCCCCTTCTGATAATATGGCGTAAAATACAACATAGGTTGAAGTTTAGTATTTTGCATGAAATATCTTTGATTGGAAATGGCAATAAAATTTTGACAAGCATGCAAGCCTGAGATTAAGGACAGTATTTGTGCATTTCATAAAATTCTATATTTCTGGATTTTTATTTTCAGTAATTAGTGCAGCTAGATCTTATTTATAGGTTAATCATGAACTCCGATTGCTATTTACGATATTTTTTCTGAATAGTGCTTGATAACTCTTTCGGTCTGTGGCGGCTATTATGTCCACGTCAGCATTTGAAACCAAATTGTTGACTGGTCATAATTCTATAAGACCACGGGGGTCCTTGACAACAGAGAGACCCCCCAGGGAGATATAGTCCGGTTACATACATACTATATACTCGCAGATCTCTCTCTTAGATGACATTTTCATGGTCCATTTAATCCCACTTACATATGAAAATAAAAATTAATTTGTTTTTTTTTTGGTGAGCATATCATATCAAGACAGTTTAGTCTAAGGGCTAGTAATTTATTACATATTTTAGTTAAAAATACGCAGAGTAAGATATGCTGGATCCTATTTGTAGTTTATGCCTCTCTGGAAATTTTTGAGGGTGAAAAAATCGATAAAATAATCTACATCCAAATAGAAGCACATTTTTCACTTATAATTAAGATATCAACTCATTAACTTCCACGAGGAGGGACAATTAAACCGTCGAAGCCTTTTTCTACCTATGACATCGTTTAATAAACGTATAATCATGATTTATGCAGACAGTTGAGTTGACGCTTTGTTCATTTTAAACAGCTGCTACAACATTCAATAATGGCGGATTGTTTCTTTAAAAGTTAAATTAGAAGTGCGTCATTTTTTTCAGTAAATTTAACAAGAAAATTAAATGGTCTCGGATTATTTACTTAGGGGTTAACTCATTTTCAATTGCATCGGTTCGTTTTGTTCTAAATATAGTGTTTACTATGCCGGAAAAAATCAAATCGCAAATTGAAAAAGCATTTGCATAATCTCGTGCCTACGGACGAGACTCTGATGAAGAAACTGCCCACGCACATAAATAGGTCTATTGTACGAGTTAAATCCAGTTACAGCTGTACGGATAGATAGGTACAGCGAGGCCTGGTATAGTTGCAAGTCCATTAATATTTTCAATACGATCAAATAATGAACCACGGATTGAATAGTAGATCGAAAACAATGAACAGATGTAACAATGGAGGCAAACGAGCGGCGATAAACAAAACCTTGCCATCCATTTGCAACGCAAGCGAATTTTCCGGCGAAAATAATGAGTTTTCCATTGTTTCTCAGTTGTAAAGTCGATAAAATTGTTATAACTCGGCTTATAAAAGAGGAGTATTCTTTAATTTTGAATGGTATAAGCACGTTGAGGAACGGAATTAAAGTATTCAATATTTCATACGCTAAAAATCGTCGCCTGAAAAATGGATATATTCCTTCCATTAGAGACTCGGAGAAATAATGGAATAATTTCCCGACGAAAATATGCTACTTGAGTCCCAGGGTCTCATATCGTTGGCCTTTTATGGGTTTTTCTCGCTGGTATTGATATTTGACCCACCTTCATACACATTAAGGCATTCCTGCATATTTTTGACACCTTTGGAATATGTGGCAATTAGTCAGTTGTGATGGCTGGTATTTACGTATATCATTTTAGAAGGATATTAGTTAATGAAAATTTGAAAATCATATCAGGCATAAATCTAATATTTTTATTGCTTATATATAGTTCTGATTTTTTTTAGTACATCGAATTTATAAATAGAAATGGACCATGTGCCATGAACCTGTCACCGGGATAATATCAAATGAAACTGAAGCCCGATAAGAGATGTTTTGTCGTTGGAGTCCTTGACAACGTGAAGGTGTCCTAGGAAAACCAATAAAATATGGCAAGAAGAGATTGAGAATTGCAGCGTTTGCAGTTACTTAACATGGTTAGCACGATAAAATGGTTCGTTGAAGTCCAAGTTCACAATAAGCACATTTTCGTGCCAATTACAAGACGCATGGATATCTTCTGTAGCATTTCACAGGGCGGCCTTGATACTATGGCATTTGCAAACTCCTCATTGACGTAGATCCAAGTGATTGCTTTGAAATCACAGTGACCTTTTGAGAAATATGAATAGAGCAGCATCATGAAATGTCTACCTTTATGCTCAATTTTTTAACGGTAAACTGTTGAAAAAAATCAAAAATTAAAATGGAAATAGCAATATTCTCATGGTACTATAAAGAAAAATTACTCCTGGGGTGCGATGATGGAAAGGAAGAAATTAATTAAAAACATACAACTCAAAGAGTATCATGCGATCTCAAATTACGTGATTATAATTTTAGATTTTACATCTTGGCATAAATATGGACGAAAGCGTGACGAATAAGGTGGAAAAATCTGGTGATCGGATATTAGATACTAGTGTACACGAAACTTATGGACTAGCATGTGTCGAGAACTGGTTTCGGATATAGTTTTAACTTCCTATTAAAAATTTTCCATAATTCACTCAAACGTAACTCAGTTTGGAAAAAATATTTTCGTAAGATTAAATTGGAAGGTTGAACATTGTTTGACATATATTTCTTTGTACGCCTTCGTTTATTTCAGAAAATCTCATCCATTTTGGCTTAATCACCTTATTATTCATATTTTACGTCATTGAATGTTTTATATCTACATCTAGATCTGCATAAATACCCTGCAAGCCACCAAAAAGGTGTGTGGCAGGGGGTGTAGCACCAGGAGGAAAGGGTAAGGGAGAGAGGTTGGGGTTTTCAAATAGGGGGGGAACCTGTAACAAAAAAATATTTTTATATATCTATGCGCGGTCCCTAACCTGCACGTTAATACTTATTGTAATGAACTGACCCCTGGGGGATTTCGACTACAAGCATTTTGTTCACATATCGTTCTGGAAAAAAATGACATTTTAAACCTGTCAGTCTTGCAGTCTATCTCTCTAATCTTGTGTTCGTGATCCCTCCGACCGTAATACGTTGTCGTTTGTATTATATTCTTGATGTCATCGGAAAAGTGCCCATCTTTAAATTTTTTTACTAAGTTTAATCTATATTGTAACCACCACTGTGTAAGAGAATCCCAACCTAAATTGTCTAGGAAAGTGGATACGCTACGCTGCGTTGGTCATAACGATGTTTGACAAATCTAGCCCCCCTCCGCAGAACTCGATCTAATTCCGAAATCAAATTTATATTTTGAGGATTCCATATACTGGCAGCATACTCTAGGTGGGGCCTGACCAAGGCAAGGAAACATCGTTCCTTCACTTTTTAGTCGCATGTACCTAGCACTCTAATCATAAATCTCAATTTATTATTAGCACGACCGCATTATTTCTCGTATGTGCTTTCCCCAGGACAGATCGTGAGTAATTGCTACGCCCAAGTGTTTAAAGAAATCTACCCTCGCGATTTAGATTTTTTTCCACTATATTTTACATTGGATACAAAAAAAATGTTGATTGTAAACATGGCGAGTCTACACCCTATATCTACAGCGGGATGGCTTTGAAAAAAAAGAGCGCTCGCCTTATGTCAACACCCGTCGATATGAGCCATCTTATTTACTGGCGCAGCAAATTTTTTCAAGGTGACTCTTGGGTTAGGCGTCGATACCCACAAGCAGATGGCAAATCAGACCATATTGGTCAATTGAGAATGAGTGAGTCAGATGTTCCTCTTAAAGGCTATGCAGTCCGTGATCACGGCCATTCCAACGGTCGACTGAAGCCCACCTGCCGTCACCCCCGAAGGACTTATCGCACCAGATTAATTTCGAGGACGGAGGGCGTCAGACACATCCAAAACCACACACACGCAGAAGGCTCAGTGGAACCTTAAAATCGAATTACCGAGTTTGAATCGTCCAATTTCTCCTCCCCCCCCCCACCAAGTCATTCGATCCCACAGGGAGTTTTATTTAAAGCCTAACACGTATTTTTATCCACCAGAAAAGATCTCTTACTCATCGACATACGCGTATCACTCGGTTCTCACTTGAGTGACTTCTTAGGCAAAGATTTTGAGAACGAGAGGTGTGATTTAGGGGTGGGAGGGTCAAAATGCGGGCTACTTGAGTGACGATGAGAAAGGCCAAAATGGCAACAACTGGAAGACAATTTAAATATACAAGGCACGTAGCTACGGTCGTGAATCAATGTAAACAATCACACAAATAAATTACGACTTAATACAATACTCTTATACCAATTATATTTACAATATATATAATATACGTTTTATTACAATACAGTAATCAAATACAGTCACTCAATCACTCAAGTGTGCTAAAAACAAGGACCTTTGTTTTTATTGATAATGCTCATATAGAGTTTTTGGTTTCGATTTAATTGCTAATTTTCTCATGCGACATGGAAATCATTATATTAATTGAACTGATGAAGCCTCAAAGATTTGAAATTCATAATACAATCATCGTTATAGGTCACCCATATGACCTAACTATCGACTCGATTCTCTCATTGAGTAATCTGCTCATGTGTAGGTCATATTTGATGAACACCTGTTTCATGTTTTTATGCTCATAGTTAAATAACACAGGCCAACAGTGTTTTTGGTGCCGGAGCTTTTAATGTTGATTTAAAGAACAATTGGGGTGCTGAATCCAATTATGACACTAGTTTTTTCCTATCAGCTATAGTTTTCAAGATATAGATATGTTGTTACTTACGTAAAAAAATCTTCTTCATGATGATATGGGAATATTATATTAATAATTATCTCATTGGCCTACAATATAGAAATATACATAAAACTTATTGACAGTTTATTGAAAATAAAAGGAACACCGCAGAGTGGTTATACATTAGTATACTTATAGATTTATCAACTTTGAAAATTATTTTCCGGAATATATCAAATATTAAAACAACTAATCGTAAGATGTGCCATATCTAAAAAAGTAGAGCTGTTAAATAAAAACGGATTTCATATTTGGATTCAGCTCTACAAATATAGTTAAAATCATCACAAAGATTCCCGGCACCAAAAAAAAATTTTTTTTGTAGGCCTGTGTAATCATTAAAATATTAATGTAACTTTAAGGTAGGACGTAATTTATATATTATATCGCATTTATATTCACCAAGGTAATTTTTCTTGCGTTCGAAATTGAGCACGGAAGAAAATATTAAATACAAAATCGTATTACATGGCAAATGATATCTGAAATCGCAATTTACAACCAATATATGCACCAGTGTCACTTTCTCCGCGGGAACTACGACCGGTAGTTAATGGTTTTCCCTCGATGAACCTAGAACGGAACATAATTTAGTTGACAATCAGAATCTCAAGATATTTCATTATAGGCCAAAGGTTGACAATACCGTCTTAATCGTGCGTAATCGCATAAAAATCTCCTGGGTAGGAATTTCAAAGACGGCGTATCATAACCTTCATGCTCTAGTGGTCAGTTCAAACTTTGTAATAACCCTCCATCTACGCCTTGAAATTCATCAACCGTTGCTTTGAACCGACGACACGACAAGCGATCACCCAATTTCGTAGCAAATTCCCAGGCATATTAAATAAAAAATAACCTGCTAAGATCTCGCGTGCGTTGTTATCAAACATGTCAGATAAATTAGACGGCGAATTTCCTCATTAGTTGGGGGGCAAAAGGTCATGTCTTTCGATCATGACAAAATAATTGTTCAGTTGGCAAGGACAAAATCATGAAATTCACACTGAAATATGAATAAATCACGAACATATGGCTCAAAAACAGTCGACGCGAGAATGCGTAAACAAGCGTGTATGAGGATGAGATTTAATCTTATCTTTAGTGGTTTTCATTTCGTACCAAGAGCGCATTTTGGCTGAAAATGTATTTGACCTTCACGATTATTTTTCCATAAATTTGGATTGCATCTTTCAGTTAATCTACAAAAGCAACCGAAAATAACACACAAGCCATTTTCTTTTTAGCTGAAATTAACTGTTACATGGTTTAACCTAAGCGCATGTATCTCGGTGGAGAGAAGTGTTTCTATCGCACAGAATATTTTTCTAATAGCCAAGTAATTGCAAAATCTCGCAATACCAAAGCGACACAGGTCTCTTTTATCATGTAAAAAAAATATGTGAATCATTTTAGCCCCCACTCGGCCGTATTACGGGAATTTCGTCCTCGAAAGTAACTTTAACCACGAGGACATCGCTCCACTGCGGTTTATACCTTTCGACCGATTGAAAGATAAGGAGAGAACGAGCGGACTTCAGCCCGGTCAGATAATTCCATCATTCGGGTCAAAGCGGTCATGAAGGGGACTCCAAAATAATTCGCCCCCGGGAATCCTTGCGACCTCATGCGCCCACGGCCGAGCTTGAGGAAAATCGAGATAAATCGAGTTTTCAGCGTAGGCAGGGAGATAGAGAGAGAGAGAGAGAGGGAAGGAGGGAACTTTACGGTCATTCATATATTTGGCAACGAAGGTGAGTTAGTCCCTAAGAACCTCTGATAACCGTTCTTCACTAGCTACCCTCGAAAGTGAATGAGGTACAACAGATATCCTAACCCCGCACATCCCAACGTTGATATCTGTTTCTCATTGTAGCCATAGTTTCATGCTTTGTTGAAGAGGTCAGTAATAACGATGTATCCTGAGGAGTTTTCCATACGAATGAGTTCCAAAAGGGATATATGTCTTGATAACACTGTTAATCAAACTAACCCTATCTGAGTGGTGTACCATTGGAATCGATAATCTAAAGGGAGAAGTTATCAGACTAAGACGATTTATGTAGGTTAAAATAGAATTACACTGTTAAATAGACATGTTATGATCCATCACTACACGATATGATTGTATTGAGATATGTAAAGACTTATACCGTGACACATAATACAATAGGCATCTCCCACAATACACATAGACATTAAGTGAGTCTATTCCATGAGCACTGTCGGGAATATTTGAAGAATTAAACCTACATCTAGTTGACCTCTACGAGAAAGTCCACCGAATTGAGTGCCTTAGGTATTGCGTCCGTCACATTTATCGTCGAAAGAAAAAAAAACGCAAAATCAGCAATCCCCAAGTTTTATGGTTTTAAGGGGAACACCCTCTGGGAAAAAGGGTTGTGGAACGGGAGTGCGTTATCTGGTTCAGGAACGACGTTGGGGTCCTGCCAGGGTGGGCGTTGGCCCTCGGGAAATTCCAATGTCCCACCCTCTTGCCCTGGAATTACGGATTCGGCGCGTATGCTGCACGCCCCGCTCGAAGGAAAAAACGACGCCGGTGAAATTGCCCAGACTCAACTAGGATTGTGAAACCGCACACAGTGTCCTGCGTCACCATTTCCCGTGACGGCTCGTCATTCTTCGCCCTGACCCGCTGTTTAAGGGACACCCGCCCGCAATTGGGAGATGGGAAGGGAAAGTTAAAGAAAAATTGGATGAGGAAGAGGACGCAGGGGAGATGAAATTGGGGAATGAGAGAGGAAACAGAGTAAAAAGAACTGAAATGAGCCAATGACTGAACTGAAATGAAGAGAATTGCACATCACACGAATTCACTTGATGGAAAGCGACCAATGCGTGAAATGGAACAATAAGAGACATATTACCGTTCAGTAATGTAATACATGACACCATAATCATCATCATGAATTGTCAATCAAAGGACTGATTTGCAGCAGATCTCCGAACCAACCTCTACCCTGCCTTCATTCCCTCATAGCTCCTTGCACTGACATAGTACCTGCTTCTCCTCGTGCACCCTAGCCCTTCCCCTGTAATGCTGACCCCCCTATGTTTATTAGAGTAATGATCTTTAGTTTATTATAGGTGTCTCAAGGTATGTCCAATCAATTTCTATCGTTTTCATTCAAGTATTCCCCCACACTACTTAGGTAGATTAGACCGCAAAGACAAAATAAGGGAGATAGATTCAAATACACATTCTTTCCCAGAACACTCAGAAATCATAACAGTAAGAAACCGAAGTCCCTCTAGAAATATTAAAAACATTTGAGTTGCAAGTCGGAACAAAATAAAAAAAATTAAAAGGTATTAGGTTTCAATGTAGGTGCATGTGTATGTTTGTTGGTAGTTTGTGGGTTTGCATGTGTGTGGGTTGAAATGGTTCTTGCATGAATTATTGCCATGTTTAACTCACTACCACTCACTCACTCAATGTTTCACCCTTGAATTTGTGTTTTCTGCATGCGGTTTTTTTTCTTTGTAAATTACGGGTGGTGCCCTAACACCCCCCGCCACACGCCCTTACGGCAGCTTGCGAGGTATTGAGTAGATGAATCTACAGTAGATGTAGATTCTCCATTGGTTTTCCGCTTCATTCACTCTTAGAGGTACGAACTTCTTCATTTACTACTCTCTCTATACATTTTATTTTCAGGATTATTCTGTTGCACCATACCATCCAATCCCTCTTTCTCTACTACTCCAATCGTTCACGTCTCAGAGAGCAGGAGTCTCAAAAGGAAAGTTAGCCTCCACATATAAACCTATAATAGGCTAGTAGTAATTACCATTGGTAGCAGTATTTTTGCGATAGAAAGCTTTCTCCGCTATTCCATAGGTTTTAATTAATCGCTTCCTTATTTCTGTGACAGTACTACATAATGTTAATAGTTTTTTTTATCTTATGGAAAGCCCGTTCTGCACAGTGCTATTTGCTATTCTGCTTACAATATCTCTCCGTGTAATATCAACGGAATATTATAATAACATTGCTTGTGATCTTACTACCTAGAAAATATGACTGGAACAGAAGGAAACGGTGAAACAGGTGAAACGGGATTTGCTTAAGAGTACAAAGAAATTTTCTTTAGAATGTTTAGGTGAGAAATTAGTTATATCATGCAAACTTTCGTTGGCAAATGGGGTGTGATGATATTTGTTGTGAAACTTAAAGGATCAAAAAGACAGTTAATAAAAAAACGACAAGACGAGTGAAGATTCGACAAATCGAAACTAACGTATCACGTGACATTCAATAGATTTTTATTCCCAGAACACATTGACTTCAATGCTTCAATTAATGAATGTGAATAATAACGGAGAGGTAGAAATGAAAATTATATGAAAATAGAATAGGAGGAGGAAGGGAAAAGATGCAAGTAAAAGATAAGCGAAAGAAGAGTACGAAGGGAACCAACGAGAGAGAAAATGAAGGAAGTGACATGCCGACAACCGATCCCACTAGAGAAAGAGTGGTCACTGCGTGAAAATTGGCATTAGACTCATAAATATATTTGTCTATAGTAATAGATAATTATCTATAAATTTTTTTACTTAAATTTATTTAATTTAATTAAATATAATAGATATTTATCATAAATTATACGCATGAATACATACTTATAATCAAGGCATCGTAATTATCGCTAATTATTTTATCGCAACATTTCCCTTACCTCTCGACTTTGGTGAATTTTCTTCGCTTAGCAACAAAATATTATTTCGTTTCAATTGATTTCGTCATTTGTTTCATTGAATATTCGTCTATTGGATTCCAAATATATTTTTAATAAAATGATACTATGTCGAAATATATTAATCAGCCAAATACAAAAAGAAATGGACCTGAAGTAATTAATCATCCGTTCCTTTCATTACAAAATTCTTTCAAACTGATGTTAGGAGACGACTCCCGCAATTCTACAGAGAACGACAACACGGCGACCATTTTGCCCCTCCTAAAACTCAACCTCACCTTCTATACCGTAATGAAACCACCAATGCCTTCGAAAATTTCGTTCCCCAAAAGCTGAGTTAAACAATGGGAAGCTGGGAAGATAGAGTTTTATATGATTCTCGTAACCAACGTTCTGGGGGAGAATTCCACGGTAACCAAATTGCCTACTTTTCGAAAATTTCCGAGGAAATAAGGAATGGTTAAAATCCTCTCCACTCCCACCATATCCCTTACCTCCTCGCCTAATCCGCACCGCGTCGCGACGGTCTAATATCATTCTGTCAGGGTAATGTACAAGATGTAACTCGATATGGTGGATACGTCGAATAAAACAGTGCCCTTACCTCCTCCTCCTCCTGTCATCAATGTCTACCTACCGCCAGAACCACCGCGTTGTGGTGTGATGGTGTTATCAGCCGACCAGTATTTGATTGCACAACTGCAGGAAGTAGGAATATTTCCATAAAGGTATGGAAAATGTAACAAAAAGTTCTCCCTTTCGTTAATCACCGCTAATCTTAAGTTTATTTTGAACGAGAGAAGACGGACTATTTCAATATATTAATGTGGGAAATTGTGTTGATTCTCTCTTGTCTTGTTGTAAATAATTTAGCAATTTAGTATGGAATATTAATGATTCCCTCAATGATTAAGAGACATAACTTTGAATTTGACTAAGTATATTCATCACTGGGGGATTAATGAGGGTAAAAAAAATAAATTATGCACTTCCACATTAAGATTTAAAACTTCACGCCACCATGGTTTCGATGCTGCGCAACATCATCAGGTGACATACGAGGGTTGCTGTTTATATTTTCAGCCTAATAATAATGAAAAGACCGTAACTTATTGTTAAAAATGGCTTTATTGTTCTTCAAAGTATTCTCAATGGTAATCAATACACTTTTGTCTGCACACGAACCAATTTTCGCAACAATTTTTTCACTCCGATTGAGGTATCTCCAAAACATGGTTTTTGAATGCATCAACGGCTTCTTCAGGCGCCGAAAAACGTTGGTCACGCAATTTTTTCCTGATAAAAGGGAATAAAAATAAGTCATTTGGTGCTAATTAAGGGCTGTACGGAGGATGGTCCATTAATTCGACGTTTTGGCATGTCAAATAGGTAGTTGTTTCAGCCGATCTGTGAGAGCTTCCATTGTCATGATGAAGAATGACCCTTCGTTGCCACTTCTTTTTCCGTGTTTCACCAGGCGTTTCACAGTGGCAAAGGATGGGTTTCATCGCAAAAAGTGAAAATAAATTGTCCGGTGCATTCCTTTCTTGATAATCCACGTCGAAAGTCGTAAAAAAAATGATCGCACGAAAGTGTTCACGAGTTAACTGTATTTTTTCGCTGAGACAAAAATTTCGTGTCACTGTGAACAACACAAGTTATGATCAAACGACAAAATGTTCTGAAGGAAGTTAGCGTTATAAGGGTCAAACTTTCAGATGAAAACGTCAGATGGAGCCTAAAGCACTTAGTGCTGTCAAGGTTAAAAATATAAATATCGTGCATAAAAAATTTGCCAACTTATTTAGCCTGGTTCCAAGAGGAGAGATCTTATAAGATTTGAAGGTTTCTGGCTCAAATTTGTGGAAGTTTATGTTCCTTAAATGGTCATAAAATGAAGCACACAATGTTGCCCTCAACCGTTATAGAAATAACAGCGGAAAAAACACATTGTTTTCTACAATTTATTAGAATGGTGTTTGTCTACAACGGTTTAACCTTCATTAAGGGACGGCCGATGGTCATCACTGCCTTGGTGAGGTTGGGTTGATGCGGAAAGATATTAGAGTCCTTTTAAGAATATAAGGAGGAGAACGGGAGAGGTATAATGTTTCATTGACCACCTCAAACCTATCAGAATGAAGGAATTGCCAAATTTTCAACTCCTCCAAAGCATTCAACTTGTGTCCTTTCATTTCTGTATGGAGAATGTCTGCTGTGAAGTTACTGGTATGATTCTTTTCCAAGAGGTGTTTTGAGAATTGGGATCCGTTGTCTTTCCTTGTGAAGCATGAACGGTGTTCTTTAATCCTAATATCAATTGCCCTTTCTGCCTGTCCAATGTAGATGGCGTTGCAGTCCGCACAATTGAATTTATAAACTCCACTTTGTTGCATTATATCATTTTTTCTTTGGGTGTACCTATTATGTTTTTTAAAGTGTGTGTGTTGTAAAATTCTGTCTTGATTTTGTTTTTGGAGAGTATTTGTTAAGTTTTCATGTGGAAGTGCTAAGTTTTTCTTACCCTCATCATTCTTCCTATTCCAAATTCCAAAAAGTTAAACCTGAAACTGTTATGTTTACTGGGTGATCACTTTTCTATTTCTACCAATCCCAACTCACTTCTCCTCTGTTATATATATATATATATATATATATATATATATATATATATATATATACATATATATACACATATGTATGTATATATTTCTTAAGTAATCTATCGGTTAAGATAGGTTTTGGATGGACACAACTACCTACAACTCCTAACAAAACACAATCCAGCAACCTACTCTACATTAAGTCCTCTTCATTTCTGTGTACTTCATTTCTCCCTTCATCTCGTCCACCATCCGCATCCTTTCTTCGTTTGCCTAACATTCTCCCTTGTATTATAGTCTTCAACATCCCACTGCCGATCAATAAGCCTTTCATCCATTTCTCCTGCCTCCATAGCATTTCTCCCAACAAACCCCTAGCCCACCAGACCTAGTACTACCTCGTTGGTTTTCCTTTCGGTCGATTTCACCTTCTCCATCTTTCTCCACACCCATATTTTAAAAGCCTCCAATCTGCTTCTATCATCCTGCTTCATTGACTGACCACGTTTCCGCACCTTACATAACTACGCTCCATATCGAAGTTTTAACGAGTCTTTTAATAGTTTCCTTACTCAACGTCCCTATCATCAACTCTCTCCTCCTTGTGAAAGCCTCTTTAAAGCGCAAGTGCAATTCTTCTCCTTATATCCCCTGGTCCAAAACACTTCCGAGATACGTAAACTGTTTGTTTTACCTGCTCTAGTTTTGGCCCTCCTATTTTTATGTTTCCTCCTCCCTTCCTTATATTTTCTAATTCAAATTACTGCATCTACTAATTTTCACTTCTTTAACATAAACGACCATATACGACAGTATTTTCACTTCGAAATGTTAAGTAATACAATTGTTTCCTTGAGGATATCCAACTTCAGTACTAATTCAATGACCGTCCTCCATGATGTGCCAACGATGAACTATACAGCCCATTGACATGGCATTAGATTCGACTAATGGGGAACACGGGACGGGAGATATCATGTGAGAAGTGGTGGCTGGAACTTCGGGATTCAGGCCACCATTAATGAAAGGCGGCAGATAATTCACATTTTTTAGTGCCACATCAAACGGAGCATGTCCTCTGAAAGGGTTTCCCAATGGTAATCAGATAATTTAACTTTGCTTGTTCTAGAAAACGAACTAGGGAACTCGATCTGGGAGGAACCATATTTCCAATCCTCCCGCATATATGTAGTGAATCAAGTCCCATTTTAATGAGGTCCTGGTTGATTAATGCCATGAAATAATAATATAAATGAAGGATAATTGAAAATGGAGAACAAACCATAGCTCAGAAATGAAATAAATGTCTTAAAAAAATAAATAAATAAAAATCCATTGCAAATTTATACAAAATTAACATAGAACCCGTGAGACTACGTTATCTCCTTGCACGTACAAATTAAAATCCACAAATACGTATGGCTGTCATCTCTTTATCTTCTGGAGATATGCGGGATTCCCGCAGCGTTTTCCTTGTTGGGAAACCCCAACTGTTCTGGGCGCGAGTACCATCACTTAGTTGGCTTTTTATGCCAAGCGTTGTTAATATTACCGGAATTGTCGTGACCACCATAATACATTATCTTTCCTTGCCATACTCGTATTGCGCAGCTATGGATTCACGTCTTAGCATGTTGCACCACATCAGATTTATACACATTTCCATTTTCCTAAAGAAAGACATTCATTTGAACATAACGGATTATTCGAATGACTATTTAACATTCTTGGTTTAATTCTGCAGAAAAAATATTCACCCCAATTCCACTGACTGCGTAGGTAAACCGATCGAAAAAATATATTCAACAAAGTTTGAAGAATGCGTATCAATTTAAGGTTATAGTTGGTCCAAAGGTCTCCGGGAGACTAATTCGATGAGCTTACCATAGGTCATCTGAGATTAATTCGGAGATCTCTCCAATAATATTATAAAACGACACAGCAAGGGATGCTGTGTAACCCAGTCGACAAATTGCAGTCATTTTCATCGTGTGTATATATCCTCTGCCTTTTTAGACCAAGCTTACCTTTGTACTCCGGCGACTAACTCCAGCGCATCATGAGCGACAGAATTATCTCTTCCTTCATTTTTTTTCCTCTTCCTTTTCATCATCCCCTCCCCTTTGAAGCCAACTACACCGTTGAAAGGCCCTCCTCTTCCCTCCTACACTTCTCCGCCGCCAACTTCTTCTCGTTATCCCTCAATTTTCCCACTCCCCATTGTCAAATCATTTCTTCCAAGCGTCCATTACCTCCGATATATAGGTACCACTACCCACAATTGCCTCCCCCACCCCGAAGCACGGCCCCCATCTCGTTCAATCTCACCTCCATTTCCGCACCCGCCCGCCCACCCTCTCACTACTCAAAGCGGTCCCCTTTATACCCCATTCCCACTCCCCTCCACTTTTCTATTACTCCGTCCTACCTTCGTTCGCACTTCCTCTCCCCCCCCCCCACACCCTCCTGCCCACCCACTCCGTATCCTTCACGCCCCCTACTCCTCCACCTCGATCCTCCTCTCCTGTTGGAACCCCCCTCTCATCCATCCCCGCTTCCAACTCGCTTCCTTTCCTTTTCTCCTCGCCCCCACGAGACCACTTTGTTGTCAAGGTTTCCTTATTTATAGTCCCAGCTAACCTTTCCCTCACGCCGCCCCTCGGCGTCGCGAACCCCTCTCCTATCTCCACCCCCCTCCCCCTGCACTATCACCTCTCTTCTCCCTCTGCGCTATGGCTGCACCGTCCTCCCTACACACCTCCCTCCTCCCTTCCCGTCCATTCTCGCGGACTACGCCCTCTATCTCTTCTCGCATCCATCTTTTCTTTCTCTGCCCACTCTTTTTCCACCCCTGAACCTCACACCGTTTCCTCTTCCTCCCCCCCCCTTCCTCGTACTCCCTCAGTCACTATCCCCACTTCCTGCTTTCACCGCCAACTCTGCTCTCTTCCCTCTCGTCTCTAGTGCTCTTTCCTCAAATTCGCATTTACCCTCTCTCCCATCTATCTCCCTCTTTCTGTCGATCAATTTTTAAGTTCTCGTTGTTCACACCCTCGCTAGTTTCTCTCGCGGAAACTCGCCAGTGTTACAGGTGAAAACCATACTTAATCTATCAAATACCAACCATTTGGAACTACCCAAATGGACGGAAACATTTTGACTCGTCCTGCGCTCTGACATCAGATCAAACAGAAATGTGAAATTGTGTTATGGCTAGTGCTATAAAACGTATGGTAGTCTTGGTGAATCTATACTTTACACAGAATGACCACTAATGACCAAGTGGTATGGTTTTCGCTCACTCATGTTGTAGAGAAATTAACTAAGGGGATACGAATTTGTTAATGCTTTATAAATAAATGGCATAATAAATTCTTTAAAGATCTATGCAAATTTAATTTCAACCAAAAGAGCTAGGTTTAACATGAATTAAATATATTCTCGCATTAAATAAATGGCATGGTAATAAACATCTTGCTGCGCGTTTCAACTGTATTTTGTACGCACTGAAATCCCCCAGGTTTCCATCCATTGGGTTTACATATAAAAAACACTGTAGTTTCCCTGGACCGAAATGTACGAGGCAGTTCTTTGATGAATATAACTTGATCGCGCACCATGATCACACGGAATGGTGAAATATTTGTGCATATAAAATTTAAACGGAGTACCTATTTCCCTCCGTAAGAGACATGATTTCTACAGTTCGGTTATGTAAAGAGTAAACTTTGCATGTTCATATTTTTTTTAAGGCCCATACTCTCCGTTTTTAATTCAAAGAATTACGTGCGTGTATAAGCATGGAAGTTTACAAGATCCATCGGAAATATTCAATTAAACTCCAGTGATTTCATATGGCAAATAAAATGTTTTCGACTACCTTGATTACTTACTACATTGAGGTATAAAAATAATTCAATCATGAACTAATATCAAAACTTTATCGTACATAATCTAAAATAAAGTCAAAACGTTATCGTATATAACCTCTAACAAGGTAAATTAATGTTAAAAAAATACCCGCTATAAAAAAGTTGTTTTAATGCGATTCCCTTCCTTATGTCTGCAATAGCATTGTTTGCTGTTAGTTGTGGTATCTTCTTGATAGAAAGCTTTCTTCGCCATTCTTCTCCGTTTGGCGTATCCCTCTGTCATCTTCCATAATTAGAGCTCTTGCTGCCTAAGTAGCAAAGCACTTTCACTTGCTCCAATGGCTAAAAACCTATTTTAATGATAATTATTAAAATGGAATTATGTACACACGCACCCGTGCAATTTCCCTCAATGTCATCTCTCAAATTTATTTCCTATATTAGACTCCTAAATTTCATATTCACTATATGCTTGTGTTTTAATTAATTTCTGACAATTGTTATGCCCTTCAGTATTTAAATGTTCCTAAACCTTAATACCACATTGCCTAGGTTACCAAACTTACTCTCATTTTTTTTAAATTTTATAATCGATATGAAATAAATGTTAAAATGTCATTTTCATATCGAAATGACTTATTTAAACCAAAAAAAATATTTAATATTCGATGTGATGCTTTTTATTTACCTAATTCAATACTGATCATTAATATGTTGCTAAAGAAGATAATTTTGAGTGCTTGGCAAATGAGTTTTTGCCAAAACGATATGAAATTTTGGAAACCTACCGCTTGATGTACTCGTATGACACACACTTCATATAGCATGTAACGAAATTTACCTTTCGAACGATTTTGTGCAGCCATGGGCTCTGTGTAGAATACACGTTGATAATATGAAAGACTGATATGTATTTCAAAATATTAAAGCATCTCCTATAATTTTTTAATCTATTAAACAATAAAAAAATAAAAACACCCATTTTTTTAGGAAGGAGCTCTGCGTCACCAATAGAGCACCCGTCAAAAATGCATGGGTCAGATGTAGATGCGAGGGGATAATAAAAATATTTGATTGAATTCTATAAAGATAATTAATTCCCTGAAATATTTCGTTTGTAACCAACGGTCTAAGCTACTTTCCAGAGATTCAAGATGTGGAGAGTGGTAGTGCGCTACCATGAGAGTGAAGAAGGATAAATTCAACTGGTAAAGGGTGAGAAATTCACGGACGATAGTACGAAATAAACGTTTACGTGGCCACGCTATACACCAAGGACAACAGACAAGTGATCTTCATGATTTACATACGAGTCATAAAAATATTGAAAGGAGGAGAAAAAAATGAAAAAACGAGATACAATCTCCGGCCGAAGATTATAAGTATTTAGAATTTACGCAGATCAAAACCTAATGTTTTACATAAACCATTCATCCATGAGGAAATTACGAGTACACAGACTAAGTACTTTCCGTAAATGAATTCAACTCTCAATATCTGAGCATTTAAGTTCTTTTAGTGAATTCCAAAACTTCATAGAAAAATCCCATTTTATACGTTTAGAAATCAACACTCGCGGACATTTTACTAATGTTCGCATTAATGTCACGCACAAAGTTTCAACGAGGAATCGAACTAAATGATTTCTGATTCAAAACTATGCAAAACATACTCGGTCACTGTAATAGGGAGGTCCTGAGGAAAATTCCAGAGCATGTTGGTAAAAATATTGCTCGGACGATGAGATTCAACAACTACGCGGGTGATCTGAAAAGTTTCCGACCTAAAAAATTTCAGAAAATTTCAGGAAAATTTCAGGAAAAATGTCTTGTATCTTTGTTAGGTCGGAAATTTTTTCAGACCACCCTGTTAATTATTTGTATGGTCTTTTTAAACCACCTCCTCTATCAAGCTTCATCTTGCTACAACGACTGAAGTTGGCTCGGCAAGTGTGTAGAATAGAAAAAAATAAGGGGTTGCCAAGGTGAAAATTACATAGTCGAACTCATGGTAAGAAACCAGTAAGAAGACCGCGGAAGTGCAGGAAACATGGAGTACATAATGATTCCCGTGATCTTTTAGGATTGAAACTTTGGAGAAGAGTTCCAACGAATACGCGAAACTTTGAAGGAGAAGTAAAGGGAGGACAAGGCTCAATCTGAGCTGCATAGCCATATAAGAGAGAGACAGAAATTGTATACATAGGGACTCGGACAACAAAACAAACCCTAGAACTTCACAAGACTACAAAAACCGAAAAAATAACGATTTTTAATGTCAACACTAATACAATCTCTAATAGAGGAAATCATTGCCACTACAGACTGTGAATATACGTCGATTAAAACTATGCCCGATTAACGATATCTTACGATAAGCGATATAAAATCAACCTTCGTAGTTATAAACTCGTCATTCGCATCTGAATACTAAAATTATTAGAAATATAAGGTTTTTTAACCGCTATTTTCTGTTCCTTAAATTACAACCATCTTATCTCTCCTTCTCTTGTGGGTAGAGCATCCAGCTTCTGACCTAAGGACCTGGTTTCAACCCCGTGTCTTTACCCTAGCTTCGCAATTTTTCGGGTACCAGATGTTCGTGGGAAACCACAGGAGGCACAGGGAAAGGAGCTAGTTCCCTTGTCATCGAGAATGCGTGAATTTCTTACAGCATTCTACACTACACACGCATCCATGAAAAACTATCCTATTAGCTGACTGCTTTTGTGCAGATTATAACCGCAGTATTGACCATTAACATATCAAAACTTTTGTTACATTTGAAAAATTCAGTTTCCCAGACGAATAATCTGGATGAAATGTCCAACGAGGCAGTGGCACCAACACGTCGGTGCTGACCAATGTGACGAATCAGTCAAACATCCAGCAGGAGCATTTTCTTTCAGTAAAAGCTACTCATTCGAAACTTTTTAGTAACTCAATGTTATTTATTTATTGATGGAAAAAATTAACAAACCAAAGTTACAACGTTGCACGACCCGGGTTTTAATACATTAGCATCATCACCTTATGGTGATGGCAACTCACTGAAGGGTCATGTGATTGTAACTTTTGGGTTGTTAATGTTTTTCCAATCAACCAATAACTGAAATTTCATAACGAAACCTCCCCAAACAACTGTATGAATGCGAAAGATGGTTATCTTATGATGAACAAAAATCAATGTTAAGATGAACATAAATGTGGAATGAATTCAGTGGGCACAGGACACTCCAGGAGTGTTAGGGTTAAAAGTAGTAGAGACAGGAAGAGGATTGATGAATAACGAAAGAATATTAATAGGATGTACTACCGGTGATTCACGAGTATGGATGATGTTCATATAATGTACTCGTGGTGGATTGATTGGGTCACATTGAGAGTGTGAATAACAGTAGAATTGACAACCGACGGGAGATATGAAACAAGGCATTAATGTGAAAGACGTGGAAGAGTTTTTTAAAAAAGACCCGTAGGCAAGATATTAGTTGAAAGAATTAAGTTTTACAAAATTAATTAAAATCACACCTCCTTGACATTGAATACCATGAAACCGAACGGTTTGAATGATATGTATTTTCTTTAAATCTGTGGAATGAATATTTTCAAGCAGGTATTTTTGCGACTTTAAACATCAATTTATACGATCGTTTATTGGTAAAGAAACATCTTAAAAAATTTACCTGGTACCCAATCCTTTGAACATATTTTAATACCAATATCTTACATGTGTATGAAAATGTTAAAATCTTTGACAAAATTGAAGTGGTTGCCCAAATACATTGTTGTATACAGTCTAACCGTCCCTCGTCGGTGAGTCAATAATGAAATTATCGACTGAATATTACAAACGTCATCCATCGTAAATTCATCGAGATCGACAAATTTTCGACGTCGAAAACTGATCTATCTACTCCGGTTGGAAAGGATGCGAGACTTGGACTATGGTGGCTATAATTGGGGAAAAGAAGATCACGGAAAAGCGAGGGGATGTCTATGGGATAACCAAGAATAAGAAGAAAAATCAATCTAATTCTAATGAAAGATAACCAGATGAAATTCATTTGAATCAAATTGAACTGAACTAAAGACGGAAATTGAATTCCAGGGAAAAAAGATGAATGAATTATAAGAAGCAAGAGATGGATGACTAGCAACACTTACTTTTATCTGTCGACGGAGCTTTAATTTGTTCACATGATAAAGGAATGAATTCAGAAGTAATTATTCTGTGATTATACCACTGCTAAATATATATGTATTGCGTGAAAACAAGTGTTGCGTACGTGCCGGAGACATCTGCATCTACATCTGCATAATAACCCGCAAGCCGCCGCAAGGGCATTTGGCGGGGGGTGTTAGGTCAACACCCAAAGAAGTGAAAGAAACGCATTCAAAACCAACACATACATGCAAACCCATACCCACAGTGGTGCATACATATCACATTAGATATCACATATCACTGATAGCTGGAAATTCTCGGTAAAACAACCCCCCTCCCCCCGCCACACGACTTCATGATGCATGTAGATTCAGATCCCCTTCCTCTTACATTATAGATCCCTATTTCTGTGTTTTTCTTGTCCTCATAAACGTAGGCATTACGTTTAAGGAACGAATGTGAAAATTTGAACCCTCAACGTATTTCATTTCCAACATACACCAATGCTGCCCCTCCCCTGTCGTTTTCCTTGGACCCCTTCCCTCAAATTTCTCCGCCATCCACACCCAGCTTTCTTCGCTCGGTTCCAATTCCATGGAAGGGGTTCTTTCATTCCTTTGTTCAGCCTGAACCCTCCTCCCTCCTCACACATCCCTTTCTCCCTATCCCTCCCTCTTCCTCCCGCCCTCTCTCCGTCCTCCTCTCTTCATCCACTCACACACGCCAGCACATAGACGCTCGCACACGTGCACTGTATTTCCGCGTCTCCTACATGCAGCGGCGACGCCGGGCGTCCCGTCCCGTCTCCTCTCCCTCCCTCCGCCCCTTCCCATCGTCACCCATCCTCCGTTCCCTTTCGCCTCTCCTCCTCCTCTTCCCACACAGCAACATCTTTTTCTTCTTCGTCTAAAGTTTGGGGGGCCTGGCAGGGGAGAGTCCTTCATGGCCGGGGAAAGGGCGAGAACTGAGGGGATAGTTTGGGGGAGGAGGTGGCGAGGGAGGGAGGAAGGGCACGAGGCGCCATGACGAATCTGCGGTACGCAGTACAAATTTTTACCGTCGACCCCAACTGTGTTTTCCCCGGGCTGCTATGGCTGTAAATAATTTATGTTTCCGTTCCACCCTTTTTTTTATACATTTATCGGGGCATGCCCATTTCATGGCTCAAGTCTCTTGCGTTATCTCGACAGTTGGGCGCGATGTGAGGTTTGGTGGTGCTTAAACGGGCAGTAATTTACTCATCCTACTGTTATTCAACATTTTGCGAGTTTTTCTTTGCAAGTGAGGACGGGTTGTGGGGGAGGGGGGCCTCGCGAGAAAAAACAGAAACTGTTGTAAACCAGTTGATTTTATACTTAAGTATCTAATGTGGATCAGTAACCAAAACATATATCCAAGATCGCTGTGAATTAAAATAAAGAAAATAGATTGTCCACTGGTGTGCGGCACGATCTCAGCAATCGATGCAACGAAACAGTCACTTGAAATCTTTTTATGTTGCTTGCCCAAGAGATCCAAGTCTGCAGGGAATGTTTCTTCTGTCTTCTCCGAACAAATTAACAGAGACATTTTAAAATTGAACAACTTAGCTTTTCCAATTAAAATTTTTAATTCTCACGACCTAGGTTTCGTTATAGTATGACATTATCAGGTATACTATACACTATAACGAAACCTAGGTCGTGAGAATAAAAAAATTTAAGTGGAAAAGCTAAGTTGTTCAATTTTCAAATGCCATTATGAAGATTTTCCACGAAGTTACGCCATAAACTGTTTTAAACTAACAGAGACAAAATAGTTTTTCAATCTCAAAAATCAATAGAAAACTAGTTACCTGCACCCCATTTAGAGTGCTGTCGTAAACCAACCGTTACATTTATTCTAAAATGCAATATTTTCAGATTATAAAGAGGTATTTTGTCCGTGGTGCATTCGTCGAAGAGATCATAATGGCCTTAATATTAATTATAATAACAGGTATTATACTTAAATTTGCCCCTCGACAGAATGAATATATATACCAATGTGCAAAACGACGTCAATATTTTCCAACTTCTTTCATAAAGCGCATTGACAATATGATATAAGATCGATTCGGGAACATTTTGGGCCTGCGCAACACCTGGAAAAGCATTTTCTCTATCAAACATGCCCAGAAAAGCTTCCCGTAGGAAATCCTACTGCCTGATAATAATCGGAAAAAAAAGAAAACAATTTGTACTTCTAGAGCTAAAAACAAAAATGCTGTAAAATCAATGTACCTTCTGGAAGGCAGGCAATTTTCGATGAAATGTATTTTGGAAAATACATTTCGCCGCCACGCCTAGGAGAGAGGTCGGAGATATGAGAAAAAAGAGAAAACAATGCGTGCAATAACCCATGAGCGATATTGATTCCCGTAGGATTTTTGCAAGGTGCACTCTCCGATGAGGGCTGCCAACTTCGCGGATATCCAGGCTTCGCAATCTCCTTCCCCGCCCTCCCCTACCTCCCACTCCCGCACCTCCTTTCCCCTTTATCCCTCTCTCGCCGCGCCCCAGGAGAGGGAGAGGGTCCTCCTCCTCCCTCACTCCGTCCGCCACCCTCCAACTCCCGTCTGAACCACCCCCGTCCCCTGCCCTCACTCCCCCTCCTTCCTCCCCCTTTCTCTTTCAGTCCTCTCTCCGTCCCCTCCCACTACAGGCACAACTCAATCAACTGCTCCCCGCCTCCTTTTTTTCCTTTTTCGTCCATCTTTTTACCCCCCTCCCCCTTTGCCTACTCACCCCATGACCACCCCCCCGCCCTTTCTCTCTCCCTTCCCCCCCGTTTCTTCCTTTAATTCCCTTACACCAAAACCCCTTCCCGGACATTGACTCTCTCTCTCCTCCCCCACCAGTTTCCTTTTGCCTACTGCTAATGTCATTTGTAGGCGCGTTCTCAG
This sequence comes from Hetaerina titia, assembly GCA_037158775.1. Lineage (NCBI taxonomy): Eukaryota > Metazoa > Arthropoda > Insecta > Odonata > Calopterygidae > Hetaerina > Hetaerina titia. Next base: position 75,774,170 of record CM073771.1, on the reverse strand, counting down.
CAGCTAATGTAACGTCAATCAGCGTTCGTGAGTCCTCCCGGTCGTCCATTAGTCCAGCACAAATTTCATCAGACCGAGAGTCATCATATTTGAAAAATTCAAGTCGGTAATAAAATTTATCAATTTCTTTAATTCGAGTAGGAAACATCCCGTTTTTTTGGCACCATCATACGTCGCCTCTCTGCCAATATGACCACATTCTCGGGACGACTATGGCATGAACCTCTGCGGGTGATGCAAGATGATGCAATGTTCTTGTCGAAGCAGGGTTTATAAATATGCAGAAGTATAAAATAAAATATTTGTTCTTAAATAAAGGAGGAGGAATTACACGAAAGCAGCCAATGATCCTATAGGATGATGGAACTATTCACCATTCATATACAAAATGAAATTTCATGCGAGTTTACGTTCATGATCACGTGAAACTTATGGAATGGCTGAAGCTATGGAGATATAAAATAAAAATAACGTACTCAATCTTGGTCACCAATACTAGTTTTGTTAGTCAGCAATTTTCCCAACTTCATACTAAGCATTACTTCATAACTACTGACTTGCGATACATGGTGGAGATTCAAAGGAATTAGCTATTATTAACATGAATGGGAACGGTCGAATGACGAACGCGAACTGATATTCTAGCATAAAGATAAATTATTATATACATTCCTTGTTTCCTTCGTTTTCCTTGTTTACGAAATGTCGTTACGCTCTTACGGACAAAAATTCTGGTATATTCATGTTACCATTTCCTCTAGTTGTCATCAATGCTGTTATTGAAATGTTTCTTTGACGTAGAATTGAAGCTTTCTTATCGTCTGCTTTTACATAATACTACGCATGGCAATTGTAAGAGAGAATGGGGTGGGATTTGAGAACACTATCCGAGAATAATCATAAAAAATAAAATTTGCAAAAGGGAAATATCCAGGTTCTTTTCGTCATAGAGGCTACACAGAAAATGTCGGCGTAAGAAGTTGCACAGAGATGAAGAGATTGGTATGTTAAATTATATACTGAAATGAAATTATTGACTTTGTAATTTCACAGATTTTATTTCATTTCAATATGTTATGTAAATTCCATAAAGTTACGCAGGAGACAAAAATGTTTGGTAAATTATAATTTCTCTCCCAATGATAGATATCTTATAGATGGCAAATTGTAGAAAATGATAGTTTGGGGAGCGATTCCAAAATATCCTACGATTTATTACCTGGGATGACGTATTAAAGTTTAATATTCAGAATATTCCAAGCAAAACCTGTGAATATCTTCTCTCATTGGGAGATCAAACGTACACTTAAATAAGATACTCGTACATTAGTATTTTAGCACTCACCGCTGCTTACGTTATCTTCACGAATGCTGCCAGAGTTTTGCAGATGGATGTTTCTTTTTTTCGATAAAATGTTCTCATAAACTTTTCCATCTATAATTCTTTTAATTGACGATCCGATTCGTGAGCAAGCAGGGAAGGCAGCAGAGAAGGAGCAAGGGCTGTCTCTCGCCCAACGACCTGGGCCCTTCTTGCAGGCGGAAGTGAAAGATTATCTTGCTGGCATCTTCCCATCACTCTCTCTCTCTCTCTCCCTCTCGTGCGTTTTCTTTTAGGGAATAGTTAAACAGGGAAGACTTTACGTCCGAGGGGACACTGGTGCGCTTCCACGAATAATCTATTTGCTTTTGTATGCTAATAGAGGCTTTCTCGCTTCAAAAAAAAAATGGCTACTCACAAAAGTAATTAATTTCATAAGCGGAAGAATTAACAGAAATGATTCTTGCGTGCGTTCAAGGTAAAGAAATTGAATTCCGAGAGTACATAATGGTTACTGGATGGTCCGTCGGTTAATATGAGATAACCATGTGATCTTTTTCGAATCTCTAACCAAGTTTGGTCCGTAGAATTAAGGTAAGGCGTAAAGAGGACAACGCATTCATGCATACGTAAAATGGAACCGAAGCTCCCATAACTGGCTGGAGCCGAATAAACAAATTAACTTTCCATAATCGTTTATAAAACTCACAGATATCCTGTTATGGATGTGCGGCTTCTCTGGGAAACTTACAACGGCAGAGAAATACGTACGAGACCTCTTGGCAAACGACTAATATGTTGGAGTTGATTCTATCGACGAGCTGCACGCAAAACTACTTGATTTGATTAGGATTTCGAAGTACCTCCATATGTATGGAGTTACCTCGTGTGCGTTCAATCATCTTAGCTTAACATGTACGATACATAAGACGTTCCTACCCCAAGCGCTGGTAACATATGTTAGGAATGATTTCAGCACAACTGATGGAATATTGCAGGAGGTGGAGAAATTATTATATCTGTTTACTAATGTACCCCATTACTGCGAGCGTGCACAACGGGCCGAGTTTCAAGTGTGATAATATAAAAATTACCAATTACAGAAAGAGGATCAACACTGATAAAACAACTAGTATACATAGTCTTATGTATGAATCAATTTTTGTAAGTAGCTCACGCAGTTAAATATGCAGGTTCAACCAAAATGAAATAGTCATATGGAGCAATAGAGAATAATGGTAGTTCAATACAATCTCAACTATATCGCTTCCTGGACGTCGAAGTCGCTAATATTTTTCAATTGGTCACAACAAGTAATATAGAACTTACTAATTCATATAAAATTTAATTATTTTATTCATAAAACCCGCATTCCATTTGTACCACTGTTTTCCTTTCAGGCGTAGTCTATGTAAAAATAAATGTAAATAAAATATATCTACATTTTAATCAATGTACGTATAACTCCGACCTCCCGTAAACATTCTGTTTTTTTGTTGAAGGTTTGAAATAAGCTATCCATTGTATTCAGTTGAGAAAGGCAAAACATAACATTTGAAAAACCCCGTGCCTTTCCATGAAGCTCGCTGCGGTCCACTTCTTCTAAAAGCATTGATGCAGAAAGCACTTAATGCTCAGTTCACAGCCAGATGGAGCGTTAAATCCTGGATAGTGCCATTCTTCAGTAAAAGTCAATAGCATTGAGACATTTCTCTCTAGACTTCCCTCGTCTCTTATTCCCTCCCAGCTCTTGCCAGCCACTTATCCCTCACAGCTAAAAAGACGTCAGAAATTTCATGCATCTCGAGAGGACCTCCCATTCTATGCAAGAGTTTTTGCGGGCATGATTTTCTTCATTTGAGAAAAAAATCCACCGAAATCATTAATGTCTGGATTATTTTTGTTCACCCGGAAAGCTTTTTCTCTTGCATATCTGTGCTTTCTCGCGGGAAAATTACAATTTTTCACGAAAATTTGAGTCAAAATTGTCAACCAGCACACACATATGAAAAATTCACGAAACTCATTTCATATCACCAAGGGTTCACAGGTGATGAGAATGAAACGTCATTTTTCGTAAAAATCACAAGATCCATCCAATAAAGTTTCAATATTACTCTTCCCCCCATGTCGTACGCTTCATTATTGCATAGGTCTTCATCTTCGGACTTCACATGAACAATCTGTAATATGTACTGTATCCATAGAAACTGCAAGGGAAGCGACCGACAGCTGACACCATTTTCACCAAACTGTTTACTTGCAAATATTGCAGATTATTTACATGTATATATTCATATCTAAACTTGACGGATAAAGAAGGAATTCAGAAAGAGATAGTTAAAGATAAAATATTGGAGAGTGAGCATTTCTCGTCATCGAGTCCTTGCTTTCATACTTATAATGCTTCTTCCAAAGGAGAACAACATATCATCTCACGGCCACTGTAATTGATGACCGGCAAATAATTGGATGGTTAATTGGTGATAAGCCCAAATCAAAGTAGTCAGAAGTATCGCATTCGATCGAAACTAATGCCATAAGGATAAACGTTAAGACATCTTTTGGACGGAAAAAAAATCAAGGAATTGGGAGAATTGTGGCTGGTCTATTGGATCACGTTTGGATGTCTCTCCCGTGATCTTTCACGCAAAATTCACGTCTTGAATAAACATCTCATTCCTTCGTGCTGGAAATCGTCCCACCAGGATTATTTTCCTAACCCTTTCCTAACTCGACCCGTGTATGCCTCCTTATCCCCTATACCTTATCCATCCACATGCATTTGGCACTCTTGCAGAACCAATCTCCGAACTCACCCGCCTCCCTCTCAACTCCTCCTCAGCCACCGCACTCCACTTCCACCATCATCCAATATTTTCTTCTCTCCGCGTGCATCTCCGTACTTGAGATTCGCATACTTTGCGGCTTCATTCGCGGTTGCTCCCACACTATTCCTCAACGGTCATGTCGCCTTCATCATCATACTATGAAGTCGGAGCGACCTGCAAGCTACGTCTTCTTTTGTGGCGGCGTTCTTCACTTCGAAGAATTACGTGGTTTCTTTTTCAAAAGGATTTATTTGGCCTCCCCATAAAGGGAGTTTCTTTGCGAAGGGAGGTTCTGTACATAAACGGATTTTATTGGATTAAATCAATCCGAAAATGCTTTCGTCGGGAAGTTTCCTAGCCATTGAAAGCAGTCTTTGAGTCGCAGAACAATGGACTGCAAACGGAGAACAGCTGAGAAAATGTCTTTCACGAGAAATTGCATTTCAACTTTACACACACTTAACTTCGCATGTTAACTCACCAGAGAAATAGAAATCATAAATGTTTCTGCGTTTAAAATAGCCATCATGTTCTCTTGCTCCCCAATACGATTTGAACATATGCGTGGTGAAAGAGAACTTACAAGTGGTTAAGTGACTGTAAGAGGCAAGGGTTAATCAAACTTTCCTTTTGACTTACTCTGCCCTCTTTGAAGAGTCTCTTTTTAATTGTTAAAACATGCTAAATGATAAGGTCTTTCACAAGATAAAGTCAAGCCATGTATTAAGCAGTCATTCATTCATAAAAGTGTAAATTCAGCATTGATTGGGAAACTCTCTACCGTGTGACGACGCTTCTGATTCCAGTGTCAATAGCTCATATTCTTAGAAGATTATTGCTTATAACTTGCAGATTTCTTTGAATGGACAGGAGTCATTATTTAATCCAATTTTAAGTGCGAAATTGTGGTATAAATGATTATTTTTTTTAAATTGTGGAATTTCATACGCAATAATCATCAGATGTAACCTTTGGACAGTCGCCGAAATCTAAAAAAATACGTCATTTTGGTCTTATTCAGCATGTATGCATAACATAAATATTTTCAGCAAAACACTATTGCCGTCTTCAACATTTAATAATTCCAATCTCCCACACGCATTTCAAAATCACAATTCTTTTCCTCCGCTGTTTCCGCATAGTTGACGTTCCTCCATAGGTTTCAACATTGCAGCAGGCTCTCTTACCGATCTTCCCCATCCATTTTTTGTCTTCCAGTTTCCTCTTATCTCCAAACATGCTTCATTCTTCTTCGTTCGTTTTTCCCTCTATAAATCTTGTTTTCGCCATTATCATCAGTATCCATATCTCAAGACTCCATATCTCACTCATACTCTTTCGTTTAAGATCTGGATTCGGGCGTAGTAAGTGAGGCTACGCTCCACACCTATCATACTGACACGTATTTTCTTTATTTATTTATCTAATATCTCTGGGTTTAACTCTATTCGTCAATGTATGATTCTTTCGTAAACACATACCCACTCCCGATTATTTTATTCTTTAACCAAATGTCCAACATATAACTTAAATAGATGGCTGAATTGTTCCGCGTGCACTTATTCCCTCTTAATTCATTGCTAAAATAAATCTTCCTACTCCATAATTTCATTTTTTCTTTTTTCACACCATTTTTAGTCATTACAAACCTCCTTAATTGAATCTGAAATGTACTCAATAGCCATCAGCTCCTCACGCAATTTTATTGTTGATAACTATTTTTTCACTGATTATCATACTATACATTCTCCGTTTAACGCGTGAAAAAAGAAAACCTCAATTTATCTCATTCCCCTTCGATGACTGACGACCTCGATTTGCCTTGGCTACCTTTACACGCACACTTTGATTCATATACAGAATATTATCTAATGTGTGTATTCCTTTATTATTTTTCAGTTTTCTGTAAGACTGAATTGCCTCGTCTAATTCCCGAAACAACTAAAACGACTCTGTGCTTTTTGCCAATGCTATCATTTTTATTATACCGACGGAGATGGTGGATGAGGAGAGGGGTTTGTTGAGAGAAATCCTATGGAGACAGGGAAAATGAATGAAAGGCGTATTGAGCGGCAGTGGGATGTTGAAGACGGTAATAGAGGGGAGAATGTTAGGCAAACGAGGAAAGGACAGGAACAGGATAGGGATGTTGGACGGGATGAAGGGAGGAAAGAAGTACACAGAGATGAAGAGGGACCTGATGTAGAGTAGGTTGCTGGATTGGGTTTTGTTTGGAATTACAAAATGTTTATTTGATAGTTGTGTCCATCCGAAAACCTACCTTAACAGGTAGATTACCTAAAAAAAACCTATTCACTCTCAAAAGCCTAGGTACAGAATTATTACTTTTATCCATTAAATTTCCAAGTTATTTTTGTCAATATTGCTTGATGTTTCTTGAATAATATTAATAAATCTCATGTATTTGGGCCCCTAAGTACATTATATATTGCCAAAAAATTAATGCGTCATGTCTCATTCAACGGGTAATAAATATTTTATCACCTAATGAGGCATATTTTAAAAAATTATTACGATTCAGAAACATGCCGACACTGAAGATAAACATAAGATTGATTTCAGGCTAGCATAAGTTTTTAGTTTACTGTGTTACCTTTTTCAGGTTTAAATGAAGATTCAATAAATAAACGTAAGGGAATTTAATCACGAAGAATAGAATAAATTATGATTGATCAAATACAATACTATGGTGAAATTAAGAGTACATAAGTTTTGGGTTACATTAAGAAAAAATAATAATTTCCAGGCACTTTTTCAAGGATAGAATACAATATTTGTATACAATGTATCTGGAACATTTTTTTCCTGACGTGAATGTAAGTCTTACCGCTCAGACTCGGTGTTGAGGGGCTGACCTTCAACACGCGCCAAGCGCCAATCGCCCGGCGATAGATCGTATTGTTAGGGAACCTCAGTGGCGGTGGGAGTAACCCCCTCGCCTGCCAATACAGAGGTCGCCGGTTTCCTCCACCTAGGGTATTGATGTTTGGGATTGTTTTTATTGTAATTTGTAAAGGCCAGGTGGAAGAAGAGATAATAAAGTCTCAATCTGGCCCCAATAATGTCATGCAATAAATAATAAATAAATAAACCCCCTGTCGAGTGACGGTACAAGCGCAAAAAGCAGCGAACCATTGAGCAGCGGTACGCCATCAAATTTTGCGTTGGACTAAGGAAATCGGGTACGGAGGCGTTGGGCACGATTTGGCAAGTGTTCAAGGATGAAAGCATTTCACAAGTTGCAATTTTTAAGTGGCACAAGATTTTCAAAGACGGTCGAGACAGAGTGGAGGACGAACCCCGCGCTGGAAGGCCGTCAACGTGAAGAACCGACGACATCGTGCAACTTATGCGTGAAGTGCTGAATTCAGACCGTCGGTTAAGTGTGCGCATGATCGCAGATTGCATTACCATTCATGATATGACAATGCACAACATTATCACTGAATATTTGGAGATGTGAAAGATCTGAGTTAAACTCGTACAGAAGGTCTTGACAACAGGACAACAATAGTAGAGTCGAGTGTCAATCCCAACTTGGTACCATCAGACTATTTCCTATTCCCAAAAGTGAAATCCTTCCTCAAAGGACACCACCATGGGACCATTAGTACCGTCAAAGAAGCCTACCCTTAAGAACCTCCCGGAATCCGTCTACTAGGGAGCATTTCAGTCGTGGAAAGCCGCTGGCAAAAGTTGGTCGACGCTCAAGGGATGTATTGCGAAAAATTTTGAGACTTTGCAGTAATATCTGAAGTGAATCTATTTTTCCGATAATTTTTTACAAACCTATTCCATTCATTTAGTGATTTTCTCGCATACCAATATCACCGCATTCATATCGTCCAAACGAAATGTGATGAGGTAGATGTGTCTCTTAAAGTATATTTAATTAACTTGATGATTCCATACTATATTCGTAGCGTTCTTTAATAACGCACAGTTTGACAAAGGAATGAGTTCAAATTTAATCCATCGTGGTTGAATGTTTACTTTGACTGAAGTTTCTTCCCCGCCTAAAGCTACATTTCACATGAGAAAGACTTATGATTCTGCCTCATGCTTGAATTGGGTCTTCCGCTTCTTGTGTGATACCAAAACGCAATTATGGCAATCCTTCCGCACTTCACTAAAAATCTCTTTGATCGTTCAACTAGCAAAAGAGGAGAAATTGAATCCGAAGACGTATTTCCTTTCATTCAAAGGACATACGTAAATTAGCGCGGAGAACAGCAAAATTGTCAATGACTTTCCGGAGATGCCGCAGCGAAACAAAGGATCACCAGAGTATTCCAATGCCTACCTCCGCGAAAGAAGTACACTTTGAAAATAGTCAATAAGCCAAGGGCAATTCAATGAGCCGCTGCGTGGTAAAGCAGTTTTTCCCTGGATCCAAATAAACTTTTATCCATGTCAAATTTACAGTGTGATAACTGTTGAACTTATGGCGAAATCAGTCAAACAGGTTTAAGCAGGTTATGCAGGTCAAGCAGGTTAAACCATTCAAAATATTGTGAATAGTGAGATAGTTATATCAGAGTGAATCAGGAAAATTCCATCTCCAATAATGTAAATAAGGGGAAATGAAGCACTAAACGCTGCTTAGTGGAAAATTTGTACATCAAATAACATGTTTCACTTATCAGCATGCCAAATTAATTCGATTATGAAATGAATTTTATAATTTGGAACTATAATCTAGTTCTAACCATTTTATGCAATATATTATTTCAAATTTGATGGTATCTCGTGAAATACGTAGACAAAGTCAGTTAATTTAATGTTTTTCAGATGAAAGGTATTAAATTTATATTTTATTCATCAAAATTATTTTTCAAACGTTCGCGTATTTTACTTGATTCCGTTTGAAAACTTAAAAAAAATAATTATTTAGAGATTCAATTATTACCTTTCCGAAAAAAAAGAATTATACTTTTACTCCGCAAAATAGTTTATTTGGCAATTTGGATTCGGAGGTAACGCATTCGCAAAAAAATAATAAAACGCTTGGTGAATCTTTCTTAACTGCGTGGCCAGAAGCATTACGATCCAATTAGGAAGAAATTCGAAGTGTTTTTCCTCTGAAAAATGGTTTTTCAGGATAGGGTCGACATTCACGACAAATTACTTAGGCTGTCAATTGTATTTTTTTTTATCTTCTCCACCTCGTAAAAAACATAAGGTCGAGCGCAATCTGGAGCCAAATGAATAGAACAACAAAAGCACCGCGTCGTAAATTGAAATTGTCAAGTGACCCAGTCATCCGGCCTTAGGGCTGTAATGGAAAATGCCTCCCATTCTGGGAAAGTTCAGTCATTACGAAGTTTCGTCGTAAATAAGTAAAACTATGCGACATCGAACATTTTTCCACACTCCGAAAAACTCTCCCTGCGAACGTCATCCGTGTCTGCCAATTGGGGCACATTTCCAAAAGGCATATTGCCCTTCCAATATTTCAAAATATTGTACGAACCCATCCAATTAGAGCAAACCGTGAATGAAAAAAGTGAGGATTTTATATCTGCTACAGTTGAAATATTTTATATCAATGTAATTTTTATCATGAAAATTGCAGAAAAATGTATCCTATTAGCAAATTCAGTCATTCATCCACATTATTGAATTTCTTGATAATCCGGGAGTATATCGTGATTAAGCAATGACCCATAGTTCAAAGGCTCGAATCAAATGTTGGGCATCTGAGTTGGAACACCAATTTCGGATTATATATCGCCTCTGTACGGGGTTATTTATCTTGATTTCCCACACCGGGTTCAGGGTGTTCCCGTAATGGCGAGTACGGTGGTGTTAAAACACCTATTTGGTTGCGGGGTGGGGAATACCTCAAGGGCCGGCTTCCCTAGGATTCAAACCACATTAAATATGGGGCTCCTAGGGTATATTTCATGTCGAAGACTCGCAGAATTTTCCCATTCAATTTATTAGTTCGAAAATATGGCAGTGGATGACAAAGCTGAACAGCTCTTATAAAAGATGCTATAATTTCAATCGCATGCAAGACTTTGTGTATTATAGAGAGATAAATAATCACTTTACAACTTCGCCGACGCCATTTAAAATGTTGCAAAGTGCTCGACGAATTATTGCAAATATTAATGATACAGTAATTATTTCAAAATAGGTGCTAGCGTTACATAATACCTAATTAATCAAGTAAGGCGTGTAATAATAATAATAAGATGGAGGCTTCTATGGCTGAAAGAAAACCATTGGACTAAGAGTAAAAGTTGAAACAAAAGTATTTATTGTTAAAGTGATTCATCACCCCATACTGTAAAAATTTTCTCCATGTAAATTAGACTTCACGTAGAATAGGCTAAAAAACAGGCTAAGGGGAAGCCGAAGGAGATATCCTCGCTCGGAATATTAACCTTGCAGCAGAATGGTATCCATCCCCCTTACACTTTCGCGATAACTACATTTGGTTCCTCTTTCCTCCAATTTAATTCCGTTCTAAAAGTTCGTCGAACGCTCTCTGCATATTGCCACAATGGCCCCCAAACCACCCACCGTCAAACTCAACACCTCGGGCAATCCCTATACCTCCTCCCCCTCTTTCTATCTACCACCCCCAACTCCTCTTCCTTCTCCTCCACACCCCTTCCCACCCACACAACCTCCTACACTAACACCCTTCGGCTGCGGAGGCACTCCCCACCTTGAATCGATCGAGAGGCAGCACGAGAGAGAGAGAGAGAGAGTGTACCCCGTTGGAAGGAATGGGACAGAGGGGGAGGGGATCGGATGTGAGGGACATTGGGGAGGGTGGGAGTGGTGAGGACGACGTAGGGGCAAGGGAGAATGCAAGGGCAAGAGAAGTGGCAGGAGAAGATGGAAGAGGGTGTGAGGGAACGGGAGAGGAGATGATAGAAATGGTAAGAAGAGAACGAAAGGGGTATAAGGAGGTGAAAAGGGGAAAAAAGGGTGCGATGCAGGGAGGGTTGGAGAAGGAGATACAAGTATCGGTGAGAGGAATGCACTCTAAATTTCGGTGAGAGTTGGGAGGAGCGTACATATGACAGGAGGGAATGATTATGAAGGAGGCAGGAAGGGAGTTTTAAGTAAACAAAAGAGGTCAGTTGAGGAGAGGATTTTATGGGCATTGGGATTTTGAACGCATTCGCTAACATGCAACGATATGTTTCTTTTACTAACCTGAATCAACTCTTTTCAAATAAAATAAATTCCGTAATATGTTCCTCATCTCTGAATTACACTTCAATGCAATTGTCTTAAAGTAGAGTTCACTTCCATGGACGTAAAATTTTGGGTTAACTCGTGGTTTTCTCGAACAAACATTTCCGATCTTGACTGCCCATCGACGTGCTCACGTACCGATCATTACCGATATCTGCACTAAACATTCCACCTTTTGGAAAGATTCATTTGAAGAATGGTTATTGGCGGTTAAGAAACTTGGGCCGCACGAGCGGAAGATAAGAGACGACTGGCAAATTTAATGGAAATATAAATTCGATGTTACACCAGAAATTAATATCAATTGGCTAACGAGGATTTTGCACAGTGAGATAAGGTTTCTTATCAAGCAAAGAAAGTACATAGCAATTAATTTGCTGCACATGGTTTAAAGCGAGATGGTACATCGAACGTAAATTTGGATATTAAACTGAACACGGTAAACACAAATGTTTGGCTGCGATCCTTGTAACAGATAATGCATGAAAAGCAACAAAATACTGAACTAATCGTTGATTGATAAAGATTTAATTGTAAGTCCCATATTCATTAAGTCTTTTTCGACATTTTTTCGAGAATAAAGTCAAAAGGAAGTGCGTAATATACTATATTACGCTCTAATCGATAAAATTACCATGGAAGACAATCTTTCATTTCCATAAGATTTTTAATTGAATACTTTCGGGATTATTCGCAACTACTTACTACGAGTTACATAAATATACACACAATGTAACACTAAATCAGATTACATCCCGCATTTTATATTCAAAGAATATCTCTAAATTAATGTAAAGCAATAATGGTTTGGAATTGAGGGTCCTTTTTATCGATTGCCTGCTTTAAAATTTAATTTCAAACCAAATAAAACATCTCATATTTTATAACACAGCAATTCCGTCGTTTGTGTAACATGCACAATTTGGACCCACTTTCGTATCTAATTCGAGTGAGGACATCGATAGTTATCAAAATTAGAATCATTGTCGGTAATAACGAATGTTACGAGTAGTGGTAGCTCGTAGTTATAGATTTAACAGCTTAAGCCATAAAAATAGGATAATTGACACATCAAAGCAGTAAAATATCCACGGGTACTCCTCATTATTGACGATAACACTTCAGGAATATTAAGTACGTATCCTCGTAAAGAAGATATGGAAGAGATAATGCAAATTTATATGTGAAATTTAGACAACTTGAAAAGCCCAATGCGATTCCAGAAGACATTGATTGTTCCTTTAACTAAGAAGAATAGCACCGATTGATACGAATATATTTGATCAAATATCCTTCCTGTAAAAAGTGAGGTACAAGAGCAACAATCTCTTCAGTATCCCGAATAAAAAATAAAAAAGGATTGTGACCAATTGTATCTTCATTGGCTAGGGTCAATCAATTTCAAATCTTGATTGCAATATGAGGGTAATCCCAAAAGTACCCGACCCAACAAAGAAAACACAAAAAATTTAGAAAAAACGTATTTATTTTTCAAAATTATCTCCTTACAGCTCTATACATTTTTTCCCAACGATGTTCAATAAGTTCGATACCCTTTTATAATAACAGTTGTCTTGCTCATAAAAATAGCCATTAGCTGCCAATATCAATTTTTCACGGTTGGAAAATCTTTGCCCAAGCTTGCGAACAGAAAATAATCCGAGGGGGATAAATCTGGCGAATAGAGTGCATGAGGTAGTAATTCAAACTTAAATTCATGAATATTGACCATTGCAATAACGGATTTGTGAGCTGGTGCATTGTCTTGATGAAACAACTTTTTCTTCTTTGCCAAATGTGGCCGCCTTTGCTTGATTTCTACGCTCAAACGTTGCAATAAGTTTGCAAATACTCGCCGTTTATAGTTTTTCCTTTTTCATGATAGTCAATGAAAATCATCCCACGCGAATCTAAACAAAACTATCGCCATGACCTTGCTCGCAGATGAAACGGTCTTCCGCTTCTTTGGAGCCGGTTCTCCCTTTAGAATCCATTTTTTTATAGTTCTTTTGTCTCGGGTGTGAAGTAATGGACCTATATTTCATCCATAGTTATAATACAGTACAAAAAGTCTCCTTTGTTGAAGTGAAACTCTGGTAAACACTCAATTGAATCTTCACGACATTGGTTTTGCTCGAGTGTGAGCAAACGCGGCACCCATCTTGCACACAGCTTTCTCATGTCCAAATTTTTAGTTAATATGCGATGTACCGCACTTGCTGAAATGTCTATCATGTCTGCTAGGGCGCGCTTTCAGTCGACGATCGTCCAATATCACTTTGTGGATTTTCTTCACCGTTTCTGGAGTCGTCACCCCATTTTGTAGACCAATGCGATGCTCGTCTTGGCAGCTCGTACGGCCTCGTTTGAACTCTACTACAAATACTCGTATTTTACTGTTGTGAACGAAGGAGCAGACTCACATAGAGCAGAATTCAGTTAAGCTTGAATATTGGTTGGGCTGAGGCCTTTCAAATACGAGGTTCATCCGGAAAGTAGTACCCGTTCGTGAAATAAAGACACAAAAGTAAATATTAACAAACATAAAAAATTTTATTTGAAATATGATACTTTAAACTACTTCTCAACATAATCTCCAAGCAAATTAAGGCATTTGTCATAACGTGTGACAAGTTTCTGTATTCCTGCTGCATAGTCCTTCGCCGCCAGCTCATTGAGATACAGGGTCACTCCTTCTTTAAGTTCTTCATCGCTGTCAAATCTTTTTCCTGCCAAAAAGTCTTTAAGCTTTGTAAAGAGATGAAAATCTGAAGGGGCCAAGTCCGGGCTATACGGTGGATGGTCGAAAGTTTCCCATTTGAATTGCTACAAAAGTTTTTGTGTTATCCCAGCTGCATGAGGCCTGGCATTGTCATGAACGAGAATGACACCAGTAGACAATAGACCTCGCCGCCGATTTTGTATTGCCCGCCGTAATTTCTTTAATGTTTCACAATACGCATTGGCATTAATAGTGTCTCCACGGGCCATAAAATCAATAAGCAATACACCTCGTCGATCCCAGAAAATGGTTGCCATGAGTTTCCTGGTGGACAGAACTGTCTTGAATTCTTTTGGTTTGTTTGGTGAATGAGCATGATGCCACTCCATTGACTGTCGTTTACTCTCAGGTGATGCATAACAAACCCATGTTTCGTCACCAGTAATTATGCGAGTCAAGAAAGAGTCTCCTTCATCAGAATAACGTCCCAAAAACGTCAGTGCTGCAGCCATACGCTTGGTTTTGTGCTCATCTGTAAGCATGCGAGGGACCCATCTTGCACAAATTTTTGCATAATGCAGATGGTGTTTAACAATTTCATGAACAATTGTTCGAGAAACATTGGGAAAATGCTCACAGATGTCATCAATTGTGACGCGCCGATCGTTCCTCACGAATTCGTCAACTGAGCTCACCAGTTGGTCTGTAATGACAGACGGTCTCCCCGAACGCTCATCGTCGTGTGTGTTCCCCCTCCCCATGTTGAAGTTGCGACACCACCGCCGAACAGACGACTCGTCCATTACATTGTCTCCATACACCTCCTTTAATTGGCGATGAATATCACATGGGCGAACGTTTCTTGCATTGAGGAATTTAATCACTGCCCTCACTTCACAACTGGCGGCGTTCTCAATTTTTTTAAACATTGTAAACAATCACAGAAACAACACAGGCAATGCTAGCGTCACGCAACTTGGCTCAGAGAAGGCAGACAAGCCACTGAAGCTATCTGACCTCGTCCAGCGGCTACTCGCGTCGTCAGCACTTCATGCGGCACGAACGGGTACTACTTTCCGGATGACCCTCGTAAAAGTATTGTAACACATAACGATGAGCAATTTTCTGCATTTTCAAAATTCACTGAAAACGTTTCATTATTGATGACTGTCAAACAAATACCAAGCAACGTAGCTTCCTCAAACTTCAAACATACGCTTTATAGATTGTGTACTTTCTAACATTGATAGTACAACTACCGTCATCTCTAGGTCATGCCGGGTACTTCCGGGACAGCTCTCGTACTCAGTTGTTTCTGAAGAAGACACACTATTAAGACATTATTACATAAGCTGTACAGTGTTCCCAACGAACTGTAGCCCAAGAAACATACTTTTGTAGAACTTTTATCATCCTCATATCTTCAGCTGTTTTTCAATAGTACCACAAGGTTAATGGAGAATTTTGCAAAATATTAGTTCGCAAAACGGAATATAGGGGTATCGTGTAAAAATATTAGAACAATCATAACGATGTGACGTCAAATGTTAATTGAAACCCTGAAATCCGTAAGAAGCCTTCTTAAGCCTGTTAACGAAGGATTCAGAATACCTGAAAATAATGCATAAAATTTAGGGAATGGCATGGACGGTATGCGAATAAAGTTCTTTAAGTAGTGATTGAGTGGTCACGAAAATGATATGACTTTATGGATCTAATGGTTCAGTCGGCATTTATCGGAATCAGATTGGAGTGGCACACCCTGCCATTTCTTCTAACATTCAATCCGTGCTATGTATACATTAAGGTTAATGAAATGTTTTTATGTATTCACTCCTAAATTCTCAAACCCGCAAAATGATGAAATTTGGGGCTCGTACTGCCACAGGATTACGGCTGTATTGATGAGATGTTGCGGAATTTCCCTCAAATAAAGTACTCTTAGAGTATTAAATCACTCAGTATTGCGGTTCATATGCAGAAAAGTCGATACTTTCCGAAGGTGCCTTTTTAGAATGAATAAATTATGTTACTTCTTTCGAATTGGTATTTAAATAGCATTCGAGGAAACAACCGATTTTCTCTTCATCTACATTACTACGCCAAAAAAGCTAACTCGCAGAAAACCACAGAAGACCCCCTTGTATGGTTCGGATTTTATTTGAACTCAATCCACTATAAACCACAGAGAGGTACTTAGTCGCGTCATAAGTAAATAACTAACTAAATCACTCAATTACTAAATTTATGTATTTCCTCCTTTTTCTCTGAACAAGCAACTTGGTAATTCCTTTCCGTCTATCTCTTTCGACATGAATAACACAATGAATATTAGCGATATTTATAACTAAAGAGCAGGAAACATTATTTTGTTTCACATAGGAATCTTGAAAACAGATTGTAACGACAATTAATCCTTTTTATGTATCATAAAGTGTAATAGATTTTGAAACTAATAAAGGGCGAATGAAAAATTATGACTTGTTTTTCTATCTGAATTGCAAAAGGAAAATGAAAAGTAGAAAGAAATAACTTGGAAATAAAAAATTATTTTCATAAGTTTAAAACCTTAAAATGATTAATGGTATATTATGCAAAATTTGGATATTTTTTTTCATTTTATCGAAGGAAATGTTTGGATTTATGCAAAAATAATCTATTCTTTCGACCAATCCCGGCGGAATTTTCATCACAATCCATTTCCTTAGCATGGGCCCAAAATGCTTAGGAAGCATGGGCCCAAAAACACTTCCACTGATTTATTTTTCTCTCTCCGCCAAGGATGAAGAATTAATCAAATGCAAATTCATGGAGGAGACCATTAGTAGCGCCCTCACCGGCTTATTTATAGATAGATCTTGCTTTTAAATCTAAACACGGAACTTAAAACACTCTGCCATATTAGCAGAAACTAAGCGACTTTCCTATAGGGAGACAGCTGTCAATTATGTATTTAATTCGAGAAATAGTAACAGACAAAAAGTCGGAGCGGGAGGTTGCGAGAGTTGATCTAAACTACACGTCATTTTAAAAATATAAAATTCTGCAACATTCTGGACTGGTGGAATTGATGACAACGAGAGGGGGAGAATTTGTTTTACATAATGAATCTCACATGCATATCCTGGAACCACATTAATACTCGTGGACGGAGGTCATAACTACGGTTCCAGGAAGCAGAATAGGAAATGCTCACTTCTGCGGGGAATAGTGGAGACAGAATTGGCGGGGCCGTTCAGTCGCAGAAAGTTTACAGTACGGTATAACCAGGGTTCCAGTTCCCTTGAACAAGCAGATGGCATGAAAGTAGACGGCAGGCAAGAAACTTGCAAAAACGAGGGATCGCGAAAGAGTGCAGAGCTGCGAGATGATGAATTTTCCTGGGAGGTTTTGAGAGCAGAGCTTATGGGTTTGAGGGATGCATAGAAAGCAGATATGGGCAAAAAGCGTGCGAATGTAAGCGGAGTCGCACGCAGTCCTACTTGGAATGCGGACCCATGGAGCAGAATAGAGAACATGAATGAGGAAGTGAGAAGACATAAGAAGAAGGTTCTGCCAATTCTCAGGAAAACGGTATGAATGCCCCAATGGTTGTTTTTGTTGGCTATGGAAGCCTGAGAATCCTCTTCTTCAAACCAACATTTTCACGCACGAAATGCAAAGAGGAAATTAGCCAAGTACGTAATTTCCTTTAGAGAAAGACAGTTTAATTTCTGGTTTCGAGAATGATACCATGCAAGGAGTCAAAATCATATGTATAAAAAAACAAATCCTTCCTTAGCATTCATAGAAACATGGGCTTTGACGAGCCACTAGGTGTGTCTAGACTCCAGTTCTGGAAATAGTAGTTTGCTTTGTGAGGATCGGGAAATCTGAGAGAAAATGGTGGTAAGTAAATAAAAAAAGCTACTTGAGCAGGTTATTATGGTCATGAGGAAAATGGATTTGAATTTGGGGACACACCTGAATGGCGAAAATTTAGCTGTCACGAAATTAGATTTAGGTTAACAGTAAAACCATTGGAATAACAAGCAACCAAAAATAGTTGGATTATCGCTTTGTGCTTACTAGAAATTCTTTTATAGTATAAATTAAACACATATTATATGTATATATATATATATATATATATATATATAATATTCATTCATAATCCTAGAATATTTTTACAGTATATTGACATTATTAAAGCCATATTCATATCTTTCTATCCCTGTACTATAGACGGTTGGCAAATGTTTGTAATTTGGATTTTATTCTTGGTACATTTCAATGATTATTCCATTCAATCTCTTCCAAAAATAATTCTTCAACAAATTCTTATCTCTTAAAAAGTTTCTCTCCATGGCTAAATTTTTAAATCGATAATAAGGCAGATATATGACAGGCAAAGACGGCAGCATCTACCTTTGAAATGAAGCTTCACTAACCAAAATTAGCGACGCATACCATCACATGAATGTAAATACAAAGCGGTACTTTACAATGCATAAATTACCAACATGGAGTGAATTAAGCCTTTTTCATGTCCCTTTATCCAGCAACGGCAACGAGTTTTGATAGTTTTCATTACAACACGTAATATACACTTGTATACTACACCTTAAGATCAAATACGAAGAAGAGGTTGGGAAACAATAGACATTTTTGATAGAATAAAGGGAAGAAGAAAGTGTGTAAGGAAAGGAAAAAAACACGCGGTCGTATGTACTTACATAAACAATAGGAGATTTCATTCAAGTTCCTACGTACCAGTTGCGCAAAAACGACGCATTAACCATTCTCCTGTAGTAATATAATCACTTATTTCTCCGAGCATTCAATAAAGCATCAGCATTTTGTTCTGCTCAACATTTAATAAAATAAATCGGGATAAACAACGGGAGCAGGAGGGCAAAATTCCAAGTGGCAGGTGTGACTTTTAAAAAGGCAAGCTCATGGCTTAAATCCAGACACCGGCGAACCAAATCGGATTTTATGATTGGGATATGTGTTATCCTTTCGGAAGAGGTTTTATTAAAGAACTAGGGGATATCCATTGTTCGTTATTCTTGTTTATGTATATATGTAGGTAATATATATGGATTATTTAGGTTTAATATTCATTATATATATAGGCTATACATATAGTATATAATGCAAAAGGTCCCACATAAAGACAATTGATCGTTTGAAGGAATAAATCCATTCTTTTACCTGACAATAACGTTTCTCCTGAGCGTATCAGTCACAAAATTCCTGTTTGTTACTTGAAATTAGGCATAAGGTGCTAACATAGCCTTTAAATGAGCTTCAAACCTAACAATAATTAATGGCTGTTAATTCTTCAAATAAATAATCTTATACGTCAACTGAGAATACATCTATTGCTTTTGAAAATTGGATGCACTTGAGAGGTTTCGAGTAATTAAAAATCGATATTTACAATGTATTTCACCAGTCTAACAATAAATTCTGTACAATTCTGCATCAAAATTGTAGGAACGAGTTTTTATTTAATCTTAAACCTAATTGGAATTCTACGTCGAAACAGGTCAACCAATTCTGTGCACACAATTCAAACAGCATCAAACGTGAACGAGTTAGCTTTAAAAAAAAACCTTCATGATTCAGTTTTCTATCCATGTATATTTAAATAATGCGTATCTCCCAGATGGAAATAAAATTAATTTTTGCCAATATATTTAATAATGGCTCTTAAGCCCCCAGCTGAAATATTTTGGTTGTAAATGATACAATCAGGGAAGATATATGCATATTGGTCGGGGGGATATTGATGGAGATACTGAAAAAGACCACATTTTTCAATAACCGATACGACTAATGCACTAGTTCATCCGATATGAAATTACGAAAACGCCTAATGGACTTAACATACGAAACACCAGAGTCAGTTCTTGATTATCATTTTGAAAGAGAGACGCAACTCATGGCGCAACTTTCATGATTAAGAGGAAATTAACGTTATCAACGGGACTGCAATTACAGTCAGGAGTCATTCGATGAAAATATTTATGCGTAATAGAAAACAACATGGAAGAATTAAAGAATTGAAATGCAGAAAAAAAGTCATAATTTATGGAAGGAACGGCTTAAGTGTGTTTAAGTATATGGTTTCAAAGCATGACGGTAAGGACGTGTGATGAAACTCAGGAGGAAGGAGAGGATGAGAAATAAAATTATAGCTGTAGAGAAGACTAATAGGAGGGAAATCACTGTGAGTCGGAATTCAGAGATAAAGTATAAACTAATGAGCCCCGCACATCGTGGGATACAATGCGTTCATGATTAGAATAATGGAAGGAAACAAATGAATCATTGATGGCGAAATTGAAGTTATGGGCGTATGCTTAAGAAAGTAAAGGAATTATCATGAAAAAAGGAAGGTTTTCACGGCGACAATATTTTCTAAAATCAGCATCATCTCGTCAATATTCAATTTGATACTGATATTGAGTCAACGCTGATTTAATGATTTAGTTTATAAAGGAGAATACAAATGACAAAAGTGTATAACCTCTGCCTCATATTAGTTTCGTAGTTTTGAAGACAGAAAGAATTTCAATAAAGTTCTTTGAACGGAAGAATTAAGATATATGATGGCATACAGCGAAATAGAAAACCATAACAAGGCTTTGAGATTTAAGGTAATAATGGATGATGGTGGTGAAGTAAACCAAAAAGGAAAGCACGTGGAAATTTAGAAAAAGTGAGAGAACTCGCAACGTTTTCTTCGCAGACACGAAATGCATGTTAAGAAATTCGTTTTTTCGTCAATATGACTAATGATTCCAGACGAATATATCGGTAATCGGACAGTGCATTATATTTAAAGTTTATAATAGAACACATCAGGTGATATTTTTACTATGGATGTGAGTTTGCCTAAAACCAATATCTTTCAATCAAAAAATAATATAAATATGTTAACCAAAATGCAAAGTTCTTGATTGTGAACTATTTCTTCGGTATTTCTACGCCTTTTTTGAAATGATTTTCGATCAAAACTATCAGGTATGAAGGATCTACATATATCCATGCCACTTCTGAGGTCAAGCCATAATTGATTTCTTAAAGCCAGGTTGAAACGTGGCAATGCGTGGGGGCATTCACGCAACACTCGTGAATGAAAATAATGTTTTAGCAGTTCCACTATTAATTATATCGGAAATATTATCTTCCAGAAAGTACAGATCCCTATGGTTTAGATTTGATTGCAAAATCACCTTCACAGTACCCCGAATATCATCAAAATGACGGTTTGCCGTATGTAACAGTACACATGCAATAAAAATATAGAGAAGTCTGTTTAAGCGACATTCAAATATACATTTTTGATTGCTATGCGCTCTTTCCATTGCTTTACCTTTAATTACCTAAATGATGACCAGAAATAGATATGAAGGACTTGGCAAACATCTAATATGACAATTTTTCAATTTTCTTTCATATTAAAAGTATTAAGTTCTCGAAGATGATGATAGAGGATAATTAAGGAACAGAAAAGACGCAAACGCAATTATATAGCCAAACGTAGAGTTTGGACAAGAAAAAATTAATTGGCGTTCAAGGTTTTTGTCTGAAAAGCCGAGACACGGAGAGAAAGGTATGAGTGGAGGAGAATAGATTTTAAGAGGCACTTTTGGGGAATGAATAGGGACTGGGAGACATGGGAATCTGTGGAAGGAGGGATGTGTCCTTAAGGGATATGGAAGGGAAGTTTTGGGGGCCGAGGGATGTGGATGGGGTGGAGGAAACTTGCAGTTTATAAGGGCCGTGGTTGGAGAGGACGACGGAGTCGTGGAGGCCGTTGACTGGGGATGGATGGGAGAGGGATGGGTTTTGGCAGGGACCGTTCGTCGGTTGGGCTAGGATTATTGAATCCATGGTTCTGTCCGTTCTTCCGGAAGTTTTGGTGGGGTCGTAGACGAACTGAGTTTGGGAACGAGGACCGAAAAGAGGTAAAGAGAAGTTGGGGAGGGGATAAGGCGGTTAAAGAGTTTTATTTTTTTTATTTGGGAGAGCGCATGCACTAAGCAGTCGATATCTAAGGGATTTGGTTTGGGAAGCTGGCAACTGGGGAGGCCGGGGGCTTTCGCATGGCGCAGAGAGACGTATTGACGGATTAGCGGGCCATGGAAGAAAGGGTGAACTAGAATGGGAGTGGCAGAATGGAGCAGTGCAGTCGGAGACGGCTGAAACGCGGATGTGATGGAAAAATGACGGAGAGGGTTGAGGAGTTAGTGGAATTATGACTCGAGTGTTTATTTCAGGAACCGGTCATTCTACGAAAAAATTATATGAATTACCAGTTATTCATTACAAAAACAATCTTAGAGAACTATCCCAATGAACGATAATTGACGACGGGGAGAAAAATGCCATTTTCCTTTCATTTGAATTACTCCTGCGCCATACAAAAGTACTTAGTCAAAAGAAATTTAAGATTTTGAGACCAAAAGTGCAATAACGGTCGTGAAAGGCGTATATCGTTTTCGTGCTCTTTATTCTTGTGAGTGATTACTTGATTGTGTGCATAAAACGTTTTTATAATGTAATATCAGGTTGGGGAAAAAAAATCCATTATTTTTGCGTGAAATTCATAACTTCATTTCAGATGTTTCGGATTGTCCGATATGGGTCAAATATGCACCGCTTTATTGTATAACGTGTTACCATTTTAAATGTAGCTTCATAATGCTTCTCTCATTGAATTCTTGGTCCTTATTGGCGAAAAACTCTAGTAATCTATTTTAACAATCTTCTCTTGATCGCCATTTCTTATCAATCAGAAAGTTTTGCAATGCATTCAACGATAAATTATTATTTTCCCTTCACAATTCTGCATTTAATAAAAATAATTAACATATATATATATATATATATTTATATATATGTATACCATAAACCTGATAATCAATCCTAGGGTCTGTTTGGTAGGCAATAAAATACCCAGTATACTAAGGCCGTCGGTGTGTGAAATTCACACATCAGGATAGGGGGGCCAGTTCCTTTCCCTGTGCCGGTTATGGTTTCCCAAGAAGATCTAGTACCCGAAAAACCACGTAGCTTGGGTAGAGCAGTAGGTGCCTACAGAGGTTTGCCCGGGAATTGGAACCCGGGCCCCCCGGTCAGTAGTACTATGTTCTACCCCTGGACTACCGCAACCCACAATACATATACATATTAGGTTGGGGATAAAGAAGTCCATTATTTTTGCGTCAAATTCAAAACATTATTTAAGTTGTTTTGGATTATCCGATTTGGGTCAAATATGCACCGTTTGGTTGCATAATTTGTTGCCATTTTAAAGATAGCTTCATAACGCCTCCCTCATAGAAGTCTTGGTCCTTATTGGCGAAAAAATATAGTAATCTATTTTCACAATCTTATCTTGATCGTCATTTATTTACACACAGGACGTTTTTCAATGCGAGAAAAAGGTGGTAATCACTTGGTGCTAGGTCCGGACTATATGGTGGATGCATTAAAACCTCCCAACCAAGCTCCCGGAGTTTCTAGCGAGTCACTACAGACGTGTGTGGCCTTGCGTTGCCCTGATGACACATAACAACTCTTCTGTTGGCCAACACTGGCCGTTTATGTTCAATTACTAGCTTCAATCAGGCCAGTTGTTGGCAGTAGAGATCTCAATTTAGTGTTTGGCCCTACGGAAGGAACTCGTAATAAATTATTCCTTTGAAGGC
This sequence comes from Hetaerina titia, assembly GCA_037158775.1. NCBI lineage: Eukaryota > Metazoa > Arthropoda > Insecta > Odonata > Calopterygidae > Hetaerina > Hetaerina titia. The sequence continues at coordinate 75,750,350 of CM073771.1, read as the reverse complement.
CCACCAAATACAGAGTAGAACCTTCCTAGCCGTTAGTCCTGGTTTGACCACCGTTTGAGCTGCTTCACCACGCTTTGACCACGATCGTTTTTGCAAAATATTGTCGTATGTGACCCATTTCTCCTCCCCAGTCAACATCCGTCGAGTTGATTCCGTTTGGCCAAGGCTTTGCAGATGGAAGTTCGAACCATCATGTTTCTTGGTGTTAATTGGTGTGGCACCCAAACATCGAGCTTCTTTTCGAATCCAGCTTTGCGCAAATGGTTTAAAACTGTTTTATGGTTGATCTTTAGCTAGGCCTGGGCGATACTACGGCTATTAGCATGCCGGTCAAATTCGATTATTTCTGTGATTTTGTTGACATTTTCGACTACGGGCCTTCCTGTGCGAGATGAATCTTTAACATCAAAAATGCCTGAACGGAATCGACGAAACCAGAACTGCACGTAATAAGCTGTTACAGTATCGGCACTATAAATACTATTCACAAGTTCAGCGGTCTGGCTTGCATTTTCGCCTTTATCAAAGAAAAACTGTAAAATGTACCGAATTTTCTCTTTGTTGCCTTCCGTTGTTAACACCCTGTAACTCGCAACTAAATGGAACAAACAAAAAACAGTAAAAGAATTTTTTTGGTGTCAAGTATCACCTTAAAAAAGTTTGTCAAAAAATGTAATTAACTTGAAACTCATCAAAATTACTGAAATATCACTACCAATTATTTTAAACTAAGCTGTTTTCAGAACAACATGCGTCGGAGGTAAGTTTCACGTGGTCGTGAAGCTGAAAGGCTTATGATAAATTATTAAGTTTTTCTATAAAAATACGAGTAGTTGAATACGTACATGCCAATCTTAGGCAAAAACAAAAACAATTTTTTTAAAATGTAGATGGAATTAGATCAATTTCAGGAGTGAAAACTATGAAATTGTCCAAAAATGATTTTTTTCCTTGGTCTCACCACGAACAGCTTAAAATTGATGACACTATAGCGTCACGAAATTATTTATAAGGACGCATGTCTTCTGATTTTCCAGCGTTCTTATTTGCACTATCAGGAACTCAGTGAATTCTATAATACTATCTTTTAGTATGTGTACAGACATTTGAAGATTCGGTTTATTCAGTTGATGTTGGTTTCAACATTATTTGCGGCCATCATTTAATGCCATTTATCGCTATATTTCTTCTGGAAAATCATGAAACTTTATGTGGGAAAGAAATAAATGATGAAGTGAGTCCAAGTCAATGAAATGTCTCACTCAATAATTTGGAATTTTTTCATGTCGTGCCTAATGACCGATTTCAAACGAGTATTTTTAATCCAAATAAAGCCTTTTGTCCCAATTAGAGCTTGTGGTACATGTGGGGGTAAATATTAGTAGATATTATATCAATCACCATCCGGAGGAATTACCATTTCTAATTATAGAACTTAGGTTATAAAGCCGTTAGCTATGCTCGCAGCAAGTAACCCAAAGTACTGTTGTTTCTTAAGACGGAAAAGTATTGATAGAAGTTTTTTTTACGCCAATGGCATTACTGCATAACACTTTTCTCTCCCTAACCTAATGAAAATCACAAGGCTGAAGGAAAATGTCACGTGAAAAGTACGCTATAAAGAGGTAATCAAATTTTACGAGTTGATATAAAGCCAATCCTGCCTCTCCTGACGGTCATATCTAGAATTTTTATGACTGACTCAATTCCACCGGCACAAACTAAAACAAAGACTCATGGAAATAAAAACATATGACATGAAGTTCGATCTATGAAAACGTGAATCTATACCTAGATTTATATGCAAGAGAACAAAAAGTAATACAATTTCCACTGAGAAAAACTTGTTATGGAATGTGGGTAGTCACAGCGATTGCTTTGCAGAAAAACTTTTGGAGACTGCTAGAATATTGCCAAAAATATTTTTCGATCTTGAATTCAATATGAGGATAAATATTTCCAGGCATTTCTGATAAATATTTTAGCACGATGAATACAAAATCTGGCACCGCTGGGACCGAAATTGGCGATTGACACGAATTAAATCACACACACACACACTCATATATATATATATATATATATATATATATATATATATATATTGACAGCAAGAAACAATATAAGAGAGCACCCAATTCCGTCGAAATTATCAAGGAATAACGTGTGAGTGTTCCTTTTATGTGTTCTTATATTGTTTGTTGCTGTCAAATTTTTTTATTCAAAACTTCCGTGTTACTTCGACGATACCATATATATATATATATATATATATATATATATATATATATATATATATATATATATATATATATATATATATATATATAATCTTCAAGATTATATATATATATATATAATCTTCAAGATTATATATATATATATATAATCTTGAAAATGACGCTCTTCGGCGACGCACAAACATGAAAACACTAAAATAATAAATATTACACACACAGAAACATAAAAGGACACTTACAGTAGATATTTACGTTATCAGTTCCTGATGGCGACGGCCGGGCCGTCGAAACGTAAATATCTACTGTAAGTGTCCTTTTCTGTTTCTGTGTGTGTAATATAAAGCATAAAAAACGATAAACACAGTAATCAACCCGAAGGTCGGTTTAGTAGGTGATGGTAGAGCTCACCCATGTACCAAGCCCGACGGCGTGTGAATATTCACACATCAGGGTAGGGGGGCCAGTTCCTTTCCCTGTGCCGGTTATGGCTTCCCAGGAAGACCTGGTACCCGAAAAATCAACTAGCTTGGGTGGAGCTGCAGGTGCCCAGAGTGCCTTGCCTGGGAATCGAACCCGGGACCCTCCGGTCAGCAATCCAACGCTCTACCTACTGGACCACCGCGACCCGCTATGTGTAATATATATATATATATATATATATATATATATATATATATATATATATATATATATATAATTAAGTAATCTAGCTCGTTAGGGTAGGTTTTTGGATGGACACAACTGCTAAATAAATATTTTTTGACTCCTAACAAAACAAAATCGAGCAACCTACTCCATATCAGTTCCCTCTTCATCTCGGTGTACTTCCTTCTTCCCTTCATCCTGTACAACATCCCTATCCTGTTCCTGCCCTTTCCTCGTTTGCCCAACATTCTCCCCTCTATTACAGTCTTCAACATCCCACTGCCGCTCAAGACACCTTTCATCTATTTTTTCTGCCTCAATAAAATTTCTTCCAACAAACCCTATCTCCCCACCCCACCATCCCTAGTACTTCTTCATTCGTTTTCCATCCATTTCCGTTTTAGTTTTTGCCCTCCTATTTTAATGCTTGTAGATTAGCCTTTATATTTCTGGAAAATCGCATAACCTCTGTTCAATTAATATCGATTATCTTCCCATATCCGTTGCACTGAATTTCCAAACTAACTCAGCAGTAGTTGAAACCTGACTGACTGACAAACCAGCAGACCTGTTTGTACGAATTCCCCTCCGACTTTTATTCCTACCTCCAGTTCTTCCCATAATGCCTCTTTAATCATTTCCTCCAAATATACGTTGAACAGCACCGGTGACAATGGGCAACCCTGCCTTACACCTCTTCCTAACACTGCCCATCCGGACTCTCCGTTCCCCACTCGCACCTGAGCAGTCTGAGACATGTACAGGTTGCGGATCAGTCTCCTGTCCCTCCAATCCATTCCTATTTTCTGCAATACACGCATTAATTTTTCCCAATATATATATATATATATATATTCCCACACATACATATGTACAAGTATGTATACATACATATATTAATGTGTTCATATATATTTTATACATAGCATTTGGTTGACACATTAGAACACAAATTAAAGTAGATAACACGTAAAGGAGCACTCACAATTTAGAATGATTGAGCTTTCGGCCTTCTTCTCCGAGGAAAGCCTCAGAGAAGGCCGAAAGCTCCAATAATCTAAAATGAGTGTCCTTTTACGTGTTATCAATTTTGTTTGTGTTATATTGTGTCTAAATTTTATATTGCTCAGGAGAGTGCTTCTACATCATCAGAAAAACCAACAAAGTACATACAAGATTTGGTTTTTCTTATATTTCGGTGGCGCAATCACCTTAGAGAGCACATTCATGAAAAAAACGAAATATTCATGAATATATACGTAGCTGTGGGTATGTGTGTGTGCACAATATCGACCAATTTAACGGAAGTTTTAGGATTATAATGACTTAAAATGAAAAAGAAACGACCCGATTGTTCGTTTGGCAAATATTCTGGGAGATAAAATACATCTTAATTTACAAGTTTGGCATTTTCCTGAGAGGATACTGGAAAAAGCGTGCGTACGCAAAGTTAATGCCAACCGCCTGATGCCGACAGATAACGAAGGAAGGATATCTTGCGGAGCCAACTGCGCAAAAGAAAACAAAAGACGAAGAAGATAAGGCTCCTGAATTGCGTCGCGCACTTTTGTGCGGCGTAAAAAACATGCTCTCAGCTCTCGAAATATCTCCTTCCCTCTTGAACACGAACGCTTAACTGAAGGGCGCCTCCCTTCGCCCTACCTACCCCCCCTCTCTCTCTCTCTACCCCCTTCATGCCCTAACAATCCAATCTCAAAATCCCCACGACTAACAAACAAATGCGTTACTCCGGCTCCCGACTCCCATTCCACCCTCAACCCCTCCGCCCTGGGCTCGCTCCACTCCGCCAATCCTCATATTAAGCTTCATTACCCCGGAGAATAAACGTAATGCTGCCTCTCTCCTCCTTCCCGCCTTCTGGCCTTTCCGCTAGGGTCCGCACCCCCTCCAACCCTTTCGTTTTTTTTTTAATTCCTTTCCCTTTAATCCCATGACATACGAATAACGAGAGCTCTCCCAATTAGACCGCATTCTCCGTCACCTGCGCTCACCTTAGCAGGGCCGCATGCCGTGAACGAAGAGTGGAATTATGCTTTGCGAATGGCGCCATGAACTCTCTCCATAAAATAAGGAGAGTCCTTTTGTAGGGAATGAACTGTTCGACACACCTGGTTAGGTCCGGTATCCATCTGCCTCTATTCGGACAGAGGTAATTGCGATGAATTTCTGCGAAATCGCCATCTAAGATCTGAGAACTTGAAAGTGGTGGCTGAGTCACACCGAAGGAACGGTGAAAGAGTGCGTAGGCGAGTATTCACTGTTCGCGGCGTGCGTGAGCGGAGAAAATCGATACTTTCTGCTCCTGTGCTCAAGAATGTTGCATTAGGCTGTTTCAAACTCAAGTTTTTATCATGCCGCGGACGTATTCGACCATCATAGTGATCGAAAATCTTTCATCGAGGTCCATTTCATTAAGCAAAACGAAATTTTTAACTGCTGTTAGAAAGGAAATACATTACCACGTCTGTTGGTGATGCAGAGTGAAACCACATTACATGATTATATCAGAACTAACCTAAAACAGTAGTAATTTGATCGACTAAGAATCACGATTATCTATCTTCTCTTGAAAATTACTTAATACAATAATTTTAGAGGGTAAAAATCATTCGCAAATCATTGAAATGCATGTTAGCGGATGACTCCGTTAAAAAGTTACTGTTGCTACATCTCCCGCAGTTTCTAAAAATTTACTTAATTTAACTCATGGGTTAACATTTTTGTCATTCATTTGGACAAAACAAACTTAGTTGAGTGTAGATACTAATTGCAGTTCCGGAAAAAATAATAATCCACTTCCGTAACCCACAAGATACCACATCTCGGTTTAAATCCAGTTTCGTAGAGAGTAATGATCATTGTAAAGTAAGCTGTGTCACTACTGTGGCATTACAAGTAATTATCGGTTCGTCATGACACATTCATATTTCGGTAAAAAACCATCCTACCGAAAACGATCCTACCGATTCCAAGGAAACCTGTAATTAATTTTCATGTTTAATTATATCTTCTACGCTTTCGTGTTTTTATTTCCCGGTTTCCCTGTAACGTTGGTTTATTTCATTTGCCCGCAGGGTTTAACTGAATGAAAGAAAATATTTTCATGGAATTTTACGGTGGTGATTCATTTTTTTCAAAGCGTTACGGCTTTTCCTATATGTTCTCCCTCTCATCTGACAACAAAGAAAATAATATTTCATCCCAATCGTAATTAATTACTCCATTCATGGAAAATTCGCACGTTCATACTCGGGAAATTTATTACAGGGGCTCCGCTGTTTGTGTATTGCTCACAATTACCTCAATACGACGTATAGGCACAAACTGTACATCCATAATGTCTATATAGCTTTGATAATTATGAAGAAAAAACTCGTATAGCGCGTACTCTCTAATCTCTGTACAAATTAACACAACCGTGTGCCTTACACTAATTGATTGAAGTGTCTGCTACTCCAGTTATATCCCTATATCCTGCACTCAGTCCTCGTTAAAACTCGATCACCACATTTTGTGGGCTAATTTTTTTGAACTCTGAAAATGAAATGATAACGCGGTCATGGAAATCTCAAAGACTATTCAAAAGATTAAAAATGGCATATCAATACTGCAACTCATATCTGCTCTTTTAAGCCCATCCAGGCTCCTGAAAGTTACGCATACTTATTGTTTTATTTGCACACCATTGTCCTTTTTTATATCGACTGGCAAATAAATAAATAATCCATCAATTTCTTGAGAGAAGCTTTTCTTAAGGTACCATACCTCGTCTGTTACGGCCATTGCAGATAAATAGATAAAACACTCCCTATCCAAATGGCTTAGGTTGTTTTTTGGACCAGAACACAAGCTTCTTTGCTAAGATACACTGCTTCCGGCCAAGTCCAACATAAAAAATTAGATACATTTCCCTGATATACGAGAATTACATTCTTTGAATTACCCATCTTACCCCCGTTAGATAGATTTATTTGTTCAATTTGCAGTAGTGGGGAGTCTTTAGCAACAATAGGGAAGAGCGCAGAGTAGGGAGGCTTTGTCTTACGCTTACTTGCTCTCCAATTTGCCCATTTTTCCCTTCCTTCTACTGTTTTTTTGAGAGGATGCTTCGTTTAAATGCGTATATTAATTGGACTTAACAATCACACTATGCCAGACTCAAAAGGAACAGATCCTTATTTGTCCTTAACATACTAAAAACAAACAGATGGATAACTATAGTTCTCTAAACTCAAGGTCTTCCACTCCAGGGCACAGCTAGTAATTCATTCACATAAAGACCTCTTAGCTTTACTAACTTGTGATACTCAAATGTTTATCTCAAAATTTCCAGTTTTTTTTTTGACGTACAACTTTCTATATTTTGCCGCAGAAGAGCACAGCTGTTTTGCGCTAATCTCTATTGGTAAAATACAGAACTCTAAATATGATGAAAATTCGAAAAGTTAAAATTATCTCTTAAATCACAACTCAATCCTATTTTGTCCCAACACTATTGCTATCTACTAATACAAATTTCTTTTGCAACTTTACGGGCCCGTTTTCCGGAATCAGCACACCAAAATCGTCTTAAAATCGTCAAAAGGGGGTCTTGGTATCCCAATTGATCGTTTGGCTAAGTTTTAGCTGTGTAAAAATATGTCCGATTCGCAAATTTTTTTGCAACATTGCGGGCCCGTTTTCCGGAATCAGCACACCAATGGTCTTAAAATGGTCAAAACGAGGTCTTGGCACCTCCATTGACGGTAACTTGCAAGACTTGCCTCTTTTGTATTCTCCTAGGTATCCTCGTTAAACGTGAGCAAATCTTACAAGTGTAAATATCAGGTTCACAGCATACCACAAGCTCCCGTACTATATAATCATATGTACATACATAAACATTACTTCTGATTCAACAGAAATCCGTTGCGTACTAAGGTGCCTAAAAAAATCATTTGGTATCTCTATAAATCCATGAAAACGAACTGAAAAATCTCTTCAATTCTTAATTTTTGGAAAATGGATGGTGATGCTTTGATAAGCATTTCTTTAAATATATTGCCCTCACATTCCCTAAACTCGTGTCCGCTTCCTTGGCCATTGGCGCGCTCATACGAGGGTTGCTATTTACATTTGTAGCCTTGACAACACCAACTGCTTTAGGCGCCATCTAACGTTTCCATATGAAAGTTTGACCCTTTTTTACGCGAAATTTTTTCAGAACATTATGTCGTTTGATCATAACTTGTGTTTTTAAAAGTGACTCGAAAATTTTTCCTCTGCGAAAAAATGGAGTTAACCCGTGGACACTTTTGTGCGATGATTTTTTAAGACTTTCGACGTGGATTATCAAGACAGGAGTGCATCGATCAACTTACTTCCACTTTTGGCGATGAAGCCCATCCTTTGCCACTGTGAATCGCTGGTATAACGAATTCCATCATGGCCACCGTTCGCTCAGCGACGAAAGTCGTGAAGGTCGTCTAAAATCAGTTGTTGTGACAGAAAACATTGATGCTGCGCAAGAACTAGTAAAGGAAGATTGTTATGTGAGATCGAGGCATTCTTGGAGATTAGTATGACAAGCATCAATAAGATATTGCATGAACATTTAGCTGTGAAAAAAATGTGTTCGCGTTGGATCCCGTATAATTAGACAAAAGCTCAGAAAGATGTTCGTGTAAATTAGTGCAAAGAAATGCTCAAGAAATACAATCGCGGTGCATCAAAAGCTGTGTATAGTATCTACACAGGTGAAGAATATTGGGTCTATGCGTATGAGTCCGTAACAAAACAGCAACCCACTGTTCGTGTCTTCCAAGACGAGCCAAATCCGACAAAAGTGATCCGTGTACGAAGCACATCGAAGCAAATGATTGCCTGTTTCTTCGGAATAACTGGACTTGTGACAACAGTAACGTTAGAGCAACATATAACCCTGAATTTTAAATGGTACACGATCATTTGTTTGCCAGAAGTGCCTGGTGAAAAATGGAAAAAGAAGCGGCGACTAAGGATCATTCTTCATCATGACAATGCAAGCTCTCACAGATCGGCTGAAACAACTACCTATTTGACATGGCAAAACGTCGAATTAATGGTCCATCCTCCGTACAGCCCTGCTTTAGCACCAAATGACTTCTTTTTATTCCCTTTTATCAAGAAAAAATTGCGTGGCCAACGCTTTTCGGCGCCTGAGGAAGCCGTTGATGTATTCAAAAACCATGTTTTGGAGGTACCTCGATTGGAGTGGAAAAAATGTTACGAAAATTGGTTCGAGCGCATGCAAAAGTGTATTGATTATCATGGAGAAGACTTCGAAAAACAATAAAGCCATTTCCAACAATAAATTGGTAGGTTTTCATGATAAAGGTTTAAATTATAAATAGTTACCCTCGTATCTATATACGTAAAACGCAAAACTAACATTGCATTAAGACTGTGATGCATCATAAAATTGAAAATTTCAAACATTTTGCCATATATGTTTGGGACTAATACTCTGAATTCAGATAAAGAGCCATTACGTCATATATTTTTGTCATTTATCTCATTTACCGCGGAATATGAAAACTCTATACGCTATTTTAATAAAAACACATTTAATTTCGAGCTCTTGGACGAATAACGTGAATATTTCCCAGGACATCCGTGAAGTGCACTCATGGAAACCATTGGAGGAGTTGGCACTTTGTATACTCGGAAATTAATCAAGTTCTCCAAGAAAAGACTCATAAAAACGTCTCCAAATGCATGCTGCTAATCAATGTCCGACGACACAAGGATCGAGGGTGGGGGGGGGGGGGCTGCTGCATATACGGGAGAGAGGAGGGCGTCGGGGATTCGTGGGGAGGGATGGGAGGAGCGAGGAGGGAAGGAGGGAGGGACGGAGACTCGTTTTACAACCGGCATGGAGTGAGTGGGTCGGCGTGGGTGCGGAGATATTCTTTCATCGATCGACTCGAAAGGAGACAGCACCACGGAGGAGAGGGAAGGAGGCGGGGGAGGGAGAAAGGGAGAGAAAGTGAGGTGGGAGGGAAGGCCGGCAGGAGGAGACGCCAGACCCTCAACAAGGTGACGTGGAGGGAGGGAGTATTCGAGGAGGAGAAGGGTGTGGAGAAAGCGGGTGGGTGGTGTGGGAAAGGGCATAGAGAGGAAGTGGAGAGGGGAGAAAGAGAGAGAGAGAGAGCGGAGGCACAGGGATGGTGGACATGAGATTCGGCTTGGGAGGTATCGAGGGTGTGGGGTGTACATGAGAAGTGAGGAGATACATGCGGGTAGACGGAGAGACGGATGGAATGCACAGTTACTCAGATGGACCATCCAGGGAATCATTTCTCTCATCCCTCACGCAAGCAACAGACTAGGAATAGGTATTTTGTTGAAAATTACTAAAGGAAAACGATCTAATAGTACCGAACCAATATTACGTCATTTGAAAAAGATAAAATGCTTACACCCCTGTTGTTTATACACTAAGTTTTTGCGCGAAGATTAATGATGTTCGACGTCTACTTTTCTTCATTGAACTCTCTCCCACTCTCTGAATTACCAGATCGGTTCACGTAAACGGGTTTATAATATACTATCTCATCTTCCTGATGACTCCCCTAATATTTATGCAAAATCGGTTTGCACAAAATTTAATACCACGCAGGAATACCCAAACAGACCGAGTGCAGTTATTTAGATCAACGATAAGGAAGAGGGTTAATCAGAGAGAGAAAGACAAATCGCAATCGAGAGTCTCTTTTGTAAGTTATTATCTACCTCCACGCGTAATGGAAAATTAGGGAAAAAAATGTCATAGCTTTGAATGGCCGGGTGCAATGATATGATAGAACTGAAATATACATTCCCATGTCGTTCATTTAAAGCCGCGGTGTGTAATATAGGCATTGCATGATGAAGAATTCCGATTTAGAAGCAGCCAACGTTAATTGTTCAACGAAAGTATTAAGAGGGAAAATTTCGTTTTGTTACTGTAGTCAAAAAATAAACAATCGCATATGTTAAAAAGAAATTTAAAAAAATACCCTCATATACTGTTTTTATTATCAGGCAATATATTGGCAGATGCAGAATTAAGTTTGCGAAACATTTACTTTGAATATGCAACGTTATTTGCGGAGTATTCGTTATTAACTTGAAACTCCAATGCATGCTTTTTTCAAGAAACTGTAACAGTAACTTTAATGGAGTAACCCGCTATTAGCTTAAGTGGTTACCCCCCCCAAATTTCAGAGTGTAAGAGGACGTCTCGGTAGCTTAAGTGGTTAAAGCACTCGGCCGGATATCGAGGGGATCCGGGTTCGAATCCCGGTCAAGGCGAATGATTTTTACTCCCTGAAATGGTTGCATTCCAATGCATGCTGTTTAAAAATATTTTTTCTTCCTTTAAATTTACTAATTTTGATCTGTAAAGTTTTTAAATAAATGTTAGTGAACATGGTATAATTTTAAAATAACACGAAACCGATTCAGACTTTTGAAAATTGGAAATTTTCAAGATAATTTTGAAAGAAGCCAAATAAAATACTTTGACCGGCAAAATGTGGTCCTCACTTGACCTCCATGGCCTTGAACACTCAAAGCATTGATGAATTTTTGTAGCTGCTGTAATTTTTGTAATAATTGCTCAAGTTTTCGCTCCTTTTGTTAGTTAAAAATAAATTCGTGTGGGTGGCTGAATGTTCTCTTTAAAAATATTCATGTGTCATAAAATGTTTAAATTGCAAGATAAAAACGTCTTATTCTTCATCTTTTATTATGATACACACTCTATTTCAGAAATTTTGTCATATTTTTCTTAAAAAAAATTAAAAGTATTCAGCATTGACTCATTCATCCGAACTGTTTTGTACTCTCGGCCTTCTTTTTTATATCTGCCACCGTTTCTAGTTAATGACAATTGTTGATGGGAATGAGAAAGGAATATGATATTAATATATTTCCAGGAATATCCATGCATGAGTAAACTTGAAATAATCCTGAAGCGATCTACACATCCAATCGACCAGGTTCACTCTCAATCAGAGGTACAAGAATCAGTGTAATATTTGTTATTCGGTGCACTAGATAAACATAACGGCGACGTTCTACCGATACTGATGAACGTCACGAATCAACATAAGAAGATGAGCCTGTATAATACGAAATAATTGTTGGGAGTAGTCAAGTGAAAGTCAGGAAAAACCAAGAATTAGTGGATATAAATCAGAAGGGTAGTACGGACTGGAAAAAGACGTTATCCATTAAGTACACAACTCTTAAGTCTAGAAGGTTTTTCAAGATGCTGAGGCAGTACTCTGCTCGGAGAAGTTACGTTTATAGTCAATGAGGCATTAAGTGGACTTCGAAAAAGTAGGCCAGAGTATTACCTTCGCAAACTGATGCTAGAAGTGGATTCTGAACATCAAATGAAGCGATAACACGACTTAGAAGAGGAAGAGGTCATGGGGAAGTCAATACGAAATACGATTAGATGAACTGGGGTCACCTTAAAGCACAATGGATTTTCTAGGAACATATTAAAGCTAAAATAATGGTATAAATCAATCATTAAATGTGGATAAAAACCAGACAATGAAGAATTTAAGGTCAAATATTCATCACAGCTTGTAAGAAATAGTAACGATAGGAATAAATCGAGGGTTTTATTCAACCAACCTCAGAATTAAAGCCAATCATTCTAAGATAAATTGAGGAAATTTACTAAGTTAAGAAATGGGAATGCACATACACGAGGTTAATAAATAGCTTTATTTAATTTATTTATATTTAATGGCTTTATTTTTATTGTATCAAAAACATGCAAACCATAAAATTTCCAAAAATACTCTAAGTGAGCAATTATTAAATTAATAACAAAAAAGGTTTATTCTCTTCAATGAAGCGACTCATTCAATCACATGGCTTTATATTAAATTACAGGAGCACATTATTCCTCCGAAATATTTTTTTTCTCTTTGCGCTAAAAAATCATTTTTCATTTCACTAAAAATGGAAATAAAATAGTTTTTGAAAAATCAGTCTGGATATTACTTTAAGATACTCTCTAAAATTGTCAAACTTTCTTCATTTGCTTAAGTTATATCAATGCACAAATGGAATGGATTGTGTGGCGTTATCAACTACAACACTTCATTAGGTCCTAAAATAATCAATAATCCCTACTTTGAGGTGTGTCATATCTAGTTTCGTGTGTATGAGCTTAGATATGGACTCAATTTGACGATACGCAAAGTAACACGTCAATGCCATCAGAACCATACACCAGGATTTCAGAATTGTCGGCCGAGATGGCGGCAGGGTAACGTCCTCGTCTACCTATCTATTTTTTTCTCCACCTAGGGATTGGGTGTTTGCAATCGTGTCCATTATTATCTCTCTTAATATGTCCGATGTCCGAAGTAAACGGAGACTAAATTAATTAACTAATTAAATTTACAGTCGAGTGTGTAAGCTTTCATTGCGGAGAAAAACAATTCAGAATCAAAAGTTAAAATATTTATAATCTTCACCCAAAGGAAATTTGCTATTAGCTGAGAGGTAATCTATTACTTAAATATCATCCCTCAAAAATTTTACGTACTCCCTACCGAATATCACTCTGCAACACTAAGAAATCCCAATACCACTGCATTCTTCTGCTCCGAAAAAAATTATTATTAGTTTGGGCACCATTTCAGTGGCTTCCGAAACTCTCGGTAACTTACCACCACTCCAGACGGAAGTATATTTTCGAATGGGAATTGTACAAGCAAATACAATGTATTTATTTAAAATACAACTACACCAAAGAACATTTACATAATTTCATTTTTTTAATGGGGAAGCTGATAGTTGAGACTCTATAGAGGAAGGGAAACTGTTTCGATACGTCTACACTACCGTTTATGTCTCAAATAATTAGAAATGATCTTATGCATTTTAAAATATTTCAAGTTTCGAAGAGTACCTATACTGACATACTCTGTTGTTCTAGAGGAAAATTAATATATGGCGAAAGAAATCACCCCATTGAGGCGGACCTTCCTATGGTCGCCTCAAAGCTTGCTGCAAGGGACGAAAGAATCGAAGGAGTAATTCAAGTTTAATCTGCTTAATATTCCACGGACCTAAAATGCATTCTACCTAAGAAAGGAAGTATAAGGAGTACAAAAATATTACGACAAAAGAGGTAAAAAAAAGGTAGTTATTAAGGCTACGTCCATTTTATCCTTCCACGTAGGCGAAATACCTCTCATTGCTCCCCTTTCTTCCCCACATCCTTGCAAACAGCTCATTAAATGCAAATTTATGCGACCAGTGGATGGCATGAGTAAACAGAGAGCCCGCCCAGAAGGGATTATGGAGCGGGCGTTTCAGCCTGCGGTATATTTTGCGAGACCGTCAGATAATTCAGGCACCGGGTTTCTCGCCCCTGCGACAGATGCTGACAACGTTAGCTCCTGTGGAGTCCATAAATAATTAACTTAGCCCCAAGCTTAGGAGGAAAGGTGCTGAAAATGGGATGGGTGAGTTGAAGAAGGTCAGTGGAGACGGAATATCTCTCTTCCGTTAGTAATATCACCAGGATTACACGATGCAGCGGGAAAAAAAACAAACAGAAATAGTTAATAAAGTACAAATGCCAATTTCTGGAAGTTCCACCATTTACATAAACGGATGGCCATCCCAAAATTAATCTGGTGTAATTGGAAAGGATTGAAATATTATTTAGGTGCTCGGTATTAAATTAAATAGTCTCAGGTAAACGTAATAATGACAGTTTTACGGAAGATGTGCTGGACACTGTGATCTCTTTGCGTAATACGAAACATTCAGGACAGAGCCGTATCCCACCTGCACGTTTCTACGGTGTCGGTAGGAGTCCTTACCAATGCCCACAGATGGCCATTTATAAGAATTCAAACTGTCTCAAGTAGGTCGAATCTCACCAAATCCAAGCAATGCAGAACTTCAATTCGATGCCAAGAAAAATTTTAGAAAACGTAAGATGCACCCCTTTGGAAAATTTTGGCCGGAAGTTTAGGATTATTGGGACACTTTGGTATTAAGATGCCGTGCTTAGAATAAGATAAGAATATTTACACATGTTCTACTTACCACCGATGTAGTTCTCCTTGAAACCATTAGCAGCCAATGCAATCACTCACTCCGTTACGACCGGAGACAGTAACTGAATGAAAATATAAATGAAACAGAAATACTTTAGAGTGAGAATGGATCAATTTTGTTAAACTATTAAGTTGAATCATTGAATGCAATCCACAAAATGTCAATTGCATTTTAAAATTCCTATTATTTCCGGAAAAATATTCCCTGGACTTTTCATACTTTGTGCAACGCAACTTTTAAAATCAGTCATAGATTTAGCGTTTTTTGCTGCCGGATAACCTACGCGTAATTAAATAGAAGTAATATTATATATCGTTCGTATCAATGATTTACAAATAGCCTACGTGACTCTGAGTACATTCCTCGCCGGTTCCTGAGTGGTTGAATCATATTTATTGTAGAATATGCTATTATGTATTCTCTTCTAGCCATATTGATAAATTTATTTAATTGCAACCAATAACAAAAGGAGATTTTTATTCATAACATTTCCAAATCCTTCCTGATTCTTCATTCTTGCGAATTACGAGATGAGCAACACCAAGATCAGCTTGTATCTTACTTAGGGCCACCAGATAGATGTAGGTTAGACATGGATGTACAATCTCTTAGTTTCTGAGCGAATTGTACGGTTGTGAGCAAAGTGCGACTCACGAAGAGCATGTGACTCTTTTCAATTAAATATGTGACTTCTGAAAGCACATTGTCACGAATTTAGGAGTTCTAACCAGGTTATTAATTGTTACTGACCACATACTGCTACTGAAGCATCCAGGGACACCACGTGATCCCCGATAGTTTATAGGACTGCTAGTTCCTGCCAGACCAACGGTTTTACTAAGCTCAGGTAATGACCATAATACGAATACTAACATAAGGAAAAAACTACAAATTACGGTAAAGGCTAAATATTTTCGAAAACCGCTAAAATGGAGGCTAATAAGAGAGAAAATATTCTTACTTTGACATGAAATGGTTATGGACGGAATGTGGCGGTGGACGGTGTGTAGTATGTTCTCGAATAGTGTAAATCTAGCCCACGAGTGATGGTGAATGTAATAATGTAGTTGGTAATCTTTTAAGTGTCATTGTATATAAGAGCTTTGTCTATCTGTTCCTCTTGTGATGCATGTATCTCCATTTCATTTGAGATATTATTATTATCTATTGTAAAATTATGAATTGTATAGATGTAGATGTCATGAGTGACAGCTGACCAGACTTGACCGTTGCCACCAGGACAATTGCCTATTTGCAACTAATATCATCAAATAAATAACTTCCGATGGATAATCCCAATCAAATGATGCTGAGCATTTAAACTAAAAATATTTGAAATTAGCTCCTCAGTCTTGAAAGAATAAATACCGACAGCTACTACACGAATGATCTTGGTTTGTTTTTCAATGTTCTCGATATTTTATATTCTTAATAATAATATTATTGAATCATTACTTAATTTATGATATTGAGTTAATATTTAAACGATGCTGAAATAATATTCTTACATTTTGACTTACGTGAAGAAGGATGACGAATTTTAAATAGGTAAGACATATTTTTTAATATAAATGCAGTCAATGAATAAATTTTTATTTAAATATACGAACAATTGACTGTGGAAATATAAACAATGGGTAAGGGAACGAATCAAAATATGATATGTTCTGTCTGTCAAAGGTCGAAACAGACATGAAAGTCCTTTAAAAAATACAATCTAATAAACGATGCATGTAATATTGGTGAGATCATCTACAGAGTGAGGCCACCATGATGAAGTCCTCAGAAAGCCAAATATTACTGGCCTAGTAAGCTAGAACAGAGAACTGGCCTAATAAGATAGGAATGACAAGAAAGCAGTTGCCATAGGTTAATTAGATAATACTTTCATGATAAATTGTGACGATATCTACTATCTTAATAAATATTTGATGTTGACCCGTTGCAGCTCGTAAATTCTTCATGGAAACGCTAAACATTTTTTTGCAAGAAATATCTAAAAACAAAATCATAAAGATCGTATCAATCTCATTAATTATATATCAATCTCATTTTAGATAATTATCTAAAATCCATGTCAAACATACACCAAAGGTAAAACGTAATCCAAACCAAACCAAACGTAACGTAAACCAAAAGTTAAAACGTAATCTTTCATCGACTTCCGAATAAACAAACATGCACTAAAAATCATCCGTTACAAAGATCTAAGATGTGTAAAACAAAAGAGCGCGGTAAAGATTAAGTTACTTCATGGAAATCACTGAAGAGGGAGAAGAAAATATTATTTAGCCAACAAGATATGGAAAAATACAGCTACCAAGAAAAAGATAATTGCATGGAAACAATCAAGGAACGATAAATGCATCGAATTCTCAACAGACATTAACGGATTTCCGTTTAATTTATGTATTTATATATTAATTTTATCAAGAAAACGTGGGTATTAAGGGGTGATTTACTTTTACGAGATACGTTCAAGGTCTAAGGCCACCATATGCATTCGTGGAACTGGGAGTGTAGATAAATATGCGGTCGGTCTTAAAATTACGCGGGAATTATCTATAAAGCCTGCATGGCTGCACCTTACAATGCGCAGGGTTTGGATAGCTGCCGCTTAAGACAGAAGTAGTTTCAATGATAAAATCACGTCTTTTTGGCTCAAAAACAGCGTGCAATGATTCATTTTATCCACTTGCAGGGTTTGAAACCCCTCGAAATTCATCATCAATGGATAAAGAAATGGGGTTATGTTATTGTGAAGGTAAAAAAATGTGGGTTCGTGGGAGTGACAGTTCAAAGAAGGCCGAACTTAGTGTGACAATGAACCAAAGAAGCCTCGACCACGGATCGGCTGGAGCGAAGACATGATTGGGCGAGTGAAGCAAGTTGGAGCAATAGAGCATCACCGTTTAGATTCAACTGATGTCGGTCGCCTTTTAAGTCAGAGTTTCAGAAAGATTTGTACCGAAGAAATTCCTGAAGACTTAAAAATTCGTAAAATTTCTTCAAGTTGGATTCCTAGACTCCTAGAATGCTGACCGACAAACAACAAGACTGCCAATCGGGTAGAAATTTATCAGGCGCCGTTGACTGATGCCATGGATGGTGTTTTATTTTCATCAAATGTGACATTGTATGAGACATGGTTGTGATTTTTCGATCCTGAGACGAAACTGTAGGCTGACCAATTTAGGCACTCCGAACTACCGCCATTGCGTACATTGCAGGTTACCCCAGTGCTAAGAAAATTGTGGCGGTCATGTTTTTTGACAGCCGCGTTGTAATCCTCAATCATTTTGGTTCAAAAGAGCCCTACAATCGCATCCTGAAATAGTGTATTGAGGATAAGCCATCTTCCAGAATTACAAGAAAATGGCAACAAAAATACTACACGTGTACTTTTCTATCAAGAAAACATTCCTATCAGAGCGAGCGTTCTTAAATCAGAGCTTTTTTCATCACAAAACGTTAAATTCATGCTCCATACACTCCAAAACTTCTTATTTGCACCTTATGGCTATTTTCAAAGACTCCCCGTGGACGCACCATCCGGCTGCTCTATCATCAGTAATTTTCCAGTGGGCCAGAGAGACCACCATAAAATCGTTCTCGAAGGCCATGGACATTATTAAAATTACGATCGTCTGCAGGATGATTATGTCAAGAAATAATAAGAAAAGTTTCAACTTTCTGTAACCATTACTTTGTTAGAAAAACTTGAGAAATCTCACAACGTGAACGCAGATGGTAATGCTTTTGTGCTAGAATTCTGAACTCTGATTATGTTTTAATTTCCGCAAGGGTGTAATATCCTGTGAAACAGAAAAAAATTCTCGAAGTGAGAAGAGGAATTTAAAATTGAGAGCATATTTTTATTTCTCCACATCATGATCCTAAATTTATCGAACTCAGTTCTTCGATAAATTGATTTAATTTGTAACACGCAGGCTATTTTGAATAAGGCTCCGATATCAGTAAATGCGATCGATTTCACTGGCTTTATTCTCATAATAAGCTACGATTACTACAAGTATGAATATTTTTATCCAGATAAAAAAAGGTATTTTTACATTCTGATTTTAATGATGCTAACCTCTCCGTAAAACTCACCCAATTCTAAAGGGCTCCATTGGTTCCTCATGGTCCACTCGAGTTGAAATTATCGAATGCCCCAATGAACATCATTCTTTTACTTTTCAGGATGTTAGCATTCTAAACCACTTTCACATATAAGAAATGAAAGTTTTCCTACAATTGTGAACTCAATTAATATAATTTTTCATATGAATTCCCTACTGGTCTGAAAAAACCTAAATTTTGCTAGAGCCCAAATTTTAAGGGGATCTCATTTAAATGCAACATTAAAAAAATGTCGAGGCCATGTAAGATAAAAAAATTCCAGTTTGCATTTTTTAAATGATAGGTAGCAGAATAAAGTTAACTAAATTGTATTTATCGTGTACTCCACACCTACATGAGCAGCTTTACTTCCTCATTTTTGTACTATGTAGGCTTCTTTACCTTTCCGATTTGTTAAAAAAGTATTCATTCGTATAGTCCCTTCCTTTATGAGAAAATTTGATTCGAGCATGGCCGAGCATAGGATTTGAACATTTAAATATCCTAATTTGATGTATGAGACGGAATAAATAAGGAAAATCTTTTTGTACGTTGTAATAGCTTTGTGAGAATTTATGCTGAAAATGAAATGTGAGAAATGCCACCAGAAAACTTATTCTACACATATTTGTAATTTTCATTTGTTTTATAATTGTACTCGCTGAAAATATTTAAATATAGATTTATTACATGATATTATAATATTCATATAATTTGTTAATTGGCAGTTGTAGAAGAAAAAAATCTCCAAGTATGTAGCGTATTAATTTTTCTGTGGAATACGAAGGAATCTCAATTCACAACTCCATAAAATGTGTTAATGTTACCATATTTCTCTGTCCGAACCCCATTGGAGTATTATGTGACCTAAAGACGCTCGTTGGAATACGGGCGAAACTGTTGTTCAAAAAAACAGCCTACCCAGTGACATCCCGAGAATGGAGAGTCATTCATCTGAACGCCGCAAAAATCTACGATCTAATATATTAGATATGGTTTTGAATGGAAAGAGACCGAACACATAAATTTCTTATCCTCGTCAAAGCCTGATACCTGACGCTAATATAAATTGTTCTTCCATTTCACGTGCATCCTTTCTAGCATCGCACACAAGGTCCCTATATACTGGAAGATAGCTGATGTATCGCCTATATTTAAACCAGCGGCAGGGATGAACCGAGTAATTAAAACCTGTCTCCCTAATACCCACATCATGCAAAATAATGGGACATATAATTGTTAGTTCAAAAATACAAAAGCTTGAAACGTAGAACGTGCTGGAAAAGCTTTCACTTTCCGAAAGAGTGGATCCGGAGATGCACAAATGACACTTTCGGTTCATGACAATTTGATATTGAGAGAAAGCCCTGTTCCAACGGACACCGATTGTTTTAACTTTAAAAAACCTTCGTCAAAATATGTCTCATAGCACCCTACTCACAGAGCAAGAAACCTATGGCATAGTTTATTTATTCTGGAATGTAATAAAGACATAAAATGGTCGTCACTTTAGGTGTTCCACCAGACAAGTATAATCGGAATCCTTTTCTTCCTTATTTGTATTGACGGCTTTAAAACCGTGATTAATTGTACAAAAACGTTCATTTGTCAAAGGCGTATTGTTTTGCATAGATATCCGTACTCGTGCATATTAAGTAACATCAGCAGATCAGATTATCTTAATGTACCAAATGGTAATTATAATTCAACTTAAAAAGGTGTTGTAGTGATGAATAAATGCAGTAATATTAATCCTCTCCAGAATACATACTGCATCCAAAATTCCGACATAGAAAGTCTTGTATTCATTTAACACTTAATTTTGCGCACGACAATCCCGGAAAAAAACAAAATGTGAAAGAGCTATCAAAAATTTCAGAGTTATTAAAGGAGTATTTGGCAGATGTGACCAGAAGATCAAATAGCAACTTTAGCTTTCGGAAGTGAAGCTTCGTTTAGAATATGCTGTTAGTATAAGGGATTCTCACAAAGTTGGATTGATTGCTGAATTAGATCGCGTGGAGCGTCGAGAAGCTAGATTAGTGCAAAGTTGTAACGATAAACTTAGTAGCGTATCTAGGTAATTGGAGAAACTAGGTTGGGAATCATTCACGGGACGAAAGTTAAATTACAGATTAAATCTCTCTTGGGTAAATTGGATGGATGTCTCTTTATCGATGATGTTGAAACTGCATTAATAACCCCATCATACTACTGTGGGAGAGATCCTGACAGGAAGATTAGAGAAATCAAGTGTAGAACTGACAGATATAAGATGTCATCTCTCCAATTAAGAGTACGGCATCACAATGCCAGCAACCGCGCGAGGGGAAAAAGGTATGGTATTTTTTCACACTAAGTAGCCCATGACGTTCCATTATTTCATCTAACCTTAGTTTATTTATTCAAAGCATGGTTTACAACTTCTGTGACAAATGAAATAATCTATTTGAATAACTTTGTTACAACTACTGATACTGTTTAGTAGATTTAAGTATTGAAATTGAAAAATAAACAACTTGAATTTTCCTCGTAGAAAATGTTTTCTATGTGGAAAAGTCAAGTTACTAATTTTTCAATTTGAATATGAAGATTTTCCACCAATTCAAGCCAGAAATTGTCAGATTTAAGTATATTGTTAAAGCTAAATCATTATTAGAACCCTAGTTGATATTACTAATTACAATACGGTCAGCTCCTCTCCATACCGGCTTCGGCACTCAATAAGTATTATGAGTTCTACGCTTAAAACGACCTCACAATAACAATATTTTGATTACTTGTTGTTCCTCGCGAATATCTTAATATCTCCTCGAATACAAAAAAAAACATTTTTCGCTCATTTGACATTAGGAGTCGTAGTTTTTCCTCGAAATAATCCAAATAACTGAATCACTATCACTGCAATACGCTAAATCTGCTACATAATACGACTACGATGTCTCCTTTTATCTCCAATACGTCGGCCATTTTGAGAAAAGATGACAGCGTCAGAAATGAGTATCCGTTTGGATAAAAATTGAATTACTAATCAGTTCAAATCAGTTCAAAATTACTTGTATGAAATATAAAACCATGAAATTGTTAGAGCTATATTCGGAAAGTTTATATGTAGCAGTCACATTAAAGATCTCATGAAACCTCGAAATGATAATAACTATAGCAATACCCATGAGGTAGGTTTCTTGTTAGTAGAGACAGTCAACCAAGTGTGCTCTGCACTTGAAAATTTCCTTTTGACACAAAAAATTGTTTTATGCAAACACGTAGGGCAAAAAATGAATTGGTTAAAAAGACAATCGTTTACATTGTTTGGATACGAAAGAAGAATAGTTCCTATACCGTTTCCTTTGGTAAAATTTTAATTTTTACAAGATACGTTTAGCATGTTCCTTTTGGCTCGTAATAGAATTTAAAGGTGTATCAAAATATGAAGGGGTAGTTGAATTTGTTTTGAGGAGTAAGGAAGAAAGTTCAAATTGTAAAAATGTTGGAAGTTAAATTAATGTCTATTCATCTGCATTGATCCGCATCTGAAAACTAACCTAAGACAAGGATAACTATATGAAATTCGAATTATGCCTCATAAATCATTAAAATTACTCAATATTGGTGCAGTATGACAGTGTAAGTTTCCAATATATGCAAAAAAGACAACTGAATGTGGATAGAAACAGAGAGAACAAATCTCTCAAGGATTTCACTCAGATATATACGTATTATAAGATTGTTAAAATGGAAAATTCCCGGTTTTTCTTTTACCCTAGAAATAAATACTATCATTTTGACTTCAGCCAATAATATTCCTAAGCTAATGTCATGGCTAAACTACTTGTAAAGTACGAAACTAAATTTAAAAGGTCCGCCATTTTGTGGTCCACGCTGAGATGATTTTCGAAACTTTACCTCGGGATTTTCATTAAAATGTTAATGGAAACAAGGAACAAAAGCGTGATGCTCGAAGAAGCTCTCTAGTCTTGCTACACATCTCTTCAAGATCCGGAACAAGGTTAACGGCGTTCCAGGTATGACGACGAGGGCACAACTTAAACAAAGGAGTTCGTAATTCTCTATTTATACAGATGTAGGAGCGAATTTTCGATTCAGGAATAGACCATTAACAAAAAATGCATGGTGCAGCAAACAGGAATCTTTGTAAGTCTTCTCGGGGAAGATGACGAGAGTGCCATGCTCGTCGGAAAATAATGCACGAGAAATTATTACGCGTAATTAGGTTTCTCCCTGAGCACTCGCCGGGACAACAAAAAGATACCCGCCTACTACTCTCCCCTGAAACATCACTCATCCTATTATAGGGAACGTCACCGTCTTTAAATTACGACACTAACTAAGAGGATATGGAAGAGGGGAGAGGTAGGAACGCTTTCCACGCTGCACCCCCGTCCCCAGAATATAAAAGCCCCCACTTTCGAAGGGGAGGGCTCAGAGTAGGGTGGCGGGTAGGGGAGTGGGATCTGGGATGGGTTTCGGGGAGGAGGGGCGGAGGACGCTCGGTCTTACGTAAACGAAGAGGGAAAGCAAAGTGGGAGCAGGGAAGGAGTATGAGTGAAGAAGGAGGAGGAGGGAGTTTTGAATAGCCACGAGAAAGGAGAGTTTTAAGATAGACATGGCAAGGGATGAAGGACGTGGAAAATACTACATTGTGGCAGTAATGTTCGAAAAAATGTCATCATCAACAGTATTTCAATCCTAGAATTGGTTTATTGCAGCCCTCCATTAGCCTCTATTTAATGCCAATTCCCTCAATCCCTGATACCTTTTCTGCTTTACGCCTTTCTTAATTTGCCCTATGTTCATGTCTCTTGGTCTTCCTCGTGGAATCTTCCCTTCCATTTTTCCTTCTATTATATTCCTAATCAATCCATTGTGCCTCAATGTTTGTCCAATCCATATATTTCTTCTTTTCCGTAGAGTTTTCCATATGGTTCTATCCTCTTCTGATCTTCTCTATACTTCCTCGTTCCTTACTTTGTCTGTCCATTTAATCTTCAGCATTCTCCTCCAGCACCATGTTTCAAAGGCTTCTATTCTTCGCTTGTCCACTTTTCCAAATTTAGGAACGGTTTTTTGGAAAAAATTTAGGAACAATAATATCGATACTTTTGCTGTGGAAAACCTCATGCAGAAATTTCAAATACCTTTCATCGGACCTATCCAACTATGACTCCGGTTTCAAATGCAATCCACTAGTATACGTGTACCAAAGGCAACGCTTTTGAAATTCAACATGTGCAGGTAAACTATCGTAGGTATTTTCTAGAGTTTTGCTTCGCTGCAGTGATGTTCACAGGGACTAATGATATCCGTGGGTAGAATTCCTATTCAAAAGGTGTTTTTGGGAGAAGATGATGAAAGTGGTAGAGCCATAAGGAGAACTTCGTAAGCCCTTTCCAAAGAGTAGGCGATTTATGACAAGAACATTAAAACATTACAAACTTTTACTAAGCGCGTTGTTCTGTAGGATATGGAAACTTGGTCTTTATGCAAGGCTATATAGTAGGTGTAGATCGGAGGATTTTGTGATGTGAGGGGGTGGAAAAGACGATAAAAGTAAAATTGACTTAAATTAAAACAAACCAAGAAGTACTAAATATGCCTGAGCATTAGGGTTGGTTGCAGTGAGAGGTTCAAGGAACATAGGAAGAGTTGATTCAGAGTATTTTGCGCTACGAAATGTTGAAGATTATGTATGATATGATAGAGAATGTTGGGCAAGCAAGGTAGGAGGTGGCAAAGGATAGACCTCTTGGACAGTGTGAATAGAGATTAGTAGCAGGCCGAATTGAAGAATAGTTTGATGTAAAGGTACCATGTTGTGTCGTGTTACATTAGGATTATAAAGTTCGCGGTTGTTAGTCTGTTTGTCCATCCAAAATCTACCTTGAACGGTGGTATAACATGAAAATAACATCCATAGCCTTCGATTCCCCACATTCTATAACTGACTCTACTAGCGGGTATTATTTCACACCTCGGGATACCAACCTACTTCTACATAATACCTACTAAGTCGCCACAAGGGTGTGTGGCGGGGGATTTTAGGTCACCACCCGTAAAAGAGAAAAAAATCCACATGCAAAATCAACATATTTATGCACCCATTAATAGAAATAAACATACACTCATAGTGGTGTATACAGGTGTACATTCATGCAAAAACCTTTTTAACCTACACGCATGCAAATACATGTATAATATCAACTAACAAGCACTTGCATATCAGAATGTAGTGAAAATTTATCCAATAACGTGCAAGCTAGAATTTGAAAAGTGAGAAGGTGAAATTTCATTGGCACATAGACATGCAACATACAATGGTCTTCGCCCCAGGACTCGACTCCCAAGAGAAAATAGTCACCATTACGTTTATTTGAAAACCCACTAGGGAAGGCTCCCCACGTATGTTTATTCAAATAGGGTGACACACTATTATGCTAACAGTGATGGTAAAACTGGTTTTTGTGAAATGAGTAATAAACAAAGGACGTGACTAAGGGGAAGTGACCACTATGAATGCCCAAAAAAAACATTAAAAGGCCCACCGTGCTCATACATAATAAAGTTTTACACCCTTTCAATTATTTTATATGGGGAGTTTTTTTTAAATTTCTGCTGCGGCTGGCCTTGATTTACGCCCTAATCGTAAAATATACGAGTCCGGAGTTGTAATTAAATGCCTTTTCATGCAAATTTGGTCGAGGTCACAGGTTACTTAGCCATTATAAAGAGTTATAACACGAAAAAGTTCCGAGAGCACTACTATGTACTCTTTAGATGCTGAATATTTAGCTAAAATAATCAAGTGACAGACATAGGTAAATTATTCATCCCTACGTATATATTCTTAATTCATTCTGTTTTGGTAGGTGGCACAGTCACGCCTCCGTGCTGTACTTTCAAATGGGTATGAGATCTAAAATTAACGTCCAAGTTGGGGAGAAA
This sequence comes from Hetaerina titia, assembly GCA_037158775.1. Lineage (NCBI taxonomy): Eukaryota > Metazoa > Arthropoda > Insecta > Odonata > Calopterygidae > Hetaerina > Hetaerina titia. Next base: position 75,724,254 of record CM073771.1, on the reverse strand, counting down.
CATCAACGAGAATATATTTTGGAAATTATTGAAGTAGAGACTTAAAATTCAAATTTTAGACGTTCTTTTGCATTCAGTTAACTGAAGTTTTCCACAAGTTTTTTTGAATTTCCTTTAGGATTTTAGTGCAGAATAGTACGACGCCACTTAGTCGAGTCGAATCTGGAAATTAAATTTTAAAACTGATTGCGGTGTTTATATTTTCGGCAAAATGGATTCCTTAAGCAAAAGGAATGACAACGATCCTTAAGAAAGTGAGCTATGGCGCATACTTTGTCCGAGGAAAGATAGAAAGACTATTTTGCAAATCCTGCAATTGTAGCTTCAAAGATCTGTTCTGTTTCCCAAAATAGATTGTTACATTTGTTACATTATTTAGTTTCAGGCCATAGTTTTGCTTTCTTGCCGAATTATCCTCACTCTCAGTTGTTCACTCTTATTTCTGTTGATTCCAACCAAATTATTAACAGCGTAACGTTGCTTTCACTTATTTTACAAGAATTCATTATGATAATTGATATAAAAATAGTTCCAGCAAAGTAGTAAATACTAAAGGAAAAATGGCAATAAATAAATAAATAAATATATATATATATAATTTATTTTTTGATTTTGACACCAATTCCTCATTTTTTACAACAAAACATCGAGCCCCAATTATAATGAACCCAAAAAAAGGTTTTCGAGAAGTGACTGCTGATTAAATCTTGTATTAAACTCAACTTTTTAGAGTAACGCATTCAGGTCTGGATGGTCCAACTTCTTTCTTTGATCTACCTGCATTGTTTTCTTTAAATTAGGACTGGCAGCAATCACATTAATGGGAAGTTAGCTGGATATCCCGAGATACTACCTGGATTCGAACCCATTCGAACAATATATATGTGTACACATATACATATTTATTTATATATTGAAACAGTCTAAACTTGCGCAAGGTTATTTTTAACAAGATCGTAAATACCCTCCACAGCAAAATTGAAATATAATTAAGGGTAAAGAGATTTAATGGAATGAGCAATTACCACCATAGTAATCAACTCGAAGGATGGTGTTGATTAGTGAGGAGAGATATCACCTTAAACTAATCTTTCAGGAGTGTGAAATCAACTCAAATCAGGGTAATGGAGCTTGCGGTTTCCCAAGATGTTCTTATTTCTAGAACACCGCATCCCATTAATCTTTAGATTACTGTTTAGGTGGGTTCGCCCTATGCAAATCATATTCAAGATGTATTCGCACATAAGTCTTCTGAGGCACTCTTCCAGAATTAGCGTATGTATAGTGTGAATTTCAAAGAACAGGAAATCCAAATGGTAGAAAAACAATCGAGTATTAAGTTTTGAGGAGAGATAGTGGTGATCGATTAATTATCCAATCATGCTCAAATAAATGTTAGATATAAATTAATTTATTTATCGGGAAATTCAGTACTATAAGGAAATAAATTGCAATATCATTTTTCCTTATTTTCTAAATTTATTTATAATATTACACTTAACATCCGAAACAATCCCATCGTCATCGTATTCAGTATCATTACTTATAAATTATACGTATACAAAGCTCAGTACACATACTTCAAAAGAGTAATTATATTAATACCAGCATTCCAAAATCACCTTTGCGTCTATTTGATTGAAAAATGTCACGACCGACTCAAATATCATCAAAATACATCGAAACTGAAAAAAATTATGACATCCAATTTCTTGGAGAAGAATTGAAACATGTGGATGGAAAAGAAGACAAATGAGAATTGCTAAACATCCAAGAGGATGACAGATAAAGGTTTTTAAGAGATTTTTGGAGACTGGAAGAGTCGATAGATGGCATGTGAGTGGCGATGGAATGGTTGAGACTGCGATGGAGGGGAGAATGATGCCTATGGGAGAAGAAGGGAGGAAAATATTATACAGTATGATGCGCACTGAATGGGATGAAGGGATGTAGAAATATAGTGGGGTTAAATAAAAGGTATCTTTTGACATGGAGAGTGAGGTAAATTTAGTTTCGTACTATGGCTTAGGAGTTCGGCATTTCTTTTCCTCTGGACACATGAAAAATCTCTTTGATCGGCAGGCCACTCTTAATAATAATTGAAAATATGGCGTGGGCATATCGATAACTATCAGGAGCTCCAAAATGCCATTAGAAACTGGATAAAGCTTCGTGGATTACGTCGCAGGAGAGGATGGGAGGACGCAATGGGCTTTGCTGTGGGGTGTGGGGTGGGATGTGAAAGTAGGCGTGCACGTACGCATATGCAAAGGGATTTGAAAAGGGTGAGGAGGGGAGAAGGGCGACCGCGAGCGTGGAGTGGTGTGCGGAGGCGGCTCCGCTGGGGGTGAGGGCGAAGGGTATGTGACAGAGGGGGGGGGGGCTTTGATCCCCCACCCCCCGTGGACAAAGAGCCGCGGAGAAGGAAATAAAGGGGTTGGCTAATATCGTGGGGGGGGGAGGGTCAAAAAAAGGAGGGAGGTTTTTGGTGTAAATAGAGAGGGAAATGTGAGGCAACGCGGAGAGAGGAAGGAGGGTAAGGGCGTAGGATGAGGGATTAGGAAAGGTTTCCGGACACAGGGTTTGGGAATGAGCAGGGTACGCAGGCGAGGGGAAAATTGAAGGCGGGGTGAGATAGCGAGGGCCCCGAGGAGGAGGGCGTAGAACCGAGGTGGTGGCAAGGAAGGGATGCGGAGAATGGGAAACTCGTGCGAGGTGTGAGAGCGGAAGGGAATGGAGAGGGGCTTTTGGGTTTCTCTAGATGAGATATAGTAGCAGGCATGTTAGGATTTACGAATTATGGATTCATATGGATTTATACCCCTTCGCGGGTGAGAATATAATTACTATCTAGTTATATTTCAGCAAAAGTAACCTATTACAGTGGAAACTGGAGTTCAAATTGCCTACATGAATGATATTATCAGGCTGACTGGGACAGCGTGTGAATAAATGAATGCAGTAGCGAAAACAATAAAGGAAAAAACAATTGATTTCTACATCTACCTGATACCCCGCCAGCTGCCACAAGGGCGTGTGGCGGAGGGTGTTAGGGCACCATCCGTAATTAAGAGGAAAAAAACCGCAAATTTATACAAGCTACAAACAAAACATTGTATACCTTTATGCAAAAACCCTTAAAACCCACACATATGTAAACAAAAAACTACCAATTAACATATAGCTGCACCTACAAATATACCTGATGTCTTTGCAATGCTTAATTTTGTTCCGACGTGTAACTTAAATGTTTTTAATATTTCTAAATGGACTTCGGATCCTTTCTATTATGATTTGTCTGATTGTTCTGGGGAAGAATGAGTATTTGAATCTATCTGTATTGGAATCTATCTCCCTATCCTTCTCTATCTTTGTGGTCTGATCTACCTAAGTAGTGTGGGGCCATTATTATTCCTTTGGTGTCATCGTTAAACTCGCTGGTTCTGAATCTTTCTAAAAGACTAAGTCTTGCTTGTTCCTTTCGTATGCCAAGTGGCTCCCAGCCTAAATCCCCTAAGAGACCTGTCACACTTGTGTTCTTGTTATAACAATTTTTATCAAATGTTGTGTATATATATATCGTCGTCGAATCTGGGGGATATGAAGTGTCCCCTCTTTTCCGTCTCATAGATATTTACCTTTGGTTTTTTCAGTAACCAAAGAAAAATACCTTAATAAAGGCATCTGTGGCAAAAAAATGTAAAATATTTCTGCTCATCTCACCCAAGTAAGGAAATATTTTGTTTCTATTTAGAAAGACGTAAATGTAATCTTTTTCATAAAAAAAATGTCTACCCTCGTGAAAAAAAACAAATAATCCAATTTGCATATATTTTTGGGAAAAAAATAAATCAATAATTCTGAAATTTCATTGACAATTGTTTGAGACATACTAAATATGAAATTAAATTCTGATTTTGCAGAGAGAGATTTTTAATTTTTTTTAGAATCATACCATTAAAGCAAAGATAGGAAGAATATTTTTCGACAACACCTCCCCCCTCCTCTTCCCTGTCTACTATATAAAGCTGTGTGTCTTCTGTTCTTTACCTGATGATGACTTTGAAAGTCGAAACCTAAGTCGTGTGTAATAACATTTGTGTGGAAGAACTAAGTATTTTTCTTTTCCTTTATGAATCGCTTCCACAAAGTGACGCCTCAAACCATTCTCATTATAAAACGTAGGCCTGGAAACTAAATTGGGTATTCCAAGGTTTTTGAAAAACATATTTTGCAAGACCAGAAGCTGTAAAAAGGCAACGAATTGTGATTCTCTTTGTTATTAATACAATTTAATGGAATTGATATGGATTCGAACGAAATTTGCTCAGATGATAATGAATGGCTTTCCATTAAAACTAAGGTTCTAATATTTGGCATTTAAATAGCCATTTAAAGGTCATCATGTTTGCATGAAGTTGTAATTCACGTAATATGCCATGTGGTTTCCGATGCCACCAATTGGATTAGTAGTGCAAGGGTAATTGGTCGCAGGAAATATGGCTAGTTGATCATCGTCTCTATTGTAATGTTTATATGCGTACGCTTGTTTGTGCAAATTGTACAAATATATGCTGCTATGCTTGTTCAAACTCAGATTTGTTCAGGAATGGCTGGAGCCACAATCCCACCCTCATACGCCATAACTTCAGCGTAGAAGTACACTGGTAGAAATAATTCTAGTCGGATAGAATGTCTTGATTGACCCAGAAGGGTTGGAACACCATCGCACGATGATTCAACAATACCAGTTTTCCGTATGCTAAAACCTACCGAGAGTAACCACGGTACACTGTATCCAAAAAAAACAGTATTCTCGCTCTGACTCCTCGCCAACAAGAGTTGGCAGGAAAGTACAATAAATTATGAACGTATTATTCTCATCAAAGGTCAATTTTAATAACTTTTAATTCAAATTACTGGCATTTTGGAATGATCATATGAATGGTGTACTATTAAAGATTTCGCTCATAGTTACACAATTGCGTTATTTTGAGTAAACCCGATGAATTTTCATATATCTCCAGGTTCCTTTGGAATATGTAGGCACGTATTTAAGTTCTTTGACTTTAGAATAATATCAAAATGTTCCAGGCCTTAAACATTGAGAAAGGGCTGGCTGGCCTCAAATGCGTTCAGTAGACTCGTTTAATAGGTAGGGTGTTTTAGATTTTGAAGTAAAAGCCGCGACATTTAGAGAGAGATCAAGAAGGGGAATCCCAATATTTTAGGCAAATGAAGCTTATCATTGTGGTTTGCATGCGTCGCAAGACTGTGTCAGCACATTTAGGAAAATTTGAAAACGGTACTAAGGCTACGTTACTATAGCAGCGCTGTTAAATCTGTGAATTAGTGCATAAATGTTCACATTTTCGAGAATCGCCATTAGGAAATTGTTTGACGCAATTTTTAAGTCAATATATGGTACAGATTAATATCTGGCAAATAGACTGGAATTAGAAAGGAAAGGTCCATGTGTTTAAATTCCACCTCTCTGGAGATTTTATACCACTACTCTGCTCTCATATTTTTTAAGTAATTTAGGATGAATGCCATGCAAAAATGGATTTGACTTCGTAAAAAATGCACTGATAAAAATCATTCGTTTACAATGATATTAAATCTAATTTCAAATCCAGGGTCCGACCTTGTGCTTAAATACTCCCCCTGATCGTATCAATTAATCAGTGCGCAGGCAGAAGATCTATTAATTCTTCTTGAAAATCATTCGTTGTGAATAATTCGTGACGAGGAATCGATACGTACCCATACGATATTTTTTTAATTCAAAACCACTTATGGAATGCGAAGTTATGGCACAATTCTCACTTCGCATTCATTAACGTGGATGCATACCGTCAAAACCGCAGGAAGCAATTATCAGGTCCGTTTGCAGAAGTTTGGCCTTTCCAATTTGTTCTCCGTTAATCTCTTCATTCCTTCATAACTTTTCACGTTAACATTCTCCGTTACTAGTTTTTGGTGAATCCATTTGAATTGTAAACTGCGGAAACTGTTAGTCTGTACTGATAAATATTTACAAATTATATTAAAGATATATTCATTAAAAACATCTTATATTCCTATATTAAAAAAAAACAAATTTAGAATATGATTATTATTGTTTTAATTCCGTAGACCAATCATAAAAAAATAGCTTTTCAGTTTCCCATCTTTTTTTACTGGAAGTGCATGACAAAACTCATTTCGCTACACAACAGGTTAATAACGTGCGTGTAACAAAATGCTCTGTGTATTTCCAGGAAAAGTCGGGAAACTTAAGTTATTCTTTTAGTTATAAAATTCACAAATGCCAAGAGATCAGGCCTGATTTTATCCTAACTTAATCCTAAGCTAAGCCTGTTATTAGTATACTATATTTGGGAGAATAATCAGGAGGTTAAAGATAAATTTAATTGGTGGCTTCCTAGTGAGTGTCTTGACGAGTTTCGCAATAAATCCCGGAGTTGTGATTTTCGTCAAAATTCGTGGAAATATATTAAAAATTTAATCAAATAAAACAATTAATTCGTCAAAATTTTTTATGCTGATAAGAGGCAACTTCTGGAGTGAGTCGGTCTTTGCAAAATTTTCTGGTAGCAAAAGGACTGCCCGTTAAACGTAAAAGAGTCCTATCCCCGCCCTGTGAATAAAGCCAGAGAGACGGTAATTGGGAGTATTTGATTAAGTGCAGAACTTTTTGTTTTCAGTTGTCTGCATGGAGGAGGAAAATGTTTAGCTTTCAAATTCATTTACCCAAAGAAATTCCGTACGCATAAGGCAACGACACGAAAAGAGTCACGAACCGAGATGAGAATCAGTCCCGAATTTCCGAATGGCTGGTGATTACACAAGGGACCTGAATACTTGGATGTTAATACCCAAACAGGAGAGTCAAAATTCAATTAATGTTAAATGAAAGTTTTTTTTTTGGAGGAACCATATTACACCACATTACACAGCGGGATTATGCACGTTTTGTGATTCCATATTACACCGCAAACCGTTCCTTTGACGAATCAGTTCCTTTGTCAAACCTTATACTTTACGTAATACACTTTATCTAAAAATGTAATTTAACATTTTTTTAATTCTGCTGTCACATTAAGGTTTCATCTGTTTCCCATTGACTGTTGCCTCCAAGCAATAAGGCTAAGCCATCGCTGTGTTTTGGGAACAAGATTTCATTCATTGTTTTATTCCTCTTCAGAGTTCGTTATGAAGCCAACCAGTCGAAGGGGCCTTGTCTTTTGCAAGCGGTTATGGTCGACGAAATAAATAAAATTTCTCTGGCCACGGTAACCGCGCTCGAAAAGGTGAGGAAATCGCAAACGAAATCGCGTTTGAAAGCTCTTTTTTTGTTATTATTTCCGACAGATGAAAGACGGCAATAAGCAATTAATCCTTTAGATGCGTTTCAGAATATGTTCTACGTCTGCCATTTATTTCTGTCATAATTTGAAGTGTAAACATAGCATGATATACGCGGGACTTTTCCGAGTGGTTTCTTATTGGGAAACGTAAACGCTTCCAGAAAATCAGAACATGCAGTTCGTGTCCATGCGAAGTCAAGAATATTCACGCAAAAGAGAGATTTTGTATTGGTAGCAGATTTATGGGTGCTACATGGATCTAGACCCCGATTCAACCTCGTCAGGAGAGGAATGAGAAACAGAATGAATATCAGGTGAGTGAATCTACCAACCGTTGACCGTGGAAATGTTCAAAGATATCATCACTTAGGCAGAGTGTAACTTTCGGAAGAAGGCCCTCGCAAGTGAAAAGAAAATCCCTGAGAACTTGAGGACATATTCAGAGAGGTGCCATTCAATCAGTCGAGCCGGCTAAATTAGTTATAATGGGACTCTGGCGTGTGGAGGCGAAATGGTTAGCCTGCAGGATACGAGTATGGAGTTTATTCACGAGGTCCGTAAGTTACAGAAACAGCGTTGTGATAGGATGCAATAGATGAGGATACAGAATGATTGAAAAGATTGAATAACGGCGCAAAAATTTGATTTAGGCGATACGAGGCCAGGCGCCATTTCGCAAAACAGGGATTCGATGTCGAAATCTGGTTATCTCAAGTAGGTTTTCTGCCTTAAAGACTGTTGAAACAGATAGAGATAAGGTCACGTAACTGGCATTTCAAAATAGACCTCGATAAAAATCTCACAAGTTAAAAATGCACAAATTCATCAGGAATGCGATTTTTAACGCCTTCGTGAACTCAATAGGTTTAAAAACTACTCATTCACAGCGAGGAATCACAAATAACTACTACTCAACGTGACTTCAGTTTTATCGAATCAAGATCGAGGATGGGTCAAGAAATATATTCAGTTTTTCACTTCGACGAGCGTCTTGTTTGAAAGGCTTGAGCCTACTGAAAAAAGGGAATAATTCGTGAATATTCAGTAAAAGTGGTAGCAAAAATTTGGCTTAAGATGATTCTTCAGTCGGCATCATTTTCGACTATTAACTAAATTGAGAAAGGTTCATTATTTAATTAAACAAAATCCACGGCTAAACAAAATTTAAAGCTAATCATTTCAAACTAATATCCTAAACATAATTTCTTTAGCCAGAAAAATATAAAAATTTTTCAAAATTCCTTATTCTACTGGATTTCAACTGAATTTTTAAAAAAAATCTATAAATGGATCGAATTTTTATGGTTCAACTGTTCTTTATACTGTTTCTCTTTGAATATGGCAAACAACAATTCCCCTCTCAATCAACTCTTCAAAAGACCATATTTTTACTCATAATCTTGATTAAAAATCCTTAGACCGAATCGACGTAATCGAACATGAGGTATTATGTCTATGAAATGGGTTACGAAAAAAAAACATACATGCAATAACAACAGACCTAATCCTTCAACAACAATGACGGAGAGGGTGGGAGACGAGAGGGTTTCCAGTGGGGGAGGGGGGAAGTCATTGGGGACGGACGGGAGGAAGTTGGAGATTGGGGATGGAAGGGTAGCTGTACTGTACAAAGCGTAGAAAAGTGGAGAGGGAAGTTGGTAGAGAAAAGAAATGGATGTACTGGAAGGAAGAGGGGAGCATGGCACAAAAGGGTTAGGAAGGGTTCCTGTGGAAAAGTAAGGGTGCGACGGAGAAGGAAGGTATAGGGGGATATAGTGAGACCCACCAGGGTCTGGGGACCCAAGGTAAGGGCGGATAGGAAAGGAAGCAGCGAAGTTTCTGAAGGTAAGAAGAGAGAGGAAAAAAGGGAGCCTATGGGGGAGGAGAAGCGGATGGACTGGAGAACCCAGCCTATTCCGTTGGAGGGAAAGAAGGTGGGAGGGAGAGGGGGGTTCTGGGAGCTTTAAGGACGGATCGGAGGGATGGGTTCAGCGGGTAGCGTGCAAGGAGGGGCCAGGGGGTGGGGGACGAAACCCCTCTTCCTTCCTTGCTGGGAATAAGGAGCGGGTGTGGCGAGAGGATGGGGCGGGTAGTAAAAGAGGTGGGGGTGGAAGCGTGAGGCAGAAAAGAAAAAGGGGGGGAGGAGGTGCGGGGGATGGGATGGGAGGGGTGTGTGAGGAGAAAGGCAGAGGGGAAGAGAGGGAGAGTAGGCGGGGAGGGTGAGAGAGGGCTATACTAGTAAGAGAGGGTTTTTGCCTCGTAGTAGTAGTCGTCGTCAGGGGGAAGATCAATGTTTTTGATGGATGCGCGCGCATGAAACTGTAATATGTAATTGAATGCTTACATAACTCCCCATTCCTCCTCCTGCCCTCATACTTTTCCTCCCACCCTCCTTTTCTCCACAAATCCCCCTTCCCATATCCCCAAAAACCCCGTCCACTTCGGTCCTACTCCATCCGCCTGCCCCCACCCGAGTCCTCTCCCCCCTTGCACCCCCGAATCCCCTCTCAACCAACCAAAAAAAAGCCCTCGCGACCCCCCGGAAAACCCAAACCAATTACCAGAACTCTCCCCCGGATTTTATTACATTTCATAATTCGCAATAGGGATCGTGGGGCGATTGTGTTTCGAGAGGCCTTCCATATGCCGAAGCTTTCTACTTCTTTATTGACTGGTGGTTGGGAAGACGCTAAGGGCGACGGAAGGAATGCCAAGGAGGAGGCTGACCTCACTGTCCTGGAGAAACGAGGGGAGTGGAGCGGGAACAATAAGCTAAGGGTGCGAGAAATGAAAGCAAGTGTTGAGGTGTATGCAACCGAAAAGGCGGGATGAAAGCACGAGCAATATGTTGGAGGTTGTGGGGCAAGCAGGAGGAGGCACCGCACCCAAACAAATATAGCGAAAATAAGGGAAAAATATATGAAGGGAAGGGAATTTTATCGCAGCATCCTGGTGGATGGAAAAACCTGATGCAATCCCCGACAATATGAGTTCATCAGGTGTCGAAGACAGCGTTACGGTACATGGCTTACTTCTCGGCCAATGAAGCCGTTAACGACAAGATGGCGGCTGAAGGCTGTGCGTTGGTGATGACGCTGGGTGGATAGCGCCCTTCCCGTACATTTTGTTGTTGATAGGGAAGCGTTAAATGAAACAGAAATTGATAAATGATCTGAAACAGAAACTGTTAGCTATCAAAAAACTACAGCAATCAACAAATTTTACTGTAGGTACATACTTCGTTCAGAATCTAGCTTTACAGGTTTTCCCTACCAGAAAAAATGCAAAACTAAATTATTCAATGAATAGTCAATGTTTTTGCATTGGCATTAATACTACCAGCTAGCTCAAACTGACCTTCCACTTCAGTTTTCTATTTAAGCTTTCTCTCGGCTAAAACATATATCAAAACTTCTTTTAGAAGGATACAAGGAGTAATTTCTAATATTTATCGACACATACTCCCGACATATTCGTCTTAATTGATATTATATCACACTATTATTGTCACAGTTTATGTGATTGACTCAAAATGCTATGGTATTATACTCGTACGTGTTACGACAGGACCAGAATTACATACGCGTAATTAGGGTTAGAAAAATGTGAGAATCAGTGGTCCGATGCTATGTGGAAGAAATTAATCTAAAACTAATTGTAACTATCCCATCCAAAAAACCCAACGAAAACAAATTGTACTCGTTTAGAAATTCAATGAAAATCATACAGTCAGTAGGAATTGCATCCCTATAATCATAAATGCAATCGATTATTCCAACTAATTTGCATAAAACATTAAAATTCCAGTTTTTCTTATGTTCTCTAGGTTTCAATGCACAGTTTTTGAGTTGAGAGATTTTTGAGTGAGTTTGTAAATATAATGAAACTATTCGTAACATATATATTGAATAAAAATATTTACAAATTCACTAAATAAAAATGCCACATAGCTCTCTGAGTTCCTTTAGCTAGGCAAATAATATAATAATGGCCCATTATTCCAACTACGACCAATTCGTTGACCGCTCACAGATGCCCAAAGTTTGATGAGAGGATATTTATTTAGTAATACCTATAACCATACATTCTCGGGAGTTCTATTTAAAGAGTGGCGCAGTCTACTTTATTTATTTCATTTATTTCTATAAGTATATACCCTGCAAGCCACCGCCAGGGCATGTGGCAGGGGGTGAATAATTTTACCTGAACATGACCCTACCGAGCTCGAATAATGTTATTATGATCCCCTATCGTTCGAGGAAAAAATAACATCTTAAATCTATCTGTTCTACACTTAATCTCTGTAATTTTATTGACATTATCTCTCCTACCGTAGAACTATGGGAGTAATGGTACATTTTCAGCATCACTGCTAAAAAGGCGTCCTTCTAATTTATGTAAGAGATTTAATCTCTATTCAAGTAAATGAAACAGTTTCTGACGTAACTTGGTGAAAAATCTTCATACTGACTTTTAATAATCAAACCACTTTACTTTTCCAAAGAAAGGGTACCGTCTTGATGCGCTGGAGCAGTTGGAAATCCTTCAACACACGAATTACGGTGAAGATGTTTTGACCAACGATTTTCTTTACCCTTCACATTCCCCCTTATTGTTTTTTCCCTCACCCCCTGCCAACTCACCTGAAACCAAGTACAACTTTTTCAACAATGTAGCGACTCCTCCCAACCCGCTACTGAGTCACCTAACTAATTACTAAGTGCCGTTCTCCCAGTTCATAATAATCATTTCCCTAATCCTCTGCCAACTAATCTGATGTCAGGTGGGCTTTTTGCAACATTGTATTGACCATATCCTTCCAGCTAATTATATAATATTATCCGCCTCAAACAATAGACTTTTAGCCTCCCTCTTCATAGCTCAACCAATCCTTTCTTTCCGCCCTCCTCTTCCCCTCCGCCCAGAGATATGTATATATACGGTGTTGGACTTGTTTATTTTTACCTGATGATGTTATGTTATAACGAAACCTGGGTAGTAAAAATTAAAAAGTTTATGTGGAAAAGTAAAGTGGTTTGATTATTAAAATTCTGTGATTTAACCTTCGCTCCGTGAGTGATACCCAGTCTAGCTCCTCTAATATTTTGGATAAGCTAATAAGTTTATTGTAACAACGTTTTACAAATCTAGCCCCTCTACGCTACACGCGATCCAATTCGGTAATTAATTCAACCTCGGAAGGATCCCACATACTTGAAAAATATTCTAAATGAGGCCTAACCAGCGACGAATAACATTTCTCTTCGACCTTTTCATCATGTTTACCAGTTATTCTTCTAATTAATTCTAATTTTTTGTTAGCTTGTTCACATATTCCCCGTATGTGTTTCACCCAGGAGAGATCGTGAGAGAGGGACACGCCTAGGTATGTAATTGAGTCTACACATTCCATTTCGGCGCTCCCAATGCAGTAGGCGTTCGGGTGGGTATTGTCCTTTTCCTAAAAATGTATGACTGCGCTCCTTTTTAAGTTTAATCCTAAATGCCAAGTGTCACACCAGCGTTGTATCACCATAAGGTCATCTGACAAAGCTGCTGTGTCCTCAGGATCACGGATATCACGGTAAGCCACTAAACTGACAAACAGCAAGCGGGCCAGATGAACGTATCTTACTAGTAATTACGGAGTAAATGTCGTTTAGGTAAAGTAGGAATAAACGAGGTCAGATAACACTTCCCTGGGGAACACCTGAAGTAACATTTACTGCATTTGAACGAACTCCATCTATCATTACTCTTTGAACCCGACCATTCAAAAAGTCTTTAATCCAACTCCAGATATCTTTATCTACACTATGCTTCTAGCTTTGCAGGTAGTAGGTTACTGTGAGGTACTTTGTCGAAGACTTTCTTAAAACCTAGAAAAATCACATCCATTGGAACATGGCTCTCTCCCGAAGTAAGAATATCATGAACAAAAGGCGCAAGATGTGTCTCGCAGGGTCTCCCTTTTCGGAAACCGTGCTGATTTTTCATTAATATCTTCTGATTATCGAGGTGTCTCACGATCGAACTAGCATCTATATGTTCTGCCATAAATTTGCATGAAATGGATATGAGGGAAATAGGTCTGTAATTGCTCGGTTCCTCCTTGTATCCGTTTTTAAATATTGATGTTTACATTAGCCGTTTCCCAATCTCTGGGAACCTTGTTATTGGACCAGCGACTTCTTAAATATTATTTCTAGATACGGCACAATTGCGGAAGCTAACTCGCGTTGACATAGCACTAGAACACGTCTCCATGCTTCCGCTTCTCAAAATACCTAGGATGAATATAACGACCTCAAACCTGCGCATGCGTGTTGAGGGGGAATGTTACTTCCACATGTCACCAGGAGTGTTCATGAAGGTAAATTTTTTTGTGGTCTACAAGAATGTGTGCATCAGTTTTCAGCCTAACCTCGTAGATTCTCCAACGATTTTGCATTCCGAAGTGATCAGGAGACACAGCGCAATAGGTATTTATGAATTTTATTACATTTTTTAATGTGAAAAAAATAGCTCTCTTTCTTCTTCGCTCTTTGATCATCAACAAAGAAGCTCACATTTATAGAATAAAAAATTACTGGCACATGCATACAATTCAAACCGTAAAAAAATGCAGAAAAGGTTTTTTTTAAAGGTTTACGGCCGCAGAAGAAAAAAAATTGTCAAGGGAAAAAAGGAAACATGAACATGATAGCCTCATGGCACATAAGTAATGGAAGACAGATCGGAATACGAGATGGCAATGAAGATGAGAAATGGAATGAAATGATGGGCGAAGGGAAATATTCCTCGAGGGAAAGCAGAAGGGGATCCACAGAAAAAAAAGTGGCTATCGCGAAGAAGATAGCAACTCGACGGTCGATCAGTTTTTTTATGAAAAGAATTTTTTTTATGTGGCGCTGTGAATCAACTTTGTACTCCTTACACAAACAAATGATAATAAAAGCAATGCAGAAAAAATATGATTTTCAACCGTCAATTATTCTGAACAAATAGGCTAAGCATAGAAAAAAGTCATTAGGGTTTATGTACTGAATCATTATAAAACTATGTTATGTACTCCCAAATTATATGTGAACTATTTGTATACGTTACCCATGTACATGAAAGTGTACGCAATCCGCAATGATAATAAAGAGTTTTGGTAAATTAAGTTATGCAGTACACCAACTACGTTGATTTGAAAGCATTCTGTTGAAAAGTATGTATCACCTTTCCTCACAATACACCTATTATTAAGAATAGAAAAGAATGATGATACGAGACAAGAGATCACTTCCTGAATCCGCTGGACAATGATTCCTTTTGAAATATTTTATGACGCAATATCCCTTTGGGTGAGCCATCACCAATGGAGAATGTGACCACCACAAGCCTCTGGAATGACTCCTTTTTGAGGTCATCGTTTAGAATTCCAATCACTCTCTCGTGTTTTCCTTTACGGAGCGCATCCATAAACATGATTAAATCACAAAATGACCACCATCATTGTTGAATGATTTTAATAATTCTCGACTGAAGCGTCATCTTCTCATTAACATTTGAAAATAATGATTTTTGCTAAAAAAGGACAATGGAAAAATTTATTCCAAGATGTCAATTGATGATTCGCGACTGATCCTCTACGTGCTCGCGTCAAAGACAATAGTTTAGTCAGAGGATTGCCAAGGTGAAAATAATGTATTCGCAATTCATTTCAGTTCGTTAGATCCTAAGAATTCTACCTGACATTCCATTTGCCTTCCGGATATTGACAAACAATAATTTCTTCTTATGATGATAATGAGTGCATTTATAATACAGGTACATACACCAACATTCCATATGACTCATAAGAGCGAGATTTTTTCGTTACATTTATGTGAAACTAAAAAATGATTATGTGAGCTCAACTTACACGAGTAATTTGACAACAGTAAAATAATTCAGTAATTGAAATAATAACAAAAAGGAAAGAACACGTAAAAAATCAAAAGCGGACCTCTTAAATGACTTTCGGGATTGTTTGGTGATTCATAACTTAGATCAAATGAATTGATTTGTCCATCCTGAAAAATTCTTTCAATAATAAAAGAGAACATTCGTAGGTTCGCTTTGAAAACATAGTTACAACCGCTTATGATGGAGTCACTGCGGTCAAACCTCTCTTCTATTCGCATCTTACGAGAATTTGTGCGAGAAAGATAAAAAATTCATATCATAAAAAATTATAATTTAATATCGAAATGAATGCGTGCTGAGTTTCCTATATGACGTAAAATATTTACCGACTGATACAACACAACAAGTAAAGCTGTATTTTAATTGAAAGCGTATGAAATCAATGAAGGATTAGGGCAATTTTCAGACTATTTGAAGACAGCACCGTAAAAAAACTGTTCCGTATATGAGAATATATATATATATATATATATATATATATATATATAAACAAGATTTTTGTGACATAATACTCTTTTGAGAGACGTCGACAAGAGCCTATAGGAGCTGTACCTGCAAAAGTGCATGGGGAGTAGATTAGAGAAAGACTCTGAATAAAAGATATCAGGGTGAATATAATATCTGAACGAATAAGAGCTCCATAGGTAGGAAAGAATAGGAAGATGAGCGAACGTATCGAGCCAAAGTGAATACATCCATTGATAAGGACATATTTTTTAAATATTCAACTAAAGACTGAAACTTTCACAGATTTGAAAGCATGCTCAATGAATGTTGGCATCCAAGTTTAACTAAATTTCACAATGCTTGAATTCGATAGCAAAGCAATAGCATTGACTATAAATCTTAATTCCAAGCATTGCAATGGATGCAGAAAAAATATACTAGGCTGTATTGTAATACATATCATACCGAGTTAATAACACACTGATGACGATAAGGGCCGCGGGGTCGCGACTGCAGTCCCTGCCAACCCAATGAAATTGAGAAATGAGTAAAATGTCCCAATTACAGGGTAGACAACGAAGGTAAAAGGTCAATTAATCAAATATATAATTAATAAGCTTTCTCCAAACTGGTGTTTTGATGGCATTATATCAGGCCCCACCTAGAGTATGCTGCCAGTATATGGGATCCTCATAATATAAATTTGGTTTCGGAATTAGATCGAGTTCAGCGGAGGGGGGCTAGATTTGTCAAACATTGTTATGACCAACGCAGCAGCGTATCCACTTTGCTAGACAATTTAGGTTGGGATTCTTTTACGCAGCGGCGTTTCCAATATAGATTAAACTTATTAAAAATATTTAAAGATGGGCCCTTTTCTGATGACATCAAGGATATAATACGAACCCCAACGTCTTACGGTCGAAGGGATCACGAATATGAGACTAGAGAGATAGACTGCAAGACTGACAGGTTTAAAATGTCATTTTTTCCAAGAACGATAAGGGACTCATGCTTGTAGCCGAAATTCCCCAGGACATAGTTCATTACAATAAGTATTAACGTACAGGTTAGGGACTGCGCGAGGATATGTGTGTATGTATGCGTGTGTGTGTATATATATATATATATATGTGTGTGTGTGTATATTTTAATATATGTATATGTATATGTATATATATATATATATATATATATATATATATATATATATATATATATATATATATGTTTGCGTGCATATATATATGTGAATATGTATATAGGTATCTATTTTTTCTCACAGGTTCCCCCCACCTTTCCTCACCTAACCCCCAACCCCCTCAACCCTTACCCTTCCCTCATGGTGCTACACCCCCTGCCACACACCTTTTTGGTGGCTCGCAGGGTATTTATGTAGATGTTGATGTAGATATCATTTGGTATGGTGTCACGCCACAGAGATATGAAAGGTTCCAATAGCTCCCGTGTAATGAACTAAGGAAAAACGAAACTCTTTGAGGGTTGCATTGAAAATACTATACGGAGACAGATTTTCACAACGTTTATTCACTACTAGTTAAATTGGAAAAAAAGGTTGCTCGGCATCCGTTTTTACGACTGAGATAGTGCTTTTCTACATTAAAAAAACCTTATGTGCAATTTAAAAACTGTTAAAATAAGACTTTTATGAAAATAAGAGACTGCATTAAAAGATTTGTTTTACGATTATTTGATTAGAGATACTTCCATATAAATATGGCTTTCATAAGTACGCTTGCTGCCATGATCAACGAAATAACTAAACGCTCTCTCCAAAATTGTATATTTCCAACAGTAAAGTAAGTTCTGAACACCAAACGAGACGCTTGCCTGGTGAATATCTCTTTTAATTTTCTGCTGCACCACCGTCTGACAAAAGGAGGTCATGCTCATACCAGAGAAATCTCATGAACCCAGTATGAAATCTTTAGGATTAATATTGTTTGCTAAAAAGACGGTTATTTTTAGATAAAACACTGGGTTGCGTCGAGAGCGAATATTTAGAGTTGTTGGAAGTTTATAGCTCCACTGTTTGGCGGTATAAACACCAAATAAGCATTGAGAAAACTTCATCCAAAAAAATCAATTTTTCGTTATCTGGGACTATGTTATTATTACGTAGAGTATTTGAAAAAGTCGACAGTCCGAAGGAGCAAGAGACCGGGTCATATTTGAATAATCTGAAGACATTTCTTTCAAAGTTGCCTGAGGCATAGCCGTGCTTGAAACTATCAATTGCATAGGGTGCATCATCACGTTATTGCTCCTATTATCAAACGCCGTCTATGGTATTATTCTTCTGATTTAACAATTTCAATAATTTGAAATCGTTAAATTGTTAAATGTTGTTGAGTCTGACCAGAAGAAGGCCTCGGAGTAGGCCGAAAGCTTAAACCATATACAGTGTGAGTGTCCTTTTACGTGTTATCTGTTTTATTCTGTGTTCTATTGTGCCGTCCAAAAGTTATATTGCTCTCGTGAGTACTTCCGCATCAACGATATATATATATATAGTCAGTCTGACCTGAAGAAGGCCTCGGAGTAGGCCGAAAGCTTAAATCATCTACAGTGTGAGTGTCCTTTTACGTGTTATCTGTTTTATTCTGTGTTCTATTGTGCCGTCCAAAAGTTATATTGCTCTCGTGAGTACTTCCGCATCATCGATATATATATATATATATATATATATATATATATATATATATATATATATATATATGATTTCGTCGAAGTAACACGGAAGTGTTGAATAAAAAACTTAGACAGTAACACACAGCACGAGGACACATAAAAAGACTCTCTGCACCACGTACCCTTTTTCTCAGTCATATCTTATCTTCCGAAGAAGACGGAGTTCGAGTCCGTCGAAATTATCAAGATATTATTGTGAGTGTTCTTTTTATGTGTTCTCGTGCTGTGTGTTACTGTCTAAGTTGTATATATATATATATATATATATATATAAAGTCACTTTCTTGAAAAACCCACGAACGTGCACAATAATGTAAATTCACTAACTAGTCGACAAACACAGAAACTAAAACATATAAAAGAGGAACTCACCGGTTCTCGAACTTTCGGTGGTGCAACCACCTTTCTCAAGAGGAATTAGGAACAGTTTTAGTTTCTGCGTTTGTCAAGTAGTTAGTGAATTTACATTATATATATATATATAATATAAATATATATATATATATGAGCTATAGAACAATAAATTTGAACACGTAGCATAGGTAGCCTAGCGGAGCTTAGGATCATCACTAAAAAATAGAGGAGGAAAAATGATTACTTAGGGTCAGCTTGGGTTCAGGAAAAGGAGAGGCACATGTGTTGCCATACCAGTAACGAGATCACGAACAAGAAGGAACATAAGAGTATAATCAGGATGTATTTACTTCTGTCGTGAATTTCGATAAGGCGTTCGATAAAGTAAATTGATTAAATATGTAACACAGAAGATGGGAGTACATTGGAGGGGCAAGCGAAATCCGTAGCCTGTACATGTCTCAGACTGCTCAGGTGCGTGTGACGGATGGAGTGCCGGCATTAGCAATACTAGGGAGGGGGAGAAACAGGGATGCCAACTATCACCTGGTCTCTTCAGCACATCTGTAAAGGTAATGCTGAGGAAAACATGGAAAGGGATGGAAGAAGGGGTGAAAGTAGATGGGGAATCCATGTAATCGAGTATACTTACGGGTGATTTTAGTTAAGTTTCAGTCAGTCAATCAGTTAAAAGGTTACAAGCATGGCTCAAAGCACAAAGAGTATAAAATCATTGTGACAGCCATGGAATGGAGAACAAAACAAAGGTAATGAAGGTTCAAATTGATGAGGAGAATGAGGAGGTTAAGTTAAACATATAAATAAGAGTATAATATCCATAGAGGGTAGAACAAGTTACCTATTTCGGAAGTGTTTTGGACCAAGATGGTCAAAGAGTCCAGGATGTAAGGAGAAGAATTACATTAGATAAACAAGCTTTCTCAAGGATGAGGGAGTTAATGATAGGAAGGTTGAGTAATGAGGTTGAGAAAACATTAGTGAAAATATCCATATAGAGCGTGGTTTTGTACGGTGAGGAAAGTTCGTATGTAAAGCATGATGATGGACATAAATTGGCGGCTTTTAAGACGTGAGTTTGGAGAAGAATAGAAGAAACAAAATGGTTGGAAAGGAAAACAAACGAAAAGGTACAAGAGATGATGTGGGAAGAAAGAGTATTTTTTGAGAGAAATCCATAGGAGATCCAAAAGAGGAAGGAAAGATGGATGGTAGAGCATTTTGATAGACTATGGAATGTTGAAGACTGTGATAGATGGGTGGTCGTTATTCAAACAAGATAGGAGTAGGAAAAGAATAGGGGTTTTGGATGGAATGGAGGGAGGCAGAATGTATGCAGAGTTGAATGGTTATTTTTATTGTGGGGGTTGGGTTCACTTTTGGCCGAAGCAAAGAAATGTAGAATTTTGAAGTTTTCGTCCATCCAAAATCTATCTAAGCGGTAGACTATCGCTCCGGATTGTTTGGGCATAAAAATATAGAATATATGCTATCATTAGGGCATACCATCACAAATGATGATGCAGAATTTTCCAGAGTGATAATTACTTTGTTTAATGCTGCATTTGAACATTAACCTAAACCTTTTTTTGCTGTCTTACTCCAAATCCTCATAAATTAAATATCCATTCAAAGAGAGCAAGGAAATGGAGAATCACATCAAGCACATAATTTATTAATGTAAATTGATTTTTAAAACTAACAGCCCAAAATGGGATTGCACCGAGATACATAAAAATGCTCCTCCCTCCATCTCCCACCGCCCACTCGACTGGTTTTATTAGGCACCCAAGTTTGGACACTCGGGTTCCCACATGGTGGAGAGGGAATACGGTTTGGAGGACACGTACACCCGAGTAGAGAGGTCTGTGGTACACTCGGGTTACGCAAGTAGTGCTATCAACTTTAACATCCCTGACATTGCCGAATTAGCCATTGGCATTCTGGAGTTCTTGAAAACTGACGTAAGATCAGATGAGTGTCACGGATTCGAATCCCACGACTATATCCACGTTTTACGTGACATGAATTTCAAGCGATATGACCTCATTTTGGGAAATTACGTCAGTTGCCCGAATCGAAGGATTAGTATTACCACAACTTCACGTCGGTCGGCGATCTACTTCTAAGTGGTACCCGGAATTCACACGAAGGACAACGGTTAAACATCCTGAGTCTTAGTTGTTCGGTACCACATACCACGAATGCTGCTATTCAACGAAAATTTTTTAAAAATCCAGAGAACCGGAAATGCGGATATCTCCTATTGGCGACAGAGCGTTAGCGCAAGTCAAGCGAAGGAAATGACGTGTCCTCGCCCATACTTCGCCTCCATGCGATGTCCTCTTTACTCCGTTTGCCCACACTCCCTAGTACTTAACCTACTCTACTTTCTCCACGAGTATGTCCACTAACCTTTAAGTGTTAAGGCAATGACGAAAAGAATCGCTTAGAGTTCTTATACGGACTCGCGGCTATCCTTTCAAAAACCCAAAAAATTCATTGCACACCAATTTTGTATAAGTGGAACTTTGTTGTTGTAATTACAATCAATTTAAACCGCTCTAAAAAAATAATGAAGATAATAAAGAAAATTTTGGTGCATCGCCAAACTTCAGTATATATATATATACATATATATATATATATATATATATATATATATATATATATATATATATATATATATATATATATATAAATTCCACTGAAACTCAAAACATTAGAGCTAGCTTTCATCTGGCTCTTGGATTCCTGGAATCGCCCAAGTATTAATATTAGACATTAATTGCCCCCTTTATGCATATAATTTCATCCCCCTCCGCCCCCAACAACTTCCATATCATCCCCACCTTTTTTTAAAATTCCCGCGCCATACACTACCCCTCCAAACTCCTCACCTCGAATGCCTTCCCCCCCTTTTTCCCCCCTTTTCCTTTCTTTTCCCCTCTTTTCCCCCATTTCCCCTTCTCCTTCCTACCACTGCTTTCGGGCCCTCCTCTGCCTCAGTTCTGTTCCTAATTCCTCTTGAGAAAGGTGGTTGGACCACCGAAAATTCGAGAACCAGTGAGTTTTCCCTCTTTGTGTGTTTTGGTTTCTGTGTTTGTTATGACTATCAGTGAATTTACATTACACGTTTGTGGGTTTTCCAAAAAAGTGTATATATATATATATATATATATATATATATATATATATATATATACACACACGATCCACGATATGAGCCACGTGTTTTCGTGTTATTTTAATGATTAATGGAAATTTCCGAGGGAGTCCATTAAATTAACAGGTCTTGGATAAATTGTTCAGATATACCGCATTCAATTACACTCGCATACATATTTGAATATTACAATGGCGTTAAGGTTTAACGCACTCATGTTTGCGTTGATGAAAGTTTGATGCACTCTTGAGTAAAAATAAGTATTCAATGAGGGGTATTTATAACTACATATTATTGAATCAAGTAATAATATGTTTGGGAAATTAGGGAGAAAAATTTGCGCAAAACGAGAGAAGGAAAGTAATTCCTCTCAAATTCATCATGAAATGTTAATTTCCCTACTAATTTCACACTTTTCCAAAACCGTCAGCGTGATTTTAACGAACATACATCCGGTAAAGATTATTCATTTCCAACGACTTATTTAGTAAAATTTGATGAAAACGCAATACTTTTGCATGAACACATCGAATTAAACAAGTCAACAATTTTCATGCCGAAAGATGGAGAATAAACCACAACAAAGGCCGCAGGAAAAGGAAATGTTAGATTAGATCAGGTAGGGCAAGTTAGATCCTAATATAAAAAATACCAGCATTATGTAATTGAATAATGTTTCCCAAAAAAATAACGTTCAACGCTTTGAATGAACTCTTGGCGTTGTGAATTCAGTTAGAAAAAAAAGAATTTAGAAAAAAAAGCAATGTCAAGTTGAATTGCTCGTTGCAAAAAAATTGCCCGAGTCATGTACCAAAATAAATTCTGCAGCCACCTAAAAACATGTATTACAAAAAACTTGTAATATTGTGACGAAATAACGAAGTATACTAAGCTATTTTAACATACAGTAAGTTTTTAGGGTTGCCACTCATTTTATAAATTCAAGTTTCCGTTATTTTTTCGATTTTCCCGTCAAACAAGCCGTTAATTTTTCCCGATTTTTTCATTAATTGGAGTCTAATTAAGCACTCTGTTGTAGATCATCAACATTTCTCACTTCTTTTCTCACTGGTATAACTGAAATCAGCAGGATCTAAGAGCAGAGTCCTGGCACACGCAATAATTTGCGCCCAACAGACGCTGATCTCAGAACTGAAATGCACAACAGTCGTTATTTTCCAGGAATTAACAATTTCGATCTAATACTCTCGATTCGAATGTCCAATTAACGTTTTTTTTTAATTCGAACCTTTTCCTCACTTTTCTCCGATTTCTTTAATGAAACGATTATATGTTGGCCTTTTTCCGATACGTTTACCACCTTGGCAATTGCTAAGCAAGCAGAATAATATACGCTACTCAGAAACGAAAATACATGTTCTCATCGAGGACAGAGCAATCGATATCTCCGAGAGAAATATGTATAGATATGCAAATAATCTTAGCCCTTTCTCATCCCTCGGGAAGCAAGAGTTGCTGAAACTTCAGTTTCTTCCACAGTTGGAAAAACCATTTTTCTTTATCTATGCGTGGAAAGTCCTGTAACCAAAACATGCTACTTCTCTGCCATTGCCTATCGCCTCCTTTCTCCTTTCCACTTCGCCATCTTATTTTCCATCTCTTCCACTCCAAACATTCCTTTTTATTCTCCATTTCATGTGCCCTATCTCTCCAATGCACATTTTCCGCTGCAGCCCTAGTGTTCACATATTCTTGTACAAGAATATATGTTCAATAACCCCATTTGATCAATTTTAACATACCTCACTTGCGTTCAGCCCCTTACATATTTATGTCAAAATGTTCACCTTCTTTAAGTCCTTCCCTCTGCTTGAAAGTTACAGTTCTCGTTTTGGATTTTTAAATAACCTTATTGCCATTTCTTTCGAATCTTTGTCAGACCCGACAGTAAACTGCCCCATTAACATTGATCCATTTTTACTGCAATCATGAAGGCGATTGTTTTATTTGCTAAAGAATACTTTATTTTTAAATACTTCCAGTATTTCACCTCAGTACGCTACCAAAATAAGCAAACCACTTCTCTTTACCCTTTGTTCCCGTTACCACATATTTTCATCCTAAGCCATCTGTGGCATGTTCTTTCCTCCGTTAATCTCCCTGTGTGAATATTATCCATGCTTTTTAAGTCGCGTCATAAGATTTTTCCGACGTGGAGCAAGATTTTTGTTACTACAATGGTAATATTGCGTTAACATAAAACAATGTTCCAGAGATTTTGGCTAATATAAACACGTGCAGGGCGTTGAGCTCAACTCTCATGTGTGCGATAAGGAAGGTAATAATTTCATTCGTTGAAGGATACTTTTATGTAAATTTGATTTGCTGTAAAATCAAGAGTAAAAAAAAGAGATCCACCACCACTTAAAATGAAGATATTTTAGCAACAAAAATGAGGTAACAAGAAGGAAAGAGTCATAAGGTTATTCAAGCACACTCATTAATCCGTATTATTGTGACTAAAAACGTTGCTACAGTTACTACAAACAAAAAATACGACACAATATAGCATTGCTGGATTGCATTAATTTTCCAATTAATTAGGAGCGTATTTATTTTGATCTAAGTCGCACAGAAAAAGCTGATAGGGTGGAGAATAATCCTAAAATAAGCATTAAAATAGTTTGATTGGAGAAAAACGGAGAGGTTCAAAAAAGTGTAAGGGTTAGCAGAAAGATAAACATGGAAGGAAACTGGAAAGATGTGGAAATATTTTGGTTGAAAAGCATTTTTTACAAAAATTTGAGATTCACAAAAAAATTGGTTGAAAAAATGTCATCCTATAAGTTTTCCTATTGAAAGAGTCCTTGACTCATAGTAAGAGAAAAATAAACTTCGAAGTTAGTAAAAATTTCACCAAACGACATTATGGGGAAATAAAGCCCGCGTACGAATATGAGAGAGGCGACAGGAAAGAAAAGATTTTTGGACAAGATGGACTTAAATTTCTACAGCAATGAAGGGCTGAATTTCTTACGCTTAATTAACAATATTTCCGAAGAATAAATTTGATAATAAATATACACAAAAAGTAAAATAAAAATGCCAAATTGTAACTTGTACAATCCGGGAATTGATAGTTGCTGAACAAAATGCTAGAGAAAAATATGCAGATCAAGGCCTATCCAGAAATTAAGTCGATTACCGCGTCACTAAGAGAGAATATAGACAATTATAGAGATAATCATATTACTATGTAAATGAGAAAAGAGATTTAAGAACAGCGATATTTCGAAAAAATCCTCGTGCTTTTAACCCATCCATAGCAATTAAGGTTATGGGGAATGCCACGCCTTTTACGGCTTGGCATTCCCCATCTTGGGGCTAAAACATCTCCAGAGAAAATTGCAAAAATTGCCAGCTGATTCTTTACTTCTCCTTGGCCTGCCGAAGCATATGACTCGATTAGGGAAACTATACCTAGTAAAACCAAATACTATAGTTCTCCATTTTTGCATTTGAAGTTACAGATGCAACGAATTAATATGTAGACATTTTATGCCACTAAACCTAATATTAATCTGTATGGTAAATATGTATATCTGTGTCAACGTTCAGTTTTTTATTTCAGTTTAAGATGAAAAAGCTTCTTTAATCCATGTAATTCTTTTTAATCATATGGAGGAAGGCATTATCAACAAGTCTTTCCACCATTGGTGACGAAATAAATTCAGTTTGCTATGAATTCACACCTCGTATCTCATAGTGCTTTTTATACTTAGTTCATATAATTATTAGCGGATTATATCAGTACGATATTCATATTCATGCTCTATATGCTGGCTCTGAGCGCCAACTGTCCCTACCAACTTTTATCAACTTTCCTCCACTTTCCATTCTTAAAATCTCTCTTTCTTTCAAACTTATATCTTCTCTCTATTTCTCACTCCTTCCTCTATCTCTCTCTTTCACTCTATTCCACCTGTCGCCCTACTCAATCCTATTTCTTGTTCTCCACCTCTTTTCCAGACTCTACCCCTCCCTGTCTCGTCCTCCCTAACTTCTCCCACCCTTGCCCACACATCCTTCCCTTCTTCCCGGCAATAGCCTCCCACTTTCCATTCCAGCCCGTCACACTCCCTGCATTTTTCTTACTCCTCTTCCACCGCCGGCAACAGAACCTTCCACCCCTTCTTGCCCATCCACCCTCCTCGCTCACCCCTTCCCTACCCCCTTTTCCACATCGCTAACCTCAGGTCTCAACGATCCCTCCTTCCTCTCTCTAGGCATTTTTCTTCTGCCGCCAGCCCCCCCCCCTCTTCTCCCCCCACCCTTGAAACTTGCCCCCTCCCACGTCAAATCCCTTCCCGTCACTGCCCTCACTGCCTCTTCCACTTTATCCTCCGGTTCCCTCCTTCTTTTCACAAATCCTCGCATTTTTCTATTCCTCTCCCTCTTCATCACCGCGTAGATCTCACACTCTCTTACGTTTCAAAAGTATTCTTTTAGTTTTAACCATTTGGGTGGCGTACGCTCCCAATGGGAACTTCATAGTCTGAGATACTGTGTTGAATTACATCATCTTGAGTGATTTACTAATTTAGTGCGGTGGAGATATCAAGGACTTAACGCGAGTCTCGCATGAACGAAAATCGTATCGAGACGTCCAATGTTAGTCATTCCATTAGGGGTTTTCAATTTGCATTAAAAATGCAAGCTCTGAAGGTCCAAATATCGACTTACTACCCTTTAAAGCTAGAATAATTAGCACACTGCTTTCTTCATTGCGGGTGTCTTATTTTTCATTCCCCCTTATGACTGTTTATTATTTGTGTTGCTTGGATAAAGGAAGTGCCAAGTATTAAACCCTAGTGATTGTGATAAACATAATGACTGGGAATTAATGGTGTTTTACTAACACACTGATTGACTGAATGTTTTATAATTTGTGATCACCCATTTTATTAGTGTTTTTGTGATAATTTAGTACACACATTGGCAAAGAGACATGTATGCGGAACACCTTTAAAGACAAATCATGATGTTTGTATCTTAAAATCTTAAGCATACTGTACTTACTGTGCATGGAAAATTCTTGATCAGCGAACTAATGTTTTTGGAAAAAGAGGAACTAAGATTCAAAGCAATTCCCAATTTACTGTGAAGTAAAATAAAAAGTGAACCCAGGAAACCAACCATTGGTCAAATGTGTGTAAAACAAAAGAAGAGATTTGGGAAGTGAAAGAAACGTAGACTGGACATCAGCTATTCTTTCAATTCTCTCCTTTTTCCCCAATTAACCTTCTATTTTATTTTAATTTCAACGTTCTTCCGTTTCGGCACTTTGCCATTGCCAATATGTATTGCATTCTTCAAAAAGGATGCTTTGTAAGCATATAACCATATATTATTTAACTTCCAAGCCCATAATTTTGCTGTTGTTCTACAGGTTGGCAGGTATTCGTATTAGGGGATACTTGGTCATTGATATTCATTTCTCTCGTTCTTCATTTAATATGGCTTATTTAGCCACACTTACATACTGATTATACCGTGAATACACCAATACTTTCACAGGGAAAATTATCAGTGAGAACAAAATTCAATTTTGATCAGAATCAATCATCAATATCTACAGTTATATTATTCGTCTTACCGTTACCTACCAATTTAATACACAAACCACCCATTCCTTTTAAGTTATTGGTTATTTACGGGACATTTCAGGGATAAAGTGTTCAAATTAGGTGATAAATTGCATGTTAGAGAGCAAATTATTTATTGAGGTGTTCCAGTCCTTTGAAAAAACGAGGCATACTATGTCTGCTTCCGTTACGTAGACCTGGCAATATGATTAACAGTATGCCCGTGAAATCAAAAGCACCTGTATCCACCATCATTCAAAGAATATGACTTTCCTGCAGTATTTTTGAACAAATAATTAATATACACGAGACAGTTATGCCATAACTATGGTTTCCGTGATAATTTAAAGAAGTATTAATAATTGATCCAAGGTCGATGTCCTAATCTCCTAATAAAATGTAGCACGTTCGATATTCTTGTTTGGATTATAAGTAAATAAAAACATGTTTATATCGATATCTCAAAGAAAAATCACAAAATTCAAAATAAGATCTTTGGACTCGTTCCAAGGCAGCTACGGCGCGGCAGGTTAAGGTCTCAAATCCAAAATTTCACTCCTCACCAAAACAAAAAACCTATGCAAGGACCTTTGAAACCGCAAACCAAACGTGAAACATGGAGAGGATTTTGTATTTCACCTCCTTTGATTTATGAGTTAACGCGCCTTGTGAGGTGAGCCTGTTCTGAATCGTTTTGCACTGGACCTGGCTTTTAATTATTTCATGGTTAAAATGAAAATATAATGAATGAATTCTAAATAATCTAGGTTGGGGGGGTTCACGTAGCTCACCCATCGAGCCACTTATTCATTTACTTATGCACACAGATACCAATAATTATTCATACAATCATAACTACTGTGTACACACATTAACACAACCCCACCCCTCATGGCGTCCCATTTTTCGGTAATTACAACAAAAAAAAGCCTAGCGCTTGACTACGTGAATAAGTTTTACGAAGCGAATGATAAAAATGATTTATCGTAAAGAAAATTAACTAGAAAAAATTATTGAACACATAGGTCACAAAAAAGAAAACTCGAAGAAACGCACGTGAACTCGGCGAAAGTACGGGTTTCATTAACTTTTCGGCAATCATGTCGCCTAAATAGGAAAAAGAGAATGAACGTAAGTCTCCAGAACCAGTGGGCAGCAATGAAATGAGAGACAGGAAATTGCGTTGTATGTATTTGGCTGTAAAGCCAAACAACAAAGCCGACTAATAAAATTTAATCAGCCACCATTTTCTTGCTACCACTACCGAGAAACTACACCAATTCGAATTTTCTAAAGCGTTCAGTAATTTTTATAACACCTTTGCTAGCTAGCTAACTGAAGCTAAATCGTCCACATGCTCATTTCATGAAATCCCCACCGAAGGTTATTCCAAACTCCAGTTCTTCCCACGCCTCTATTATCATTTTCTCCACCCACACACATTAAAAAGCAGGGATAATAATGGAAAGTCATATCCTATCCCTCTTCCTTACCTTATCCTGTCTTATATCAGCCACTCGCACCTAAACAGTCTGAGACATGTAGAGATGGCTGATAAATCGCCTGTCGTTCCAATTTACACCTAATTTCTGCAGTACACTCATCTATTCAAACAAATTGATTTTATCGAACACCTTCACTAAATCTATTAATCAAACAAATATAACCTTTTTATGATTTTCTTCCAAGTTGCTTTCTAATAGTGATCTCGTAACAGCTAAGGCATCACCCAAGCCCATCCCTCTCCTGAACCCAAACCGATCATGTTCTAGGTAACAATTTACTCTCTTAGCAATTATCTTATTTATGGTCCTAAGTACTCAAGCTGCGTTAAAAAATGCTCGTCTGTTTTTCACTTCCTTAAGATAGGCACGAACATATACGATGAAATCCTCCGGCATTCACAAATGCTACGATTTAGTCCATAAAAACTATTCTTCCCACATTTTCCTAAACCCTTAAGCTGTTCCAAGGGAATGTTATCTATCATCGCCGCCTCATTTGATTTCAATTCCATCAATGTCCTTTCTATCTCGCAATTAAGAATACATGAACCATTAGGATTGTCTTACGTATTCTTCCCATCCTCTTTGAAACTTTCCCGATCCAATTATTAATTTTCCGGACGTATCTTTTATAGTGAGCACGTATTTTCCCTAAATACTTTCAAAAAGTGCTTTCACCTTCCTCTGTAATTCCCCGATTGCACCTTTCCTTATTACACTCTGCGTGTCCTCGAAATGCTTCCCCCACCCTGGTTATTTCGCCCAATTAGTTCCGCCTTGGCTAATTTATATATCTCCTTTTACTTCCGTTTACCTATATCTGCGTTTACATTCTCCCATCCCCTTCTAACTCTGTAATCAACTAGTTGATAATCCATGTTTTCCTTGTTCTTTTCATATTTATAGTTCCTATAGCTTCATTTTGTGTTTTTGACGTCCCTTTATTGACGTGTTCCTATTTTTCTTCTTCTATGAGTATACCAATTTCCATATCCTCACTCTTCTACTGCACCCTGATACTTCTTTCTTTTCATTCCGGTTAATGCTTTTTACAATTCATTACCTTACCCATTTTACCTTCTTTTATACTCATTTACCCATTCAATTACATTTCATCTGTATTATGTAATGATCTGAGTCCGCATCCACTCCCAGGAAACTGTGTAACATAATCAAGCGGTTTATAAGTCTTTGTGTAAACATAATAAGGTCTAAATGATGCACATAAGAAGCCTGGGAAAGTTTCTAGTACAAGTCTATCTTCACCTATTGTGTTGTTTAAACCAAGTGTTCGTAATGAATAACCCGTCTCCTGCAGAATACTATTGCTCCCTTCCCGCGGTCATTCTTTGTTCCTAAACCGTAGTCCCCTAACTAACTCCCATATCTTTATTCTCATTATTAAATGCTGCCTTCTTTCAGTCCTTTAATCCTTCCATCCACAGCCCTAAAATATCTACATGTACGAGTATATTCCCTCTCTCAATGTATAGCTTTGTACATTCTAATTTCCTTTTCCTCAACATCGTCCTAAAATTCCCTATTGTAACTGATCCGATTCTCTTCTGTGTCCTCAGATGTTGCTGTCAATTTTTCGTTGCAAGGATTTCGCGAGATGACGAACGCGGAACCCTTACCTTTCCCGATGCAGGGTGCGGCACACAACCTTGCAGGCCGAGTCCCACAGTTTCCCGGGCTTACGCTTAAATCTTAGTCCATTATTGTTTAGCGGTATAATCAATTGAGGAGGTTTCCCGTTGCGCTCGTTCCTTAATAGTATTTTGAACGTGGTATTATCACGAAAATAATCATTCGCATTGGGTAAAAATCATTCGCCTTGACCGGGATTCGCCGGGGACCCGGGAGAATGATTTTTACGCTCTGAAATTGTTGCATTGAAATGCATGTTAGCGGGTGACTCCGTTAAAAGTTACTGTTGCGCGACATCTCCAGCAGTTTCTTGAAATTTGTAAAATTAGATCAAGTAAGTATAAACTGTAAAACATGGCAGGAAAGATGAAATACAGGGTACGACAGCATAATTTTTCTGATTTGTATTGTGCGCATCAATCCTCAAATCCTAAATAGGATTTGTGTTAGACATACGACCAAAGTCAAGGGGTCCAACTAACCACTTCCAGATGTTGCTACAACTACTTCTGCACATACTAATGCAGCTAAAATCGACATATGGAAAATTAAATTACAAATTAACCTCGGAAATTTTAAAATAGTGAAGTGAAAATGGAAGATTTTGATTTAAAATTGACAAAAGTTGGGTGACGTTAATGAACTGACGATTTTGATTTTTAAATAAATATTAATAAGCTTCTATTACACGTCCACCTGATTTTGGTGCGCGGCAGCAAAACTTGAGTTGTGTCGAATGCATTGTGAGAGTGGAATAGCATAATCTGTGTTCTTTTTTATATACTAAGAACAAATTTCCTTCAAGGGAAGCCTGAAACAGTTTACTATAAAACTTGGCTGAGAATAAAACATTTTACTTTTCTAATTACAACGATTTATCATCAACATGATAGAAATAAATGAAAAAAACTTAAATTTGTGGTGCTAAATTGAAATTTGCTCCGCTGAAAGTAGCTTACTGTCATAGAAACGTATAACCGTAGTGGGCCTAATAACAAACCTATTTCAATTAACTTCGATTCTCGAAATTAAAATAACTTTTCACAAAAAACTTACTAGGACTGGACATTGAACTTCTTCATCCAAAGTCATACCATCTGCTGACGCAAGAGCGTCAGAAACAGGTCCAGCGCAAAATAGTTTTCTAACAACAAAAATTCATCTATATTAGTTAAAAAAAATACCTGTTAGAAAAACTTTTAACTTATATTTTTTTCATAACTTACGTCACTAGGCTATTTGCCTTTAGCATAAATTTGCATTATCCTAAGGATTTAAAATTAAACAAAAAATCAGTCACGGCGAATATGAAACAAGCCCTGTAGAAAATCTCTCTTGATGCGTAAAAAGAGTTATGGAACGACAACCTACTCCGGCCTTTCCATATTTTGCATCCCCCGTTCTTCAAATAATAACGCAATTCGTGCTTGTTTAAAATACTCACGTTTTGTTCTTTTCCTTTGAAGAGCGTATGCAGAGCAAGTACTTTCGCAAGCAACTTGAACGTACTCGTACGAGGGAATAATGAAAATTTTTAATCCTGCATGACTTGGGCAGCTGATACTAGGTTTAATGCGAGAAGAGTTTCCAGGTACGAAGTGAATGAGGACAAAACGAAGGAAAATGCTATATTGGAAAAGAAAGAAGCGGAGGGTTGAGTTTAATTATAGGCCTCGAACAACGTAGGTGGAATTGACGTTGAAGGTACGTAGAAGGGCAAGATAGAAGTATATAAATGGCAGCGAGACGGAGGAGATGACGAAAGAGCATAAGAGAGTTTTTGAGGCTAAATTTCATTTATATTTAATTTGCAGACATTCAATGAAACAGGGAATTTTCAATTTCATGTTCCAAGGGCATCAGATACCGGAATATCATTGGTTACTACTTATATTTTCATAATAAGAACTTTGTTGCAATTTTACACACTTAAAACGTTATTACGATCATGGTTTCGATACACTGTATCATTATCAGGTCAGCTGATAATGATACAGTGTATCGAAAACATGGTCGAAATAAAGTTTTAACTGTGGAAAATTGCAACAAAGTTCATATTATGTCTCGATCCCACAACAACACGCCTGACTCTTCACTTTTCGTGCTTATACTATATTTCCATTTTTTAGGTGTCTTTGATGGTTTTATTTTCATCACGCAAGGTCAGGATCGCATTGATACGGGCATGATACTATTTTATCAAAGGGAACAACTCGAATACTCCAATACTCATGGATTCTTCATCTACATCTACATAAATACCCTGCGAGCCACCAAAAAGGTGTGTGGCAGGGGATCCTAGTGTGTTCTGGGATCCAAACAGTATTTATTGGTTTGTTGGTCGGCTGTTATTTATTCAGTTCCGATTAGAGTTAATAAAGGACGCTGTTTACAGCCCTTTCGTAAGGAGAAACGATGTAATTTCTCGATTGCGATCAAATGATTGGTTACTACCAGAAGGGCACGCCCAGACTCCATACTAAATAAGGGAAGTTAAACGAAGCCAATCCCGATTCAAGAAAAAATACTCATCATATTTTATGTTTCAAGTTTACGGTCCCGGTATTTTTTGTCTCCATATTTTACGTAGCTTATATCTTATTCAAGGAAAATAAAAGAAATACATCAACCATATTGATGCTAATGCTTTCCGTGGGCGGTACTATCTATTTTAAAGAGCATCTATCTCTACGTTGAGACCATTCGTGAAGATAGGAATTATTTAAATGAGGAAGTTTACTCAGATGCTCACTTTTCTGCCCACCTTCAAAATACGCCCGCCCACGTGATTTGACTTCACCTTGCTCCCGGCGTCACCACCCCCTCACAGCAGCTGAGTAAATACGACATCCGCTTTTGCCAATTAGACGCAGAAATTATCGGAGGGAACCGTTGGGCGGGGTAAGGATAGTAGCTCGGTTTGGAAGGCTTTAGGGGGAGGAACGAGAGGCAGGAAAGAGATTAGGAATGCGTAGATGAGGAGGAAAATGGGCGCGATGACGTCGGTAGAAGTGGTAGAAGAACAGAGTAAGGGATACGATGACGTAGATAGAGTGAAAGAGAGAGAGAGTGGGAGTAGAGGGTGGGCGATAAGGGGGAAGGGAAGCATTAAGGCGGGGTATGAGGGCGAGCCCAGAAGCATGAGATGAAGAGGGAGGCAGGAGCAGGAGGAGATCGGTGCAGGGTCGTACAAGAAAGTGGGAATGGAGAGGAGGGCCGGAGAATAACCGAGGATAAGGAGACTATGAAAGCTAGCTTGGCGAGGGCACAAACTCGCCTTGGCCGAAGCTTAAGGAAGTAGAAACGGGGGAAGGAGGAGATAATCAGAAGGGTTAGATCGGGTAGGGGAGAGTATGATGGGGGAAAGTGTGACAAGTCACTCCCTTTCTGAGGTGTATTTTGGGCTGTGTAGTATACGCGGAGGGAGATGGAGGGGGGGAAGAGTAGGCTTGGAGAGACGGGCGGGGAGAGGAGGAGGGGGGGGGACAGGGTGGCATGACGTCACGTGATGGCGCCGCCTGTATTGATCCCCATCCAAAGTATCTTCTCCTCCGCTCCCTCCCCTCTCGCTTCCCTTCTCTCCCTACCCTTCTAACGCCTTCCTACCACCATTCTTTCACCCTCTCCTCTCCTCCTCTTCTCTCTCCTCCTTTTGATTTCCTTCTATCTTTATTTTCATCCCTCGATTCCTCTATTTCCACATTGCATGTCATGTTTCTTCTCACTGCATGTAATGTTGGTTCGAAATCCGTTGCCAATTTTACGATATAAATTCTTCACTAGACATTTTTCCCTTCGTAAATTTCATTCCGTCGTAGCTACGTTTTTTCCGAGTTGGCGACTTGACGATCTTCCGACTCGGTATGTTTCAACAATTGTCTGCCAAAATAAGCTCATGACTTAAGCGTCCTTTACTTCACCCTTTGTTCACGTTAACACGTAGTTAGCTCTTTTCATCTTACGCCATCTGAGGCGCTTGATATTGTTTTCCGTTTATCCCTTTCTCTGCACATAATCTCGGTTGTTTTTAAGGCGTGTCATAGGCTTTTCTGATGTAGCTATCCATTTTAGCGTAACATTTTCACATTTTTCCTTTCAGTCCAATGGCATTTCTATTTTGTTTCCATCCCCAACAATATTCCAATAATTCTTAACAAAATGAGCACGTGCAGAATGGTGAATTAAAAACCAATTCGGAAATGTTTGGCGTTGATCAAAGGTTGGGTTTAAGAGAATGCTACCTATTGTTTGGGAAAAGTGGTTAAACGATCTTTGTGCCATTTGTATGATTAGTGTGATAGTTAACTCTGGATTTTCCTATTACTGGGAATAGTTAATCGGTCTATTCAAGGAAACACAGTACTAAAATGTCCAAACGTTTTTCAAGAAAAGTTAGAAAAGTTCCAGCTGATGTTGGAAATGATCAAATGTAAATTATGAAAATATAACATATGGGCGGTTGAAACGCGTGGAATTTTTCAAAGTTTTAACAAGGTGTAACTCTTGTGGTGTGCATCATTTTTTGCAGGCTCTTTTTCTATCTTCGATATTCTTTCACATTCCTGAAATGACAATATGAAACACTTTTCTGGTTCAATGTCGTATTTCCTCACCGTAGCACAGGTATACGTACAATAATTTTTGTATATATTGGACTTAAAAAATCTCTAAAATACCTTTTACTTTTTGCTTTTTTTTACTAGACTCTCCTCGGGAAAGGTCGATTTCTTGAGCAAGATCTTAAATAAAAACTTTATAATCTCTTACGATCAACATGGTAGCAAGTCTTTGTAAATGAGCACAACAGAAACTCCGGACTAAGCTCTTAATTAACGAAATAAAATTATTGAAAGCTGTTTATTATTTATTAATTAAGCATGTCAGATGAATTGACTAATCACACCTTACGGCTATAATAAGATCTTGGGTACCCGTCCGATATCCGTACAAATTTCAGTTTTACATCCTCAATTATCGTAAACAGTGAATTTTGGACGAATATAGGGTAGTATTGTCTATTTCCCAGTAACGTCTACTCGAGGCGGTAATAATGGAATGCAAAATATACCCAACAGGGATTACATGAAGGATATAACTTAATAAACTGGAAAATATAAAATTCTTTTGTGTGACAGATGTTTCTAACTGGGAGAATACTCCTCTAGCTAAACACGCCAGATAAAAACGCTTAGTAAATTCTGCGAGGTACCTTAACCTGGGGCCTCGAAATAAACAATGTCTTGAGAATACACTGCTCATAAATGACTTCTCTAAAAATATTTTTTATTGGCTAGCAGAATCCAATTTAAACAAAATTTGCGTTTGGGAAAAAATAAGAAACTATCATCCTATAAATTTCCTTCTTTATAAGTGACCAAGGTGAAAATATATTCCTGTCTAAAATCTATTCCTATTTCAATGTATATATGTTATATAAAATTCGGACGACACAACAGAACACAAAATAAAATAGATAACACGTAAAAGGACACATTTTAGATTGGTTGAGCTTCCGGCCTTCTCTGAGGCCTTCTTCCGGTTAGGTTATATATATATATATATATATATATATATATATATATATATATATACATACATACATACATATACATACACACACGAACACACATATTTCCCCCAAATATAAGATCGCTCTCTTTCCGAAGTCATTTAATATAGAAATATGATACTATTGTAAGGGTGCCTGTTGTAAGGGTGTAACCCATGTCAAATAAAATAACACCCGCGGCACGCGAATAAATGAAAAAAATCTTTCTATGCGATCGTCCGACATTTTCCTTTGACCAATGCCGGAAAATGAGTCCGCCCTAAACATCCAAGGCATCATAATGTTGATACAATACACAACATTAAATGAAAGACGTCTTTTCGGGAAAATACAAACCGTTACATTTTGTTATTATTCGTAATAAAATGCGACCAACCTTAATAGTATGGGCATTATTATTTCATAGTTCCGTATTCCATACCATTAGTTCGGGATTGGGAGTGGATTAGATAATGGCTTCTGGTATAAAACTTTGGCATTAATCTTAATTTGATGTATTTAATTAATTATTTCTCCAATAAATAAACTAAAATACCATATTCTTACCAAACTTATCCTTTAAATAACAATCAAGGAAAAAAAATCGTAGGAAAGACGGTGTGACACTGCTAATTCATTTTAATAGATACCTGAATGTACGCTTTTAAGTCCTACCTTTACATATTATAGTATACTATATATATATATATATATATATATATATATGTAAGATGGGAAAACACTTTCTGGATGCGTGAAAGGAAAATTGAACTTCAATAATGGAGTCTATAGCTTTAAAGGACGCAATGCGTTGCTTCTAGTCTCTTTGTTCCTAAATCATAATCTGAACAGAGCTGCCATTGGCTCAATTATCATCCATATGCCAAATCATTCATCATTCAGAATTAGCTATTTTCGCAATTTCTACTGCATTTTTCGTATTTTCCGATACCAAAATTTAATTTTTCATTAGTTATGTCTGGAAAACATCGTCCAACTGGCCCAACCTCCTTAAAAACAGCGATAGAGAGATATCCAGAAAATTGTTGGCATCCACCGACTGACTTCACAGGCGACCTTTCCCATTCGTCGCCATTTCCTCCACGTCGTATTTCGCATAACTCTCCTTTTTCCGTTACTGTCTTCCTCCATTTTTTCACCCGAGTACCCCTGCTTCTCTGTTCCCTATCGCACCCCTCGCTATCGCTGCTTTAATAAAACCCTATCTCTAGCCTCCACTCACGTCCTTTCCCCCCCCCCTCCCGACCTCTCCCCAGTCCTCTTCCTCCTTCCTTTTCCCCTCCATAAAATATAAAAACCGTATTTTCCCTTCCACGTCACCGGGGAAACTAAGTTCTTTTCCTCACTTGCCCACCCAGCAGCACCCTCCTATAAAAACTCCTATCTCTCTCTTCCCTCAAAGTTTCTGCCCATGTTCTTTCACCTTTTTTCTTTGCTTTCTTTCTCGCTTCATACCTCGCTTCTTTTCACATTTATAGGCTTCCTTATTTTCTATTATTTAGCCTAAAAGTCTCTTCCTACGCACTCAGGACCGCGAAACCGACAATTATTTTTCTTATCGTACGTGCAAAATGTTATATAACTTCCTTGCACAAAAAAATAAAAGTTCCCTCGCAACGCAGATGGTTTTATGATCGTGATATAGAGTGTGGAAATATTTTTCATTCAATATTTAACTCTTGAATCATTTTAGGAGTAATGTTACTGTGTGGTTAGTTGTTTTTACACTCTTAATCAACGTTAATTCAGGAAAATAAACTGTTCTCCACGGGTGGTATGTAATTTAATTACTCATGGTTCACATGACCTTAATCAGGATGTAGAAAGGAATCATGCTTAGTTTCAGTGAATTTTAGACACCCTAGAAACGTAAAAATTCAAAGGGACGTCTTGATCAAAGTAAAATTTCATGCCTAAACGTGAAAACTCTACGGTTACTGGGATGCAGAAAACTATTTCGACTTTGAATTTACTATTTCACAACAGAGAACTGAAAAAGACTTAGGTCGAGTAAAGGCGTCATCATTGTAAATAATAATCTTGAGATAATCAATTCAGTAAAATATGTGCTTCGTGTGGAATTACTGAAGTTTATTATCATTAACTATATATTTTTAGCTTAGATCTGGCATATAAAATACTAAAATCAAAATACAAATCCTTGCACGAGCGTTGGTAGATATTATTTTTATATTTATTTGAAAGCCTTTATTTCTACCCCCCCTTTAGTTGATGGTTTATGTTAGGCATACCTTCCTATCAAAATAAACCAATTTGTAATTATTTCATTTAAAATAAGCTGCATTGAACTGAATATTTTTTCGACCACCAAATTTATTGCAATCAAAATCTTTTGATTCTTCGAATTATTAATTAAATTCGTAGTTGTCTATCAATTAATGCTTCCAATTGAATAAAATATTAGAAAATAGCCATTCAGTATTACTCATTGAAAACACGTGTGTCATATTTTCATATTTCACAACATACTATACTCGCGAATTTTATTCCAAGTTTCCACCATTATAAAAATAAGACAAAATTTTATCGGAAATGCATACGACTAAGCGTACAAGTGAAATATATATATATATATGTATTGACATCAAAATACAGAGATTTCTAAAATGCGTCAACTTTGAGGATATCACATTTCTTTACGACCTATTTTGGGAACGGAAAACGCTTTCATGCTAGCAATGTTCCGTGTATAGCCGCCATTACGCGAAAAACAGAAACCCCTCCGGAAACCTCTTCGGACTTATTTCAATTTTTATTAATATCTAACCAGAGGAAAATAAAGCCCTTATAATACCTAAGAGAAAATTTTCCTTCTCGAATAAAGAGCCAACAAACTCCGAATTTCGAGGATTTCTTTATAAATAGCGCATACCTCACCAATGGAAATTGGTTTACAAACGACGTCCATGGACATCAATAAAGATAACAACAAAATATTATCGTTTCGTTACCTCGATTGAGACTATCTCAATACAAATTCGGTTATTATATCTATAAATAATGTCATTCTTGACATGAAAAGACTGTGGTGATGGTCAATTATACACCATTACCGATGAATCGTATATAAAAAGGGTAATATACATAGGGGTTAAATATCAAATAACAAAAATATCAACTGCGAACTTTGCACTTACAGAAAGGCAACTCCATTTCAATTGACCTAAGGTGCCAGTATCTCTTTCAATTAAAAATTAGACTTTAATCTTTAATAAAATCGAAAGTGTGTAGTTAGACACTCTTAATGTCTTCCATTCTCTGACCTTTGACACATGACTTTTTAAATCTACCGGGGGGAACATGACATTTGAACATGATTCTTCCGAATGGTCCTTCCGGGGGAGTCCATTTTGATGCCACATTCGTTTTCAGTTCTCAATGTAATTTTAAATGTGTTATATGTTAATTAAAATAATGTCTTGCATTTGAAAAATATATTGTTAATTACCTAGTTCACAGTGAACGATAAAATCACAATATCTTCCACTTATTCGTATAGAGTGACTTTATACTTCGTTTATCAGTAAGTTAAATACCGGTCATCTGAAAGATAATAAATAATCAATTACAAACTTTTAGATTTGGTTAAAATGTATGCTGAAGACATCTTATAAAATACATATTGATTTTCTTCGTAAATCGATTAACATTGACGCAAATCTTGCCTTATATTACGATTTTTAAAAACGTGAGTATTGGTCACCACCAGAGAGGGTCATCGGCCTTCGTCAGGTTCAGTTGACCTGAAGAAGGCCTCAGAGTACGCCGAAAGCTCAAACAATGTATAATGTGAGTGCCCTTTTACGTGTTATCTATTTCATTTTGTGCTATATTGTGCCGTCCAAATGTTATATATATATATATATATATATATATATATATATATATACATATATATGATTATTATTATATGATGAGTCATATCTTATCTTCCGAAGAAGACGGAGCTCAAGTCCGTCGAAATTATCAAGATATTATTGTGAGTGTTCTTTTTATGTGTTCTCGTGCTGTGTGTTACTGTCTAAGTTTTTTATTCAACACTTCCGTGTTACTTCGAAGAAATCATCTATATATGATTATATATATATATATATATATTCTTGCATTGCTTGCATATATATATATATATATATTTTTTATTCAACACTTCCGTGTTACTTCGAAGAAATCATCTATATATGATTATATATATATATATATATTCTTGCATTGCTTGCATATATATATATATATATAGCGGGTCGCGGTGGTCTAGTGGGTAGAGCGTTGGACTACTGACCGGAGGGTCCCGGGTTCGATTCCCGGGCAAGGCACTTTGGGCACCTGCAGCTCCACCCAAGCTAGTTGATTTTTCGGGTACCAGGTCTTCCTGGGAAACCATAACCGGCACAGGGAAAGGAACTGGCCCCCCTACCCTGATGTGTGAATATTCACACGCCGTCGGGCTTGGTACATGGGTGAGCTCTACCATCACCTACTAAACCGACCTTCGGGTTGATTACTGTGTTTACGGTTTATATATATATATATATATATTGCTTGCAAATAGATAACTAGATTTTTTCGCCAATAAGGACCAAGACTTCTATGAGAGAGGCATTATGAAGCTACCTTTAAAATAGCAACCAATTAAACTACAAAACGGTGCGTATTAGACCCAAATCGGATAATCCGAAACATCTTAAATAAAGTTTTGAATTTGACGCAAAAATAATGGATTTCTTTATCCCCAACCTAATACGTATATGTGTTGTGGGTTGCGGTGGTCCAGGGGTAGAGCATTGTGCTACTGACTGGGGGGCCCGGGTTCCAATTCCAAACTTCTACGGGCACCTGCAGCTCCACCCAAGCTATGTGGGTTTTCGGGTACCAGATCTTCCGGGAAACCATAATCGGCACACGGAAAGGAACTGGCCCCCGTTCCCTGATTTGTGAATTTCTCACGCCATCGGGATTAGTATGCTAGTACCTTAGGGTTAAATATATCAATATATATATATGTATATAATACATATATTTATGAATAGAGAAGGTGAAATGGGCCGAAAGGAAAACAAATGAGGAAGTACTAGGGATGGTGGGTCAGGAGAGGGGTTTCTTGGGAGAAATCCTATGGAGGCAGGAAAAATGGATGAAAGGCGTATTGAGCGGCAGTGGGATGTTGAAGACGGTAATAGAGGGGAGAATGTTAGGCAAACGAGGAAAGGGCAGGAACAGGATTGGGATGTTGGACGGGATGAAGGGAGGAAGGAAGTACGAAGAGGTGAAGAGGGACCTGATGTAGATTAGGCTGCTAAATTGTATTTCTTTAGGAGTCACAAAATATTCATTTAGTAGTTGTGTCCATCCGAAAACCTACCTTAAACGGTAGATTACCTTATAAATATATATATATATATATATATAAATCAACGACGTTCTTTTAAATCACTTTTAATAAATTTTACAATACTTGCTGACCGGAATCAGCGGAGATTGCACCAGGCTGGATGCAATGTGCAATGCAAAAGAGAGAATTTCGTTGAGACAGCATTTGCGCCAAATAGTATTGTAATTATGCTTACGTTCCCTGTAATTTTGTTAATCGAGCCTGGAGTTAAAGGTTTCGTACGAGCTGTCCCTACTTGCCCCTAGCTCCCCAACCCCTCTCCGCTTCCCAGTTGTGTTTTCTCCTTCCCACCTCTCCTCGTTCCCCTTTCTCCAACCCCCTTTCCATCCTCCGCTAAAGCCTTCACGCATTCCCTCCGCCGCCGCGTCTGCCAATTGCCTCCATGACCACCGAGCGCGCTCGTGGCGCTATAATGCACTGCGCCCCAGCGTGTAGGCTGCAACGAGTTTCGGGGAAACTACGGCAGAGGGTGTGGTCGGACCGGACCGGTCGTTGTGACGAAAGGAAAACGGTTCCGCGCTCTGACGGCTAACGCGAGGGGGGGCCGGGGATTGGGGGAGACAGACGTCTCGTGGAAAATAAATGGACGCGGGGAAGCCACCGGTATCCTGATTCCAACCACATGCTCCAGCGATGAGCCTCTAAGCTTGAATTCTCCCTTGAAGTTTCAACTCCTTGAGGATTCGTGGGACTTATTCCTTTTCTTAGTTAGAGTTGGCAGACATTTCGTATCTGAGAGCAGAGGGAAACTGTATATCTTGGAGCCTGACCAGGCCCCACGGTTGCTAGAATTCTGATATTCTCTATAATATGAGTTAGGATGGATGAGGCTTCGCTGGTCAAAATAGTACCAATTCTAACGGATTTGAAATCAGAAAAATTTTTCCTTGAATATTACTTTCCACCATGTACTGAGCCTCGCATTAGAAGCACACTAATGAGAGGTTAATAAGGAGACAAGCTAATAATAGAATAAAGATTCATGCATTTGAAATGGGAATTTAAAAAACTTAAATTTCTTTCCTATATATCCAATATCATTTTCTTTGAAGAACCAATATCGTAATGTAACTGAATGTTTAGTTTGTTTTAAAATTAATTCATCTAGAATTAAGACGAAGTCATATGCTCCCTACCGAAGGGATTTAGAGAAAAAATACACATAAAATAGTCATATCTCACCACTTTTTTCTTGTAACAGGATTATTCGGTTAAAAGGATTGGTTTACTCTGG
The DNA here is from genome assembly GCA_037158775.1 of Hetaerina titia. NCBI lineage: Eukaryota > Metazoa > Arthropoda > Insecta > Odonata > Calopterygidae > Hetaerina > Hetaerina titia. Next base: position 75,681,257 of record CM073771.1, on the reverse strand, counting down.
ATTTTCATAAATAGTCGTGATATTTCATCACAATGAGCCATTCCACATATCCTTGATAGTGGTGGAATTGAGTGACTTTCTATGTATATGGCTGCGTAGATTTTCGCGGCGGTGGCTTGAAGAATTCTGCATATTCGGGTTTTCACCGCGTTGTTGTTAGAAGCCGACAACAGTTTCGCCGGATGCAACTTCGGCGAAACTGTTGTCGGCTTCAAACAACAACGCGGTGAAAACCCGAAAATCCAGAATGACTATCTATGTGCTTAATCAAAAATACAGCTCCATCTCCCGATCCTAATTTCACCTAATGTGTTTTGCTAATGGAACTTTCAATGCGATGAAGAAATCCTTCTTGTAATTATTAGCCAACATCTAAACGGCTGTGTTGTCTTTGTTTGCCACTTGGTTCTACGGTTTACTAATGTTTCATAGCTTCTCACGTCTTAGGTGTCACTTAATCGATCTACATCTACTTGATATCCCGCAAGTGGCGCAAGGATGTGTGGCGGGGGGTGTTAGCGCACCACTTGTAATTAAGAAAGAAAAAAATCGCATGCAAAAGCCGCAAACAAAACACTCCAAACGTTCATGCAAAACCCCTTCCCATCCACATGTAAACACACAATCCACCAACTAACATAAACATGCACCTACAAATATACTTGATGTATCGATTGGTTGTTTCATTAATTATGTTCAGCGTCTTAATGCATACTTCTACCCTCTTATTGATTGAAGTACAGGTACGTGAAAGAAAAATTTAGAAATTGAAAAGGGTTCTCTATTTTTTGGTCTCCTTTTCCAAAGGAGATTTCTCAGAGTTCTACAATCCAGAAAAATGTTTCCGCATGTTTTTTCCATATTGTTAAACGTATATTCTTCCTGAATATTATATACGCCTTCTCAATTGAGCTGCTCTACGTATGTTGTCCGTCACAGCTCTTTTACGTATCTCATGTATGTTACTTCTGCGGTAGGTGAAAGACTCCAGTTGTTCTAATTAGTCTCCTCGTGCTGCGACATCTGCCTCCATCCTGTCTCTTCCGCATTCATACTCAGATTTCAGGTTTTTTTTCAAATGATTTCAATAATATATCCTTGAAGTATTTGATCCATGACGTTCAAGGATGTCTACAAGTATTCTCAATTTCCTTCTATAAGCGTGATGTCAATTGCGAAACGGATTATGCTAATTTCTTCTTCATTCGCTTCAATAACTTTGAATGCCAATCCCAATGCCTTTTTATATGCCGCTTATAAGTACGTGTCTAAATGTTGGGCAGCCACGACAGGAGAATCTATCGTAGTGTAACTCCTTCGTTTACTCGTAAAAATTAAATTTGTCTACTGTATTTCATTACATGGGCCGGCTTAATTTTGGCTGAGTATCTTTTGTTAGTTTTGTCTATTTCAAGTAACTCCAATAATTTGGCAATCTTGCCCGCATGGGCATCGGTAAAGGCCTACTCTCAATCAGAGATTGTATCATACAATGTACAGCCTTGATCAATTGTTTAATACATCTAAGATCCTTATGCTAAGTACGAGTACGTTATATTATCCCCAATTGTTCTGTTGCTGCTTCCGATTTTACCTCCTATCCTTCGGATAATTATTGCTCTCAATATTTTTCGCATTACACTAGGGGTTAGGTGGTCCTTGGATCTCTCGTTCCGTAATAACTTTACTAAGGGGGAATAATTATGGCCCCAAATCATATTGGTAGATTCGACCACCGAGATGAAAAAAGACAGACAGTCACCGACAGATCCAAGTACTCGCTCTTCCCAATCACGATACGCAGTCATTACAAAATGGAACTCAAACGCCGGAATATATTAACCAATAATTAAATACCAGCATTTAATGATTAAATAAAACACAGTAATTTTGGCATGGACTTCTAATACTAATATATATTAATACGTATGGTCATGTGTGCTCATGAATTCTTTTGTGCATGGCGAATACATAAAACTCCATCTATGGACTTATATTTGTGCATTTATGACTGGTTCCCTGACAATCCCCGTCACATCCCCTTGTGGGGGCTTACGTGGCACTGTGTGGATGTAGATTTACTTATATTACGATACGTTAATTTACTTCAAAAGTAACTGTCTTGATAATATTTTTCGAATAGCGAAACGGGGGCAAGCGCAGAAGAAACAAGTTCTTATTTTCAACACGGATTTCCCCTGAAAATAAGGTACCATTACCAATGCCTTTCATTTTTTTCACGAGCGGTATTAAGAGCATCCCTTCGTCAAACTTCTAATTTAGCGCCCCGAGTCTGTCTTCATGGAAATTAATGAAATACATACGTAGACTCCTATTGATTAGATTGAAAAAACCAAAAACCAGATTTTATCCCAATTTCATCTATCTAACCTAGCCTCACTGTTGACAGCGACTTCCACATTCAATGATCTCTCGGCGGACGTCACTTTCAAGTAATCACACATTTCGGGACTTCCGTAATCATACAGTGTTATAGATCATTGAACTGTGCAACAAGGGTTTTTGGGTGTTGCGATACCATATCAGTGAAATTTCAACCCCTTCTCGACAGACAAGCTGATTTTGACGATATTAGAGAAAATGTCAATGTCTGGGTTGTAAGGGTATTGCTGAGTTTGACATTAATTCCGACGAAGACATCGATATCGCGCGTAGATATCAAATGTCGCGTTGACATCCCGAAATGATACAAGGTGAGATCGAACGGATTAGGAGTACTCTTTAAATCCTATTAAATATTATATTCTTGCCCGATTTCCTTTATCTTCAACATGATTGGTAGATATTAGGAGTCATATTGACACAGGTGGGATCTCTCGACCCTAAGGCGCAAAATATAAACATATGCGGTGATTTTTTCTTTCAAATATACGTACGTAGCCATTGGTTTCTTTCTCGTGCTTTAGAAAAGTTTCGCAACAGAATATCTACCTGTGTCCATACCCATGTCGATGACTGATATTCCAGATGACGATTCCAAACTCGACTTCAATATCATTCGTGAAATGTCGACTACACCTTAAGACATTGTTGATATGGTGAAATCGAAGTTATATCGACACCCACTCTTACATATCGAGAATATATCGAGTCATAGTCAGAGAGTGAATAGATGGCCATTGTAATTGTCTTTCCGCTAAAGTATTCCTGGAACGTGGGCGATTCGCCGGTGGTCTTAGACATTAGGGGCATAAAGCAAAATTTGACCACCAAAATGAAGTTCCAATGCGGTTAGTAGCTGTAATGGAAATAAGTGCACAATTGTTAATATCTAAATTTTGTTAATATAAATTTTGCCATTATCATAATAGTCGCCGGAAAAGTAAATAGGGAGTTTAAAGCTTCAAATGCTTCAAGCTAAGAAAAGTTGTCTACTTGAATGACAAATTGCTTCGTGCAAAAATCGACTAGCACTCACAAATGCGGAAGAATATGACCTTAAGAGGTAAGATGCAGAATCAAGGTTTGCAGGTTTATTATAAGGAATGATAAAGGTCAAACCGAGTGGACTGCTTCTGAAATTTATCACCTTTTACCTCTTTTTAAATGCCAGTGAATGCCAGATCCACCAGGTCAAATCACAGAATTAGTCATTTTCACCTCCCCTATTTGGTATTTTACTATTCAAGGTAGGATAAGGGAGTACGCAGAACTGTAATTGCCACATTTCTTAGCTTCGTCTAGCTAGACACCACCTGATACTGAGAATTACATAAAACCCTTCTTCAACTCATCTTTACGTCCTTCCTCCCTTGAATCCGGCCGATATTCCTGCCTATTTCCTTCCTCTACCTGAACTTATTAACGTTCTCCCCTTTTCACACCCTTCAGCATTGCATCGCTCATCAGAATACTCTGCATCCATCTTTAGCGTCTCCATTGGATTTCTCTCAACAACCCTCACTCCTGTCCCACCATATGTAATATTTCCGTTTGCTCGTTTGCTTTCATTTTCACCCTCCAAATCTCCAAAGCCTCCGATGCATGCAAAATTGAAATTGTAATAACTACGCTAATAATAGTCTTGTTGATGTTTGTATGTTTGTGTTCTTACATGTTTCTGTTATACGTGTCGCTATAAATTGGCAATCCTGCTGTAAGTGCACTTTTTTACCAAATAAATTGATAAATAAAGTATCTCTCAGCAAATTCCTCCTTGTGAAAACTTCTTCGCCTGAAGTAATACTTCTCATTACGACGATAATCCTTTGACATTCCGATCCAAAATACTTTCCAGATAGTTAAACTTTTGAACCTGCTCTAGTTGCACTACTATTTCAACGATTAACGTAGCCATTAAATTTCTCAAAATCTCACACCTTTTTTTTTAAGATGTTATGTTAAAAATCAAATCTTATAACTGTAGTGAATGATTTGTACGCTTAAATGTGAAACGATAAAGTGAAACGGAAGCGGTTGAAGTATGTTGAGCAATAATAAAAGATTTTTATTTGTAATTGAGAAACTGATAGCCTCTTAATATTAAAGTAAAAGAGCAATGAAACTTAGAAACTTAGTATTAGAGCATTAAAGTACATTTTAATGTGCGATTCAAACCTTTTCCAAAACATACAACAAAAATGTGGAGGCTATATTCAAAGATATGCAGTATGCAGTCAATCCTGAAGTTGAATGGCTGTCAAAAATCTGTAATTGTCAGAGAAACTTGCTTTTAATAAGGTTGACTGCATATAATTCAATTATGTGGAGCATTTTCATTTTGAAATGAAAAAAGCACGACCTTACCTTTCCACATGAACCGAAATTCAACACAACATCTTTCAGACTCTGCAGAAGATGCACATCTTCAGGTACGCCCACAAGACGCTCATAGTGCGCCCACGATCAGGCCCATATAGTGCCACTTGGAGGAGATGATGAGAGGGCGGAGGAATACGTCAGGAGGTAGGGCTAAAGTGGACGGACGGGTGAGGGAGAGCGTGAGTCGGGAACTCTATCCCACATGGCAATTGAAGGAGAGGCCAGAGGCAGTTGGTGCTGTCGTACAATCCTAATCTGTTACCCAATGTTGAAAAGAGGGAGAGAGTGAGAGGAGTATGGAATATCGTTAAGCGATGTTTTATTCCCTGCAAGGGTTAGTTAAAATTTCTCATTATTTCAAACAGTCTAGTTTGGCCCCTTACTTTCACAGTGTAAAATCTCAGGAAAAAAACCACCTCCGATCTTCGCTTCCAGTGTGCGTCCGAGAAACAAAGAAGTGTTGTTCCCCTTTCGGGAACACCTGCACCTTCACTCCCCCCTCCTCAAATCTGCGGCCTGCCCGTCAAATGCAAACAGCCAGGCAGTCGCCACATTCCAGAGTATGCACTTTGCTCATGCCCACCTCCTCCTCCCTATCCTCATCGTAGAAGATTAAGCCCCTCAGACTATGTCGACTACAACATGCAATCCCGCGTCTCAGCGTGCTTCTCTTCACCTAACACCACCCAGGTATTGGAACCTTCCCCATCTACAGGATCCCTGACACCCCTCATCTCACGTCGTAAATCTCTCTTCGTGCTGGCACATTCTCCTCTTGAATAACTGTCAACAAAATCCACTGCTTATCCAATGTCGACGACAATTTGGATTCCTTAACTTTCCAGATCTTAAAATGGACTGTTCGAACTGAAAGCTTGATTTCGGAATTTTTAGGAATATTAGTGCCGCTTTTCAAATTATCCCTGCTACAACCAGGTAAAAACATTCACGTAACATGCAGCGTTCTGCTCTTCACTGCAATGAATTGTAAATTACACCATTTTTTTTATTTAAAAAAAAAAACAAAAAAATGAAACTAGATGTCATTTTTAAAAATTGACCTTTGCAGTGGATATGCAGCAGACACAACAGTCAAGTTACAGAAGGAGAGACAGCAACAAAAGCACTGTTAAACACTAAGTGTGATCGACAAGAAAGGGGACAGCGATAATAATGGGAAAAATCAACTGCCCTGGTCACACTTCCCTCCTATGGAAGATATAGACACACCAGGACACAAGATTGCACTGTACAGTAGGCACAATCCGAAAAACCTCATTCGCCACAAAAAGGAAAATGTGGAAAATAAAGGAAATGTGCAAAATCCGTGGTAGCCCAGGGGGTACAGCGTCGGACTACTGACTGGAGGGCCAGGGTTCGATTCCCGGGCACCCTCAGCTTCACGCAAGCTGTGTGATTATTCCGGTAACTGATCCTTCTCGGAAACCATAGTGTACTGAGGGAAAGGAACTGACTCTCCGACCCTGATGTATGCATTTCACTCGCCATTGGGTTTTCTACGAGGCAAACTCTAATTTTACCTATCAAATCGACCTTTCGGGGTCGAATAGTGTGGTTTTTTGGATTGTGTTGATTGAATTGTGCAGAAAATATTTATAGATAAGTAACGTGGAGTTACTAAGACACTCCTGTGTTTTGAAAAGTTGGCTTTAAAAGTTAATATTTGATCGACGAAAATGTGAATATTTTTTAAATATTTTATTTCAAAGCTCTATCCTTTTTTATGAGATACATGGATAGCACCCAAACAGACTCTGGACCGAAACCGATCGGAATGTATTGTGTGATATGCATCGTATGATAAGCATTATGATAACACGTCATCTAAATAAAAATTTATTCAGGATGTCAAAAAACAACTGATGAGTAGGAATTTCATAAAATTTGATTCCCTCGCTGTTGACGATACTGCATTTGTTACCTGCTCATGAGCTATTATTTCATAATTTTTTTCCATAATACATATGCAGTCCATAAAATCTGTTCATTCATCAAATATGTGTCGATGTAATATTTATTTCTAATTGAGGCATGATGAGAACAACTGGAAAATATGTCATAATGTGTGTCATGGTTGCCTAAATTTTCCAGTCATAATAAAAGCGGTAATTCCTCATTTTTGGAAATGGATTTACCTTCCACGAAATTACTGCGGTTCATCTGGGTGCATTTTCGAAATGCTCAAGCTATCAGATTTCTGTGTTAATTTGACATGTTATACATACAGCTATCGCAGTCTGCAGGACATACGGAGCCAAAGGCCACAGTTTAATGATGAGCTGGATACTCGAAATTCCTCAGAGAAGTCCCCACAGCAAGTGTTTATATCATGCAAATTTTGTGGAAAAAGTCTGCACATTATACTGCGATTACTAACAACGATTCATGGTAAGAAACATTCCGTCACTAAGCAGTCTTCGAACATAACACGTTTAAAAATGGAATTTATATTATGTAATAGTAATATAAACCGTCAATATTATTTATATTTCATGAAAATGGTAAATATAGCGTTTCCCATCTAAAATTCAAATATTAATCGTTGTAAAATTAAAATGGAACAATGAATTGACCAGAAAAGCGTCACGGGAACCTGGAACCTGGCATGTGTGTACCAAACCACTTGAGAAAATAGTCGAATAGTATAAAACCATAAATTTCAACTGATGTAAACTCCGCGAGATTAGTAACTGTACGCTATCGCAGAATATTGCGCTGAAACTATTTCAACAAAAACACATCTTGTGAGAGGACACATCATTCGTGTCTGAGAGAAGAAAAAAAATACGAGTGTAGTACCGGTATCTCATATCTTCCGCTTCTACTACTGGAGGCGAAGACGCGACACATTCGCGCGGCGTCAACTATTAACGGAACGCCGTTGAGGGCATGTATCCCCGGCAGAAATATGAAAAACACAAGTACCTACACGGAGGTAGCAATCGACCTGTCAAAGTGAAGGGGAGTAGCGTGAATAATGGGATATATTTCCCAAGGGCGAGGAGTCTTTGGTACGCATCGAATGTGTGGAAAGACGACAGGAGTGTGACGATAAGGGGGAAGGGAAGAGGACGCTACCCGTGGCCCGGGGAAGGGGGAACGCGAGGTCTCAGGAATCCCAGGGTTTATGCAATGCGCCGACACGCGGCAAATATAGAGGACGCATAAAAGACACCTGGTGACCCGGTATGGTACGCGCGTTGCAAAAGAAGCTTCTGCCACCACTCCCCGCATGCGTAAAATAAAAGTACGGATGAGACGACCGCCATGAGCCGGGAGAGGCGCAACGACGGGGAAGGAAGGAAGTGTCAGCCAGAATGGAACGTCGATACATACCGGCTTCTCGCAGGTTCATACACGCCTGGAGCGTTGGAAGGAACGCGCAAGCGATGAAGCCATAAAGTAACAGAGATGTATACTCCAGTGAAGCGGATTCTAGGGCTCTTAATCCGTCAGTCCTCGTGACTTCAGGATACTATACAGTTTCCTTATGCAGACGCGCCTCCATCCTTCATAGTGACCTGTTTTAATCAATTCAGACCGTATCAATTTCTCCGGTAATGAAATATAAAAAAAAAATAACGTGCATTTCATATATTCTGTATAACCTTTTATTAATCCGTCAAAATTATATCAAGCTCTAAAGCGAGGCGCGGGTTTTATCTGTCAGCACAATGCGAAGAGAAGGATTTGTTGGAAGAAATCCTAAGGAGGCAAGAAAAATGGATGAAGGGCGTATTGATCGGCGGTGGGATGTTGAAGACTGTAATAGAGGGGAGAATGTTGGGCAAACGAGGAAAGGGCAGGAACAGGATAGGGATGTTGGACGGTATGAAAGGAGGAAGGAAGTACACAGAGATGAAGAGGGACCTGATGTAGATTAGGTTGCTGGATTAGGTTTTGGAAGAAGTCACAAAATATTTATTTGATGGTTGTGTCCTTCCAAAACTCTACCTTAACCAGTAGATTACTTAATAATAAATAAAAAACCAAAAGGACATGAGACACCTAATGGATGTCCCAATGGAAGCAGACCTCTCTTCCCTTTACGTCAAGCTACGGTGAGCATACAGCATTTGGTTTTCCAATTTGTTGATGAAACGTGTACAGGTCAACCGCGATTAGTTACATACACAAGTTTATAAATTGTCTCATCAAATAATGATAATCTGATGAAATTTATTTCTGAGCTGGCTTTACGTCCAGCAGGCCTTCTCAAAAGGCGTCATAAAAATTGGAGGCGTTTGAAAATAATGGGTAATAGCGAACTAGATGAAACAGTATCAATAGAAAATATTCGAACATACGTAATTCCATGCATAATGAATGTTCAATTAATGAATAGTTTTTTTAATTCATGACAAAAATTCGAAGTAACAGATATCATATTGCTATTGATTGTTACTAAAAACTGAATATTTTGCACAAACCTCAAGGATCAATATTGGGGATGAAAATGATATTCTCAATTCGTTCGAGTATCTATTTTTCACATATTCGCTAGATTGAATCTATGACTAAAAACAGCAATATCTAAATTTTAGCCTGGCTTATTGAAAAATATTTTACTTCGTTAGATACTCCTTTTGCTTCGGTCTCTAGATTCCTGTGATGGTAGGTAAATATCAAACAATAAAAAGTTTACCTTTTTTACCACCAAACCCTTTACAACAGTTTAAATTCTTATATTTTTGGCATAAACAAATAGATAAAAAATTATATTATATATGAACACCGAACCCTCATCACTCAAAGGATTCAATGAATCAATAATTCTTACATTTTTTAGCTCCGAAATGAGTACTCCCATTACTTTTACCGAGCTTAAATTACAATAATCATACTTAATATAATTTATCTTTTTAGTACACATGAGTGCAGATTTTTATACTTTGGATTTCAAAGGAATAGTTTATAAATATCGCGTTAACCTGTTCCGTTTCCTTTGTATTTTTACTTGCAAAAATAAGATGTTACATCTCCAGAGTGTGACGATTTATTAGTGGTCCGCGCTTTCCTTGGACTAAAGTTTCAACAAAAAATTCAAAGATAAATAAATTATAGCCGTCATGGTTCCGTGAACGTAAGAAAGTATTAGCAATCATTAAATAACAATGACCGCAGAGTTTCACGAATTCTGAAGAAAATCTGAAAAGAGATCTTAACTCTTTGCGCAGATCGTTGGGAGCAAGAAGTTAAGAGTGGAATCCTATTTTGACCGACCACGCTGACGCATCAGCAACTGACACAGACCTGAGGACTTTAAAAAGACCGCCTTAGGCTAGGATCGCGGTCTTGGTGAATTGTCTCTCGGGCACAATCAGAACCCTTTCTGTCAAATCTCACTCAGATGCCTCCTACACTCTAGTAAAAAGTTGAAATTTACTCATATTACTTTTCTAAACCTCTGTGCACAGCCCTATGAACCATTCCAACACCCTGGCCCTTGTCCTAGGTGTTAGTGGAACATCTCGCCTACACTTCTTCCAATCCCACATAGATACTCTCACACACGCAGGAAGCAATTACATTTTCCCTAAAGTTTGTAAGGTCTTCTTTACAGCAGGTACGCTTTCCACTCTGTTCTCATTCTCAGAATCCCTTACCGGTCCTGCACCCACGCGTAGCATCCCTGCATCCTCCGAAATCCTATCACTCAACCGCCAAATCCCCAGCAGCTTCCTTTCGTAACGTCCGTCATCTCTGACCGAGCCGCCATCAAAAGAGTTTCCTCACCCACACCAATTTTAAAGTCTCGCCCCCATTCCTGCTCAGTGGCTTCCGAAAGTCCTCCCTGCAGTTATTTACGTTGACCAGAGTAATTGAATGCGCGTTAGCCTGCGAATGAACACCTTAACTAAATATTTCTACATAAGTATGTCATAAAAATACATTCAAATACTTTTTTCCATTCTAAATTAATATTCTATGCAAAAACGATCAAGCTGTTGCTTAATGGGAGTATGCTCAAGTAAATTAATCAATTTATATCAAGCAAACTAAGATTGCAAATGGAGAAGATCTACAAGAAAATCAAAGTTGTGAATACATACATCCTAAATGAAATTTTCCAAATGAATGAAAGATGCAATAGACAAGGAATATCCCAAAGGTATTAGAACTTATTTTGTCCCGGATAGACGGGCAGCTATTTCTTTGGCTGAGTTCAAGGGAGGGGAGTCTCAAAAAAGTCTGGAACCGGCTCCCAGCCTTTGTGGTGTGCGGATCGTTCGTTTGCGAAACCTCTGTAACGTGACCTTGTTACGCTACATCATAAACCGGTTATTGGAGTAGCGCTACGCCATCATATTTCGCATGGAACTGAGCAAAACTGGGAAAGAGACTCATGACATGCTCAAGGCAGCTTATGTAGATCGGGTGTTTTTGAGTGGCACAAGTTGCCTCGGGAGGGTAGAGAAGACGTTGAAGGCTCCGAAAGTTCAGGACGCCCTTCGACCTCAAAAAGTGACGAAAATCTTGTAAGAGTGAAGGTTTTTGGGGATAGGGATGGTAGATTAAGTGTTTGTATGGTTTTGATGAACTTGGCATCCCTTAACGTGATGTCCATCGACTTTTGACCGAAGACATGGACATGAGAAAGGTATGTGCGAAGTTGGTGTCGCGATTGCTCTCGGGCGAACTCGCACGCAGATCCGCCAAGAGCTTCTCGACTATGCCTCGGCCACCCTACAGTCCTGACGTTACCCCACCAGACTTCTCTACCTCCGCCTCAAATCAATGCTGAAAGAGCGTCGTCACGGTTCGGTGGAAGCGTTACAACAGACCGTGACTAGGGAGATTAGCAGCATTCCGGGCGCCGCCTTCCAAAAGGCATACGAATGGTGAAAAATCCGCTATCAGCGGTGTGTGGACGCAAAACGGGTGCAACTTCAAAGAATTTTGAGTGAATGTATCAAATCTGGCATTCATTTTTTTTAAATTGACTCAGTCCTACTAATTTCGGGACAGACCTTGAATTTAAAAAAAGCATTCAGAAATTAAAATTCTTATTCAAAAGAGTTGATGCATATCATGACAAAGTCATGAAATTATTTTCCTGAAGTATTTATCCCATGAATTGTATATTTTTTAAATAATCAATGGTTTCATTAATTTCAATCAATTTGGATTTGATTATTTGCATGCATGCTCTCGGGGAAAAAGTTAAATTCAAATTCAAGAATGATTGGTACTCAGGTAAGGATTGAATTCTCTGCTTCTCCTCCTCACCACCTTAAGCAATATATTTCCTCTCATATCTTCTCACGTTTGTAAGGCGCGGAAACGTGGTCACTGAAGCAGGAGGATAGACGTAGATTGGAGGCTTTAGAAATGTGGGTGTGGAGAAGAATGGAGAGGGTGAAATGGACCGAAAGGAAAACAAATGAGGAAGTACTAGAGATGGTGGGTGAGGAGAGGGGTTTGTTGAGAGATATCCTATGGAGGCAGGAAAAATAGATGAAAGGAGTATTGAGCGGTAGTGGAATGTTGAAGAGGGTAATAGAGGGGAGAATGTTGGGCAAGCGAGGTAAGGGCAGGAACAGGATAGGGATGTTGGACGGGATGAAGAGAGGAAAGAAGTACACAGAGATGAAGAGGGACCTGATATAGATTAGTTTGCTAGGTGGGGAGTCACAAAATGTTTATTTGATAGTTGTGTCCATCCAAAAAACTACCTTAAACGGTAGATTACCTAATAAATATCTTCTCACGTTTCCTCAGTGTAAAATGATTGAATGCAATTTATTGCTACAATAATTGTACTTAAAAACTTTTCACATTTCCTTTGTAATTATTGTTTATTTATGCATGCGTATTATGAATATTGTTAATGGCGGAAGATGATTGAAAACTACTTTTACTTATGATATTTGAGCCTAGAAATTTCTTTCATGGGCTAACCGCTAAAGAGTGTAGAGTATGCTTACTTGTTTACGAGTATTTTGGTGAAGTACTAAACGGCGAATTTTAATCATTATATTTAGACCACATGAGACATGAATCGATATACGAACTCATATCTCGAGAAAAAAGACTCGAGTTCAGACTTTAAAATCTAAAAGACTGACGAGAAAGGGATGCAGTATTCAGATCGTTGTTGGAACAAATTTTTCTCTAATTGATTTGCGTCGTCGTTTTTTTTTTGCTTGTACCGGGGAATCTATGCTAAATATTAGCAAAAGTCTGATACTATTTTTTGCAATAACTTTTATTAATGATATTTTGCAAACAATTTAATGACGAAAAAGACAATAGATATAGAATGCAATTTTTCAATAATTGTATGCTTGAAAATATTTCCTATGAAAGGATGGCAATTGATGAATATACAATGGATTCGGCAAAAAAACAAAACACCATTATTTTTCACTGACTCTCAAGAAAGCCCCTTTCCCGTCTCCATAAGATTTCTGCTGGAGGTATATACATATATATATATATATATATTACTGATCAGAAGATCCCGGGTTCGATTCCCGGGCAAGGCACTCTGAGCACCTGCAGCTCCACTCAAGCTAGATGATTTTTCGGGTACCAGATCTTCCTGGGAAACCATAACCGGCACAGGGAAAGGAACTGGCCCCCCTACTATATGATGTGTGAATACTCACACGCCGTCGGGCTTGGTAAACGGGTGAGCTCTACCATCACCTACTAAACCGACCATCGGGTTGATAACTGTGTTTATGGTTATATATATATATATATATATATATATATATATATATATACATATATATATATACATATATATATATATATATATATATATATATGATTTCTTCGAAGTAACACGGAAGTGTTGAATAAAAAACTTAGACAGTAACACACAGCACGAGAGCACATAAAAAGAACACTCACAATAATATCTTGATAATTCCGACGGAATCGAGCTCCGTCTTCTTCGGAAGATAAGATATGACTCATAGTCATATCTTATCAATATATATATATATATATAAAATATATATTTATATATACATACATACATTGTAATATATCTCTATCGTATCGCATCTGTTACCTCGGCGATTTTTTAAAAATATACCCTAAAAACCTTAGTTAATTTTAATATAAATTGTAAATACTCGTAAATTGTATTCGCATTAAGTGACGCTGGGTAATATCAGTGGCGAAAAACAATCATCGTAAATTCTCGTAAATACTCTCTGTGTTTTCGATAAATTTTCCACTCTTATCTGTTTTAGATTTATAAGGTTTAACTTGTACCAAAGAAATCCATGCATAAAAATTTTATGCAGATCATGCAAATAATAAATGCATTTTAGTTTTGCACTAAAATTACGATAGCCTTCATTATCTGACGTGAGCACTTACTGTTCCAAATTCGCCCTTATGGATAAATATAAACGAGAGAAACAATGAAATCAGCTTTTAGAATTAACCCATTAAGCGAATTACATTTTCAATTATAGATTATTATTTTATTGGAATTATATATTCTCTGCATCGAGCTCCTGTGCCGAAGAGTAAAACGTAATAATGCCTCTCGAGGTTTGTTTTTTTCAATATTCAATGGCCGTTGCTATACTCAGATTTTATTCTTGACAGTTTCGGAAAAATGATTATAGTGTGGGCGGAATACCTCCTCATCTGTGTATGCATATATATATATATATATATATATATATATATATATATATATATATATATTAATATACATATATATATATAATGAGGAAGTACTAGAAATGGTGGGGGAGGAGAGGGGTTTGTTGAGAGAAATCCTATGGAGGCAAGAAAAATGGATGAAAGGCGTATTGAGCGGTAGTGGAATGTTGAAGAGGGTAATAGAGGGGAGAATGTTGGGCAAGCGAGGTAAGGGCAGGAACAGGATAGGGATGTTGGACGGGATGAAGGGAGGAAAGAAGTACGCAGAGATGAAGAGGGACCTGATGTAGATTAGTTTGCTAGATGGGGAGTCACAAAATGTTTATTCGATAGTTGTGTCCATCCAAAAACCTACCTTAACCGGTAGATTACCTAATAAATAATATATATATATATATATATATATATTCAAGTACGAAAACCCGCCGAATGGCAAACACATTCACTCACATGGAAATAGATATAAGGAAAAGGGTTAGGAACAAAGACAAGACGAACACAGGAATGGAGAGGAAGGTGGAATCCACCATATTACAAGCGCCAAAAAATAATTAAATTATGTAATATATATATATGATGATTAAATATATACTTATATATTATTTTATTATAATTATATATACATAATTGTATACTATACAATATATATACATCCGTGGTTCAAGTCCCGATCAAGGAAGTATGTTACAATTGTGATCTGCTTGATTCCACCTACCCCACCTACCTATGTTTGTCTTTTATGTGTTCCTATCCCTTTCCGAATATCTTTTTTCATGTGAATGAATGAATATACATAATATTTAATTGGAAAAGATTGCTATCCAGATCTAATTTATCGACAAATACCTTTACTGCATTAAATACCATTGGGTTTCTATATAGACAATATAACGTAACTTTTATTTCCCTATATTCGATATAAAAGATATTTATCTTTTAGCCGTAAAGGACTGTAGTTTATCTTTTAGGTTATGGGACCAATACCGTTCATTAGTAACACAAAAAACAGCGCGAATAATTTATTTACCATGAAGATGGCATTATTCGTTTGGCAATTTAGGAATTAACAATTAAAAAATATATTTCTCGATACTGTCCAGAGCAGCTGCCCCGCTTCATAAAATTACCATAATTTTTCACGTAACCGTAAATTGTCAAATTGTTTTATTTAGGATAGAGAAATGATTGTTATCATACAGTAAATTACCCATTTAAACAAGGTTTACCTTTCTGGTAATAATTCCATGGGTAATGCCGCTATCAGCTTACGAGTTTCCCCATTCGTTAGGTCTAAACACTCGGTCGATTTTAAAGAAAAACTCATCGTAATATTAGGGTCAAATGGAAGTGTGAGCGCTTATCCGAATTTCTCTAAACTCTTAATGTCATCATACTTTCGTGATTATCATGTTTTACCAAATTTCCATGCGGAGAATCGGAAAATACTAACTTATTTAAAATCTGGTCTACGTTCTTAAAACTGTATGTCATTTACTGTCCTATGCCGTAAAATTCCATTGGAACGAAAGAAAACAATTCATTTTTCGACCTAGTGTCTAGCGTGAAGTAAGCACCATGGATCAAAACGGAAACTACAGGACGAAAAATCATCATCATACTTTAGGTATCCGAGTAATGGTTTGTTCCAACACTCAAATCTCTCTTGTTGTCTGTCAATCTTTACCTTTACCCATAATCCCCTATGCAGACGTCAACCATCATCTGCCTCGTGCCTTTCATTTTAAGCCTTCCCCTGCGATTCTTACCATAAAATGTTTTCTTCATTTTTAGTCTTTGTTATCGCTCTCAGGGTACACTCGATTACATTCCTCTTATTCTTGAACATTCCATGGTCAACTTCTTCATCCTCTCCTTAAATAATTCTTCAATGAGTACTGGTAACGAGCGTTTAACGTATTTAACGCATAACGCTCGTAATAGAACATATCAATAATACAAATTCACAAAGCGGTTCCTATATTTTTACCTCTTGAATGTTAAAACTGTCATAAATTTCTATTTAGCCAATATTCAAATTTTCTTTTCCGTACTCCAATGATGGAACATGTGTCTTTACGCTGAAACATGAATAAAACTTCGCTTGTCATCGAACTACCCTTAAATTTGGAAAGCGAGAATCACGACCGTACCACAATACCAGACTCGCTAACTTGGAATTAGCGAATGGCTGTGGCTCATCTTTCGTTTCTAATTGCTGCAAATGCTTGGCTTTTCGTGGTGTATAAAAGACGGTTGCCACAATCCCCATAACGCACTACTCTCTTCCATTGGAACTCAATGCGGTGGACGTATTACCGCTTGCATTAACTTCCTCTCCTCTCTGAGGTCTCGCCTTGTTTCTGTGTTCAATCTCCTCCCTTTTGTTTTCAAACCCGATACACCTATACACCCCCGCAAGAGGGTTTGCGGTCGAACTTCAACGCCATAAGTGTGGTCGACAATGGAGATCGTGACAGATATTTTGATGGTTTAATTGCATTTTTGATGCCTAGGTACCGCAAAATGGGTGCAAACAACGGACTTGTGATGTGTGTTTGAATAACAAACTCCTTTTTGACAGTAATTGATCTCAGTCCAAACAAAACCATGAACAGAGTTAACAAGCGATTTGCAATAAATATGGCTTGTATTGATTCAAATGAGTTTTTATCATTGAAGGTCTTATTAGTTGTTGAATATAATTTGTTTCATTTATTGGGTTCTAAATACATTGCCGTAGTCATTTTTAGAAATTCAGTCTTGGATTAGCATTAAAATAAAACCTCTGCAAAAATAAATAATAGGAAATTAAAGGTACTACCTAGCATCAACTTGCAGGAATTAAACTAAAAATTAGCCTTAGTAATACTAAAATAATTTGGCTTAGCAACTAAATAAAAAAAAATCCTGTCACGGTACTATGCTTCAAATCAATTAACATTAAATTATTTGAAGGTTTTCACCAACATTGCACAGAAAGGTATCATTTTACCAAACAGGAGGTCTTTACTAACAAAAATTCATGACAAAGCACGAAATTAAGCCATACCGCACAAAATGGCATGTTATCCGTGAGATATAACTTAATTTTAAATGAATTCTACGTGGTTGTAAGTTATTTTCAAAATGTATATCACCACTGTCTCATCTTATTCCGAGTTAAATCTGTGTTCAAAGAAATACGCGACATTGAGCTGTGTATTAGTCAAATTGGTAAACTCTCACCCAAGAAGGAGATCGATGAAAGATTTACGAATGATGTCTTCACTCCTTTTTATTTGGCGATTTTACTTCACTACATCACGAGTTAAATAATGCACTAAAAGGCGATGGATTTATCATTGGATAACATGTCATTGGTTTGGTAACATTATATGCACATTAACTTGGCTAATCTTATGTTAAAGCAAAAACAAATATTCAATGATGATTTTGAACCCGATTCACTCATCCGATTCGAAGCGAATTGCATACGAGAAATTGCATGATTGGAACGCATTTCCTACTCTGCCACAATTTCATGATCAATGTACTTAGCAGGTTACGAATAACGAAAGATAACAAGCTAATCACAAACGAACAGAAATATTTACAATTTTGAGTCACGATCCATTAAATCAATGAAAAGATCAGATTATTGATTTGATTATTCGGGAGCGTTCTATAGCACTTCGAGAAAAGCAATTCATCACCAGGGATGTCTGGCATATGACGCAGCACAATCGTACTTCGGATAACGTACAATTGTACGAAGCCTTGTGAATACAACCAAATCAAACTGTCGGCCAAGAGAGGAATAAACACGGCTGCAAAAGGGCACGCAAAGGGCGTTTCAAGTATGCCCACTCATTAGGACTACTTCCATCAACGGAAGAATGTGCTGCGGATTGCGTCCCGGCCCCTGCTTCGCCACCAGTTGACCTCATCCCACCCGAGACCAGCTATTCCAATGCCAATACGGTTCACGAAGCATTGGAAGCAAAGGCGGCATTTTAAAATTCACTCATTGTTAGTCAATGGCGTGGTCACTGTCGCATGACCCCCGTCGTCTGAATACAATGCGTTTAAAGGCTTGCCAGTCTACCGATCGTTAAACACCAGTCGAACTTCAGAAAAGCGTCGACCGCCACATCCGGCAATCCTCTGTAACGTTATCTTCCTTAATGCATTAGTATATGTGCCAATATGCAATTCAATTTTCATTGCCAATTTCATTAGTGCCAATATTCAATTCATCAAATATGCCCTCAGTTGTCGTCGATTGATATTTTACTGGCCCAAAATGGGAAACTCGCCGGGGATATCGATTATAGTAATGAAATTCTCAAATTGTTTATAATAGATTTGAGCATGATATTTTATTACATCATAGTAAGTTTTAGCAGTAAAAGTATGACATGGCAAAAATAGCTGAGTTTGTCCCGTGAGCGAGCCACCACGGTGATCTCGGATCATGAAAATGGTGGAAGTAATCGAAAAATCAAACAATTCCCTTTTTAATCGACGTTTAAATACTAATAATCTCTGCTCAACTATTTATTATGGTCCGGTGTGTACATTTACGATAGATTTTAATATTTACATTGGTACGGCAAAAAGATTTGAAGTACGATTTTGTATCAAACGTAAAATTTTTTGTCCAAGGAGGATACGAAGATTAAGCGGATAAGAGCATTGCTGATTCCATAGTGTCATAAAATGGCTAAAAGAATAACATCAAGTGAATGGGGAGTAAAAAATATCACAAGTACCTGGAATGTTCAATTTTAAGTTGTTGTCTGAAAAAAAATCAACTCTTAGAATTCGCCATTCTTTGAGCAAAGATCTTCCATTAAGTTATCGTGGAGTTTATAGCTCGTGGACTTTCTAGGGAAGTGGTCAGAAGTAGGTATCATAGATTAAATTGTTTAATTAGTTCAACTGTGCAATGAAGATCCCTCCGATTAAATTTACGTTAGATCACAGAATCATTACTAGGGGACGAATTTCGGTTATCGTTATACAAACTGTTTCTAAAATATCAAATTCAACCGCATAATTTGGGTGAATGCTGAGGATTGAGGAAGATGATGTTTCCAATTGCGGTAGTGAATGCTTATTCTGAAGAATATAAATAAATAAACATATATTATATGTCGCTGTTGCCGTGTATATTCGCATACCTCTGTTAAAGGAATCAAAAGAATCATGGCGGCGGATGCTAATGATTTGTGCTAGCTTCATCGATTACCGAAAGTTATTTCTTAAGAAACCACCACGGGAAATAATAAACGAACCAAAGACTAGTCAAAACTAGTCAACCTGTGTGTCATATACGATTCTAAATAAACACCTTCACCCCTTTTTCCCGTAAAAATTACGAAGTTTCCCCACAGATGGTTACTCCTATAAATTAGAGGTTTAAAAAAGTCAGTATTTCTCTCCATATCATCTAGTCATACTCTCTATCAAAGTTTTTTTACTTAAAAAACCGTTTATTCAGAGGTTTTGATCACCTGTTTCAAACGCATTTTAAAATCACAAATGTGATGCCAACCAAAATATACAGATGCAGGCAATTAAATTACTCGTAAGCAGGGTTAAACTCTCGTGATCTCAAACTCAACGACCATTACGCACGAACCAACCGTGTCCTTTTTACAGGAGTAGAATAAATTCAGTTTTGTCGGCTCTCTATGTTTGAAGTATCCAAGCGTAGATGCTTCTCGCATAGAGATCCGATCATCAATTGGACATAGTTATTGAACAGCGGAAAAAATTGTAATTATGATTATTAAAATCATTGTCGTACATGAAAAGCAATCAGTCCCATTTGGATGATAAAACCGAAAATAAGATCAAATTACCTGTCCGTCGGAATACTTCTTCGAGAAGAATGAAAGTAACGAAACGAAATAACGGCAAATAACGAAATATAAGCACTTGTACCCATAGATAAACATCTAGAGATCGAACCTTATATCTATAGATACCTCATTGTTTTAATGTTCACAACATATGAGGACCAGAAAATAATATGGCTTGAAAACATATCAGCACCATTAAAGCATAAATTATAATATTGTGAGATCATCCTCCAATTAATAACTGCTAATGAAGGAACACATTGATTAAAATAATTATTGCTTCGGTCAAGAGAATCGTTCTGCAGAGGGTGCTCGAATATTGTCTGAATCCGGTGGTTCGTTGACTCTTTGTTTTCTACCATTAAAAATCTTCCACTGTAATGAAAGCATGGGTATTATCCAGCAGTTGAGCACAGCCGATAATCGGATCATAGAGCTTTCCGTTGATGAATCGGCCACGCCAGTGAAGTGCTGTCACTTGTGCAAACTTTAATGAAGGTGAAGTATCCTCCCGTGAATGTTCGGGTTATAAAGTGTCCATTGCCTAAACCTCTCCTTTTGTGCCTGAATATTCTGCTTAGCCCAGTGGCAAATTTGTTTCGATTAGATTAGTCACAAAACTATAGAGCGCCACGCAAAAACTAGATCATTCACCACGTTTTTTTTCGTACAGTAAATCGCCGATGTGAAGGTATTTCAAGAGAAAAAGAGAGAGGATAGACTTTCTGTACTTAGTTTCTCTATTTTCATGACAAAATGGAGAAACCAAACCAGACTATTTACGGTACATTTTGCATAGTTTCATATGCTCAACAGCTACTTCCAGAAGGAGATAAAACTCTCATCATACAATTGCGATGCCATTTGATATGAACAAATTTTCTTTCAGAGTTTGGCATATAAATTTAAAATGAACTTTCAATAATTAGTCCAGTTCGAAAAAGGTTACTGTGAAGGGTATGAAATATTGAACTAAAGTTAAAATTTAATGAAATAATAACCGATAAGAGCAAAGATACTTGATTATACAATTATAATATTATCTCATAATTGACTCTACAATTATGCTTCACCGAAACAACCTCAGTTCATTACACAGGGAAAAATTCGCTAATAATGATAAGTAAATTGTGCAAATTCAAAAATACGTTAGCAAGTACCGAAATTGTAGATGTATCAAAATAAGTTGATTAATTCCAAGACTCTTGTTAAATACACTATGCTACATGAACTAAAACTGGTTTAATGCTGGAGACAAAAATTGAACAAGGATGGGTTTCCTTCCCGGCTCATGTAAAAAAGATAATGTGCAATAACCTCCATGTATTCTTAACCCTTAATTTAATATTAGTATTTCATGTTCACTCCTAATTCGGTTATTGCAACTATACATTTTTCATAATAGAATATCGGCAGCGCTGTTTTAAAAGGTACGAAAATCCAGTATAGACATTTAGAAGGGATTTTATTTGCCTCGGATCAATCCAACTTCCTCATTCCTGTCTCGTCATCCAAAACGTACCAGACAATGACGCATACCCAAGAATTTTCTTCTTCTTTCGTAGCGTGGAATTTCTGGGTAAGCACCACCAAGAATCGACAACATTACAATTTCTTCGTTATTTACGGTTTCATCTCGTTCAATTTAAACTTGAAGTGGTCACTGAATCAATCAGGAAAATTCTAAAGGAAGAAGGACGTTAAAATAATAATTTTGAAGACATTTCGATTTTCAATTATTTCCGCTAACTGAACGGTATTTCACTGAAGGGTACAAGTATTCTCCTCAAGAACGGGTTCCTAAAATTGTATTTAATATTTAAAAGCAAGAAAGATCACTAATAAAAATATACTCGTATAAGTATTGCGGTGATAACAGGGTATCACAAAAATTAGATTTATTAATTTTATAATTCCCATGTTAAAATGTTGTTAAGTATTCAGCCTCAGTACTAAGTACATTGGTTTTGCCACATTTATTTGATTAAGTATTAATATTCATGATGATGATAAATAACACCTATATTCACGCCTCAACTCAAAGAAGCCTCCGTGGAAATTTGGAGCGTGGCTTGGTGAACATAGTTAATATATGAATTCGAATTGAAATCATTCGGGAATTGAACTTTTATGATTATAGAAGTGTATAACCAAACACTTATTATACTGACCACTTATTTTTATAAATAAAAACTGTTCCAATCCCTGAATAATCATTATCTTGAATTAACGTATTTACTATTGAAACCTAAACTGCAGGAACACGAAGTCTATCAAATATAGTATGAACAGGGCTTACAACGACATGCATATGCTAATTTGGTGAATTTTCCATCAATATATTTTCTATTACTTCGATAAAAATAAGAAAGTTTAAAGCTAACGTCATTGATTACACAACTAACCAAGAGACGGTCTTCTAGTCAACATATTACCTAAGAATGAAAAATTATTAGCACCAAAACTAATAAAACTTGATTATTTACATAAATTTTTTGGCAAAAGAAATAAAGCCAAATGCAAGACTCACGAAAAAAAATATATTTTCACGCATAACGACCCTTGTTTGGAGAATGGTAAAAAAATGAAATTATTTTGAAGGAGAAAAAACTCATATTTACATTTTTATTTCCAATTATAAAGCATTCGGTGAATCATGTAATTTTATATATGGCATGACAAAATTAATATTAAAAAAAAACTGGAACGCTCATTCCAAATGAACTTTGTTTGACCGAGATTTAATATTAATTGATACAAAGCTACCCTCCCGCGGGCGTTTATCATGCCTGTAATTTTTGCAAACCAAACAGGAAAAAAAATAAAATGCATCAAAACCATAGAGCCTGCCGAGCGCGAAAACTAAAAGATAAAAAATGCGAAGTTTAAAAAGAGCATCCTTTATAGGACATATGTTGTTTAAGCATTAAATACAGTCTCCCAGCCGTCCAATTCCCCGAAAGGGAGAAATATTTTCATTAATTCATTTTTTTTTGCTCAGTTCCCATTTCATTACACGCTGATGTGCGCTCGGCTGCTTTCGAAAACGCCGACACTCTCGTCGCCAGTCGCCAGAGATTCGCCTCCCTACTAATACAATTGCATTTTCCGACTGGAACAGCTTGGGGCCATTCAACCTGTTCGTCAACGGGCGGGGAAGGAAGCGACGAGTGAGTTTCGAAAGAGATGACAGGTTGAAGCCAATTACGGCAATAGATGGGAAACGATGGGGAGGGGGCGGAATGAGCATAAAAGGGAGTGGGCGGGTTGAACGGTGGGTGTGTGTGTGTCTGTTTGTGTGTGTGCGTGTGTGTGAGGGGGGTAGTAAGAGAGGAGAGGGATGGAGGGAAGGGAGATTGGGAAGGAGGAGTATGGGAGTTGACGGGGAGTCGGGCGGGGAGAGGCTGCAGGCATCACCCGCACCAGGGACTTCCGGTGCCGCACACTGCCGCTCTGCAATAATCATCCATTCCACGCCCGTTCCCCGCCGCCCCCCCCCGCGACCCCGCAGTCCCTTTCCTTTTTTTTTCACCCCGCCCACCCACTTCGACCGCCGCACCCTCCCAGCCTCCCCCACCTAGCCCCCCTAGCTCCTCTCGTCCCCTTTCCCACTCCACACAGTTCGCGCGTCATTCGCCCCTCATTCTTTCTCACGCCCGTGTGCACATCTTCGACTGGACTACTTCAACCGCCGCCGGTGTCAATGCTCCTCTTCCCATGCCAATTGCCAAGGTTCTTTTTTTCACTTATCAATTGAGGGACCTAAGTGCAAACGCTTAGCCGATGAGGCACTTCAAGACTCGAGAGGATCTGGGTAACTTTTCATCCCACTGGCTTGAGACACTTTTATTGCGGGCGGATCAAAAAGAGGGTGTTGACCAGTTTCCAAACTTATACGCACCTACGTCTTAATGAACATCAGCAGGGGTTATCAAGTCCGAAGATGACTTTGTGGCAGCTCTCCAGACCACCCTGTTTCCTGTCAATCTCTTCATTAACTGTATTCCATGGTTTCTAGCTCAAATTTGTGGAAGTTCATGTTTATGGAATGAAAAACACATTGCATACAGGTACATCCACTGTTCTTTATTATCGTACAGCTAGTTTCAACACTTAGGCGTCATCATCAGGTTGAGCCTGATAATGACGCCTACGCGTTGAAACCAGTAGTACCAAAAATGAATAACAGTGGAAAATACTGTGTCCTTCATCCCATCATCATTACCTCATAGCTCCTGCACCGAAAGTTTCCATTCAGGCCTTTCTTTTCATTCTTCACCTTCCTTCCCCTTCAGTCATTTTATTTATTTATATATACCCTACAAACCAACCCCAGGGTGTGTGTAAAAAGCTACATTAAAATGGAGAAAATTTGGATAGAGGGAATCATGGAAACCCTAGATTATGGCGAATAATTCGTGCTAGATTAGTCACAAAGAATGTAGCTACTTGAAATAATTAAATAAAATATTTATTTTCAAACACTTAATAGTCAAAACAAAAAGTTGAAATAAAATGATAAAATATGTCTAAACAGATGCCCTGAGAACGCATGCACACAAATTATAGATTCAATTTTAATATAGTAATTCTTTGTGTGATTAGCGGCAAAGAACGCTATGTTTCTTAAAATATCCTTTAACATATGATATCGTAGGCTAGTAGGATAGTAGGTATGGTGTCACGCGGATGATATGATTATATTTCTAGTAAATGGAACCTAGAGCGTAAGTTGATTGTTCTCATCTCAGGAAGCCCATATCCATCGGCAGAGGGCAGAGAACTATTTATCAGCTGCTTTTTCCTTAATTATTTTCATAAAAAATTTAATATAAGTAATCAAGTTTACGCCAATCGAAGAAGTACAATTAGTCAGGTGTCAAATGTACTCCCGCTTTGTCACTAACTAATTAGGTGAGTAGTATTGCCAATCTCTGGAGTCGTTGAATACATTTTTTGTGCTATTCTAATCAAATACCTACTGGAGTATTATCCTTATTGGCTTGACCCCTTCTAACCGATACCTAAAGGAGGGTACCGGCACTTTGTAAAATTTGTTCTGTTTATCGGTGTTGAGTGAACTCCAGTTTCTCGGTCATTAGGTGTAAGTATTTACTGGCGATAAATGGCCTACGATACCCCAGGGACAGAGGATACCTAAAGAAGTTTCGGGAAGTAAAAAATCCCTAGAAATGTTTCTAACAGTAATTATAAAGTAGAATTGTAAAAAGAAATGTTAAATGAAACAGTTTTTGGCGTAATTTGGTGGAAAATCCTCATACTGACGTTTTTATTAATCAAACCACTTTACTTTTCCACAAAAACTTTACATTATTTTATTTACATTATTTTACATTATTTTACAATTTTTACATTATTTACCTCGCACACTCACTCTTCCCAGTTCAAATATATCTCATAATGCCATATTTCTACAGAGTAAGGCTAGTGAAAAAGATTATTTGGAAATATTTACATGTATTTATATATATAATATATAGATTTTTAAAATATATATATATTAGCATGTTTCATAGATTGCGGAAAGACGTTTGATAGAGTGAATTTGGAAAAACTAATGAGTACAGTGGGGTCCTGGAGAATAGGTGGCTTGACCACCGGAAATTCGAAAGCGTGTGAGTTTCTTTTCTTTTTCGTGTGTTTTAATTTTTGTTCGCTAATACTAACTTCATACACATTATTTTTCACACCCGTGAGACTTTCAAATAAGAAGTTATATGCATTGATGTGGGTGTGGAGAAGGATGGAAAAAATTAAGGGGACAGAAAAGCAAAAAAATGAGGTGGAAGGTATGGTAGGAGAGAAGAGAGGTTTGTTGGGAGAAATCATAAGGAGACAGAAAAAGTGGACGCAAATCATAATTGATTGGCAGTGGGATGTTAGAAAATGTGTTAGACAGGTGAATTTTGGTCGAGGAAAGGGCAGGAATAGAATGGGGATGTTGTTATAGGATAATAATTTCGCTGGACCAATTGGCTTTCACAAGGAGGAGGGAGTTGATGACGGGGACGTTGAGTAGGGATGTTAAGACAAGACTCGTAAAAACTCTGATATGGAGCGCAGTTATGGGCGGCCGAAACGCTTCAGTGACCGAAACGTCGTCACTGAAGCAGGATGATGGAAGTAGATTGGAGGCTTTTGAAATGTGGGTGTGGAGAAGAATTGAGAAGGTGAAATGTACTGAAAGGAAAACAAATGAGGAAGTAAAAAAAAACATTCTCCACTCGTTTCCAGTATTTCTTGGCTTTCTTTAAGATAAACATTAAAATAGGAGGGGAAAAAATAGAGCAGGTAGAACGGTTTACATATCTCGGAAGTGTTTTGGATCAATATGGTCAAAGTAGTAGGGACGTAAGGAGAAGAATTACGCTAGTCAAAGAGGCTTTCTCAAGGAGGAGGGAGTTGATGACGGGGACGTTGAGTAGAGATGTTAAGACAAGACTCGTAAAAACTCTGATATGGAGCATAGCTATGTACGGCGCGGAAATGTGGTCACTGAAGCAGGAGGATAGACGTAGATTGGAGGCTTTTGAAATGTGGGTGTGGAGAAGAATGGAGAAGGTGAAATGGACGGAAAGGAAAAACAAATAAGGAAGTGCTAGGTATGGTGGGCGAGGAAACGGGATTGTTGGGAGAAATCCCAAGAAGGTAAGAAAAATGGATGAAGGGCATATTGATCGGCAGTGGGATGTTGAAGACTGTAATAGAGGGGAGAATGTTAGACAAACGAGGAAAGGGCAGGAACAGGATAGGGATGTTGGACGGGATGAAGGGGGGAAGGCAATACACAGGGATGAAGGGGACTTGATGTAGAGATGGAGGGAGAGAGATGAAGTGAGAGATTTAGACAGAAAATCACGAGCAACAGCCGTACATCTATGATCAGGCAGGTGAGGTCTACTTTGAGGATCAGATGGAAAGTGTGGGGGAATTTCCTTGTGCGCTGGCAATGGTGATTGAAATCCCGATGTTCAATGCTGCTGGCACAAATAAGTGTTGGGAGTGGGATTTTTGCTATAAACGAAGCGCATGGTAAGTGCACGTCCAAGAGTTTCTCGTCTCTGTGCGTCGCGCGAATGTACGTGACAAGAATGAGTTTCTCGTGACCATGATCGTAGCCATTAAAGCATGTGCCGTTAAGAAAATTGGCTTGTGGGGAATTTTGTACTGAACAGTTAGGCTATTCAAGAAAAAAAATGTCACACCGCTTACTCGATGTCTTTGATGTTTTGTGGTGAGAAATGATTTACGTTATGCATCGTCTGAAGATTTCCATTGAAATCATTATAAGAACATTATAGTTTACAATTCTGTCCTTCTATTTATGATTAATTGAAAAAGCTAAAACATGGGATGAGGAAATTATTCTTGTTTATTTAAAAAATTGGTTAGCTTTTCCTAAATGTCACTCACGAATGCGAAAATGTTATACATAAAATGCAGTTATCAAATAAGTTTTTTTCCATATCTTCTTTGTCATACTAATATTGTTTAGGAATGGTTCTAATAGTTTTGCTGGTCGACCGTTCCAGTCAATGATTGTTTTGTTAAAAGATTAAACTTTTTATTATTATTGTTCTTTGCGCCCGGCATTTCACCTTGTGCTTATCATCATTTTTCCCCAAAAAGTTGTGATTTACCATGTTCTTCCTTGAATCTATCCCAGCTTTTTCTCCCTTAGATATGTACGTATAATATAACATCCACAGAGTCTGCTTCATTTTCTTCTTTTTTTGTAAAAAATTCCCAGCCCAGTATTTTTAACAATTCTATCACACACACTCTCTCTCTCTCTCTCTCCTCCTGTGCTTCCCTAATACGTAAATGTCTGGCAGGCTTTCTTTACTCTGCAATCCTGAGCACGTATGATCCCAAGTCCCAATCATGGGAGTAAAAGTGAATTATTTCAAGATATGAACTGAGCTCAATTCACTCCAATTTTGAAAAATAAATGTCGAAATGATCCTAATAACTCTAAGTTTAGATTCTACAGCATTGATGAGCTAAAATACGTATCTAAATGCATCTCAACGGGTGCTAATAAATGATAATAGAACCATAGTATTCTTGTAATTCGGTTTTTAATGAGATATTTGATAGCAAGTGACTGGCATAGGATTAGATGTAAAGTTGTAACAAGGCATGTGCTATCGACCGAATTTCACCTCATTCATTTACTATTGGGTAAGTACCTACATAATGATCCCAGTAATTACTCAAAGCTCTAGATTTCTGTCGTCCTTTGAGTATTGTTCCAGCTCAAATATAGAAAGGTCGACTACCTCTTTTCGAGTATTTTTTTCCTGGAAGATATTTAATTATCCCTACAAAGAATAACGAACTATTGTAGCTCTGTCCAGTGTAGCTGTGCTATTTTTTTAATATATCCCATGCATCCCTTTGACTCGTCCTAGCTCCGTAATTGATTCTGATAGCTTGTAAAGATTCTTCTTGAGCACTCAAAGAGCTTCGCATTTCTTTGAACTCATGACATCATTTTTAAAGCTTTTGATGTAAACAGTTAACCACTCGTAACACGGAAATGTAGTCTTTCTTCCCTCATCCTTGAGAATTTTCGCCCACTTGTATTTCTTGGCTGGAATAATATATGCACGTTGAATACGTACTTTACCCGTGCAGAAAATTTAGCTGTGAACGCGATATTCATTTTCTTAGCTACGGGATGAAATATTCTATCCAACGTCTGGATAAAATGTATCCTGTTTTCTTGTGATTCCAATTTCTTTCCAGATTTGAACTACTTCCATAGATAATTTTAAACATATCCATTGAACTTTGCATTAATTATATAAGGTGATTCTCCTAGCAAAATAGAAGCGCTTGCTTTCTCTTCAAACGTCCTTGTTTTTTTTTAAAAAAGGGAAAGAAAGTAATTATTATGGAGTGCTTCTCGGGAATTTTCGTTCATTGTTTATCTTTCCTTCATTATGAGAGTAAACAGTTTGATTTCTTGGAGTTTTTTAAATTTTACGATTTTATTGCTTTCATTACTTCATAGTAATTTTAAAATAATATATAAAACTTTGTCATTCATTTCAATAGGCCATTTTTTACTGCTCTGGCAACTATGGGGAAACGATATGAGTTTTTCCAACAAAAAAAGCATTCCATAAGCCGAAAAAAGTGGTCTGAACACCGAGATTGTCGAAAATAAAACCCACACACACACGAAACTGGACTGTTCTGGGACGACCGTGATCTATGCCTAAATTTCGTGAATACAGTTTGAATATTAGTTCAGAACAATTGAGAACATAAGGTGCAACGGTGGCCTATACTGTAATGAACTCACGTCGAAAACCGTGCTTCCCGTCATTCATGGTTGAATGGCGGGAAAAATTTATTTCGAGTCTGGACGGAACTCCAATCGCTTATCCGGTCGCGGTCATAAATTGTTCTCGTCACAAAATCGGAATTGCAGTGCGCGATATCGACGAAAAATCCAACCCGGAGAATTGAACTGTAGTCTGGGATTGAGAGGCAAGCACTCTTAGCAATCAACCGCAACGACTCCATCCGAAAGACTGGAATGGAAAATTATATCGCTCGTACCCGTCAGCTCCACAAATGCACCTGGACGGCGACAGAAAGAGATTAAAGGTTCGGGTCTCGGCGAAATGTGTGGACGTATACGTGCACACACGTAAATTCGCTTTTAGTACACAAAGCGAACAGAGAGAGAGAGAGAGAGAGAGAAGATGCAAGGGGTGGCGAAGGAAACACACTGTAGGAAGTGGCATAAGAGGGGAGACTGCACGGGTGGAGACGAGATGGGATGCTTCTGAACTACTTATTTGAGGTAGACTCTTTGAAGCAGACTTTTCGTCGTATGTGTGTACTTGTGTGACCCAGTTAAAAACTCACCAAATGTCATCTCTTGAGCTAATTTTTTTTTCTTTTATTTGGGTGTAAAGTTTCCGGCCGCCAAGTCTGGCTGGGAGGTGTAAAAATTTTTAATCCATACACATCCGCCAGCAAAGGAACACATCCATACCATGTGACATGTACGAAACGGCTTCCGATTCGGGAAAGATATTTTATCTCCAGAATACTTGATTTTGTCCTACTTCATGGAGTTATTAAAGAAATCTCAATAGTAACTCTCATTTGGCCACTCTCCAAGGTTACAAGCACCTTCAGTCGGATATGAATATAAGAATTTCCGGGGGAGAGAGACCGATCAACGATCTTTTTAGCAGATTTTTAGGTGGGGAATATTTTGATGCTATTCTAAACACACTTGTCAAAATTTATTGTAAATATTTATTTTTTAAATAGTTCCCCGTGAAAACTTCATTATAACAAGATGCTATTAGGCTGACAACATGAATGACCAAGCTCACGGAACCCAATTTATTTATTCAAAAATATTGAATACCATCCCAGTTTGGGGATGATCATAATCATGCATTGTACTATTACTGCTAAAAACGAATATGCATTGATTATGGATCGAATTTCATCCCACCCTTTGTGTCCCACATGCTAGCCCCAGACACAAAGTACAAAATACCACGCAGGAAAAGACTTTTTCATGAGTTGTAATTCCAGTTTGACCTATGAGTTTCAACGGGCTTAATTCTCTGAAACCAACTTAATTGCAATTGTGAATGGAGGTTTCTGAAAATACCAAGAGCATATTTCTACCATGCCATTGAACGGTATGAAGAAATTTGCACGAACATCGAGTTGAGGAGATTATTTCAATCCCCTAGGAAATTATTTCGCAAACCGAGGAAATTAATGTCCTACATTTCGTAACTTCAGCATGTAGACCCTTTGGTAACATAGAATGAAACATACTTTAGTTATATTATATATCCTGTTATAAATTGGCATGTATTACGAGAGAATACTGATGAACTTCAACTTAAGACGTTCCTCTACCGTCTGAAGTTGAAGAGCTTCCTGGAGCTTCTGATAATACATAGTATTTTCTGGGTTCCTCTTCAGAAGCTCTTTGTAAACGACAATTGCCTCACGGTACTGTTCTAATTCCAAGTAAAGCTTACCCCAAGTTTCATACACAGCCAATTTGTCACAAATCAGTTCATTATAGCGATTCATATGTAGCAAGGCCTCCGGCATGGCTCCAGAATCCTGAATCACCATATTTTCATACAGCAATAGCTCACTATGCTCATAATCATACGTTGGTTTCACTTGATTCTTTCTAAATTCTTCAACGATCTTTAACGCCATCTCGTAATCTTGAAGTAAATGGTAAGCCATTGCAAAACCAATCCATGACGCTCTTTGAGTAGGTCGAAGCATGAAGAGTTGATATCTTGTATCCCGGTAGCCTTCCAAATCCCTCATTTGGATTTGTAACAACGATAAATCCCTGAGAATTTGAATATTATCCTTTTCCCATTTTAAAGCATTTCTATAACACTTGATTGCTTCGTCGTACTTCTTATCTGATCGCTGGAGTAATCCATAATGCTAATCATAGGTAAAAAGCCTAGATAAATAAATTAAAAAGGCAGAATACCCATTATCGTAACCGATCGTTTGTACGTATATGAAGAAAGCAATAAACAAGATCAAAGGATATATAAATGGTGATATGCGGATGCAAAGTCGAAGAATTAGTATGAAGCAGTCTGCAGATGACAAGGTGCCCTTAGCTTCAGAGAACTAAATGAAGCATAAGGAAGAACTATGATTCACTACTGTGGGGGAAAAGTTATGAGAGGTAAATATAAAATGGTGTAAAACTATGGCTATTGTCAACGGCTGATGGAAGTTTAATCGTTACTGCACCAGTCCTTGTTTCACATAAACTCAAGTATTAACGACAAGTAAAGAAAAGTAATGCAATACCCCATCCGTTAGTAGTTTTATAAGTAAGTTGTTTAAGAGTATTTCTCTGCTAACTATTTTATGTTCTTGGATTTTTATTTTTACTGCCTATGAATAGATCCAATAATACGTCTTGTGATCCATAACTTCCTTTTAATGCCTTTTATTTTTTAGAATTTCTCATTTGTTGCTTTCCACGTTTCGTTTTTTATTATTTCCCATGTCTTAATTTGATTTAATTTTCTTTTTTCATTCCTCATTAGTATTTCAATCCAAGATAGGTTCAAGATAAAGTCCTGAACCCTTTCCTTAATAATGAGAGCTAAAGTCCTTACTTCTTGCTAGATCTTCCGTCTATTATTTTTCTTTGATTCTCCTACGTATACATACCTTGGTCTTTCTCGTGGCTCCTTTCCTTCTAGTGTATTCTCAAATTTCCCGAAAGTCGCCCTAAATCGTGCGGTGCATCATGTACTCGTAGATGTAAATTCATTTAAACTTGAAAGTAGCCAATCTATCTCGTTCTTCTCTCCCTCATCTGCTCCATATAGTCTTTCACACCTCTAATCTTCCGCAAAATTCTTTATAGCTTATTTTATCCCTCCATAGATCTTCAGCATCCACCTCCAGCACACACGATGGTTAAAATCCAATAAAATGCTAATCTATTATGTTTCCTTCATTTATTTCGATTCTTCCCTTCTCGCATGTCTTGAATTTGAGCTTACACATAGTTTTTCTCTGAATTATAATCGCTATCGCAAAAACCACTGCAGTAGGATTTGAAGATTTAATCCAGGTATCGAATTAATGTTTCACAAAAAATATAGTACATTTCGAATTAAATTCTTCAATCACGTATTATTCTCCATGTGATCTCCAGCGATAGTTTCGCAAAAATGTGAGTTCTCGTATTTCAAGGCGGGGATGAATTCATGCAGTCTCTTTCATCTTTCATTTCAATTTCCCGAGTCCTACTTATCTACTCTCTCTCTCTCTCTCTCTCTCGCATTCTTCCCCCTACCCGAAAATAGCCTCCCAATCTCTTAGGATTAAAAAGTTTCCTTTGCCTTTGAAGTTCTTTCACACTTCCTCTATGACTTCTGGGGAAATGTTATCAACTTTTCTTCATAATTTTAACATCTAACATACAGGGTTCGTCCGGAAAATAAGTGTACTGAGCTCAGGAAAAAAAATTATTACACTTTTACATATCTTAAGCTAATATTCCTCAAAATAGGACCCTTGTGAGTCGATACACTTGTTCCAGCGGCGTTCCGATTCCTGGAACGCTCCCGCGAAGGCATCATCGGGAACCTCTCGAAGACACGTCGTCACGGCCTCTTTGACGGCGTCCAAAGTCCCGTATCGCGTTCCTTTCAAACTCCTCTTTATCTTCGGGAAAAGAAAGAAGTCCGGTGGTGCCAAGTCCGGGCTGTAGGGCGGGTGCGGCAGCGTTGCCACGCCGTGCTTGGCCAAGAAGTCCGACACGACAAGCGCGGTGTGAGACGGCGCATTGCCGTGATGCAGCCGCCAGATGTTTTTGATCGCTGGCCGGACGCGGGCGACTCGTTTTCGAAGCCTGTCGAGCACTTGGACGTAAAATGCAGCATTTACAGTTTGTCGTTCAGGTACAAATTCGTAGTGGACGACTCCCCTTTTGTCAAAAAAGACAATGAGCATCATAAACTTATTTTCCGGACGAACCCTGTATATATCTATTCTCAAAAACATTTTCCCCACCTTAGTTTATCTCCCCAAGGAGAGCTGATGACTTCACTCACTCTGCAGCCAACATTCACAGTACTATTCTCACTCTAGCATTTCTATTGATGAATTATATTCCAACTAAGTTGTACCTGCCGCTTCGTTAGTCATCTTCCTCTGGTCATATCACTTCTCTTCAGCGTATCTCAGTTTCCTGAGCTCATTCTACTCATTTCAACGAACCGATCTTTCACACATCCGAAGTGATCTGACAATCAACCACCCGACTCTAAATTGGACTTGAAGCGGTTGGCTAAACATTCTCTCTGGTGGTCCGGGTCTCCCGCTCGGAGATCTAAAATATACCTGGAGCTCCTTGTTCACTACCTCCAAGGTTTACTTAACTAAGTGATAGTTGACTCGAAAGGGTTTCATTCAACACGTCTTTTTCTTAAAAATAAAAAATTCGACTTCCGATTCATGAAATAATAACACAAAGGTTTCCAGACGTCTTCTATGTCGCATAATCTTTTTTGCTGACATAAATTTTAGTCACATCTGCAATGAAATGGAAGTTATTCTGTTGACATTATGATCTCCAACTTCAATCATTAGGAGAACTGCGTTTTCATCCTTCTAAGTAACTAGCATCAGTCTATTGGTTGACAACAGCCATTCGCCAAGCAATGATGCATTCACAACATGTTTTAGAATTTTTCCTGCAGTTTCAGAACTCAAGGATATAACATTAAACCTATAAATAGTTTCTTAATTTCGTCTATTGTTCGTCTATTTATTCTATTTCGTCGACTGCCATTTCGCCAATTGGACTCTTATTTTTCAGATAACCTCTATATTTAAAGGTCAAGTCCATCACTAATCCGACGGACGTTCTCAGCAACTGAAGCACGACCCCTACGAGTATCGTTACCGCTGTGCTAGGTACCAACTCATTTCATGGGTTCCTATTTCCTGGTCTTTGCCCAATGTTTCCGAAATACATTCCCTTCTTTTCCCCAAATTTTCTATGAATCTGAATTTGTACTATAATAATCAATCTTCATTACCTTGTGGGTTACTGGTATCGCCGAAGGCGGCGCCAGCACACTTTCCAGTTTTATCAACGTCTACTATCGCTGAGGTCTACGGTGAAAACAAAATGAATTCACAGCTTTGTGGAGGTCTTACTCACCCGAAATTCCGGATTCTCATATAGTACTTTCGATTCGAATGGTGAATCCCTTAATTTCTCAAAACGATTAGGCAACATTCCCCATTTTTCTCAAATATTCGAAGAAACTGATACACCTCAAGCCTGAACAAATCCGGACCTCAACTGTGCCTGAACAATTCCCGACCTTCTCTCTATTTTCTGATTATTCTGACTGAGTGGCCACCCTGGTGTGAGTGATAAGAGAGGGAAAAATCGTTTCGTGATTGGCACTCTGGGCCCTTTCCCAGTCGCTGTGCATTGACACATTAGGACAGGTTTCCTCCCAAATAGTATCGTCCTAATGCTTCGATATTCGGTCCTTTAAGCATTAGATATTGTTCCACACTCAAATAAGGAAAGGAATTGCATCCCTACGTTATTCTCCTACTCCTCTCTATATAATATAGAATAGATTCTAAAGAAAGTTTTGCTCTATATTGTTATTAAAAACAATTTAATCACATTCCCTACGCCCAATATCAACATTAGTTTTTTATCGATTTAATTGGAGAACAGAAATGCTCTCTTTAACATTGAAACCTGTACAAAATCGTTGAATTTGTTATTATTTTTTCATATTCGACACCAAATTTTAGCCTAAGCTTTGTAATGAAAGCGTTTCCAGATATTAATGTTAATTAAATAATCAATAAAGGAGAAATGTTAGAAGCCATAGGATTTTCAGGTTGTCACGAAAAAATTTTCGTTCATGAACATTGCATTTGTTTGCGATATTTTTCATAAAGATGATAAATATTATAGAAATTAAATATAAATGAAGAAATACATCAAATGTTATGACAAAAATTAAACACAATCTATGTCGATTGTCACTGTTTTTACAATTGGAATTTTGGGTCCAATTACAGAATCACCGTTTAAGATCTTATTTATAAAAAAGCATTATTAAAATATCTGACCATAGATTGTAAAATTGAGAAGAATTTTCTGCATCGCTTTGGAAGACTAGGCATTAAAATTGTGATTACTTAAATGTTAAGTTGATCATCCAGTTATAATGCAACCATTTCAGAGAGTAAAAATCATTCGCATCATCATCAGGGATTCGAACCCGGATCCCTCGATATCCGGCCGAGTGCTTTAACCAATTAAGCTACCGAGACGTCCTCTTACACTCTGAAATTTTGGGGGCTTTAAAGGAACAAGATTTTATGACGAAATACCGTACATACAATGTCACAGGCATTCGGCACTAGACGAAGCACTCGGCCGGATATCGAGGGATCCGGGTTCGAATCCCGGTCAAGGCGAATGATTTTTACTCTCTGAAATGGTTGCATTATAATGCACACATAGCGGGTGACTCCGTTAAAGTTACTGTTACAGTTTCTTGAAATTTGATTATCCAGTTATTACTCAAAAGACCTTTTTCAAAACCGAACTCCATCGCCGAGAGTTCAAAAAAGAAAGATTTTATTCCATAGGGTTGGAGTTATTGAAGTATTATAATGTATTCCCACGAGTTGGGAAAGTAATATCTGATGCTTTCCCGGCGTCGATTCGAGCATCGAAACGGCGGCCAATATGGAACCCCTGACCCGATGGGAGACCCGAAAAAACTTCATCGAGTTGGGAAGGCTTTTCGTTTATAATTTAGATTTCCTAGCATTTTGTCATTTTTTGTAAAGTCACCAATGGTATATCGTGGTATTTTTAGGCTTATGAGAAACTAAATCCTCAGGCCCTTAACAGCATGAGAAAGGAAGAAACCCAAATAATTGATAAGAGTAAGCGAAAAAGTAAGATCACCCACTCGTATATATGTCACAGTTGTATCTTTTGAAATCTCTCTTTGTGTGACTCGAATAGGAAAGGAAAACACGCTTGCGAGATAGTCGCTTAACGAGTACGTACGAAGTAACCGCAACTGCTCGGCAACCTACCTATAACAGCGGTCGCGGTTGTAATATCGAAAAATCTTTGGGGATTTCAATCTGGAGGCGGTCTGAAATAATGGGCTCGGGAGCGAGTCCTTCCATTTCTCATTCGACGACGCATCCGGCATTTAGACCTAAGTTTTGGCCTGGACAGGTTTCAAATAAGGAGGGAAAAATACAGGGGATGAAAGCTTGGGTTGTACACACCCAGAGCCTTCGTTTGACTACAAGCTGTACTGTTTTAAGTCCTCATGGCGTCAGAAGGTTCAAACAAATATCGGTTACGAGTATAGAATGAACGAAGGGTGATTCAAAGGGAAATATGAATGAGCACAAAGGAGGACCGAGGACATCACTTTTTAAATCATAAAACACTACCGTTTAAAAATCAAAACTCTTAAAATAACTATGGATTCAAATTTAACGTATGCACAAAGTGGAAAATGTTACCTTTGCACAAGTCACATGTTTCGCACGTTTTTGAAAAAATTATTTCAACAGAAACACATTAAATGCAGCACACATCTTTATACATGTCGTGCCTGATAACTTTTCGGAACGATGAATTTATGAAACCGGAAAGAATAAAAAAAAAGCTGAACAATTGTTCACATGGAAAACTCCAATAGTGTATAACATAAGCAGGATGAAAATAACTATCTGTGGAATCATGTCTACGAAATATTTTTGTTAAAACATTTAAATCATCAGTACTTAATCACTAATTAAGAGCCTACCTCACACCCTTTTAAAGTCAGGACGTCTGTGAAATAAAATAAACCCACTAACAAATAGATAAAAAAGCGAATAATTGAAGAACTATTTTCATATATTTTAAAACACCGAACAGCAGTTTCGATTTTTCACTTTTCTTTTGTAAGAGCGAAGAAAGAAGGAGTTGGATTTTAGTAGCAGGAAGAGAACAATAAGACGTCATTTCAATTGCGTATGCTTCTTGTTAGTATGTTACGCCACAACTTGCTCCTAAACGGTCTCCGAGTTTTTATTTCTGGTGAATAAATAAACAATCTCACCCGCGCAACTCATTGTGGGGAAATCATCAAATACTGCGGTAAGAATGTATCTTTTTTTGTTACTTTGGTAGTCAAAATTAGTTTAATGGCATTCAGTCGAACGAAATGAGCAGGACGTCTATTGAATTCACAAGGTTGACTTTCTGTGGCATCGGAGGGCTTATTGGTATCGAGGAGCATTGCAGTTATCCCATCAGATAATACATTCAAAGCCCTGCTCGTCCCTGAGCCCAATCCTTCGCCCTTGGGGAACAAAATGCTTCCATACCTCTAAGCCTTGGTCATCATAGTCTTTCTCTGAATGGATGAAAATGAGGAAAGAGTTTGACGACTGCTTTGTGGGAGGAGGCTTAACACATCAATTAGCCCTCAATTAACGAAATCCACACAAGGACGCAAACAAAAGGTGTTTCCCCTGCTTCCGAAGGTCATTCTTCTCAGAGCACTTCAATGAGAGAATGGTCGCAAGTGAGAAGTGATTGCATACACTTTCCTTCACGAGGTTTCCAGAACTTTTTCTAAGGAAATTCTCTCCGGGAAAAAAATCTACGCATTTCGTGGAGGACAACGTATGGATTATGCGATTGGAGAACTCGCT
Organism: Hetaerina titia; assembly: GCA_037158775.1. Lineage (NCBI taxonomy): Eukaryota > Metazoa > Arthropoda > Insecta > Odonata > Calopterygidae > Hetaerina > Hetaerina titia. The sequence goes on along the minus strand of CM073771.1, from coordinate 75,642,678 downwards.
CGAATCCATGGATTCTCGAATCGAGGCGCAGTTGTCGATTACAAAATCCTGTCTGCTTTGGTTATCCGCTCTCTAGTGACAACGATCCAATGACGGTGAAGTTCATTCGAAGTTCTTCAACATTGATTTGAAATAAATCAGTATATTTCAAGGTATCTTCCCGTAGATTAATTCCAAATTACCGGAATGTAAAACTTGTGCAAATGTTACTCCATGCGCGAGATTTTGACACGTTGATTCGTGTGGTCCGCGGTTGCAAAAGAACGTCTGAAATAGGATAAATGTTTATCAACTGAAATAGGATACATGTTGAAAAACGGCACCTGAGAGTTTCCATTGGCATTTCATGACATTTCTTTCAAGAAAACGATCGTGCAATTTCGGCTGTTTTGGAAAAAACGGACATCAAAACGTTCAATTGGTAACGAATCGCATCTAAAAATCCTCCAAGTTACTTTATAATTGTTTTTGCGGCATGATCACCCGTTTTTAATGAACTATCATTATAATGCAACAATTTCAGAGAGTAAAAATGAATGGATGTTACCGAGACCGAGGACGTCTACCGAGACGTCCTCTTTCAGAAATTTTGGGGGCTTTAAAGGAAGAAGATGTTGTGACGAAATACCGTACATACAATGTCACAGGTATTCGTAGTCGTGCGCGACGCGCCACAGTCCACGATGTTAATAAAGCCAATTTCAAACCCTTAGGCTGTCCATACCTTAGACAAATTTCAAGAAACTGTAACAGTAACTTTAACGGAGTCACCCGCTATGTGTGCCTTATAATGCAACAATTTCAGAGAGTAAAAATCATTCGGTCAAGGCGAATGATTTTTACTCTTTTCGAGTGGTAATTGTTAGTTGTCTGATAGATGAATCTCTCAGTACGAGTATATGCGCGTGCAATAATTTAAAATAACGTTGAAGATAGTGTAAACTTCTCGGGTTGGTATGTTTTGCTGAACATTTCCGTCTAGACTTTTATCAAAAAATGATTACCATCCCATGCGTAAATTAAACTGAACGATGCATTTCAAATGAATGTAATTTATAAGAGGCCAAAAATGAAACACGAAACCTATTTAAGCGTATAATACAATTTTCAGAATCGTTCAGTCGTGAGCATTTGCCCAAATATAAATCAACAGCAATTAAAACGAGTGAAAAACAGTCATTTAATTTTTTAGGAAGCCATAAAATATGACACAATAATACTATAATTATTTAAAATACCATTTTCCGTTGGAAAAAAGTGGACTAAATAACTGTTACTGGTATTATACCAATTGTGCTCTGACGTCATCATATTATAATAATAAATAATTGAACTAATGCAAATGGTATGGTATGAAAGAATAGAACATCTATGACCGGTTAGATATGGAACGCTGTACCGAAGAAGCATGAGAACTGCCGCCAAGGTTTCGTAGTAAATGCATTCAGGCATATGAATGTAATATTTATAGATGGCAATGTACGCTAATTGCGTACGTCGACCATTGAAGTGATGACGAAACAATGACGTACTACATATTTGGACAGCCAAATCTAAAATCTCAACAATTCAACAATGAGATCACTGGAATAAACGGTAAATCAGATATGGCAGATAAATTGGCCTTTCAACCATCAATGAGTAAATGTCATGCATCTAATAGATAGATGAACTCTTGTCTTCACCTGCCGAACCTAATACGCGTTATTACAGCGGCATTATTGATAAGAAATAAGAATCATAAATACATATTTTTGACAAACCATCTGCAACAACTGCAGGGAATGCGCCAATAAGAGTAACAAATAAATTTTAATCATAGTAGGCGGATGAATTTGATTGGCATTAAAAGCATTTGCATACAAGCTTTCAACAAAAAGAAACACAAAGATATGATAAGAGGAAGAAATAGACAATATCAGTAAACATTGTATTGATATGCATGGCTAATACTTCAACAGTTTCAATTGGTGCTAACTTGATTGGAAACAGTAAAGGAAATGAATATGTAAATAAAATATATCTTTAACTCAAGGAAAAAGCAAAAAAATACATAAATATACATTTCAAGAATAGAATTTGTATTTAAAATGTCTTTTCTTTTCACAATCCTTTAGAAAATACTTCATGATAAACCCTGGAAACATTTAAATAAGGAAATGTACTACTTTCCTTCGATATATTTCGATGAATCATAAGTGTAATAAACGAACAATGGAAAACGAGTTGAATTACATCATTTATGAGATGGGAACATGGAAAAAGGCTACTGAAAGTCACTATTTCAAGTTTTTATTCATGATTTTTATTACGCTCCGTGCATACCTTCCACCTCATGACCAAGATTTGCAGAGTAGGTATGATTCAGCGATTAAGCAACATGAAAATCTGTGATTTAATATGGCCTGCGCCGAAAGGTCACAAAGTGATCTATGGGAGAAATATGTGCGCCAGAAGGATTAGCGATTACGTATGACTGTCCTATCTACGCAGCCATAAGGTTTTGTCTGTTCACATAGATATAATTGCCATATTGCCACACAGATACATTGCCATTGTTCACATAGTTATAATCATAGATGAAATTGCCTTGTACATGAAAATTCGGCGTAGGATCAGCAAGATGATTTTTCCGCAAAAGTCGGTCCAATTAATTCTTTTCATTTTTCCAATTGCGGAGAGGAAAGGAAATTTGAAAATGAGTAAAAAATTAGACAAATAGAATAGAATATGACAAAACAGAATGGGTCCCGAAAGTTGCATATAAATGGATTAAGTTTTTTTCTAAATAGTTGTCAAACGATTATGCTTTCTTTTTTTACGTCGCTATTCACTATGTTTCAGGTTAACTTTAATATCCAGAAATAAGCAGCATTGGACAACGGAAGGTACTTCCAGGTTCAAAATATATACTCCCCAAAAATTGCCAGCTAGTAAAAATTCAAGACCAAACATTCTACCACATCCCTGTAAATAACTCAGCAATTGCTAAAACAAATGAGCGCAATGAATGACGCATGAAACTAATTTAAATGTTCATTAAATTAAAAAACAAAATGTATAAATCCACTGTTCTTTATTAATAATATTAATAATAAAGAACAGTTGATGTATACATTGAGTTTCTTAATTTAATGAACATGAACTTCCACAAAGTTGAGCTTAAAACAATAGAGAGCATAATTTAAATGTGTTTGTTCAAAAAGAAGTGTGAGGAAGGGATTGGACAATTGGATATATCCGATCGTTGGGATTGTTATAACCTCGTCCCGTGGAAATTTTAATTTCATTCAAATGGAAAATAAACAACTAGTCACTAAGCAACATTTTAAAATTATGTATCATTTTAGTTTTGCACACTCACAACTAAAATTAAAAAACGATGTACTTTACTACGCCCTGGTTGGAAAACGTGCATTCATTCAACTAGACAAAGCCATTCTTGAGATTCCATTGCAATGAAATAGTTGCAACTTTCAGCAATAGTTCAACATTACACGTCAACATAATCTGAGCTAAAACCTACCCAATATCCTCGTTTAACAGGCACTTCAATTGAATTCAAAGTTGCCAACTTTTTAAGACAAAATCTTTCCATGTAATTTTCAATTTCGGTTTCATCATGCGCCGGCAACTCGTTTTCTCTTTTATTAATGCACGCAGAAGCACACTTTCTCTCGTCACACTCCTCTTGTAGCCACCTCGAGATAAAATCACAGAAACGCTGCATGACTTCTTGAACCAAAGAAATAAGGAAAATATAGCCGAAGATAGCTTGGAAGATTCATAACCTTAGACCTTAAACCTATTAAAAAACTGAAATCCAAGGAGATAATGAGGAACCTCTGAAACAAATGCAATCCTTTTACTAATACGATAAAGATAAAAACATAATCACAGTAATCAACCTTTAAGGTCAGTTTGTCAGGTGATGGTAGAGTTCACTCAGCCAGCAATAAGCCCGACTGCGTGTGAAATTCACATATCAGCTTAGATCAGTTCCTTTCCCTGTGCCGGTTATGGTTTCCCAGGAAGATCTGGTACCCGAAAAATCACATAGCTTTGAAACATCATACAAAATATATATTAATTTATTAGGAAATCGACCTTTCCCTGTGCACAATCAAAATAAAGATCATTAATTGAGGTAAATACAATGGTAAAATTCTAGACTCTATTTCATGATGCACCTAAAATACGATATTATTGGATCTTATTTATGCAGTGGTTCAAAACATTTCAATCGATATTTCGAATGGATAAACTCATCAATTAATGTAAATGGATCAAAATATATCCTTGATATGGTATTAACTAAAATTTGCATATGTTTCAATGATGTTTCAGTTGATACTTCCATTTTAATAACACGATTGATTCGTTGAATACGAGGAGATTCAATAGGCGATGAAGAATAACACGCGTGTATTCATGCACCGACCATTATTTTTGCAATATACCCGATTGAATAAGGACACTCTTCAAAGAGGAGTATCTTGAACCAGACTGATGTCCGGTGTTTATCAATATCTCCTTGAGTTTTAGCTTGTAGGAGAGTGTATGTGTTCGCCGGATGATTGATACAAAATTGAAATCTTCTCATGCGATGAATACGCAATCTCCACGAACATAGGCTTCCGTTTCATGCCGACATAATTTGATTCGTCACCCAGCAGCGCACGATTTCCGACAGATACCAATCAAGCAATCATTCTCTCCTGAATGGAAGATATGAATACTTTTCACTGAACGTGCGTTCGATACGTCTTCCTCGGTTTTTCCACCTTGAACAGTGGAGTGCATTGTAGAATTAAAGAAAAACGAGATGAACATAGGATAGATTTCGCGTCAAACATCAAAGGAATATTAATGAGATTGTATGCGTCACAGAATTTTACAATTTCGCGAAGATTCACATTATGTAATTCACCAAAACATCAGTGCTCTAGGTTAAACAAACGTATAGGCTGTTAATGAAGATAAATAATCATAATATTACCAGCTCGAATTTCTCAGATTTAAATTCATTCGGATTCTGCGAACTGATATATTGAGTTTTTCGGCGTATGAATGTGGGGTTGTGGAAATTTACGTTAAATAAATATCACGACAACTAATTAACAATGTATGCTTTTGTAAATTACCATAATCTTCAATTAATAAATTTTCTGTTAATTTTCGCCAAAACAGGATGAATTCTTTGAATTCTTAGTCCTCCAAAATCATGGAAATATCAAATTCTTGATTATTGTTAAACTTAGTCTTATCGATGATGTGGAAACAATAAAAATCAGGGATATTTATGAGAATTTAATGCCATAGAAACAAAATTATGAAAATCTAGACTCCATCGACTATTTATCTATCAACTTCTGTGTTTCGTACATTCAGTATTAAAATGGTTTTTTTATTTTTGTTGGGGAGGCGACCGAAGGCTAAGGTCATTTGCGCCATTATGGTTGGATGGATAATGATGAAGGGAGGAGAGAAACTCGGCGTCGGCACTGGCCTACTATTGTCGAAAGTCGCCAAGGGGTCCAGAGTTAACGTCACATCCGACGGACGTTGTACTCACTCAAAGTGCTCTCCACAAAGCACCTCAAGTAAGGATCGGGATACCACTGAAAAATATCTGTCTCCACCGGGATTCGAACCCGGCCCCTCTCTGTGGGAGGCCAGTACGTTAGCCATCGAACCTTTCCTAACCCCACAATAAAATGCATAGTACCTAACAATATAATATGAGAGGTTACGAAACGAAGTTATACAGGGATCTAAGATGACCAAGGAAGATGGATAAAAAGCTGCTGCGATGATAATTTAGACACAAAAAGAAATGCGACGATATTAAAGAAAAAGAAGGGAAAAAACCGTAATAAAATTCAAGCTAGAAGTCCGTCGTTTGAAATGTTCCAACGTAAGACGGCAAACGAAGTGCCAGTGTATCAGAGATAAGAATATGGATATGCTAATACAAGTTGACAACATAGGAAACAGATGGAATGAGTATACCGAATAACTGTGTCACGGGTGGAAACCCCTGGAAATGAGTTAACAAAAGATGAAAGTAGGTGGGCAAAGGCAACGACGGCGAGGTTATTATACGTCGTTGTCAAAGATGACGGTGCACTGGTACGTGATTTCGAATGAACAGTGATAGACCTACAGGTATTACCTCTACAGACATCTACGCAAGACGTCCTGAGAAGATTGAATCAAGGAAAATGTTAACAAGCCGCTAGGATGTATTTCAAATGAAATCCCGCTTCTAATAATCAAGGAAATTCACGAAAGTGGAAGATTGACGGAGAACTTTGAGAAGAGAGTAATGATTGTAACACCAAAGAAAACGAGGGCCAAGAGACGTAAAAAACACTGAACTTGGGGTACATTTTCAAGAATAATGTAGTAATGATAACGATAATTATAAAAGGGAAGCCGAAGTATAAATCGAACATAGCCTGTCGTAAAAATAAATTCGTGTCCAGGAGGAATGGAGAAATGAGAGAACCCATGCACTGCATCAGGGTACTGGTAGAAAAAATGCTACACATCAAGGAGCCATTGTAATTGACGCTATTGGACTTGGAGAAAGCATCTTGTTGGATGTTCATATTGTTGGAAACGATTGGCTTGTATTATAAGGGGAGAAGAATGGTGTCAGTTTAGCTATATAAGAAGTAAGTAGCCATCATACTAATGAAAGACGAAAGGAAAAATAAATAAAATAGTTATAATTGGACGCATTACTTCACTAATTACATTTTATGCATGCTTGGAAGAGGCAAAACCAAGTGCAAGGAAAAGCCATAAAAGGGATCAGGATGAATGGGAAAATAAGTATCATGCTCCGCTTTGCAGTCAATAATATCGACTCGATACTCCGCAAGATGACGGCGACGCAAGAGCTTATGGCGGGAGGCGGCCGCACTAGTCATGCATGCATAACTTATTAGTTCGTACATGGCTTTGTTAGCTTTTTTAAAAAATACTCCATTTAGATTTTCTTATGATATTTGTGAGGAAAGAAAGAACAGTTGAAACGTTGGTGTCTTTCCTATTTTATACCAATGGTCGATCCACCAACATTTGCATGGTACCTATGGTGCCATAATAATTACCTCGGTGACGCTAGAAAACTCAGGTGCTCAGTATTATTCTCAAAGACTCTCCTGCTACCTACGAGGATCAAGAGGCTCTCAGACTAATTCCTCCAACATACTCGTCATGCTTATTATTTTCTCGTAACATTTTTTCTCAAATCTGACGGATTTCCTCTGAATTATTTACTATTTTTTGATTGGCGTTTTCTTCCATGGATGCCAAATACTTGCCGCGTAATCCAAATGTGACCACACAAAAGGAAGTAATGCCGCTCTCTTAACTTTTCCAAGTTTTGGAGTTGAATCGCTTTGGAGCTACGTTTGCATTGAGACGCCATGAATTGGTTGGAACACCTTACCTGCAAAACTATTCGAGCCCTTTCCTAAAAGAGTGAATACTTTTACTTAAGAAAAGATGTGAACAATTTTTGTAATAATTTGATTGATTTACTGTGTAAAATTGTATGTAACAGCCTAATTTTTGATTTTTTTTCTTGTTGGTTGGGAAACTGACGTTAATAAGATGGTGATTTTCTTTTCTTTGTGGGCTAGAGATAGGTGTTTGGAAGTTTCCTTTAAGTGTATTTTTCTTTTTACTGACTGATTTTATTTATTATCTTTTGTGATATTGATTCGTGTCACGATATGTCATGTTATTTTTTCCAAGGCAAGTTTGATTGTAATGTTAATAAAAATTGCCAATTTTTATTAATCATGATATTCCACCATATCACGCCTGAAACGTCTCCTTTTTGATGATTGTAATAATTTGGACTTGTGTGCCACCTGACATATTCTATCTGCACATGTGAGTTTTAATAATAATAATACTAATTTCGTCAGAGTTTCATTTTATCGTGTGAAAAGTGACTACGAGAATTTGCTTTACGGGTAAAGGTAGGTTTTTCATGGACACGGGGACGACGCGCTGCTACACTTCTAGACCAGTCTTACATCTGAGCTACTAAACGAAGGGCCCGGTTTCGATTCTCGGTGACTCTTCTGAGTATCCCCAGTTTCACCGGAGCAGGGTGATTTTTTGAGTACCAGATCTTTTTGAGAAACTACAGACGGCACAGGAAAAGGAACTGACCCCCCCTACCCTGATTCTGAATTTCAGACGTCGTTGCGCTCGCTTCAATGTGTGCTTTAACCCCACCTAACAAACCAACCTTCTCCATCCGCTACCCGTAACTGTGCTATCTGAGACGCATACCTATTTCGGATAAGTCTGGACAACCCCTTGAGTCTACTTCTATCTTCTGAATTACTTTGATTGACTTCAGTTTACCCTGTCAAAACGTATATTCTTAGTCCAAGAAACAAATAAATGCATAATAGCTGTATATTCCATATTCCTTTTTAAGAGTGATCGTAACTACGATAAAATCACACATTGCCCAGCCGTTTTAAAACTTAAAATGACCTTCCCCTCGTATTCATTTGCCGTTACCTCAATCATTTTGATGATTAAATTTGGTAGTCTGTAACTTGTCAAGTCAAGCTCATGTTCCTATTTCTATTTGTCTCTCCTTGGGATGACTATTCTGCCAAAAGTTGGAAGACTTCTTTCGTGAGAATGAACGATCTTCAAAATGGCCATTTGTAAATGCTTCGAATGAACCAGGAAAAACTAGTTCTTATCCCCTTTTCCGAAATTTACCAAAACTGAGAACTCTGAATGAAGTTTATGGAAGTTAACCGTCTACTAGCGGGCGCATTTGTCAACCTTATGCCACATAATCGAAACCATCCAAACTTTGTCGTAGAAAATCTCGAACGATAATGAAAATGCTGGTGAACTGATTGAGACAACGACCATAAACATAACAAAGTAGTGACATTCAAACAATCCGATATAGCGAATCCGGAACAATTAGGTAGCCTAACGTTACAACATAGTGTAGAATTGTCAGTCGGTTTTCCCGATAAATGTTTCTAATGCAACATTTCCAAATAAATTTCCTTAAAAAAATCCTTTTAGGACATATTAAAATATGATACATTAAGGTTTACTTGGGAAGCACAAATATTACTCCTCAACAAAGAAAGTATTTGAAGCTTTCTGATCAAAATTTTACCCTCAAATATTTTATCGTAAGCATGGACTAACGAACGTAAGTCAAGGTTTAACTTGTATATCAGTACAATTACTCCTTATAATGAATTTTCTTAGAAGTATTGATAGTTTTTTTAATACCTGATATAATTTTATCATGTGAAGGGTAACAAGGTAGGCTGTATCCTTTCGCTGACTTTGCAAGAACTCCTCCCTAATTACAGCGTGAGCTTTTATTATGTTTTACTTGATTTTAAAAGAAGACAGGTTGAGGTTAAATTCAGCGAAATAATATTATAAATTAAAAGAAAAAAATTGAATTAATTAGCAATGCAGTACCTAACAGTGACAAATAATCGATATTAACCTGTCTCAACAAAAATTGGTCTTATCATCGAGAAATAATGATAACAATTGGCAGAGAATGCTAAAGAAGAACGAATAAGAAATGAAACGAAACTGAATGACGTATACCAATTTATTTATGATTTGAAAAAAATTCATAGCTAAACTTGCAAAATATTTTAACTATTTTTCGCAGAATACTGAGACAAAAGTCGAGAGTTTAACATAAAACCTACACTGAAACTACAACTTATGGGATAGGAAGTCCAAGACTGTTTTAAATCTCGTGTCGTCAAGTGGGGACACAAAGGGGTGAACAGGATTGCAGGAAGCATGCGATTAGTGGCAGTCAATGTCATGTAGGTATATGCAATCATTTCTTCCGGTCCTCTTTCCATTCGCGCCTACCAACAGAGGCGCAGTCAATTTAAAAGGAGCATACGCATAATGGGGAAAATGCACCACAAAGGAAAAGTTGGAACATTTCGTGAAAATTATTTCGAAAAGATCGTTACGTCGCAAGCACGAAACGTAATCATTCGAGCGGGAAGGTATTTTCTTTCTCCGGAACAGAAGAGTTCGTTTCGTCCCGGCAATCCCCGGCATAATAAGTGTGTGTGTCTGTCCAAAAAAAGATCAAAAAAGCAAGCATAGCATTACCGCTTGAACAAAACCTTTCGGCGACATCTGTCGTGTGGGAGTCGATCAAAAAGTTTCTGCGAATCCCCTTCCTCCTGTTTCAGCCTTATTTCCTCTCCCACACGGAGAATCCAACCCCCCTGTGCTTCTCACCCCCAACGTCACCCCTTCGTCCCCACGTAATTTTTTTCTAAGGGCTCACATTCTCTTTCCTTCTACCCCTCACCAGGAATAGATGGGTGATCTTATTTTTTTTAATTATTTTCGCCTTTTACTTTTTTCGTAAAAGAAGAGTGTGCACCGTTGGGAAAAAAAGGCGGCACTATGAAACTCGAGTGCCAGGGTAAACGGTTTCGTACCCCTTTTCTCCGCAGTACGTTGACCTCCTGGGGTAGGCTCTCAGGGCGGAGGGAGTTGTTTGGGGGAGAGCGGGGGGAGAAGGGAGAATGAAAAGGGTGGGAAAAGTGGAGAGGAGGAGGAGGACGAAAGGCGAAGAGGGGAGAAGCGAGGGGAGGAGGAGGTTTGATGGGAAGGGGGGAGGAGGGGGAGAGAACGTAACGACCACGACATCTGAATGGTACTGGAGCCGAGAGGAACGCGAGGGTTTCTTTCATTTTTTTCCTCCCCTCCTCCCTTTTTTTTAAAGTGGAACGATAATAAACGACCTCCCCTCCCAACCTCAACTACCCTCTCCCTCTCTCTCCCTCTCGCTCTCGCTCCCCCGCCACTCTTTTGTTTCTCTGAAATTGTTTGCTCCGAAACGTTTCGAGGGATCTTCAGTCGTTGCCGGCGCAGCGGAACTCAATGAAATTAGTGCGGGCTCGGGTGGAAGCGAAGACATGTCGCTCCTTCCTTTCTTTCCCCGCCTTCCTGAAGCTGAAGAATTTCTTTGCATTCACTCGCCGTAGAATATTTCCTTGGGAGGTCTCCCTCTTTTTTTTATTCTCCGCGCCACGCCTCCTCGACATGATACACAAATAAAGGAAGCTCGACTGAACACACCAAAGAAAAAAATCTGTTCTGCGGGGGTGTCACAGGAATGGGAAGACATATCCGACGGAATCCGTTTGAAAAAACATTCGATTGCGTAAGACTGTAGGAATCTGAGCAGTGTTTCGACGAAAATGATCTTTCGTGGTGGTTGGAGGAGAATCGCTGGTGGAAGACGTTGAGAGCAAAGTAAAAAACGGAAGGTTTGCAAGCTATAAAAAAATAAGTTTCAGCTAAAACATCATCTGCATTATAACTTTCAATATAAAATGTTTGCACGAGTTTCGGAAACAGTGGAAATGGTGTAGCGTACCTTAGAATGTAAAGCTGATATTGCTTTCCATAAATTTGTGGTGGAAACGGTTTTAAACCATCACTGGTGACGTAATTTCCAATTGCATAAGACATCCGCAATATCATTGAAATTATTCCTTACATGATTTATCTTTTTATTTTTACTGAAGTACCTACCAAGTCAGTACTTTTCATTCACGATAAAAAAATGTTTTTCCGATCATGTAGGACATATATTGCATGCTTTAGGACATAAATTACAGGCTGAAAAATTAACAGAAAGCGTACATGAAAAAGGGATTTTGTTCTTCATTTGGAGGAAATTCTTTTGGTTTTAACGCGTAAGTTTCATATGATTATGTTAAAAAAATATGTTTTTTTTAGTATAAATTATTCACTTCGGGTAAAAACGCTTTCGAGCTTTCAGTTGTACATAGGATCGTCAGTTTAATTATGATGGCGTTCAATCAGGTCGTCAATACCTCAGAATTAAATCAGCACGAAATAATTACGCATAGCAGACTTCTTTCAAAAGAAGTCTCGTAAAAGGGGTATCGATTTAGCAAGCCGTGCAAGCGTAAAAAAAAAACCCATTGGTAATTCTGCACCGAAGGCTGTGATTAATGCCAGTTGCTGCAACACATCAGCGAACACGCGTGATCAACGGCATTGGAATGCTTTTGAAATGGGACGATTTTCCGAGAGACAGGTCATACGTAATGCTCAACTGGCCCCTTGGTTGGCCGAGAAAGACACGTGATGTTTTGTTTGGGCGCAGTAGGTCACACGCCTAAGTAGCGGCGGCGGCGGATAGTGATAGCATCCTTCTCTCTAGGTTGTTGAACTTGCGTCTCAATGTGAAAACATGCCGCGGCCAATGCTGGTCTTTCTAAGGACACATAATGTATACTCCAGGTTATGGCCCGCTGATAACGACCAGCCGTGCTCATTCACCTCCTCATTTACTTCGCCATAATGCTCATTTACGACCACAAAATTGATACCGTTCCCAAAAATGGCTTTTAGAATCGAATGATATATATATTATTTATTTTGAACGGAAGTTATATTTCGGCCCTTGTCGCAGTTGTACAATAAAAGAACGGTCGTATAAAAGTCATACTTGAGCAGGTAACAATAAGTTTTCGAAACGACGTTTCTAATGAGTGTGGGCGTTAAAATGAACTCAAAATAATTTATTTTTGAATAATAAATTCATACCGAATCAGTTGTAACTTAAATAACCCATTACCTTCGAACGAATCGTGAACTTCTATGATAAAAATTTTCAGTTTATTTTTACATGTGAGTTCTAAAACTACGAAAATGACTAATCGGCATATTTATGACGCAATAGGAGCATAATGACAACATGAGCGATATTTTACATATCATAACGACATAAATGAGCGATATTTTATAATTTATTTAACGGAGAGATTACAACCGGTTTTTTTACTTGCAAGCAGAGATCTGCAACTCATGTTGATCTCCCAGTTCTCTAACGGATTTCGTCAGATTAGCGCCTCCCTCGCCCAGTTTTGGTAAGCCGACTAAATCGAGTGAAGAAGCTCCGTGGTCTTCAACTTACCAAGATTATCCAGATTTCAGCGTCGTTTTTGGGTAGTCATGCAAGTCAAATTAGTTCCGTTAAATACGCACTTGCCTCTCCAAATTCTCAACCCATTGATATTGACCAACGATCTTTACATAGTGATAATATTTAAGGCCAACAACCCCCAATGAAACGAACACTTTTGAGAAATTCTTACCTATCGCTTCCAAATCTCAAGGAAAATAACTAGGCAAAAGCGTTACAGTGTATAGCCCCGATCACTTTCTGATTTGGAAATATTTGTAACGTACACGCCAAACAACAAATTCAACAATAATCTTTAAATAAACTGTCAGCTTCATAACAAATAAAATGCACACGCAGCAAAGAATGAATGAATACCGTTGATTACAATGGCTAATTGTTCGTAATGATTGACGTTAACAAATGAATACCGATCAAATGACAGGAGATCGATGGACTGTTGGTTAAATAAGGCACAAAATAAATAGCGCCGCTGTTCATTTCCCTTCGATATTCATCCCATTGTTAATATGAATTCATACTCCTAACTCCATAATAGGAATGTCATAGGATAGCCTAGCCTAATGTAGATATGATTATATTTAACGGGTGAACAAATATTAGAATTATTACTTCTTGTTTCTCCTGTACATAAAGTAATCAAAATATGCTAAACTATCTGGTAGCTTTTTTCTAGTAAGATAACTGTTAAGTGTCTCGAAACGTTTTTATCCGTACGTAAGCGTCAATACCTCATGTAAGCGTTTGGGTTGGTGATGTTGTTCATTTTGTAGCCAAAGGACGAGAGTAATTTTGAAGAATACTGTTTTTATATCATTTGAAAAATACAAAAAATATTATGCCACTTCCTTTGGATATGTTTTAATTTCAATCTAAGCAAAGAGCAATTCTTTTTTGTTACAACAATATGTCCTGCAAAAAAGTATCTCATATTTTAATCCCAAAATCCAAGACCACACAATAAAAGAAATCGCAGTTGCGAGCATCGATCTTATTGCATTTCTCAATCCCACTCGTAGCAAAGCAGGTCGTTCAACCTTTTCACGATAACGAGTGACCAAAATAAAACGGCCCGTTATCACGGCTGCTCCATTTGGTGATCTAAATAAATCAATAGCGATAAAGATACTACCAAATACCGGACAAGGTTCCATTAACATGATTTGTGCACAGCTTCAACATATATTTTTTAATATAAGGTAAACATTAGAGTGACGATATGCAATATCAGCTATACTTGATATCTCCAATTTATTCAACAAAAAAATCAATATTCTTAAACCCATTCGGGGTATTATTATTCGATAAAAGTCTATGTTTTCCATTTTGCACGTGTTTACATTAGCTGTGATTAGGCACCAAGATGGACTGCTTATATTCGTGAGTATATTTTGAGTGACGAAGGATCATGGAGGTAGGGAAGGATTTCGTTCCGTTTATCCAGAGTGTAGGTGGCATCGTCACGTAATGGATTTTTCTTGGTTAAGTTTAGAACTCCAGAAATCGGAACATTTTAAAACTCTCATCACTGGGACTCCAAGAGGACATATTGTATCCACTGTATATTCTAAATTTACTCAGTCAAATTGAAATAATAGAATATCTCACGAAAAGAAGTAAGATAAATTTTGATTTATTTCTAACAATTATATAATATTAACAACAAAATCATTTAGTGATCCTTGGAAGTTGTATTGAATTGAAAATACTCGAGTTGTTAATTTGCTCTTTGTTTGGAATTAACTAAGCAAAATACGCGTGAGATTTGGTTTTACAAGTGAAATACCTTTTTTTATTCCGAGAGAAAATACATCTGAGAATATCAGGACTGAGTAAAAAATACACCATAGCAAAAAGTTAAATTACAATTTAGATTAATACATTAGTACACTAGATTCCCATTAGTACATTAGGTTCCCATTAGAAGCCAGGACATGTCAAAGAGAGGGAGGAACGGACGGCCAGGTCCGTTTTTTCGTATGGAAATAAAAATTGTCAGAAACTCCATAACAATAATTTCACATTAGACACCAATTGTATTCACTAAAACTATCATCCTTCATTTCAAACTCAGACGTTAAATTTCGTGTTGCTGCGTTCCGTTGTCCGAAGAAAACCGTACTACAACTTTCACGATATCCAAGATTATAGCATCTTCCTCGTTTGAGAACACTGAGATCCAATCTTAATGTTCTTAATTGATTTGAATTGGGTGGGGCAAGTCCCAATATTCTGCTCACAGAAGGATGTTGGGATTTTAGGGTAACTTTTCTGGCAAAGACCTTGTTGGTTAAATTAACTTGGACAAAATAAATTGCTTCAAAAAAGGGGTTATTAGTCTTTAATAATGCAATTGCAATGTACTCGTAGACAACGTATAAATTAGGCTGTAAGCTGTAAATCATTTGTATTTGATAAAATTGGTGAAACAAAATTGTGTAAAATTGTGTTACTGGGAGCACGCCGATGGTCAACTTGACGCGTTGTTTTCCGGCATTTGTTCAATTTTATTGATTTTGTGCATTGCTTTATCGCAAAGAAAACTTCATAGAATATAAAATGAATTCGTTTTGTTTTCTTTTTAATTTAGAAATTTATTATAAATATATATGATAGGACTCTAGACCTCGCACCGTTGACAATTGATCCAAAAAGTCTCCATGTAAAAATATTGACTTTCTTATTATGTTAAGATAGATTAGAGACGTAAGAAATGCAGTTTTTACGATACGCGCTGGAAATAAAATTTTCCCCTCTGAATGCTCTTTTACATCAGGTTAGTTGAATTCAATTCCAAAGGATTATGCGAATGGTGAAAGTGTACCATGTACTACATAAATGCGCACGATCGAGCGATCGACATTAGAACATCTTATGATCTTGATCGCATGATCCCTAAATGATAGATCCCATAGGAGCGACTTCAATTTTAGCAATTTTTGTGTAAAATAACTCCATCTCATGGTTTTGTTCATATTGCCAATATTTCAAGAAAAATGGAGCACATTTTCAAGCAAACGGATGTCTTGTTTTTGTAACTATAACGCATCTTTTGACAGATAGGTAAACCTTCCGTGGATATCAGTTGTAATTAACCTTCAGTAAGATCCCTTTTATTACTCTACATTTACACGGTGCCCTGCAAGCCAATGCTGGGGTGTGTGTCAGAGGACTGTTCAACACCAGGCATGGAATATCAAAAATGAAGTTTGGTTTAGTTGTTATCAAACAATAAATGTGTAAAATATTTCACAAAATGGCTATAATGTTAACTACAGGTACGTGCACCGCAATTTTTAAGTGTGAAATACTTATCTATGCATCCGACACGAACTGGTATGAACAAGGACAATAAAATAAGTGTTAGATAAAATAATGGCAGCATACTAAGCTACTTTGATTGAAAATACTTTTTTTAACCCCTTACAGCTTACAGTTATTCTGTTCCTTTATCGCACGGGGTAAAAATGGCATCTTAAATCTGTCGATTTTACAATTGAGCTCTGTAAACTTATTTTTCATAATCTCTCCTACCGTAGTACGGTGGGGCTTATAAGGCGTCAAAATCATCGCCAAAGAGAACTGTTTCCAGTTTATGCAAGAGATGTCATCTACAGTTTAACCTTAACTCCGTGAGCTATTCCCAACTCAGTTGATCTAATAATCTAGATAAATTAAGCTCATCATAATTGCGTTTTACAAATCTGACTCCTCGCACGCGATCTATTTCCGCAATCAAATCGACTTCAAGAGGATTCCATTTTTTGGCAGCATATTCTAAATAAGAGCTAACTAGAAAAAAATTAGCTCGCTCCTTAAAATTTCTCGTCACATTTTCCCAGTACTCTTTTAAAAAATACTTATTTCTTTTTACCTGGCCTACAGATTCTCTGCATATGTTTTCACACAGGAGAGGTCGTGAGCAAGGGTTATGCCTAAGCATATAATCGAATCTGCACTTTTTATTTCGGTATATTTTTATATGATTACTTGATTATTGTTACCAAAGTTACCAAACTACGTAAAGGTGTGTGCTGATGGCTGGACAGAGTCGGCGAGTTGCTCCCAGACGTGCATTAGTTCACCTATCGCTATCCACGTGTCGAAACTTTTCTGTTTTCAGATAAGCATACGTAAATGACGTATGAATACAATAATAAGGATAAGATTAGGGTGTGGAGTTATGAGTAAGAATGTGTATTTTATGCACAGTAACATAGACTAATTAATACGAAAGAAATGTGCTTCTTCACTTATTTTTCAAGTTGAAACAAAATGGATGAGATCATAAATACCTATCAAAAATATATATATACATTGAAAAGAGAAGAAGGGATTAACTCGTTTGAGAGTGAGGAAGAGGTATACGAGGGAAGTCAAGGGTGAATTTGGTCGACGAGGCACTTAAAAGAGGAGAAATAACATAAGTAGTCCCAAAAGGAATGGAAGAGCTTGTTTGAATATGTAACAGAGGGGAAAGAAGTTCCAGAGAACAGAGCGGCATTGGAGGCAATTAGTATAAAAGGTAATATAAAGTTCCCTGAAATAAAAAATGAGCCTTTTTTTATTGTAGTTAATCTGAAAGGGAAACGTGATGACAGGAACAAAATTATTCTTCCGTACAAAACAGTTGGGCTGGAAATGTCGAAGGGATCAGTGTGTATTGAAGTCGATAAATTGTTTAAGATTCGATAACCGGATCACCTTGCATGATTGCAGCTCTGTGAAATCGACGAAATCATTCACCGGGCATATACACGACTCTTACCTGGTCATCACGCATTACTATGCGTGAGACAAAACGGTGTTTTTGAGCGTGCTCGTGTGAAACAGTCTTAAGAAGACGACACACAAAATGAAATGATACCTAATCACCCACGAATACTTGATCATAGACGCAATAACAGAATCAGAGAAGAACAGCATGAACAATCTTCTTATTAATCGTCCCCGTTAGGAATCCGATTTCAGAAATTTCATTCAAGAAGAAATGGTAATACATTTTTCCAGGTGTGGAATAAAATTCAAACGTATAGCAAATATAGTTTGACCATACGTTTATGGTTCACATTTGAGCATTTAAGAGCAAACAAAGTCTTTGGAACAAAAGTTGCCCAGAGTGAGGGTTTTACTCCCAAATCCCATCGAGGTGGGATAATAAAAAAACACTTCTCGTGGAAAAAACGGAAGCCCGCACTGAAAAAGCGCAAATGGAAAACTGATAGCATGACTCACTCTCTAAAAATTCCGCAAATAATTATTATTTCATCAATAGTGGTGTGGTTGTCTGAAAAGATAAAAAAAAGGAACACATGTTTCAAGTAAAGTTGCATTCGGTTATGAAATGAGTCGCTCAACGTTTTCATTTCTTCGATGATTTACATAATTTTAATTTCATCCAATTGAATTCGAATTTAAAAGTGGTAATATACAGATTAAACCACAGGTAGGAATGCCGTCAATGCCGCCTGCCTCTTCATACTCTGACCTCAACCGCAAGGACGAATTGGGATACCTTTCTGGTAGCCCACTTGGGAGGGGCACATAATCAAAGGAAGGGGCAACGTCACCCTCCCCACAAAATACCTCGGGGCAAGCGTTCATACACTCGTGTTTTGGGCCGCGTTTTGAAAGGGAATGAAAAAAATGCCTTGTGTTTACTGAAGTTTGCGGTGCGGTACAGTTTTGAGTAACAAAGCGTTAACTTAATCACCTATAAAAATATGTGGCGGAAGAAAATATGCTTGCATTTCGAAAAAATGATAATGGCAAATTACATTATATCCTACTCCATACTGATGCACATCTCAGGGGTTGGTTATCAAATGGAAAATAACGCGTCCAAACTATAGTTATCAGACCAGGCAGATAAAACACCCGATTTATAAAGGAATTTGTTTGGCAAGTAAGCCGCTACCTTCCTCTAAACGACTTTAAACAATATCTATATCCGCGTCCCGAAAAACATAAAACAAAATGCTTGGGGAGAACTAAGAATACACATGGCAATTACAATGATTTAATTAGGAAAATTGAATCATTTGGTAGTGATAGTGTGATCAGATATTGTAGACCATCTTTGATAACTGCAGAACGCAACAACGAACAGCCTTGATAATGAACAACTAGGCTAAATCAAAATGATTGTAAATTTTTTTCAAAATTAATGATTACTAACGATTTCTACCCAATCAGAGTAGATATTCACTTTTCATACAAATGCAATATTTCATATATCTGCCAGCCTCGGTGGCGGCGGAGTAACGTCCTCGTCAGCCAATCCAAGGATCGTGGGTTCGATTCCCACCTGCGTGGGTTTTCCACCACCTAAGGATTGGGTGTTATAATCGTCTCCATTGTTTCATTACTGATAGTCCGATTTAAAGGCCAAACAATGCTGTTTTCGGACTAAGGTTAAATAAATAAGTGAAAAGTCATGAGCCGGTCAGGAGGCCTTGAATCAAATCAATCAGCTGGATTTCTCATTACGAAATTTTTCAGCCATTAGAAAGCAGGATGCACAGTAAGCCTCTTGCCTCTACTCACCCCCTCAATGTGCTTTAATCATGTTGGATTTTTATGAAATTACCGTTGAACCTGTCTGTCTGATTTTATAATTTAATGTTATCGACTTGTTGAAAATTATACGGCAGTCTCGAGGCGTACGTAGAGTAAAAAGAAAGAGATACAGGCTACGTTCATCTACAGTTGCCGTCGTAATCCTTATGAAGAATAAGTTTATTCTTATTCAGAACAATTGAAATAGCAATATTCGAGAGGTTTAACCGGGAGCATAGAGTGAGAAACAATATCACAGCAACCCGTCAGGTCTTCGCTCTTGAGCGCGGTGGCAATCCGCAGAAGCGAGGTCAACGGAGACGGAAGGAGGCGGGGAAGGCAATAATAACGAGCGCACTCTTTTCAAAAAAAGTATGCAGATTGGCGGAGGTCATAAAACACACACACATATATTTATGGTGTGGGAAGGGGGAGAGGTCACACACGCTTGAGGGTGAGGGGGGGGGAGTGGCCGATCCGGACGGGTGTTTGAGAAGGGGAGAGCGTGGAGTGGAGAGAGAGGAGGAAAGGAGTTGGCAAAAAAATGAAGGAGAAGGGACGGAGAGGGGGCAGCAAGAAGGGCAGGGTACGGAGGTAGTGGAGCGAAATGGAGTGCGTGGGGGAGGAGGGAATTAGGAGAGCGAGAGGTGGGTGGGGGAGAATGGGGGCGGGGGAACAGGGAGGGGCGTTGGGCGAAGATTTAAAGGTTGCATTACTCGGAGCTCTCAAATGTGACAAGAGTTCGTCGCCCTTTGGAGTAACTGGGTCATGCGGTGGGCGAAGAGGGGAGAGGATGGGACTGGTGGGTGGGGGGGGGAGAGAAGCGCTGGGGTAAAGGGGGCGATGGCTTCAGTGCGGGCATGGGAGTGTGAGGTGTTTGGGTGGTGGAGGTTGGAGGAGAGATGGGAGGATTGAACAGGAGGAGAGAGAGAGAGAGATGGGAAGGATAACGTGTGTGTTTGTGTGTGCGTGTGGAGAAGAAGCGAGGGAGAGGCGAGTGAGAAAGGCTGAAACAAACTCACACACAAGCACACACATATGCGTAAACTTGTATGGATAGTGTGCACGCGCGGGTAATTTGGGAGGAGAGGAGAATAAATGAACGAGAGTGCCAAAGGCAGAAAGGAATGAGATGAAAAGAAGACGATGTCGGACGTGGTGATGAAGAAAGTAAGACCAAGAGGGGTTGCATAAAAAAGATGAGGGGATTTGAGGAGGTGCCCGTTTTTAAGGACAGGGCAGACAATGTAAAACTAACGAGAGAGAGAGATGTATTAGCAATAATTAAGACATTATCATTATTATTAAAACTTACATGTGAAGATAGACAATGTCAGTTGGCACACAAGTCCCAAGTATTATAATCAAACTTGCCTTGGAAAAAAATAACATGAAATGAATCAATTTCACAAAAGATATAAATAAAAGCATTCAGTATAAAAAATACGCTTAAAGAAATTTTCAAACACAAATCTCTAACACAAAAAAAAACAGAAAATCGCTATCTCTCATACACTACGATTCGAACAGGGGGCAACAGCTACCCACGACTTGTAAAACTCTGATTTATCTTGCATGACACAGAATGAAGAAAACAAATACTAATTAGACACATTTAAATAAATGAAGATTGATAGAAAAGTATGGGAAACATTTTATTTCATTCAACTTATATTTCGTGACCAGATATCCTAGGCAATGTATCCATTAGACTCGCCAGATGAGCACGGGCATTGGATGAAAAACTGACAGAATAGAGAAATAAAAGGTTCTTTAGAGATATGAGATCAAAAAATGGTATAAAAAGTGTGTTAGCTAATGATAAGGAGAGCAGAAAAAGGAGAATACGTAAATGTACAGTTTAGCGAAAGAAAATGAACCCCTCTGCTGCTTTAATGTACTCGTAATACACTTAGATTGCAAGAACGTTATCGTTAATTTCTACAAAAAATAACAATAATTCAAACCGGTGCCTAAAGAAACATAATCAAAGGAAAACCAGTTCTTCTTATCATCCAAACTGAAACCCGACAGAAAATGGAGGCCTCGGATTAAATTATAAGCATGCTCATAGTCCACGTGTAACGGTATTTAAAAATATAACCTCTTCGCCCCCTAATTGAATCTGGAATAGAGATATGGGGGGGAAAAAAACATTTTTTTCTGGAGAGACCTAATTGCATTGCCATAAATTGAATGTATTTTTGGAACTCGAATATTGGAAAACTCTTCAGTAGTAAACATGTTTTGCTCCATGAATTTAAGACCAATAAATACTTTTTCACGTTAGAATTCCTTCAATTTAGTGACTTTTTCCCCCTAGCAAAACAATATTTTTGTGACTTTACAGCAATTCTATGATATTTTGTGAAAGATTTAAATTGAAATGTTCACTCAGAACTAATAGCCCTTTGATACTTAAGACTGGTAACTACGTAGACCTTCTCGAAGAGCGAGAAAAGGGCCACAATTGCACGGAAGGAAGACGGCGATTAAGTTTTTTGCCGGATATTCTTTTCAACTGTACGATCAGATAAGATTTTCCTATGATTACCCGGTTATTTGTAGCCACGGAAATCAAGGATTTGTAAATTTACATAATTTACAGCGAACAATAAGTGCCTACATGAAAAATTATGGCTAAGATCAAAGGATAATGTGGTGAAGATAGATCTAATATGGTCATAGGTTTTCTGCGGATTGAAAGCACACCGTAGGTGAACTTTTTGATGATTATATTGAGTAAAAATGACTTTTTATCCATTTCCACTAATAGCGTTTACTGCGCAGTCGGGTTTCAGGAAAACATCCGTTATCGTCGAGTGCAATTGAAATGGTTAAACAGTTAAATTTACCCAATATTCGTAATTTCAACCAAGTGACAGTCAAGTCTGCCCATGATTAGCCGTCGTGAGAAATAAAATGGCTTCAACTCTCCACGAGCGGGAGTGCAATACTAAAGAAAGAAACGAATTCCCCCTGCATTTATTAAGTTTTTTTTTTAATATTTCGACTGGATGCCATTCGTACGATTGTACCCAACGAATAGGCATGACATGATTAAATTAAAATATTCCCCCTCCGCAAGAGTTTCTTCATCAGATGGCCAAATAAAGGTGCAAGGCAATGAATGGAAATGTGTAGAATTTCATTAAATCGTATGTAAAATTTCACTAAAAGATTTTCAATATTTATTCCAGAAATTTCAAAATTTTTCACCGCAAAATCTTGTTTACTGCGACCAGGACCATTTAGAAGATTGTAAATATTTCACGAAAAAATTAGCCAAGTTTCTTCTTCATTCTCAGATTCAAAAAGTTACGATAGTTCAACCATTTCAGAGAGTAAAAATCATTCGCCTTCACTGGGATCCGAACCCGGATCCCTCGATATCCGGCCGAGTGCTTTAACCACTTAAGCTACCGAGACGTCCTCTTACACTCTGAAATTTTGGGGGCTTTAAAGGAACAAGATGTTATGACGAAATACCGTACATACAATGTCACAGGCATTCGTAGTCGTGCGCGACGCGCCACAGTCCACGATGTTAATAAAGCCAATTTCAAACACTTAGGCTGTTCATACCTTAGACAAATTTCAAGAAACTGTAACAGTAACTTTAACGGAGTCACCCGCTATGTGTGCATTATAATGCAACCATTTCAGAGAGTAAAAATCATCCCAGTCAAGGCGAATGATTTTTACTCTCTGAAATGGTTGCATTATAATGCACACATAGCGGGTGACTCCGTTAAAGTTACTGTTACAGTTTCTTGAAATTTGTTACGATAGTTGACAAGCACTACGTAAGAGTATTGTTCCAATTAGAAATTGTCAAAAGTGTAAAGATATTGATGATTATGATAATGACGCTTTCAAGGGATACATGTAAAGCATGGCGTTTACCTTGCTTAGAACAAATATTCAAATTCACAAACCCAGACCCATTGCACCTTTTTAAAATCTGAAGACTCTCTTACACCATACCACTGCATACACTTCATACTACTTAACAGTGTAATTTTTCGTATCAAAATTCCTCCCCACAACAGGTGAAAACCTTCAAATGATAAAAGGATTAAAAGCGTCTGTTTTTCTTATGAACCTCTAAATTATTATGCTCGGAAAGAAACCTCACCTGGGATATAGTACAAAGAGTATATTTTTGATGAGACGCACGAGCCTCTCCAGGTATTAAATAATACTTTGAACTATTAACATCACTGTTCTGAAAATTATTTTGGGTTTAGTATTAAGGATTTTTCTATTTTGTCATGAACTATCATTCTCACTTAATCTTTGGACAAGAAATGTGATATTTCTGTCTTCCACTGACAAAACATTCCGATTTTAATAGTTATACATATTTTTATATGTTTACTAATCCAAAGAAGCTATAACTGCAATTCGATAATCATTGGAAAATTGAGGTACGAGAGCGGGGCTGACGTGGATTGAAAATGAGGCTTAACAGAGACGATAGAAGCCCAAGTATTCCTTGATATAACCTCTCTTACTAAGGCAGAGAAAATCTTCACGCTGCTCACGTGCCTGAAGATGGAGGGCGGTGACAGGATAAAAGGCCGAATGGGAGGGAAAATTCATCAACCGTCGATAAAACACAGATCGCGGTGAACCTCTCATTAATTCGATGCATGTAGTGTAGGGTAAAATAAATGTCATGGCTTGTAGTAGGCCAACCTAGGATTGGTTAGAAGATTGATAAGAAGGAAGAAAGGGCGAAAGAAGTGCAGAGAAGAGGATGAGAGGCGAGAGATTGAGGAGTGGAGAAAACAGATGGGGAACGCAGGGTCTCTCTCTCTGAGAGCGTAGCTGAGACAAGAAAGAAGAGGCCGTGTAGAGATAAATGATAGTTCAAGGGAAGGGGATGGAGGACGAGAGTGGGGTTTGGAAGGAAAAGTAAGAAGGGAAGGGGAAGCGGGGGACGAAGGAGGGGGAAAAGGGGACAACAAGAAAGGGGGGTGGGTGTCAAACGGGAGCGGGGTTCGGTGGTGCTACCGCGACATGCGAAGAAAAGATGTCGGGTTTAAGCGTTGGTTTGTAGCGGGCTGCGGGATAAGGAGCCAGGGGGCGTCGGGGGAAGGGGGAAGATAGGACCCAAAGGGCGGGAGGGAGAAGGAACGATGGGTGGTTAGGAGGACTCACGTGGCGTGTGCATGAATGATTTCGAGGCGTGATGACAGCCCCCCCCCGGGAGGAAAAAAATAATAAAAAGGAAGGAGGGCAGGGACGTTGCTGGTTGACAGCAGATTGGGGGAAGAGCCGCCGATGTCGATGGAGCGGCAGAACAGGGCAACGGCGATGAATGCTTTGGTGAAGTGTGCTAATTTACTGAACATAAAACATGTGCGCATTGCTCTCGGTGTGATGTCGAACAAAGGATCGTAATGTGAAGGAATGGAACGTTTCGGACCGCTGATGAAGACAAAGGTTTTCAACGGTCTTTAAGTTCATTCTTCGTCGTACTTCCTTCGTGTGGTAACATGTTTGTTTACAGGGGACATTCAAAGTTCTGTTTAACAATCGCAAAGAGCCGGGATACGAAACTACGAGTATGTGTTAGAATAGATATAATGATGTGGAACAGGATTGCGAGGTGAACTAGAGTAGCTATATCTATAGAAGGGTTCTTGGTAACGATAAATGGGCAGAGATTTTATTAGTAGGCAGGAATGCACTGGAGGGTTGTTGAAACGAAATAATACGGTTCATAATTTCAGATAAAGATTTTAAGATAGTATTGGATAACAAATGTCAAATCATAGGACATGTACTCAAAATTAATTAATTGTTATACTTAATCCACGCCAATAGACATATTTTGCTGTTTTTTTAAAGTCTGATATTCGTATTATACGTTTATTCCCCACTTATATCTCCATTGGTCCTTGACAGCTAACCCTTAACGAAAATTACTCAATCCAGGTTTAAAACGATTTCATGTTTAATTTAGATGATTTTTAATCAAGGTGGCTTTACGAAAAAGTATTTTTAAAATGTTATTCATTAAAAATAAGACTTCGCATATATCAATATCAATAATTTTCTGGAGAGGTAGCCTTTATGAGAACAAGAATGCCACTGATCGACAGTAAAAACAATTCTTTGTGCTTGGACTAAACGGTTAATGACGAATGCACGTAAGATAATATACGTTTCACATAAGTGATCACGGGATGGTCATGCTACCCTGATATGCATTTTTTCAAGTACACCCAGGGGATGAAGACTGTAACTTTGGTTAAACATCGACAAATATTAGCGTCTGTAGAGAGTTATCGACAGCGTGGAGTTAGAAAGATTGTTTATTCAGCGAAGGACGTTATAGTTTGCGAAAATGACAGCTAAGCGACAATCGTGAGACTGAAATTTAAAAGCATTTCAAATTGTGCTAATTAGGCGACCATAGTCGTTTATTTAACGGATCTTCGCAAAAGCTCCTGATGGAGAATCCATGCTTATCTACAGAGTATGTCTGGAAAAAGAGAATCAATATTTATTCATAATTTTAACACATTGAGAGGCGATAATGTTTTTTTCTTATTTCATAAGTGGTTTAGTTGGTTCGTAAAGAAATAATAGGAGGTATAATTCGTGTGAGGATGATAAATAGAAGTTGTTTTATATTCCCATACATTTTAATATAGCGAGTAGATTTTCGAATTGCAACTGGTTCTTTTCCAGAGGAACAAAATATTCAAAAACCCTGTCAGACTCATTAAGGATTGTGTAAATATCGAGGACATTACACACAAATGTCATAATGGAACTATAAATGGTGTTCATAAGTTTACTTATGTTTTTTTAAGACTCGTGTCCACTATTCTTAAAATATTCTAAAGTGTCCTGATAAGATGATGGGGTAAAGAAGACTCCTATCCTCTCTATTTAAAAGGTATAATTATTAAATTATGCAATAAAGTTATCCGGACTCACAAGGAGGTTCTCAAATTCATAAAATAATTCACACTAGGTGTTTCAATTTTTGGTATCTCAAAGTAATTCCCTTAAATTCGCCAAAGTTCACCAATCAGCCAATGTATCACGTCATTAGTTCAACTATTATTTACTGTCTAAAACATAATAAAACTGAACCTTAATTGTCTAATTACTTTTCAATCACTTGCATTTTTACGAATTAATAATAACTGAGTCATAATGTGTCCATTTATTTCTAGAAATAAAGATACTTGATTAATATTTCTCTATGCCCTTTTTGATATTCACGCACTATGTAACTTTGCTGTTGATACAAGATACCAATTACGTCCAGCATATTGATTATCTTCAGCAAAAAAACCTAGTTTTAATACATTTTAAAATTTCCCATGCCATTAGTAAGAGAAAATACATATCCGAAACAAAAATTCGTTCTTTACCCATTAAACGGAAATCCTAACGGATCGTTACGGGTTATGTTATTTTCTTTATTTTGGCAATGGAACACGTAGTTTATAAAAGGGAAATATAAAGTTTTCTCTATTTTAAAATCATGATGAAGGTAATATTTATAACTAATTGATTTAGTATAGAAATAATTCTACTTCTTGTTTCAATATTTTCGCCTTGTTCTATCATCCGCAACGAATATTAGGGAAAATACTCATTACTATAATTGCAGTTTCCTTTTTCTCGTGATTATCTTATGCAGGGAGTTCAAAAGACTTCCATTACAATGATTTGCAGCGTTGTTGGCACACATATACTATAATTGAATGACTGCATTAGGTGAACATATATTTACTTCGAAGTGGTTATTTCAATATACCACTGCGAAGGACATATACCCCTTTCGAAAGCATAGGCATTATCTACATGCTGCCTCAAATGTTAGACCTTTCTTACGGACCAAATAATTAATTGTGAGCGATTTTCTACCAAAAACACAACTGCACGTGCTCAGAATTGGTTAATCAAGTGAATTCCGTGAAATAAAAAGGATAAATTTAATAAAAATGGCGTTTTTCCCGTTTGACGAAAACGAAGATAAATGAAATTATTTGCAAAAAAGAATGTTACGTAGAATGGAAAAATCTAGCAAAGTAAGTAAATCTGAATATGAAGAAAACAATAGCAATTTTTAGGTCCTTAAAGAATATAACACAAAATGGAATAAATAATACTTCCATCAGTAAAAAAAAGGTAACTGAAAATTATATTTTTTTTATTTAAGGGTTGATTTTTCCTTGATCTAGGAGAACGTGGGTGGTCTGAAAGCAGACCACCCTTTAACATAACGGAGTTAAGAAATAAATTTAATTTAATTTTTTCGGAGAATTAATTTTGTTATTAACGTATGCATTTCTTTGTTTTCTGCGGGCTCCGAAAGCGTCGACTGTTAGGAAGTAAGAACGGAGGTTTCTATGACTAGAAATAGCCTAAGGTTGGAGAAATCGAGGTAAACAAGATGGGAAGTAAATTAATGCATCGCAAGGCATGTTAAGTAAGCAGTGTCGCAAATAATATTCTGACGAAAAATGAATGGAAAAGGATTCTGTAATTATGAAGAGGAAGAGAAGAAGAATAAATAACCAGGCTAAGTCGTTTGTAAATGTCAAGTGTTGACGCCAGGAGGTGTAGTCGCAAATGAAACGAGGCATACAAAGTTAATACCTATTTTCAAAGAGCATAAAACATAATTTAACGCAAGATGTGTTGTCAGAGCCAATTTCATTGTTCAAACAATTTTCCTGAGTTAATTTCATTGTCCAAACAATTTCCCTGAGCTTAGTTTATTGTTCAAAATATTATCGTCACCCTTATTTTGGACTTCAAATGTCTGTCTTTTAGCTTGCACTTTTAAAGTCGTTTCTGAAGGTACTCAGCGTGTAAGAATATTCATGAAAGGGGAACCTTATGGAGGCTCATCTTCATTCTTTGCCTTATCCACCGACTCCGAGCAAATATAAACAATTGGAAGCAGTGTTCTACTCGAGTAATGATGTGCGTTTAGTGACCATTGTTTGTGCTCAAAACATGCATGAAGAGATGAAAATTAACCGTCAGAAAGATTACTCAAAAGTTGTTGTTGAGCGGGAAACTCCTTAGGGACTCTTTGGAAACGGTTCTAATTAAAGCTTGTTTCACAAGGAACCCGCTTCGATTAGTTAGATCCTCCGCGTTTGAATTCAGGAAATGTCGGCTCCTAAGAGTCTCATTTCTTCTATGCGATCCCAAAAATACTTATTAAAACTTTCTCATCAGCTTAGACACGGTCTGTTTGAAGTGTTCACACACAATTATTAACGCAAAGGTTGATTTTATAAAGGAGAATAGAACCCATATTATACTAATCACTATTCGGCGAGTGAAATTCGCACATCAGAGTACCAGTTCCTTTCCCTGTTCCGTCTGTGGATTCGCAGAAATATCTCTTTTCCGAAAAATCGCGCGGCTTAGGTGAAGTTAAGGGTGGTTTCCACTGTTTTAAGCTCCACTTTGTGGAAGTTCATGTTCAATATTTATTTTTTAGGTACCTTATGATGACGCCCAAGCGTTGAAACTAGTTGTACGGTAATAAAGAACAGTGGATTTATATTGTGTTCTTAATAAAATAAATATTGAAGTTAAGGGTACCCAGAGGTGTCATCTGGCATCGAACCCTAGTCCTCCGGGAAGTACACCAGCGCTCTAACGCTCCCCTTGATGTGTTCGAAGTAGACCCATCTTGTTCGTAGTCTATCCAAAAATAAACTTCCATTAATCATGTTGCATATTAACGTAAATACATACGAAAAAGGATGAAATTTCAGACACTTGAACCGCACCATTAACCTCCAACTCCCAAAAAAATTATTAATTGAAGCCATACGATGTGTGTATTTCTTTCAGGGGAAACTAAAAATCCTTCGGTAACCCCAAGACGTCGTTTTTATGCAGGGACTGAGACCGTAAGAGCTCGCAATGGTAAAACGCGACTTGCCTTCTCCGTGCCCTTCTCCATTTTCGTTCTCACGCAATTCCTCAGTGTGAATGCACTCGAGAGATGGAAATCCGACGAGGACTTTGGGAGGAACGGAATTCCTTTGAGGTGACATAGAGAGTAGAGCAATGGGAGTGGGGTTCAGCGCGGCGTTAGGAAAGAGAGACAAATATGGTGGCCATGGGAGCGAGGAGGGAGGAAGGGAGGGAGGTGAGGGCAAGTGCTACTAAGCATTGTATGCACAGGAGAAAACCGGATCTTTCACCAGAAAGAAATACAAAGAAAGCCGTATCGTCATCCACAGAAATTTGAAAGTTACTCCATGAGACATGGAGTATGCATTTTTCATTGTCTATGAAAATCTCTTCCTTTGGGTATTTCCGGAGGAAATAACGAGCATAAGTTGCGCTTGATACGGTAGTTTAAACGACGCAGTCGCATGGGTAGCTTGTACGCATAAAACTTGATCTCCGTTTAATTGCGTAGACGCACAACTCAGATCAAAATCTGGTGGCAGAGTGCAAATAGCTACGTTTCGAGGCGGGTTTTCATTTCGTTTATCAAAAATGATTCAACTCGTCCCCCAAAATTTTTAGGTCAGTTACGGAGGTCGGCAACCTTTTTGCTGGTGACGTGTTGAGACGGCAAAATTTTTCAAACCTTCGCGAGTCGGATTGAATTTCTACCTGTTGTGATGGGCAATTTGGAGGCGCTGCAACTTAGAATACCTTGGCAGAACTTTTCGATAGAAACTTACGGCCACTTTTTCTGACTCCTTTGCATAAAATGCAGTAAAATTAACCACTCGTATTTCATTCCAACTCCCACAAGGGAAATTGCACGGTCACTCTGATAAAAGAACCGCGGCAAAAATGTCGATTAGTAATGCAAATAATTATACCTAGAGTATTCCGTAGAAATACTGTTTTCAACGTTAAAGACTCAGAATTACAGTATTACTACATAATGGGCGAACCAATTTCGAAATTAATGAATAAATGAATTTCAATTAGGTAGTGAGGAACGCGGAGGGTGGAAGGACAAATAACCAATCAAAGATACAAAGGATCGCAGCGGAGGGTAAGAAAAATAAAATTTTACTTCAAATAAGTAAATTAGGAGCTCTCTATGAGCACTAGGTAAGAGATCCCAAGATTTTCAGGCAAAAATATCGCGTATATAAAAATACGGAGGAGTTCGGAAATTCGACGTACGGCACAGGAGCTATATACGGCGTTTTCTCAAAGCTTTCACGAAAGGAAATGAAGAAATAGAACGCTGAGGACTTAAAGAATTCATTAATTTAAATTATACTTACATTTTATATTAATGCGTTTTATTTCACTACCGGAATTCTACGTGCAAGACTATAGGGGCCGTGAGCTTTGCATATGTCTCGTACAGATTTGAGGGAAGTTATTTTCCTCATGATTTCTCATAGGAAATTATTTATAGCTACTCTGATAACCCAAAACAAACTAACTGAAAGAATTTTCACCTGCATTTGATAAAGTTCCAAAGCAAAACATAAGAGTTATTAGTGCAGATGTTTTTGGCAAACGAAGAATTAAACAAGTACAATTTATTTTATGATTACTGTTCAACCATTGCATTACGGTAATCGTGGTTCTCATTCGGAACCATCTCGTTCCGGCAGTGAGTCGTAAATCAGCTAAAAAAGGCCATGAACGAATATGCACAGGTTGATTGATCTTGAGGTCGCAACCAAACAGACCGGGGATTAGATCAAGACAATTGGTTATTTGGGTCAATTTCCGTAACGAGAGCAAGATAGTGCCGATAAAGCCGGCGCGAGAATTATTTATACAATCCAGAACTACCCATTGACTCGTAAGGGAATGAGGGTAATAGGTCTAATCATCGACCTTAAATAGTCGTCTTTTACACAGTGTAAGATATATTCTATAATCGTGAAGGCATATAAACAAAAAAGCAATGTGATACGGTTTTCCGTTCAAGAAGAAAAATTACCTATAATTTATATAAATATGAAAATGTGTGTATGATATGTATATACATGTGTGCGTGTGTATGTATGTACACACACACATACATATATATATATATATATATATAGAACATAAAACTTTGACAGCAACAAACAATATAAGAACACATAAAAAAAGAACTCACACGTTATTACGTAATGATTTCGACGGAATTGAGCACCGTCTTCTTCAGAAGGTATAGTAGAACTAACTAGTTACAGTAGAGCTAAATAGTTACAGAAGAGTTAGTTCTACTGTATATTCTGAAGAAGACGGAGCTCAATTCCGTCGAAATCATTATGTAATAACGTGTGAGTGTTCTTTTTATATGTTCTTATATTGTTTTTTTGCCGTCAAAGTCTTTTATTTAACACTTCCGTGTTACTTCGACTGAATAATTCATATATATATATATGAACCATAAACACAGTAATCAACCCGAAGGTCGGTTTAGTAGGTGATGGTAGAGTTCACCCGTGTACCAAGCCCGACGGCGTGTGAATATTCACACATCAGGGTAGGGGGGCCAGTTCCTTTCCCTGTGCCGGTTATGGTTTCCCAGGAAGATCTGGTACCCGAAAAATCAACTAGATTGGGTGGAGTTGCAGGTGCCCAAAGTGCCTTGCCCGGGAATCGAAATATATATATATATATATAAATGAAGAAGGAATAATTAATGAAAATCGAAAGAAAATGGTGAACTGCATACAAACCAATCTCTGGATATACTGCATTTCAATATGAGGATAGTGACGATATATTTATACGTTGACCAGCATGTCAAGTAACAGTCATTAACCTGGACACTGATTCGATAGGTGAGAGTAGAACACACCTCTCGCAAATCCCAATGAAAAATTACACCTTCCGACGCAATGCGGTTAGTTCCTTCACCCGCGCTATTTAGAGTTTGCTAAAAACTTCCTGTGCCCAGGAAATCACCCAGAGCATGGCTGTAGATGGTGCTTTCGAGAGGAATGACCCGGATTTGAACCAAGGATATTTAACACTTTTGCTGCCTATAACTCTCTTCCCACTTTGGTAACACGACTCAAACAACCTTGCACTGCAGTTCTTTTGAACGAGATAAAATAGGAAAATGGTGATATGTTTGAGAAACGATCAAAATATATTTTAATCGCCAAAGCAGATAATTTTATGCAGCTAAAATATTGTATGATTCACAAAATACTTATCGTTCTCAAAAGATGAGAACAATTAATAACCGGGAACATGAATGTCTAATTAATGCTCTTAAATTTCATCAGTAAATAACTTTGTCGAGAGGTCTGTACATATTAATTGAGTTCTGAAAAAGGCGTTCACCTTGCCAAATTTCAAACTTTTTTATCACCCGTCTGAAAGTGACCCACCGTTATAATTGCTGGGTATTTATTCCTTTTCACTCACTAATCTTAAATTCAGCGAGAAGACCTCGTACGTGGACCTGTATGGATTTTCATAATTGTAATAGCGTCTCATTGCCGATGGAAACATTTTAAACCACCGAATGAATCCACTCAAAGCGATTATATCACCAAATATATGTATGCCAACGCATGACGGAAATTTGTTCAAGCATTGAGTCAGCACGTGAGTTAATAATTTCTGCTCAAAACATTCGACAAATAAGTGAATCGCCAGAAGTTGTCATAACATAATAACCATAATTTCTGGTGGCCCCGTCATCGGAGAGCAAGAAAGAGTATTGCTTCCAATAATCTATTGTTTAACACACCTGTGACAGTTTGGTCACCTTTCCTCTCGAAAAGCATCAATTATTTGGCATACTATATACAATAATTCCCGTTTAAAACGAAAAACCTTAAAACACTAATTATGAATTCCGTCTCTGCTTAGTTGTATGTGACTTGTGTATGTAAATATGCATGTTTGTGTGTATGTCTATATAACTATATTACACACACACATATATATATATATATATATATATATATATATATATATGTATGTGTGTGTGTGTTTGTTTTTATATAAATATATATAAATTAAACGTATGTGAAAGTCTCACGGGTGTGAAAAATAAATTATATCAAGATAGTACTAGCGAACAAAAAAAAAACACAGAAACACACAAAAAAGAAAAGAAACTCACACGTTACCGAATTTTCGGTGGTCAAGTAGTAATGGTTTCGGTGGCTTGACCACCGAAAATTCTGAAACGTGTGAGTTTCTTTTCTTTTTTGTCTGTTTCTGTAACCACAACAGAATACAGTGATCACAACAGAATAATAATAAAAGAATCAACGATCGTAAAATACAAAGACCAATCGATCTGTTGGAGTTTTCTAGACATGACAGCAACCGGAGAGGGAATCTATTAATACATAGAGTAGTGACGTCAGTGTTTGTCAAATATTAGCAAAGTAATTTGAACATAACAATAAATGCTGCAAACAAAGAGTCGTTTGAATAGTCATCGAATGTCGTAGGTTTGAGAAGACAATTTAAAATTACAATTGGATCGAAACCTATACCCGCAAAGTCTTTATTCCCTATGACAAAAATGCAACTGGACGAACTATTGTTACTGATTTGATTCCACATTAAATATCTGGACGCATTAATACATTCCGCACATTCACAATTCCCGTATTACAGCGGTTTATTTTTGAGTTTCGTGGATTAATAGCAAATTACGAATTAACTACAGCTTTCAATTTCTGTCTAGTTCTGACAGAAGAGTACTGCAATAAAAGATTCTCAACCTATTGTCAACGGCGAAAACAATGATGGACAGCTTCGCGCTCAATTTACCGTAAAGCAAAGAGTCAGTTTCGCTTCGATCTCCTGTTTCCTTTTACAAACTCCCTTTGTGCCGATTTTCTGGCAATCGCAGGCCGGGCAGAAGCCAGAAAGAGACGTCGTCACTTCTTCAAACTTGGCTCGCAATGTTCATTTCCTCCTAACCTTTTCTTCGCCCGCTCTAAATCCCGCCCTATTTTCGCCTCGTCTCACGTTGAAAAATGAAACGAGTCTCTTCCCATGGGTGGATTTTTAACCTCTTCAATTCTCCTATCCCTCACATTCCCCAATTCCCACCATGCCATTCCGTCTTCTTTCTCTCAGAGCGCACTGAAGATCATTTCAATGGTTATGATTCCTCGCCCCAACATTCCGAGTCTAGCCATATCACGGACAACATTTCACGAGACCACTGCAGTAACGCTCAAGAGAAAATATATCTACAGCAACCGCCTTGTCTTTTCTCTAAATTTAGTCTCCGGTTAAGTCTGGCAAGGGATATTTTCAGAGGAAGCTGTCCGTGAGCACGATTTGGCCTCAGACATTTCAACTGGCAAGTTCATAAGCGTGTCCGTGGAGCTCATTTTCAGATAAACTCCGATTGTCCAAACAAGCTGTTTTTCTTTCGGGGAGAAAGCACAAAGAGAAAGAGTTGATTCCTCACAGCACAGCACCCGTGAAACTGTCAATTAATTAAATAATTAACGGGATACATAAGCAAGAGAATGGAATTTTTCGTCCTCCGTGAAATTTGGAGTATCACAAAACTGAGAAGCTAGTGGAGGAGGTTTGTGGATTCACCATAGAAACCGAAAGAACAAAGCGAGGTCATAAAATAATTTTGAATTACAATGTAACGAGATCATATACGAAGTAAAGATGATTCAGAGGATTACTGCCGGAGTTAATAACGAGAAAAATGGAGAATGTTGGTAGGTAATTAACCACATCTATTCCAAATTAAGAAAAATAATACTTATATGATTCGACATGATATGCTGAAACCATAGTTATTTTACAAATTAAATCATTGGCTTAAAATTGGATTCTTCTGTACCCGTAATTTTTCAATTAAATATTCTTTATGATATCATTTTAATCTCATTCTCATCTCACAATCAATATCATTTTAATAAGCAGGCAGACACTGTTAAAAGATAACTTCAAATCTTAATAAATGGTTTGAATAAATTTAGCTCAAACCAATTCAGAATAAATGCTATTAAAAAAATTACATAAAAAGCATTGGGAAAAGGTTGGTTTTGGAAATGGTTATTACCGAAATTTACAAAGTCGTTCCACCGCCCACTTGTTTTACGCAGAAAAATTTATTGGCATTTTTATTCGCCGAAGCATGTGTGTCCCAGAATTCAACGCTCACTATGTATGAAACCGAGTTTTTTTTAGAGGTAAGTTATATTCCTTTAGGTGAAATACACGGAAACGAATATTAAATATGAGTTGTCAGGGAAACGGATATTAAATATGAGTCGAATTGCGAAATAAAAGGATTCACCTGTAACGGGAAAGGCACCATGAAGCGTTAGCTTCCCAACTTATTTCTCAGATGAACACACTATATATTTCTTCACAATGGCACGGATTTAAAGGGGGGAAATTTTTCTTGCTCTTCAAAGATGAAATATCTATTTTATATTATAAGTTATGATAGAAATGTTACCATTCAAATCGGAATTGAACAAAAGATCACATACACATTACCTTGCATAAAATAAACTTGAGGTCCACGACAGATCTTTACACAATTCAAAGACATGCTCACGACCTCATACATTATAAACCTTTTAGTTACAGGTAGCACTCATCCCGCACGTGATAATTATGGATTTGACCTCATGAACAGAGGTCAGAGGCTCAAATATCGCGACGCTCTTGGATGTTGTGGCTTGATTGGCTGAAAGAATTAGCTATGGCCGTGGTAAGACCGACCGACTAAAACTGAAATGGTATTCGATTTACCCTACGAATGGGAACGAAATAAAAGTTGTTCCCATGTTCGGTGAATCATTTCAAATGCCTCAACATTTCTTTCCTTAGTTCTAACGCTCTCTTTTATCGATAAAGCAGATTCAAAGTTGAGTCCTCACCGTCCTTTGCCCCATCATATGATCCAGTTACAACATTTCCCTGAGCCACTCTTCCATTTCCATTTTCGATTCTTCGAAGCAAGTATTGACCAATTTCTTATGGAAATTAAGCGAGCATTACCCATGTGACGGCGAAAGAGACGATTTAATCACTCTCAATGCCCCCTTCGGGCACATTTTTTCCTCTGCGCCTACGAGCCCGAATGTCTTATTACGTAAGTGAGACACTTATCTCCTACGTAATAACGTAAGCAGCAACTTAAAATTCTTCCATAATCATTTTATTCACTTGAAAGTCAATGCTTTTCATTCATATCTGTCCAACGAAGCAACGCAGCACTTTCTACATCGCACGTAATATGGATTAACGAGAGTATATGCCGAGCGTACTTCGTCTGCTAAATCTGACAGAAACATAAAATCGACATTAATAAGCATTTGTAAATTCTGACGTCCAAATAAACGAAAGACAAAATGGTTAAATAATCAATGAGTGAGTTTGGAAGAGAGAGGAGAAAAGGAATCTATTGAGGAATTTCAGAGATAATTATCCTTAGTAATTCGCCAACACAATAACGACAAGTTTTCGTCGAGTGGGTACATTCTAAAAACTATGACTGATAAATCACTCTGGTGTTTTATAGAGCATTTTACTTTGGTTCTTAAGCAAAAAGTAGAAAGTGAACGATTCTCCAGAGTTCTGCGAAGGTTCACCTTCAGAAATATGTGACTCCCTTTTAGGAAAGGGGACTATTACATTTAATCTGGGTTGCCTAATATCCTAAGTGGAGCTTTCCTCATGTACGATTACATGTCCAAGATGTCACGCCCCATCTTCTCTTGGCAAAGGATATTCTTGGATAGCAAACTCATATGAATTCATAATATTCCGAATCTTAGAAATATCTTCAGTATATTCAATAACCGTTGATCAATTTATGGCACTAAGCATTCTTGCATAAATTCAACCGAAATCTTTGTCCACAGCCTCTTAAAAAAATACGTAAGTCGGGGGAAATCTAATGCCTCTCAGTGTACTCATTTTACATTATTGCTTCTCTCCCGACTTACATAATTCGATTACGATATCATACATATTTCTTTGACATTCCTCTCCTATCCTGACATTAATATCTCAAAATGTAATCTCTCCTCCTGTCTCCTGACATTAGTATTTTAATATTTAGGTTATCAGGGCTGGAAATACCGTATGCTCTTATGGAAACATTACAATTCATCAATACGAATTACAGGCTAATTTCAATTTAAATCAATTAAAAAGGAACGCACCGAATTCCGTTCCCTTGTCACCATATTTAAATGACTGCGCGTTGAATATTACATCATATTGTGTTTTGTTTGGGTGAACAGGAGTGTACCTGCCACGTAATACTGCATTATTTTACTGTTTTTAAAACAGTAAAAGAAAATGAAATAATAAATACATATCTCTAAAGCATTGACACCACCCTTTCCCCCCCCCCCCCGCCCCACCCAGAGGTAGATATGAATGGAGCAGTAGGAACCTCTCGCCACCGCTTAAGTAAGGAAAGAAGAATTTTTTAAGCAAAAGTTAACGAGAAAAAATATATCAATCAGAACAAGTTTTACTCTAGGAAAATTATTTTCTTTAGTATTTTTCAAAGTTTAAATAGCTTTTAGGAAGTAAAACTCTTGTTAAAGTTAACAATTTCAGGTTTAACTTGGTGGAATTCCTTCATGATGAGGGTAACAAATACGAGAAACTTTACACTTCCACACACTTTTAATTTTCTACATGGTAGAAAATTAAAAGTGTGTGGAAGTGTATAGTTTCTCTTATTTTTTACCCTTATAGTAAAACTCTTACCTGACCTTCAGCTTTTGGTCAGATAGGGTTTGCGTACACGTATTTCTTATTGATTGTGTGCATATGAGATTGTGTTATTCAATAGTATTGACAAAAAGTAATTTGATGAGGAAAGTTAATTGAGAGGAATAATCGAATTGGACAGAATATATACGTGGAATACCGCTCGCAAAAAACCAACATCAGTAGTCCCTTGTCCCCCCTTGTTTTCATTCGGGGCTAAAGGTGTCATTTGTCCCCGCCCTTCATAAATTTTAAAAGGAGAACAGGGCAGGAAAGACTTAAAAAGTAAAATAGCAGAAAGACGTCAATGTGACGAACATGGTCGTCGACCCACGCATACGACTGATAAAAAAAGCAAGTCTCACATAAAAAGCAATACACGGAAGATGGCAGCTAGCGGTATATAAGCGCTTGAAGTGTCCCCGATGCCGGCGACTATGTAGAACATGAACATCTAGCCGAGATGACATTCCTTATGATCGATTAACGAAGGTGCTCCTGGAAAATCAGGCGAACACTGAGTGCCCGCTTCGCAAACGAATTGATGACTTACAACTACTCTTTCAGCGCCCTCTGTCAACACTCGCTTGACCTATATTTGTCTTAACACGCGGACACGATGGAACGACTGCTCTGCTTGCTTTTTCCATTTACTCCTGTCAAATAAATAAGTGTAATGGGGGTCCGAACCGAATCCTCACTTCGAGGCCAATCCTCATAACCTCTATGCTATCAGTCACAAATGGCAAAGCTGCGGATTTCATCCATTTTATATTCAGCGCTTCAACATGCAGGTCACGTAATGACGCAGCAAGAGAAAGAAATTTATCATTACTTGAGTACCTATCGCACGTTGGCGCAATCACTGGGGTGCGTTGCCCTTTTTACTCATAAACATTATTAGGGAGTGCAAAGTTACGGTCACACGTTCCGCGAAAATTGGAATTGACGGAGCGTAGGAAAGGAAAGGTGGAACAACATTCAATTAAAAGGATAAGAAGGCAAAATTGTGAGTGATGTCATGTATTCACGAACGCAACTGCTAATATTCAGTCGCAAGAAGATCAGGAAAAGGAATGTAAAACATCGATAAATAGGAGTGAAAAATAGTCGGTAATTAGTGACATCACTCCTGGAAGAAAATGCGTACGGTGACTATTTGATAAACAAATGGATGGCTTCCGAATTAACTCAGCAATCTTATTTCAAAGATGATCACAAAATCAAATATAAAATGCGCCGAAAATCGGGTCGAATGCAGTTATTGTTTAACTTTATTTACTAAGAAGAAATGCAACCGTTATTTTGCACCTTTTTATATAGGAAATTACTAAAATAATTAAAACTTTGAACATTTTTACGAACGAAACATTCGCTTCAAAGGCAGGCGCCCCTAAATTCTTATTTTTAAATCGTTACGCTCTCTCTTCTGTCATCGTTTTGAACTATAATTTCTTTGGCTATAGCCATCTACTGGAAAATGCTAGGAATTCATCTGACTTGAGAGCCTTGAAACCAAGGATGATTCTATGAGAATAATATATTTTGCCTTCAGTTAAAATTAAATATATGCGCTCTAAGTTGTGAACCCGCAAACTTGCGCATCATAATACTTATTACAAGGTGGGTTTAATGTATTTGCTAGGTAATGAGCGCACTTAATCGGAAAAGAGTACGCGATTCATGATTATCTAAGGAGAAATCCTTAAGAAAGTGAGACAGACTTCTACACGAAAACCTTTACAATACACAGAAATAACCTATAAAAGCCAAAAAAGATGAATGTCTGAATTCAGACTGTTAAAATTCATTTTATATAAGGTTGATCTTTTCCAACGCTTCCTTCAAGCATTTAACACTACTCTTAATATGGTAATAAAACAATTTTGTTTGAATTTGCACACCTCACAATTTACCCAAACTAGATTGATCAATTTACGTCCATATTGTTGGCAAGTGAATCTCTGTTCTACAAATTCTTCGACTGTGTTCCTAAAAGTAGCGTTACATCATATCCATATTTTATCAAATAAATATCTTACGCCCACATAATACATAGTTTATGACAAAAATGATCACTTCAAATGACAATAACTTTTACGGCCATCTTAAAATAATAAAATTTCAGTAAATTTAATTACAGTAAGTGCATTAGATGCTTGCGAAAATAGTATTGAATGAATACTTAATAAAGATTAATGATAGCGACCCCAGAATTACGGACATCATAACTCATCCGCCTGCGTCGACTACTCACGTAAGGGCTACCCACGAAGAAACTATGAAGCTCATCGGTAATGCAACTCCATAAAACCAGATAGCATGGTCAGAAGCTCCTACTGCTGTTGAAACCAGCCTCGAAATTTAAATCCCTTATGGAATGCTTACACTTATATTGGCCGAGAATGCATTAAATATCTTACTCTCATAAATGCATTCATGAATAATACTAATACCCTTAACTTTGATTCGAGCACAATGGAGTTTTCTGACTCAGTAAACGGTGCTTAAATCACCGTTTAAAATCTAACACTTTGTTGCTTTAAAGTAAAAAAATATTTCCGTTAATTAAACCTACTGAACAAATGATTCCCATTAATTATTATAAGCCAAAAACGCTGCAAGAGCACAATTTCACCTCAGTATTTCCAAATAAAAATTAAAATTGAATAAATTGTTAACGTATAAAAACGTAATAAAAGTAGAGGCTATTCTGAAACCCGAAATCCTAAGGAGGCAGGAAACATTGATGAAAGGCGTATTGAGCGGTAGTGGAATGTTGAAGAAGGTAATAGAGGGGAGAATGTTGGGCAAGCGAGGAAAGGGCAAGAACAGGATAGGGATGTTGGACGGGATGAAGGGAGGAAGGAAGTACACGGAGATGAAGAGGGACCTGATATAGATTAGGTTGCTGGATTGGGTTTTGTTTGGAATTACAAAATGTTAATATGATAGTTGTGCCCATCTAAAAACCTACCTTAACCGGTAGATTACTTAATAATAATTCTAAAACAATTCTATCAAAATACTATCCATGCCTAAACTCCAATCCTCTCCCCATAGTTATTATTACTGCGAGTTCTAAAGATATAGGAATCAGGAAATTAACTTAACTGATGTGTCTATTTTCAGTTGCGAAGAAAAGGTTCCTACACCATTGCTCAAATTCATGTCTAAAGTCAACTATCTTCAAGGTGGCTTCGCCAATTCCAGAATGATACGTCTGAACTATATTTTGCTTAAGATCGTATTCGTTTTGTCTTTCATGTAAGTACGCATAAAGACGAATAGGCTCTTAAGTAAATTACCATCAACGGTGTTTCAACCTCTGCAGGACGGTTATTAGAGATCAAAGAGGATTTCAGAAGTCAGACCCAGCTATGGTGGCTACCTTCTTTCTTTAAATGCTAATAGGTTTTCGACTTCAGATCGACCATTAACTGAATCTCTTCCGATTTCTCTCCACTTTTCCTTCAATTACGCCCTTTAATCACCCGTTTGAATGCGGAGTCAATCTCATTTAGCGTCCGGCCTAGTTCGCCAATAATTTGTGTAATCGCTACTGCTGGCTCCGGTCCATGAGTGAACGAAGATAAATACATATTGCCCTGAGGCACCTACATCAACGCGGTCACGTTCTGCCAATCCCAGATCCGAAATCCCCTAACTGGCTGGCTAAGCATTAATATATATATATATATATATATATATATATATATATATATATATATATATATATATATATATATATATATATATATACCACACTTTTCGCAATCTCACTACTATTCCGCTCGAATCCCACCTTACCCATTCCCATTTATCTCTCTTATTCCTCCCTTTTTCCTTATGCTTCCAACGAACCATCATTTGTAACACACGAAAGGGAAATACCCAACGATTAATTTGGGAGAGGAACAACTTGTTCCAGCTAAAATATTAGCATTGGCTAATGGTCGTTCTTTTGGCAAACCAAAGCGATCCACTCGTAGCGGATATTTCAATTTCGAAACTGGATGACTTCTGCGTGTTTATTTCGATTCGATGTCGCGCTAGAAATAGCAATGCATAGGTTACCTCTGACATTTTACTCTACCTTGAATAATTGAGGCAAATTGAACGACAGTTTTGGTGTCATCATTGGTTACAAATTAAATGGAATTCAATTTTGTGTGAAAAAAATACCAAGTTTATTTATTCGGCGGAATTCAATCATTTCCGTTGAGTTTTCTTTTTTTTATTAGCAACTACATAACAGACAACTACTATGTCCAATTTAGGCATGCATGGATGCATAAAGGTCACATCAATTTACCGTGGAAAAACAGGGTTAGATTTTAGATATTCACAACAAGGCACAATTGAATATGTTCTCAGAATGCATTCACTTTGTCAACGGAGGTACCTCAAATCCGAGCTAAAATTTTGGAAAATACGAGAGTTTCACAGTGCAAAAACCACTCGTATGGAACGAGTTTATTTTTCAGGGCAACTTTTTTTTTGCGCAGA
The DNA here is from genome assembly GCA_037158775.1 of Hetaerina titia. NCBI lineage: Eukaryota > Metazoa > Arthropoda > Insecta > Odonata > Calopterygidae > Hetaerina > Hetaerina titia. The sequence goes on along the minus strand of CM073771.1, from coordinate 75,599,903 downwards.
GCAAATTTTCATCCATACCAGTTGAACTTGCAAAAATACGTTACTGTAATCAATTATAATATCAATTTGGTGAATCTCACTAAATTCTCACCATGATGAGCATTGCTAACATCTACATCTACATAAATACCCTGCGAGCCACCAAAAAAGGTGTGTGGCAGGGGGGAACGAATAATCATATCTCATAACTTTTATACGGTGATAAAAACAAAACTATCAAAATATCATTCCAATTACATTCTTGAGATAACTATAAAAATCGTAGCTATAAAATGCTATGACCTTAAGCAAAATGGTATCGCTTCCAAATTTTATGATGATATTAGTGTAAAGTAGTGTAAGAATATCTATGTTTAATGTCATTTACTACGAATATAATTACGACTACAATGAATATTAACACAAAATTGCTTGGAAAGACTTTCACGTTTGCTCAATTAAATGCTAAGGATTAATTCACAAGATATCTTTCAATGTCCTTGATCAATTACAATCATTTATAAATCTTTCAAATGAATAGTTTTGAGCATCGTTTCCTCTTCTTTTTGTATTTGAAGGTTCACATAGTTCACTCGAATACAGAGCCTGATATGGAGCTACACTATGGTCTATCCGCTTCAAGAAAATCGCTCTTCCTTCCTTCTTTCTAAGAAGCGCTTTTAATATCGAAGCCATGTGGCTACTTAATAAAAGTTTTATTATGCGTACCTTGTAGTGCTCATCCTAAGGCAATCTTGGATAAAAAATATGTTAAAGAGATCTCATGTAAGATATAAAATGCAAGAATTCAAGAAATTAAACGGAATTTGTCTCGTACAGGAAGAGAATCAAGGGACTAAGCCATTCGCATCCATAAAGGTCAAGGAGAAACGTCTTGAGATATGGCGAATAAAAATGGACGAAATTTAAAAAAAAAATGAAACATTTGAGGAAAAAGAGCACAAAAGAGACCTCGAAGCAACATTTAAGTCAAATATATTTTTGAGAAAGAAACTTTAATTCACATGCCTAAGGAAAAATAACGGTAAAATATCGAGATATAGCACATGAATAGAATGAAATCAAGTATTGATTTTACAATTGGTCAAAACCATTGAATGACGTTCGTTAGACTAACAGCAAAATGTTGGAAATAAACGCATCTCTTGAAGAGAATTCTGAAGGTTAATGAAGTCAATCATATGTGTTTTATAATACCCCAAAGTATTTTCTAATGCTCCAATAGCATATTAATGACGGTATATTAAACCCAGCTTGGTAATTTCCAGTACCAATTGATTAGATAAGCACTAATATACAGTTACGCCAAGGAAGGACTTACCGAGAGATATAACAAAGAGAATTTGAAGTATCAGTATCAGACAGCTATTGGCGAAATGTTCTAATATACTCGTATAGAGTCGGATTTACTCCCACTTCTCAAAATGCACCCACCAGTTGTCGGAAAACCTTTAATTGTAATATTGTACCTCCAATTTTTAATATTAACTATACCCATGCTGCGAAAGATAAGACTTTCCACCGAGGATATCCGATTAACATAAATCTATGACACGTTCAAAGGAAAATTCACGCAAAATACCTTCGTGTTATTTGGGACACGTTTCTCAAAGCAGTATTCGCACATACGGAGTATTCTGATGGTAATGAATGATCCAGCGCTTTTTACTTGCCTAGTACGTTACACAATGTGAATCTGATAGTTTTAAAATACGTACAAGAACATTTTCAAAGGACTGTAACCGAACGGGTAGTTATGGGAAATGATCCGTCAAAGTTAACAAACGGAAGAGGAAAGTAAGTCCAGAGAGTCAATTATTACTTATAAATACAGGAAATGTGCATCAACGCCATATTATGTGCAAAGCTGGCACGATGAGGAAGCACCTGTAGTGCTTCTGATATACTTTTTTAATGGGGAACCATGGCTTCGAGAGTCGCGACGTTAAACCTTTGGCGGACATCCGTGATCATCAAGTACAAAACGGCCCTGATCGTCAATTGTTTCGTCCATATGCCCAGCGCATTCTGCACCGTGACCGATCTTTGCGTATTGAGCCTGACGAACGGTATTGACTCCAGAAGAAGACCATGCTGACCTTGACGATAACAGTCCAATAAATCAATCTGGATATTGCATTCAGCACTCGATTCTTTCGTCGCCGCTCGCTTATTTATTTGTCAATCCTCCGTTACCAACCTCCCATCTTCATTTATTTTCCGTTTATCCTCCTGCATGGGAATATCTCCTGTTCATCATTCTAAACCGTAATTGGTTCGATAGGAAATAAGTATTTTGAAAAAGCGGGATAGGGCGATTAAGGAATAAGAATGACCATGGGAACATGAGTGACAGGTTTTTAAATTGACATTAAGTAACAAAAACCATGATTTGACGGGGTCACTTGAAGGCGAATCATTGGAAGCTTGGAAGGCGACTCATTGGGATCATTGGTTACAAGATTATTGAAATTGAGTGATTTTTCACCTAGATTCACCAGATAAAATAAAGAATGTACTCAAATTATCCATATATAGTCTTTATGATTGCGTTATTTTTTAGAAATAAACTTCTCACTCAACATTTATATTGAAAAACGATCGAAAACCTACAACAAACAACCGTGAAAATTAAAAGAAAAATGTGTTACCTATGTTAAGTGAAACACACTTTGTAATTATCCATATTCATTTATTGGACTACTTAACCGGTTACGATATTTACACATATCATCATTAAAATTACTTTATTAATGATTTGAAAGCGTTGAAGCTGGATAAGTATTACAAAAAATGTGGAAAATTACCAAGTTTTTCAATAAATATAAGTATATTCCACAAAATGGCACTGTCTACGGTAGTTCCACTTCCCCTAAGAACTATGTTGTGCATACCATAACAAACTAAATTCGTGTTCACCATTTTATGATGCTCCAATGATTTTCCAATGTACATGTACATCTCCGGCTCAAAAAATATGTCGCGAAATCTATGCGCTCTGCCAGCCATTGCTATCTATGGATGACTAAATTTACTTAAGATTGTTTCCAGTGCCTTTACTCATAAGTAAGAAAAGGTCTATCAATAGCAGTTTGCAAAGCATTTTAACAAATAAGAATAATAGAGTTGTACGAGACACAATCCTACCAAAACTTTGAGTAGAGATCCATAATTTCTTGTTTATGTTTTTTTCATCACAAAAGCCCCGGTTTGGAACAAAAAATGTATCGAATATTTTTTATATTATTTCGCATGATTAATGATTAATTTTTATTCATAATATTTATATTATATTTATTTATTTTAATATTACTGTTGATTAAAGATCGTAAGCAAATGGAGAACAAAATATATACAAGATCTAGTTACCCCATCCATTAATTATCAATTCTAAAGCCATTAGAATCCTAGAGAAAAAAGAATAATGATAGTCTTATGACTTGAGGACAAAATTCAAGCTGTAAAAACTCTTAATATTTGTTATTGAGTAAATTATGGTACATACTACTATGCGAACGTTTCAATAAAATTATTTCCTAATTACACAACCTGGTCGGGAACGACGGATAATGAAACATGTTCCAAGGAAACATGGCATAGAAACTAGAAACTGAAAATCCAGGCCCACCGTCCCATTCATACTCAAACGGCAGCAACTTCTATCTCTCCCGGCCACGAGGAAAAAACTAAAAGAAGGGTCGTAATACGCTAATTTTAACCGGCCGGAAGCTCCCTGAGAAGAGAAAGAAGGCATTATTTTTTTGTACGTTATATCTCTTCATGCCCTCCCACCTTGGACCTCACTCCCACCTTTCCGATTCCCATCGAAGCCATTCATTCATTTCACACCTTAGAATCCAGCCACTCGCAGTGACTGAGGTCGGCCGCCTGAAATATCATCAGAATAACAATAGCGAGCCAAGGTCTACCCACTCTGTCAGTCCACTGAGTCCCTCGAGATGCAATCAGTCGCCTGAACTCATGACGTTTCGAACTCGCTCCCTTTGTCTACTCTCTAAGGTCGACCCCTACGTGGACGTGAATGCCACGTATTAAAATCGACCCTATAGAGAAAATTTCGGCACGTGCTGCGTTCAGCTTGCTATTTATTTCCTCGTTGCCTTGAGACTCGCTCCCTTTGGTCGCAATCGCGACTCGCCGTCGGACACAATTATTATGGTCGAAAGAATAGCTGGCGGAAGAAGTTTGACACTTCTATACCCACTCGCTTTTGAATTGCAAGGCGAAGTCTTAAAACGTTCGAGGACACGCAGGACATTAAATTTGCATCTATAACCAAGCGGACGCCACAAGGAAAACTTATATTTGGATAGAAAGAATGAAAAAAATTAACTTGGAAATGGTAAATAAATGAAACGCAACAACGCGTTATTCAAATCCAAATATTAGCCCGGGTTATTTTTATTTTTTTTACGCAACATTCCTTTCATTTGTCATATTTGATTAATATCTCCTCCTAGATTCTATTGAATACTACAGTGAGATTCGCGAACACAAGGCGTAAATCAATCATCAACAAAGTTGCAAACTTCTCTCAGGAAAGTAATAATTTGGCTGTAAAAATATGCACGTTAGAACTTTACTGCCTACGAAGAACACAAATGGCCAAAATAGTCAGCTGAATGTTTCAAAGGCTGATTCAATAAGTTAATTTCGTCTTCATACGAAAATTCCGACAATTAAATGCTAAAAGGATAATTCTAGAGTGTATATTTTTCGGTAAAACACCAATATATATAGTTAACAGGTAATGAAACTCAATATGCGTGGTAAACTTATAAAGATGGGCGCAGTAAATTCTGTGTACCTAAATATGCATAAAATTAGTATTTTTTAATATGATGCACTTAATATAATTCGGTAAAACTACAATGATTTAAATGTCTATGGTAATGGCATATATATAAGGCGAACGGTCACTAGGGCAGTATGAAAATAATGGGAAGAGTTAACCCCAGCTGTACTCTTATAAATGGGTAAAGGATGGGTAAGGCAAATTGGAAAAGATATAATGAATAAAAATAAATTAAAATAATAAAATAAATATAATAAAAGATACTAAAAATAATTGAATTAAATAGATCACGGAAACGGTTAGAACCACAGTGTGTCTGGTGATTAAATTAAAAGTTATACTAAAACATGAAAATTAATCACGCACTCTCTAGCTTGGATGTACTATGCAGCATTGATCCTTACTAGTCTCAAGCACTCACACTCAGTCAGGACTTCCCTCTACGCCAGTGGTCCGACAGTCATGCGCAATAAGATTTAATATTATACTACTAATGAATGAAAAATAATCACGCACTCTCTAGCTTGGGCATACGCTATGGGCACGCTAATGGCATAATCTAAACATTAAATAAAATCGAGAGTCTCCAAGTGGACAAAATAACAAATTATATTTATTTGACAGATCGCTACTTTAAAAGCAGTACCTTCTTCACAGTATTTATGAAAGTCTTTGCAATGGATTGGACAGCCAACGCATGACTCCTTGTACGGAACGAAACTCTTGAATGAGATAAAATTGAGTAAAAATTTGTTCCAGCTTAAAAAATTGTATTAAGATATATTTAATGATTTTTTTCATCAAAGATGTAGAGATTTGTTACAATAAACCTTCGCAATAACAGCGTCAAAAGCTTTTTATTGGTATTTCAAAACTTGTTCTCCAATATATCCTATTAATTTATATTGCAGGTACTAAACTTCAACGCTAATTTCATCAGGCCTCAATAACCCAATCAGGGAAATACAGCTGTTTTTCCAAACCAGACCAGAAAAAGGAAGCTTTAAGCTTTAATATCGAGTAATATATTTCGGGATCACATTTTCCGTTCTCAATCAATGGTAATCATAAATCGCATGGCATATGAGCGTTATAGATATTAGATCAATAATTCATTTGATCGAGTAAAAAGTAGATTTTGATGTTGTAGATACTGCTAACAAATGCATAAATATTCCATCAACATTCAGTAACGCTTCGCTGCACTTGTAAACTACCATAAAGGTTAGAAAACATAAACTTTAACTAGTATTCAACGTAATAACACTAGCATATAAATTATAATCTTCCATTATGATCGAGCAATGTTAAATATTATCAAAGCATGATATCAATGTTGCATTATATCATATCAAATATATTTTTAGGTTGATTTTGAGGCGTTGACCAATGGTTCATGGTGCGACTACACTTCTTATCAAACTGATGATGATTTTCAAGTGTATTTAAACGTTCGCAACTCCCAATTTTCTGCTACCGTAAAAATATGATATATATATATATATATATATATATATATATATATATAGATGATTTCTTCGAAGTAACACGGAAGTGTTGAATAAAAAACTTAGACAGTAACACACAGCACGAGAATACATAAAAAGAACACTCACAATAATATCTTGATAATTTCGACGGACTCGAGCTCCGTCTTCTTCGTAAGATAAGATATGACTCATATATATATATATAAACCATAAACACAGTAATCAACCCGAAGGTCGGTTTAGTAGGTGATGGTAGAGCTCACCCATGTACCAAGCCCGACGGCGTGTGAATATTCACACATCAGGGTAGGGGGGCCAGTTCCTTTCCCTATATATATATATATATATATATATATACATATACACACACATTCAAACACGAAAACCCGCCATATGGCGAACAAATATCATCTTTAACACGGGATCTTTTGACTTGCCGGATCAATGCTCTAGCCGAAAGATCCGACGCTCAAGTCCCAGTCAGGGAAATATTTTTAAACTTGTGGTCATCTTGATTCCGCCTTCCCCACCTCTCCTGTGTGCGTCTTTTATTTTTGCTACTGTACTATCTCTTTTCCTTATATCTGTTTCCATGTGAATGAATATATATATATAAAAACCATAAACACAGTAATCAACCCGAAGGTCGGTTTAGTAGGTGATGGTAGAGCTCACCCGTGTACCAAGCCCAACGGCGTGTGAATATTCACACATCAGGGTAGGGGGACCAGTTCCTTTCCCTGTGCCGGTTATGGTTTCCCAGGAAAACCTGGTACCCGAAAAATCAACTAGCTTGGGTGGAGCTGCAGGTGCCCAAAAGCCCGGGAATCGAACCCGGGACCCTTCGGTCAGTAGTCCAACGCTCTACCCGCTAGACCACCGCGACCCGCATATATATATATATATATATATATATATATATATATATATATATACATAAATGTATATAATATATATATAAGAGTAAATAAATATATATGTATTTTATAAAAAATAATCAATATCGTATGTATTTTTATAATGCATTTGTATAAACAGTTTTTTGTTGAAAATTGAACCATTAATGGTGTCTAACGGTTGATTTTTTCATCAATGACGTTAAAAGAGTCACTGGTCACTAATCGTTATTAGGAGTCGACCATACCCTTATCCTACGGAAATAAAACTATGAACAAAATGAAGCCCTTAGCGGCCGTCGCTTCGGATACAACGTGAGGAACTCCAAGGGCACTCAATTTTCCGCCAACGCACCACAGTTTTTATATACTCATGGAAGTTGCGTCACTCTGTGTGCGAAATGGAAGGCCATTGGAGAAAAACAAAAGGAACGAATAAAAGCGATCCCCTCATCAGTCTTCTATCGGCAGAGGCACCCAAGGGGAAATGGCATCCGAAAAGCATAAACTGTCTAACGGTCTCTCCTTCTTCCCTAATCGTCTCTTCCATCTTCGTATTACCGCTACGCTGTTTTTGTTTCAGCAGCCTTTAGGCGAGGGATACACCAACGAGGGGATACTTTTGACGGTGGTGTGTGATGGATTTAATATATTTTCTCATCATCTGCAGAACTACTCTACCGGCAGAAGAGTCGGGAAAAATAAAAAATTAAAACCAAGAAGCCAGTTTCCATCGCCGATTGATATTCCATCCCAGTGATGTTTCATCGGTGAACTCTTGGTGCTTTTTTTTAAGGTATCTCGGTGGGATAGCGTGAGAACCGCAAACAATTAAAGGAAGAGAAGCCTTTCATCCATTCCTTTTACGTTCAGGTCTCCCCACTGCGCATCCTGTTTCAACCGAATAATATGGTGCGACCGAATAATTAGAACAAAAGAATAATGAGCAAGGATACACATGGATCATGTCATGGCAGCCAGCAGATTTCGTAGTTCGTTGTCAGCTGCCTATGATAAAAATAGCCGGCACAATTAATCAGAGGAAGCGGAATAACAACGCCCCATTCATCGAATTCGCTATTTTTAGGTCACTGGTCCGATTCGACCATTTAGTGTCACTAAAAAAATTAAATTTGTGTTTTTTTTTTATAAATTCACCCTTTCGTGGGCATACCAATCTTAGGTTAATTTCAGATTTGTGGATACGTAACTCCTACTTTACTACTTTCATAACCGTTAACGAGTGTAAACCTTTTACCCTTGTTATAACACTCGATGGATATATATTTTTTGTAAGGGTGCCACACACATTTAGCGATGAAACTAATTCATTTTTGGCCGGCAAAATTATTTACTCGTGTAAGCACGACCCATTAAACTCTCAGAGCTACACCAGTCAAATAAGAAAAGGATGGCCATAAGCTTCGGTTTTACGACCTGCTGGCCTATTTCGACGCGCTTCTTATTTCCTTCTCTCACCCTCCGAGGGTCCACTAAAACCGGCTTCACGGCTTGCAAGAGAGGAGGATGATGATGGCGGTGGGACGATGGGATGATCCCGAGAGGGATGGCGGGGTGGGGTGGAGGGCTCTCGCGGAGACAAGGCCGGAATCAAAAGGGTGATGGGGGAAGAGGAAGGAAAGGGGCCTCGCGCTGCCAACCCCGCCGGCTGCCATCCCCACTCACCCATGTCCCCCCCAACCCAACCCCTCTTCTCCCCGCCCCTTCACCCTCATTCCCTCTCTCTCCCAACATTCCCACGGGGACCCTGTAAAAAGGTCTCCGGGGAGGAGGATGCGGTCGGAGGAGGGTGGGGATACACAGACAGCGGGGCGGGGTTTGACGTGGAGACGGATAGAGGGAGGAACGCTTTCAAGATTAAGGAGCAGGAAGAAATCGGCAGGGAGAGGGGGGTGGAGGGGAAGGGGGTCACACCACCATGAGAATAGGGAGGGTGCGCGATGCATTGAGGTCGGAACTCAATGTGAATTCGATGCAGGGATGTAAATACGATTTGAAATGCGATGTCGTTCGTACATCGTTCTACAACACGTGTGGATCGGGAGGTGAAAAGGGGTGATCCACAGAGGGCAAAGGAAGAAGGGGGGAGAGGGAGTCCAGAAGGGATAAGAATGGATGATCGTGGACGATTTACGCCACGACCGACGATTTACCCTGCTCGCGCGGGCCATTTTAACCATCTCCCTCCCTCTCAACCCCGTCCTCTTCCCTCCGACCAATCCCTCTTGTTCGTTCTTCCGTCCATTTCTCAAGTGGCAATCTCCGAAATTTTCAAACTCGGAAAATCTGAGGTATTAACGAAAATTTATATTTATGGCGTCGGTCACACTTCGCGCTTCTTGTGAGGCAGGAGGATAATTCGGGGGGAGGAGAATAATTCCCGTGAATACTTTCCGAGTCAAACGAGAGCGTTCGGTAAGTGGACCTTCAAGCTCCTGTGTCACCAGTTGGTATTTCGTAGCTTACCTCGGTTAATTACGAGTAGTTTAAATAGAAACAATTGCGGATACATTATCAAGGAGCATTAATCCATAATTTTCCTAGTAAGCTCGTTAAAGTAAATATATTTAATGTTACAATTACAAAGTGTAAAAATTATTAACCCTGACTCCGATTCGAACCCGGATCCTTGGATGTGGGGCCGAGTCAGGTCGGGTGTCAGCCCAGTCAAGCTACCGAGGGGTTCTCTTACACTCCGAAATTTTCGAGGCTTCCGCGCTCGAATCCCAGTCAAGGTGAATGATTTTTACCCGTTGAAATTGTTGAATTGTTATGCGCATTAGATTATGACAACGTTAAAAGTTAATCTTGCGGCATCTTGCCATAGTTTCTTAGAATTTAAGTATAATTAAGACCAAATATTATCCATTTGCGTTCGTTTATAATGTTGCCACTAAGAAACTTAGTAAACTTCATATTCTAGTCGATATCAGGTCAAATAATGCTCTGTCAAGGATAATGCAAGAATTGCCCAAGTCTATAAACTCGATTTAGAATCATTCCGATAAAAGGAAAATTCGGATTTCTCAGATGACGTGGATGGAATGAAACTCACGATCATCATAGGCACACTCTTGCTAATATGGAAAATTACGTCAACCAACATCTGATGAACAGAATACAGCTCTTGGCATGGAAATCGTAGTATGAATATAACATCATGCAAATACATCAATCGACATATCGGTGTAATCTTAAGGTCTTCGGACGAATGGTGCGTCTTGCACGGCCCCGTTGCCTCACTTCAGTCCTGCCCCAGACCTGTTACTTGATCTTGGATCCTCATCTTCTTACGTCACTCCTCAGTCTGCTTTTTTTCTCTTCCCTTTTCTCCCTCAGCCATACCCTCAATAGTTGTTGTTATTTGATGCAAATGATGTTGATGTTAATCCGATTTACTCTCTACACATGACCGATCTCATTTTATTTATTTTAAGGATAGTGTTAATTAGCTTCATATCCACACTTATTCTCTTTAAAATGTCATCGTTTCTTAAGTTGTCTATGCGCTCCATTCATTCCTCCAAACCCAACATTCAAACGCCTCAATCTTGACCTTACCTCTCTCCCTCAAGGTTCATGATTCACAACCCTACATTAGAACGTTTTACCAGTTATCATTTGATCATTCTTTTCTGCAAATTCAGTTTAAGGCTGCTGAATAATAAGTTGTTCCTCTTATAAAAGGCTGCTTTTGTCAATAAAAAGATTTTTAAATATCTAATTCTTTCATTCAGTTCTGCTTAATCACCCTCTTCTGGTATCTGTTCCTCGTTTTATTCTTTCCTAACCAAATATGACGCATAAAAATGTAAATAAACTTAGCGATATAATCATATGTAGCAGTTTTCTTCTTTCAACGGTCATTCGATGGATTGATTGAAATACAGGGTCGCTGAAGTTCTTTTCGAGTTGAAAATTGAGGTTTTCAAGGTTTCTTTGGACTATGGTGTCGCTCGGAAGTAGACATTTTTGCTTAGCATGACTATAGGAAATTTTATGATAATAAAACATGCAGGAAATTCATTTACGTTCCAATTAGTAACCTATATTCCAAATGGAGCGAATTCATGTGATCAACATTCCTGTAAGTTTGGTTAATTTTATTAATTTAAAGGAAACATTAGGAAATAGAAGCGAATTTGTTGACCAATGCCAGTTTTAGCACTTAGGTCATTCACTAATATCTGATTACTGATTAATTCCTTCCTAGTTCCGGCTCAAACGAGAGACGCTATGCCCTAGAATATTCCTATCTCTAGGAGATGCAAAGGCCACGGAGATAGGTAAGGAATGCAACAGTTCCGGTATTTGGAGAACTACAATTGGGGAACATCTTGAAACTAAGATTACGAGTTCAGGGACTCCTCTGGTGAAAAGAAAGACTTCCGCCACGTACTCGTGTTGCGGTGGTCGTCAACTTCGCTCCAGAAGACGCTCACGTAATTGAATGCTTTGAAAACGTCTGACATTGAACACGCCAAATTGAATGACCAGTTGAAATTTGTTTTAAGAATAAAATGAATACAGTTATCGAGAATATAAGAAAAAGGAAATTTTCTAATTCTGATTCCTGTGGTTCACAATGTCCTACATAAAACAAAAAAAAATATATCGAAATATTTCCGTGGTTTCTCACAACTTTTAACAAGTTTAGCCTGACTCGTATGCCTGGTGGTGACAAAAAAAGATCTCAGTTTCGTCCAGAAAAACATAAATCTGGCCGCCAGATGTCACCGAAGTGACATTTTGATCTCTTGATCAAAGGACCTTGCATGCCATCTCATTTTTACGGAGAAATCCGTGTTTTCAACCTTTTTCATTTTGATTTTCATTGGCTGTCAACTTGCACTAACATGCTCCAAGTGATCCCTTTAAACCAGAGCTTCCTTATCATACCAGTGAGTTAATTCATATTTCATTATTTATTTTATTAAGAAATCAATGTATAAATCCACTGTTCTTTATTATCGTACAACAAGTTTCAACGCTCAGGCGCCATCATCAGGTACTGATAAGCGTTGAATAAAGATACTGCCTAAGCGTTGAAACTAGTTGTACGATAGTAAAGAACAGTGGATGTATACGTTGTGTTCTTAATAATATAAATTTTGAACATGAACTTCCACAAAGTTGAGCTTAAAACAATCGAAAGCATAATTCATTTTTCTCAGGTCGGAGTCGATGCAACGGACTATGAGGCTAAACACACTTTAAATGTTATCAAAAATAAAACCTCTCTAAACTACGGTGAAGCTGCTCTAGAGCTTCATTTATTAGGCTATTTGTTACCTCTATTACGAGTATGTGGACCAAAATAAAAAGGTGAAAACTTGCAGACCTTACGGTCCCTAAGGCTCCCGACTGAGGGCTCATGGATCAAAAAGTCAATGCTTCCATTATAACACATAGGAAACTGTGTGGTAGGGTACAGTACAGCGTACCGTACTGCTTACATGGTCCAACAATTTGAGTTTTAGAAATGTTATACGTTATAGAAGTAGTTGAAGAAATACTCATGGTGGTGTTTCCTCATAGCTGAGGAAATATCAAAGATGGAGTTTTATCCCGATGAAATAATACCTGTATCTAGCAGTTGCGAAAGAAATTTGAAGTAACAGGTTGCTTTTTTTAAACACCATTGGTAATTAAGAATTCTGACGGACAGAACGCACAAATTTCATAAATTAAATATATTTTATATTTATATTTTATCTAAATTTTACATATGGGTAAAATTGTATCAGGAGGAAAATTTTCGCATTCATATATGGAACAACGCATTTAGAATTAAGCCTATTCTATTTTCACTAAGAAATCCTCTTCTTAACTTGAAAAAGAGTGCGCTTAACATTCAAAATATCCAGACCACCTTCACCTGACGCTCAGAATGGCGTCAATAAAAATCTCAATTGATTGTGTAACTTGTACGATTAATTCAAGATTAAAATAATTAATAGCGAACGATAAATATTTTAGGGGCGCCTTCTTTTGAATCAGTGAGGTAAATTGTAAGTGAACGCAATCATTTGCATGAAAGAAATTATTTACGATGGGTGATACGACTGACTACTCAAGGAAGATGAAGTCTTGTCTGTCTCACGGATTGCACACCTCGATATTTCACAATGGTCCGGGAAATGTTAATAAAAATTAATTTCACAAAAATGGAGGCTAAGTTCATAATAATTTAACATTCAAAAAGTAACCAACACCCTGAACTATATGGAAAAGCCTTATATAATGTGCCAGTTCAATTGCAATAGTTACTCAACTGTATATTAACCGAGTATCACTGGAAAATGATTTTTTAACGGAAGACAATCCAGTCTCTTTTGTCTAGCTCGTCAATATCCTAGAAATATTTCTCTAAGGGAGCTTGCTTTGTTTGAAGTTTTATTGGAATTTCCTCACGGTAATCAAGCTAGATGTCTTAAAATTTATTGACCCCTTCAGGAGTTAGCCAAAAATGCTCTACGATAAAATGATTGTGGAATAGAGACAATTGAAATACCAAGATAAGTAGATTCAATGATAAATTAGTTCAATTTCGTCACCACAGGCGCCTTGATGGGTGTGATCACCTTCAAGGCGTACCACTTCGTGTATGAAATGAGAGAAATTAGAGGTATAAAAAAGGCAGATGCTATATCGGACGACCCAAGTATACCATTTTGGACCACTGGATCGTGTCAAAGAGACCATGACGAGGTGCCTGTACAGGGGTCCTGTTGATGTCTTACAGGAAGCACACCACAACTGGCGGAGGCACTGGCCCTGGTGTGTCGATGCATAAGACTGCTCTTATGAACAATTTTACCAATTTGTACTTTTATCTGCAATAAATTTTTCCACAGATTACACAGGCCTACAAAAAAAAATTTTTTTTTGGTGCCGGGAATCTTTGTGATGATTTTAACTATATTTGTAGAGCTGAATCCAAATGTGAAATCCGTTTTCATTTAACAGCTCTACTTTTTTAGATATGGCACATCTTACGATTAGTTGTTTTAATATTTGATATACTATATTCCGGAAAATAATTTTCAAAGTTAAATAAATCTATAAGTATACTAATTTATAACCACTCTGCGGTGTTCCTTTTATTTTCAATAAACTGTCAATAAGTTTTATGTATATTTCTATATTGTAGGCCAATGAGATAATTATTAATATAATATTCCCATATCATCATGTAGAAGATTTTTTTACGTAAGTAACAACATATCTATATCTTGAAAACTATAGCTGATAGGAAAAAACTAGTGTCATAATTGGATTCAGCACCCCAATTGTTCTTTAAATCAACATTAAAAGCTCCGGCACCAAAAACACTGTTGGCCTGTGTTATCCTACTTATTTCTGGGTCAGACCTTGTATTTTGTATCATTTTTGTCTTCCACCGCTAACAAAATATGCGTACATCCTCTAGATAGGTAATTGCAGAATAGTGAAGTAAGATAACAAACTCGAATTGAGAAATTCGAAGCCAGCACATTTTTTTAATCAGTTTATAATCCCGAGATTAACTCAAAGGACTAAAGGAAACTAATTTTTGGACCGACTCATATTTAGATATACAAAGGTCGTAATATCCGAAGGTTCTGATTACACAAATTACAGTTATGAGCACAAAGTGCACGGTTAAATCACGTTTTGCTTCGCTGATTTCAAATTTTAGTTTTCCACTCTGCACTTGGTGCTCTGTTCGCATAGATCAACAATGTGAAAAAGCAATAACTTTGACACTGGAATCTAGTTTCCCAGGGCAAGGGGTACCACAGAAGCTTAGTGAATTGCAGAGAAGGTTTTCGATCAAAGCTATTCCTTCATAATTTTGCAATCAAGCGACTCCCAAAAGAGTATACAAATGAAATAAAATGTCATTTGAATCAAAAATTTTAGTGACGGAGACCTTCCACCGAAAAAATAATCTCCAAAAAAAATGAATTTGTACGCAGTCGAACTTTGAATACATGAAAAGCTAAGGTTTGGAAAAGGGCTTTCAAATAAGTGAAAAATACCATCCCGCTCGAAAATCATGTCAATATTAACGAGAATCTATCAATTTTAAATGAAGATTAAATAATAATTCTGCAGAAATATGCATTGAAAACTGGTTTATCATATTTATTATTCAGAGATTTATGAATTTGAAATGGACTGGGAAAAGTTTGGAGATGTGAAATTTCGTCTGGCCAAATGATTTGCCGAATATCTGAAAACAGGAAAGGGAAGATGAGAAAAACAAAGTGATGCATATTTATCGAAAAACGAATTGATGGGCTCAAAGAGGAACTTGGAAACGCCACCGTCTTCAAGCGTGGTTGCCTCAAATGAGATGCGAAAGTGATTAAGGGACAAATAGATAGCGGCCAAAATAAAAGGAAAGAAAACGGCAAAGATTTTAGTTGTCTAATTCGATCTGAAAAAAATAAATAGCTCAATGAATTATGTCAAAATAAAACTATAATTCCAGACATAAAATATACTTTAATGCGACACTTCTGTGCAATACCATCAGGTCTGTACAGCAGTGAAACCTAGGTTACATTTAGTTTTTTGAGTTTATTTAATATGTGGAATTACAAAGTTTTATTTTGGCATTAATCATCATGGAGTAATTCTAAAACGTTACCCCTGAAACGATTTACTATAAAAGAACCTCATGACGACGAAAGAATGGTCAACATATGAAACACGGAGATGAGACCTGAGCGATGGGGTCTGGAAGTGAACGATGAGAGAAAAAATGAGCAGGACATATTTAAAAAACGAGAGAGATATCATTTCAAATATATTTTTCATGACGTATTAAGACTTTTGAACTTTAGATTTCCCTGACTGTTTGGACTTCCAGAATAGCACATGACTAGGTGAATAAAAAATGATATTCACATTTATTGCATCAAACATCTGTACTTTAATGCTTTCCTAGTATTCTTTATCATCTGCAATTTGCTCTCTCTAAGTCTGCATAAAGGAGGACCTTCAAGGAATAGTAGTACTCGAAGCCCTGTAAAAGGCCCACGGATATGTTCCGATTGACTGGTCTGGACAGTGATTATAGATACGCTTTTATGGTGATAAGGAATTGCATATCTTTTGTGTAGTGAACTTAGTGGAATATTTTGGTTTTGAAATTATTACCTCATCCAGGAGTGATTAGCACAGTTATTCAAATGATTATTTCTATTGGTACTTTCAAACTATCCTGAAGTGGATGAGACTGTATTAATGATAATATGACAGAGAAATGAGAAAAAGTAGTGAGAATTACTAATGACTGGAGTGGCGAGGAGGTAGACATACCAGGAATTGGAATTTTCTTACATTTAAAGATGTGTTTTGTTGATTTAGTGTACCATGTGCATGTAGCCTGAAGACGTACGTTGTACCAGGCTGAACCAAGAACGGGGTTTGAACCGTACTTGATGATGATGTATTTGGTGAGTTTGTGCATGCCCAGTAAATAAGCGAAAAATTGTAGATCGAAATTATTGCAAAAACCTTAAAAATATTCACAAATCAGAACTTTTCGCTACAGTTAGAAAATTCAGCTGTTTAGTACACACTTCGGGGCACCTTAAAAACGTCAAAATATTTTAGGGAGTTAAAAGAAAAACGTATTCTAAGTGCCATTATTTCAAAAATATATTGCGGAATTGACGAAGTTTTTTCAAAAACCATTTTCATTTAAACTCTCTGTGGAAAAATTTCCCTAAGCCAAGCACGAAACAATGATTTCAGTTGAGGTAAGTATAATTCGCGCTTAAACATTTTTGTGGCACGCTCCTTATGGAAAAATTTGATTTTCGTTATGAAATCCTGGTAGTGTGCAACGTTTAATATTTACGATACGAGAAGGGAAATGTCGTCGGTTGACCAAGTAACTAGAGATATAAATTTCAAATTAAGTTAACCCAAGAACTCGATCTCTAGCTGTTCATTCGCTACGATAGCGTTCCGGTGAACAAGAAACACATAAGCGATAAATGTCAAGCATCCCGATTCACGAATAATATCAATCGTTTTTAAACTCGATGACAGTTTTACAGCCTATCCATACTGACATTAAACGCAGACATTTACGCAGTCGCGGTTTTATTTTTAACCTCTAAACTGGAAGTCAATTGAAGAATCATCAAAAACATTCCTTGAGCACAGGTATGTTGGGCAGGATAAAACATTTATGGGGTACTTCGCATTAATATACTGAACGTTTCCTTTCATTATCTTCGCCATCCTTATAGTACAAGATTAACTCCACACAGAGGGCAGTTAAGGGGCAACTTGAACTAAATACCATAATAATAAAAATGATAATAAATCAAAACACAGATATAATCGTACCATAAAGGAAATTTCATAAACTATTAGAAAAATCTTAAAGTAATTTTTTTAAAATTCCATTTTGAAACCCACAATGAATGACTTCTACTCAATGATAAAGATTAACAGTGCGTTTTGCATTAGTCACAAGAAAAAATGAGACATGCAAATCCAAAGGTAAAACTAACGGGATGAAACGAGAGGTTTCACGAAGCCTTATTCAGTCGATCAAGAACGTTTTTCTCGGAAATTTCTTAAGCCGAATTTATACATCGTTCCAAGGAAATCTGCTTCAGAAAAAAAAATGCAGATAAAACGAAGTCATGTAACGCGAATCGAAGAAAAATCTGAAAGAAAACACGGAAACACGGACGAAAAAAGATGGGGGGGGGGGGAGGGTAAGTAGAAGGAATGGCTGGGAGAAGGAAAGCTGGAGGAAGAGGAAAGAGCAGAGGAGTCGCTCAGAAGACGGGAGGAGGAGAGGAGGACTGAAATAAAATTCGCGCGGTGGGGAGGGACCAAAGTGGGAAGGGGAGAACAGAAATGCGATACGATAAAAAAAAGGAGGAAGAAGAAGAAGGCTGCGGAGGGGGATTAAGTAGCCGGAGCGAGGGAGGGGGTAATAGATTGAAAGGGCAATGGAAAGGGATATGGAGGAAGGGAGAGGGGAGGATTTCAGAAGTAGTTGGAAGAAATGGCGAGAGACATTGGGGCGCTCTTATGGTTCCTCTTCTTCCCAAGGCCTTTTTGCCAGACCGTTGACAGACTCGCGACGGGAACGCACAAGGCCACATCGATACGCGCTAGAGGTCTTAAACGGCGGGGGAGGAGAGAGAGAGAGAGAGGACGAGGAAGGGAATGACTCAGGGCTATCTCCCGATCGCGAAAAGAACCCACACACACACCTATACGTCAATGTAATATACATACTCATAATACGAACAAACGTAAACTTAGTCATGCACGAAAATATGCCAAACCGCGACGAGGATATACCCGCATAAGGAATAAAAACCCCATGCGAACAAACCATAATCAATCGTTTACCGTGCTTCGTATGTCACTGCATGGCAGGAAACGAACAAGTAAAGCATACTGTAAGGACGAACAAAACGAAGCGGAGATGGAAAGGGGTCGGCTCCAAGCAGAAGAAAGTTCGCCAGCAATCGAATCACGGCCAACTTAACCACCAACCTTGTGATTGTTGATACACGTATCTTACTACTGATGATGGAGAAGGCTCATAAATCGTCATAGTACGTGTACCGTTTCCTTTTATGAGCATCATATCACTTTCCTTCCCTTGGTTCATCGATAATGCTAATAATATACTAGTTACAATGTCCTCATGTGAATCGTAGACACATCCAACTTATGTTTGCCACTCTCCGCATATTTCAAAAGCTTATAACCCACGCTTGTCCTATTTCCCCGTAAATCAGGTCTCACATTCATTAAACACTATGCTTCATATTAAAATATTTATTTATCTTTTTTCCCCCATCTTTATTGAGTGTACCTATAATTTATTCTCTTCTAGTTGTATATGCTAAATGCCTCTTTTTCTAACGCAATTCTTCTCCTAATTTTGCAACAATTTTGTTAATTTTTCCTTGAAATACATTAACTGCGCCACTTTCTCTGGTTTATTCTCTCCTACTTTAATAAAAAGAGACGTTTCAGGCGTGATATGGCGGAATATCATGATTAATAAAAATTGGCAATTTTCAAAAAAAAATAAATTTTATTAATACGACCGGTTTCGATGTAACTACATCATCTTCTGGTAACAGTCATAACTCAGTGTCTACGATATATGCTGAAAAGCTAGTAAGGAAATCCTCCTCCATTCCTCCATTTTCCACTACACACCAACCCCCCCTTACTAGCTTCTCAGCATATACATATACTAGACACTGAGTTATGACTGTCACCAAAAGATGATGTAGTTACATCGAAACCGGTCGTATTAAAATTTTATTTTGTGGAAAATTGCCAATTTTTATTAACCCTACTTTAATGGTTTCAACTACTGAAGAATCTTATTGATTGTTTCTTCATCCAGTATATACGGCCATTTATTTATTCTAATATATTTATGTATATGCGAGAATTCGTATGTTCTCCCATGAGATAACCTCAACTCACTCCGGGCGCCACTGTCATCACCTTTTTTTCGCCACTTCATTTAACCCCATGCCTTTATAAATCCATTCCGTTATCTTTATGTAATTATTCATTCACCCTCGTTCATTTAAGCAACTTTTGCCTCATTTTTAATTACTCGATTCATTTTGTGACACACGGAATTCAGTGGCAATCTTCCAATACTTCTGTTTAATCAAAAGAAAATATTTGAATCCTGCTACCGGTTATCCAGACTTCTATGGCATGGATAAACGTGTTTTCATTCATTCAACATAAAAAGGAGTCGATATACTGTCTAGCTTTCCGCATTTAACTTTATACATTTCAAAGAGGAACATTTATTTTCAAAATATCAAGGTTAGTGATAGTAGTGCTTTCCATCTAAGATTCAAATTTACATGTAAAAATCCGCAGATTTTGTTTTAGTTATTGTCGGAAATATAATGCAGCATGTTACCTATATGGTTAAATTTTTATTATAAACGCCTTTTTTTATTACTTTAATGGGATAGAAACGGATGAAATTATCAAAAAAACATTAATTAAAGCTGCAATCTCCAATTCCGAAAAATTGTTCGTCAAAGCCTCTTCATTAAACCATTATCTTAACTATTCACGAACTTCGAAACATGGTGACGCATGGACTTATTACCCTTATTATCGTTAAGAATAATATTTTCGTCAAATAAAAGTTTTGGCTTGCACACGATCGTTTCAGCTCGGAACTGCTTTTGGCGATGAATACGTAATTGGTCACGCATTTCTAATCATGCATCACCCAAAAGAGGGATATCAGCAAATTATCGGATTCTTATGCAAATGTCTTTTCAGATAAAATGAAGAGCGATTCGAGCTAATATCAACATGCCGTTGATATGAACACGTTTTAGATAGCCTCCATTCCACATGCGCTGCTCATGGCTATGATTAGCCCTCAAAATGCAATACAATGGTTTGCCACATCTGACCGAATAAGTCGTTTCCATTTGTCTTTTATCATTACCTTGGCCAACATCAACGCTAAATCGTTAGCATGCATGTCTTCATCGTCTTTCAAAAGGTCACCATTCAGCCAAAAACGGATTAAGTTTATGGACGGGAATCAGGATCATTAATACCGAAAATAGGTGACCTCGAACATTCTGGGCGTAAAAGGAAGGCATTTCCAAAGATTTTCAAAATTTATTAAAGCATAATAAATGGTTTTCCATTAGTGAAAGCCGAAATCGGCGGTAACTGAGCATCGTGCTTCTTAGGGCGCTAAGAGAAATCGGCGAAAAAAAGAAGGTCAGGTTGAGACCACACACTATTCATTCAGAAGAAAGATAACATCAGCCCTAGGTCACGTTAGGTCTGTGGGCAGATACCGGACTTTCGTGGAAGGTGAGTTGCTGAAATTTGTATTCTCAAGGCGAGTCTCCAGCATTGATCAACACAAGATGGGTGTCTATAGCCTGCCTAAACACTACCCAACAAACAATCGCTATACATTTTAATGAGGAAAAGTGACGCTTTTTCTTTCGACTTCATGACTAAAAAAAAACACAAAAAAATTAGTTGTTCAAGTATTTATTTGTTAATAGTAGTGCCTCGGCTTTACTAAGTAGACAACCTCTATAACTTTCTCCATTTTGCCTATTGGCAATTTACGGAGAAATGTTGTTATAAGGCAGAATGAAATCGTTGATAAGGTACCAAAATCCTCTTGATGTCATCATCTCCTCATTCTTGAAATAATACGTGCAACCGTATGTAGTCAAAATATTTCGCTACGAAGAAATTTTCTGAATTTTATCTTTCTCGATATTCTTTCATGGAATGGTTTTCAAAATTTCAAATCAATATTGGAAGCTGTCGAAACTATGGCCATTTAATTTTCATTTTTCGTAAGTTGATCTCATTTTTATAAAATCTTATAACATTTGTCATCTAAAACTTCAGAATCTAATTCCACGTTGACAAAAAAATATAAAATGGGACGCATTGAGAGCATAACGAAAATCTAATATCTATTCGTCATATTAATTGAAGAAACGATTCGTCGGAAAAATGAAAGCCGTTATTACTCATTCTTCTTTCAAGTCTTTCACTCCTGGAATCCATTTTCGCACATTACAGTCTATATTTATCATTTACGTTCCACCTGTCAATCCATGATATCCTCAAGGAAAGACTGTGGAAGGCAATTTGCTTTAATGCGATCTTCGCTGTGAATTTCTACTCCCAGCCCTCGAGGTGAACGTGAAATAGTAACCCAGGATACGTCCCAGGAAGTAGGAAATGTTACCGTAGAAAACAGCCGTCGAGACAAGAATTTCTGACGCTCGTGTCCTTAACGACGTAGGTCACGATTTTTACTTCGTCCGATGACTAATATTCATTCAATGCCGTAGCTTGCGAATGTCTTGAAATTGGTTTGTCGATTCCCACTTTTGGTAGTAATTTCCTGAATGCAAGCATATGCATGCTAACATTCAGGAAATGAGGAAATCTTCAGGAGTAAGGAGGCAAAATTCTTTCGTTTCGGAGTTTCGAATAAGAAATAGTATGCCACTACGTCAGCAAGCATCAGCGCTGCTGAATTGATCAATAACGAAAAAGCCTTGGATACAAATGTCGATCTCAACACATAGATATTCTCTGACAAAGTATTCCAACTATTGTTTTATTTCTGCCTTATGGATGCTTTCTGCCTATTTATTTCTCATGTTCCACGTTCGTTACGAACATATTTAGAAAAACGACATAGTCTCTCATTTCCCGTATCGACTTCTCCACAATTTCAAATAATTATTTCACCAATTCTCAAACTAAAAATTAATAAGTTAGTGAGTATGTTTTATTAATGTAATGTGTAGGAGAAAAATAAGTCAGTGCATTCAAAATGGACATACCCAAACAAATATGCAGATATTAAAACCCTAAAATACTGCCCTGACGCCTTCATGCGTCACCAATCTTTTTTCTCAATGTTCTTCATAACTTTCGAACAATGGTTTGTCGGAAGATGTCAAGTAAAATGTATCGCTTGCACGTTCGCTCCTTTTGTTCTGGTTCGTCGGTCTTAATGGAAGAAATTCGAATAATTCATTTTAGCATCAAGCGTGTCACTCTAAACATCGAGGAAATTGTGCACCTGCAGCTATTAAATGGACTGGTCTACGTTGTTTCCTCTCCTTTTTGTTCATTTTTCATGTTCTATTAGATCCATATCTTTCTTTGAGAAATAAAAACGTTAAATAGCATCAATGAATAAGGCATAATTTCAATAATGTCTTACTTCAAGGCTTTTATAAGAATCATGTGATGAGACAAATGCACACGCTAAAGACAAAGAAATCAACCCAAGTTTGAAGGTGTAAAGGATAAGATAGATCCTGCTTGATACATACACTAGGCGAGTCTTCTTCACACATTTAGAGCAAGGTGTTTTATTTTGATATGTCACCACCGATTTTGCATAAAGTTAAAGGTACGATTAGTGGAAGGTTACCTCTACCGTGTTTTCGGTAGTTTTGCCGAAAAATAAATGAAAGATGGAATCGGGACGATGGTCAACAGGATTAAAACTCGGATCCGTCCAGCCAGCAGCTGAACGCTCTATCTATATGCCATAGTAAATCAGGGGTGCAGGGTATATTATGTTAATTAATACCCTCAAGATTCGCCGATTGAAGTGGCAACATAATTTTGAAACAAAGCATATCTTTAATATTTTATATAATGGATTGTTGAATATGGTACTGAAATCAGTTGAGTCTGGAAAAGGATGTAGCAGGTAGATTACATCTTCAGTTTCCTTTGGGAAATAACGGCAACATTAACTTTTAAGGCAAACTATTAATATGACGTTAACTTTACAACGAGCAAGGAGGCACTATTATTAGGGAAAAAATACGAGGTTGTGTACTGTGGACATGCATTCGTAAAACTTTATTTCATCGTCACGGGAAATACTCTCTGCAGAGGTGCACGTTTCCATTTATACGATATAACATCAGGGCAACCCACTGATTTTCGGTCGTTGATCCCGAGCGTTCCGAGATAAAAGTATCATGAGCTGGTTCCTCCCGATTCAAGTTTCCCCCAAGTAATCCGGACTTCCTCCGCACAAATCAAACCGCTGGATGAATATAAGTAGTCCCTCCTTGAAATGAAGCTAAAGTTTTTTTGCAGAAGAAGAGGATTGCCTTAGTGAACAATCCGAAGTGTGGTTTGATACGCGAGTTTTAAGGATCACGTCTCAATAGGCTCGGAAGCGTATGCAATTCATACTTCAAAATGACAGAAATTTGATAAGTTCTCAATAAGATCCAAAATTTGAACCAAGGACTCTCCATTCAACAGCTGACATATTTACGCAGTATATAAATATCACGCCAACAATAAAGGAGAATGGCGTGGGGCCGTGTGATATGGTACGCGTAATTCATTAGAAGTATTTCAATGCAACAATTTCAGAGTGATCATTCGCCTTTACCGGAATGAATTTTGGGTCCAGGACCGGGCGAATGATTTTTACTCTCTGAAATTGTTGCAATGAAATGCATGTTAGCGGATGACTCCGTTAAAAGTTACTGTTGCGGCATCTCCCGCAGTTTCTTGAAGTGTGTCATTAGAGGTATCTTTATTTATCGATCATTTCAGCGGGGATGCGATTCTGGTTAGAATGATTAACACCTAATTACGTACATCCGATAATAATCATCAGATGAACCGAAAAGAGAGGCAAGGCTTTCACGTAACATAATGGAAATGGAAAAATTAAAATTTACAGAAAGGCAAACGATTATTTTTTATCGATGGCAGGGGAAAAGAGAAGGTTCTTGGGATTACTTCAAATGAGGAAGGATAAGTGAATGGAGAAGACACTGAGAGACAATGGGACGCAGGTAATTTTTTAACGAGTAGAAATGAAGTAAAATGATAGGCATTTTGGATGAAATTAAGGGAGAAAGAAATATATATAAATATAAATATATATATATATATATATATATATATATATATATATATATATATATAGACCATTTCTATTGATGTTAAAAAAAAGATAGACAGATTTAATGAAAAACTGTCCAGAAAGAAATAGGATTATTTTGATCCCCATGCCTCGGATACCCACAATATTAATGTTTGAAATACAGGGCAAATCAAAATCTAAAACAAAAAGCCTCCACTTATGATTGACACAAGAAAATCTCATGAAAAGTCGTGAAACTAGGGCAGGGCGAGCAGGGCGAAAGCCCTGAGCGCAATCAAATATGGGTGTGCATTTCTCGCGCTTTTCCCAATATTCTCTCCATCGCCATAAAAAAAAAGAATTTGGATGACGAGGGCGGGTCTTTTGTGCGCATGCTCGAGGCACGGATATAGCTGGGCTATCATTAGTTGGAAAAATTCACAGGAAAAAAAATCATCATATAACGTATTTGTGTTGATAAAGATCAGGGATAAGATGGCAGTACTTAATTTAAATGATATTCTCCTAAAATTAAAACATGTTACCGAATTTAACTTCCTTGAATAATTAATCTCTCATAATTTCAAAAAGTACGCCATTTTTAAAAACAAATACTCTTAACGTGTATAAATCTCGTGACTACGTACAGGTAAGAGAAACTAACAGTAACCATAAATGTATTTCTAAAAATTCTAGATATTTTCACACAAATGACTTCACAGCAAGGCTAAGTATATTCTCAGAAATCCGCAGGAAAATCAACAAATAAAAAACCCGATGATGAAATACTTAAAGAATTTACCCTGTGGTTTTCTCCATACTGCTAATTCCAGAAAAAATAAATGTTCGAATTTTGGTCCAAAGTGGTGGGGTATTCAAATGTGTTTAGGGAACAATGAAGTTAGGCATGGATTTGTAATATTTTTCTATAAAAATTGAAATAGAAATACATCTTTGTCAATGACGCAGTATACATTAATGAAATATTTTAATTATTTTGCAACTGTAGCTTCCAAAAAAATAATGCACACGCTCCAAAAACGACTCATTGTTTTATTTATTCCCTGGATTTGATACCTTTGGAATCAAAGTTCCACTAACATGGCATAAATACGTATGAACATAAAATCGCAGTGGCCAAATCCTAAAAATAGTTCCCTCCGGTCATTTGCGCTTATATATTTATGAGAAATCGATTTGAATGACAGTAAGTGACCCCATTTCGTGAGATGCAGGCCAAGAATTTGTGAACGAGGGTGAAATTTTATTTTAGCCACGGGCAATCGAGAATAGATCATTGAAGGTAAGGCGGAAACGATGGGGGATGCATACCCTTTCAAAACAGCTCAGTTTCCTCACTTTGCTAAAAAATTAATGAATGGATATAAAATGGGAAGTTCAGAATTTAGGTCAGGTCATACTATAGACTAGCCCACTGCGGCTGAAATTTCTCCCGCCGTTTTGGAACGAAACGAAAGAATGAATTGATTTATTGGAATTGCATGACATTTTTCATGGATGTTCATTGAAATAATACTCCGAAGGATATAAATTCGTAAGCAACATGTCCTATGTAGAGCATAACAATTACTATTTTAGACATTTTTCCAATGTCGCCTCAGTAACCGCTTTAATGGGATTTTGGGGTTGAATACACGTAATCCTAATGCAAATTATTGGAATTAGATAAGCTCATTATAGTCTTTAAACCTCGTCATAACGACGAGATTATCTTCACATAAGCCCCCTCTATAGCCTGTAATGTATAAATCAATAATTTGATCCTTAAGAAGCCTTAAAATATAGCACACCAAAAACACTTTAGATGTAGATTATACGTGTAATTACGAATTCCTATCCCAAACTCAGGCAAAAAAATCTATCTATACATTTGGTTAATTCTAAATAAGAGTTTCTAGAATTTGTCTACGCATATGTAGCGCGGTCTAAATGCAAAATGGCGGGTAAGTAAAGTAATGGAAATGTATGAAGGAGGCTTTCTGAATGATAAATTGAATTACGACGCGAAAACTTTAAAGTTAACGTTCCTTTTTAGAGAGATAGCCGGAACAACACGAATTGGCGTTATATTTTCCAATACATCACACTAAGAACAAACGTGCACGCCTTAGAACCGTTCTGGATAACGGTGACTACAAAAAGAAATGTTCGAGACGTCCGACGAAATAAAACCAGCCCACGAGTCTGGTCGACGAAAAAGAGTAACGTGTCCTCTGGAGCCATAGAAACAGAGACGAGGAGAGGGGGGAGAGAGGAGCAGAAGATCCTTGGCCTTCTTGGAGGCTGAGCTACGTGGAATAGGAATGTAAATATTAAACAAGGCGTGAGAAAGGGGAAGACAGTAGATAATTGCGCCGGAGAGGAAGGGCGTCGGTTCCTACGTCCACCCTGTCTCGGAGCGGAGTGGGTGGGTGTGTTACGTGGGGCACATAGACGGAAAGAGAATGAAGAATTAGTGCTACGGAAGACGGACGAGCTGTATAGTTATTCCATCATCAGCCGGAGCAAAACACCACATGAATTGAATGTGAATTTTCCTCTAAGCAGAAACGATCTCAATGCTTATGACACTCTAACTTCATGGAGAAAAACCGACTAATACTGGCTGTAAAACGTGACTCTGGGGAATAGACGGCGCTCGCCGAGGAACTCAAACGGCAACACCGCATATACGTTATCATTTAATTCTAAAAAAAACTATAAATAGTTCTCAAATGATGCAATATTTTAACTACGTACGACCTTGCAATATTTTTGAACTGCTGTTCAGTAATGTGAGCAAATCCGGGAAATGACGTATAATTAAATAATTTTCAAGGTAACTCCATCGCCATCGATCCTGTTTGCGCTAAATAACGTCGTACAAATGATTAACGACGGTTTCGACTAAATAAGAGTTATGAATATCAGAAAATCTTGGGTCTTTCTAAGGATGATAATTTCGGATAATGTTGCTGCATTTCATGTGTGAATGAGCAGAAAACAGTAAGAAACTAAACACAAGTATGAGAAGTAGGAGGAAGCAGATCCGCTCGAGATAAGAAAGCTAAGGAAAAATAGATAAACACGGATATTTAATGCGTATTCCAGGAAAATATTGTCACTCGAGTAAACCCATGATATCACAGAATTGATACCAGAATTACGATTTATTCTGACGAGAGGCGGTGTGACCGTGAGATACAACCAAGAAAATAATACAACCCTTGATACCTTCTGAGCAAAACCAACATCAAAATTCTCTTTCCAAATGCTAACGAAATTAAGGTAAAGAAAGATGTAGAGAAGAAGTTCACGCTGAGTATAAAAAGGTACAACATATATATTCATGCGCATACAATGATTTTCATTTTTCAGCACACGAATATGCAGAAGAGAATTTCTCCTCACCGCAGGGAATAACAGTAGAAGCACATTTTTCAATTCAAGACAAAAAAAAAACTTGGTGAATTTCTTTCGGCTGTTCCGAAAAAAAATTGGATTTTTCTGCCCGAAGTATTCCAAATAACCCACTAGAATGTTACAAAAAAAACCCACAGGCTTTGAGTGTCAATATGTTTAGGAGAAATTGCCTCGTCGTTAACCGCAATTGAGATAGAGGGGACGAGGAAAACGGGGTAAGATGGGCAAAGGGTTGTGAAGGGGGAGGAGAAAGAAGAAATCGGAGGAGGGAAGAGACGAAAGAGAAGACACCGTCACGCAGAGCGAAGTATTTAGAGCAAGGACGCAGACTGGTGACCTCCCGGCTCTCATCCCTCCCCTTCGACCGTCTCCCCCGCGCTCACCCGCGCCGTCGCCTCGTTTCCCCAACCTATCCATCCGCGCTCCCTTCCGAGCCTCGCCTCAAAAGCCTCACCTCTCGCCCCCCTTTCCCGATCCCAGCGTCGCCCTCCCCACTCACCCAGACCGCCTACCTCGCATTCCAAAATTTCCCGTTCCATTGGTCAACATATAGGTACACCTCCCACTGTTCGACCGACTCCTTCCCCTTCACCAGTCGCGGGAGTGCAACGTGGGATTAAATTTTCTCTATTCAAGCGGTATTTCGGCGAATTTCCAGGGATGCACTTCCACAATTGTGTTTCGTTCATTGTGCAAAGCTCAAACTGTACATTCCTGCCGAGGGTTTTCTCGAGACGGTTTCACACACTCCGTCTAAACAGTTTTTTTTTTCATTTTATTTTGGTGTGCTTCTATTGTAAATTATTATTAAGGGATACAAATGGACGGTTTCGTGGATTCCTTCCTGCAGCCCCACAAAATATTCCTTACCCATTTGTCTTGACTTGAACAATTGAATGGTCCAGAGCACATAGCGGATAAATAGGGGTTATGATGGTCTTAATTCCACTCACAATGATCGATTGTCTCTCGCTTTTATTATAGCATTCATTCAGCATAGCTTGTTTTACATACCATTTTGTTTATGAATGCATTGAAGTACTAACTTAAAAGAGGCATGCAGATCGGAGGCGTCCTGCAGAGTTTCTTATACTTTTATTATAATCTGTTCCAAGTTATCCTCGTCACATTATGTAGTTGCTAAATCTCTGAAAAACAGCCCTGGAAGTGATTACAGTATATGCCCCACGCGAAAAAAATACGAGCATAAGTTTGTTTGACTAACCGATGCAGGAATTAATGCTCAATTTGCATTTTAACAATAATACAAACATGTATACATCGACATAACATCTCACAAGATGCCTCAAAGGTGTGTGGTTTGGGATAGGAGGGAGCCAGCCACATATTCACAACTATTATCTTATACATGTGACTGAATATTAGCTCAAATATATTGAATATTATATTTGCTTACATATATTGAATATTAGCTCATACACAAAAACCCTAGTAGATGTACATACACATGCGCCTGTTTATACGATATAAGAAAATAATTTGTTACTCATTCAATGTTTGCCTTAAATCAAACAGTTTATGGCTTGATTTGGTGGAAAATCTTGAAATTGAAAAATAAACAACATGGCTTTTCCTGAAGATGTTATACCATAACGAAACCTAGGTCGTTAATAAAAAATTTTCCATGTGTAAAAGCCGAGTCGATTATTTTTCAATTTCATAGTTTGTCATAAAGTAAACAATTTCGGGTTCTTAGTTTGAGTGTTTTTAAGACTGCGTACCGTGGGGGGGAAGCGCGAATAGCTGAATCTGTCGGTGACGATTTCCATCGCTCTTATTTCATCTCGATAGTCAACCCTACCTATATAATTTCGGTACCATTTCTTCGGTGTCGTAAGAAAATTTACATGCCCTGTGTCTTTCTAAAAGTTTGTCTTTCCTTTTCTCTTTCTGAATCAAAGACTCCTTATCAACTTAATTCCCCACTTGTTTGTTTTTGCTTTTAAAAAAAGTAAAGTAGTGCAATTACAATTGAAAATCACAACAAAATACCATCGTAAACTGGCGCCATTTTTCTGAAGATAAGCTCTCATTTATCAAAATAATAACTTGATCCATTAGTTATCTTAATAATTGAAATAGGTTAAATAAATGAGATAGTTCAATTGAGCACGCATTACAATTGCTTTGCTCGAGGTTACTTTGAGATCCAGAGTAATACCGATTGACTTACGACAGGTTCACAAAAACTAATGCATTTAGGAAACATGAAATGAGTTGTTGCCTAAAAATTCTCATGCCCGGAAAAAGGATGAATTTTATTATTTTTTTTTAATAACTAGAGAATAATTTGACAGAAGAGTCTTTGAGGTCAGAGGAAATATTTGAGCTTACATTTCGTAGATCTCTTCAGAGGGACTCATTGTTGATTCGTGAATTGCAATTTTAACTTTAAGTTGGTGGGAAAGAAGGATCTGAAAAGAACTTCACACCAAGGTAGGGATGGGCTGAATCGTGGAAAAATAGGAAGTATGAGAAAAATATAGAAGAGAAAATGAAATTAAGAAAGATTGAAAGATAAAAAGGGAAAAAATACGTATATTACGTTCAAATCTGCATGGGAAAATTTGGAAGCGTAAGAAATTTTTCAATAAAGGAAATCACCAGAGACGTTAATATCAAAACGTATTTGTTCAATATATTTATTTGACGACTTCATTTGAGCGAGATTGAGACTTTATAGCCTCTTCTTCCACCTAATTCCTACATACTCGTATTACGATAAAGACTATCACAAACATCCAAACGAAAGGTTAAGAAAATAGTCAACCAATTAAGGTTGTCAATCCGAAGATCTGTTTAATAGGTAGGCATAGACCTCACCAAAAACTAATCCCTATGCAAATGAAACAGTTTCTGGCGTAACTGGTGCTTGACTTGTATTTTTACCTGGTGATGTTATGCTATAACGAAACCTGGGTTGTAAAAATTAAAAAGTTTATGTGGAAAAGTAAAGTGGTTTGATTATTAAAAGTCAGTAATCGCTATGCTATAAGGCGAGTAAAATTCACACATCAGGGTAAGGAGGCTAGTTCCTTTCCGTGCGCTGCCTGTTTGTTTCCCAGAAATATCTAGCACCCGAATAATCACGTAAATTTGGTCAAGCTGATGGTTCCCGTAGGCGTTCCCGGGATGCAAACCCGGGGCCTCCGGTCTCCACTCATGAGACTAAGGGATACAGAGCAAAACTATGGAAGCTGGCTCAATTTCCATATACATTTACAGTGATCTGAATAGCAAATTCGCCAGAAAATACTTGATCACTAGATTTACGAGTTAAAAATCCACAGGATTTGATGAATGCCAAGGGCAAAGGAAAAGAGAAGGAAGATCCAATAGAAACGTTGCACACCCCAAAGCAGGACAATTGAACACACGGAGGCAATGTCGCCGAGGTTTAGGCGACGACAGCCTTTGAAGAAAACATTGGAGCAGTGCTCTTACGATAAGGGATAAATCAGTATTTTTATGGGCAGGTTCGCTAAATTCGATGGGTGATGCCTGTAACCCAATGGTATAACCCTCTTACCGCCTATAATCCTGTAATGTTGAGATTGTATCCCGCCAAGGGGGTGTCCAGTTCTGCGATAGATACGTTAAAGTTTACTATGACGTTACTTGAGATGTTGAAAGTACCCAACAATCTAAACTGATACTTCGCGAAACAAGAGGCAAATAAAATAGGGTGCAAGAATACACTAAGTGGCTATTGGCTATAAAATAGAAAGAAAGACCGTAGTAAGACAGCTTTCGAACTGTTGACTATAATGATGATTGCAGTGCAACGGAGTTTCCGGCATGTGAACGTTAAGAAAACGATTTATCCCACCATTAAAGAATACCGTTGCCAAGCCAGGTGGGAGATGTGTTACAGTTGTTGCATGGGAATTGTTTCCAGAAAGGGGCCAATTAGGTGCTACAATAGCATCATCTTACTGACCATATTGGTATGCCTTCAGACAGAAATTCCTACTCATACTATGCATCGAGATCGATAAAAACACGATGCGTACCCGCTCTGGCATTACATTTCCCGAGAGAACCTAGGTAGACGTGTCCATAGAGCAAAGAAGAACCCCACTTCTCGTATAGGCGTAACTACGATCTTAGTAAAAGCCATATTTCATCCACTACTTTCATATTCCACGCTGTGATGGACACAAGGCTTTATGAAGCTTAAGTGGGAGAGGACGGATTAAGGAAACACTGGAGCATGCCAAATCCTTCCTTGGGATGTCGCAATAGGAGTGACGACATGAGCTCTTCCATTCCACCGCTCCCCCCCCCCCGGCTCCTCCCCCATTTCTTCCGACCCCCGTCATATCACATCTGCAATGACTCGCACGCTCTTAATTTTCCAGTCATTGACTTAGCAGGCCGCGAGGAAGAAAAGTAACATT
Organism: Hetaerina titia; assembly: GCA_037158775.1. Lineage (NCBI taxonomy): Eukaryota > Metazoa > Arthropoda > Insecta > Odonata > Calopterygidae > Hetaerina > Hetaerina titia. Next base: position 75,567,393 of record CM073771.1, on the reverse strand, counting down.
TGGGCCATATAGTTTTGCATGCATTTAAATATAATTAATTAATCCCATCAAGGCTTTCGGTAACGCAAAACACGAGCTGTTGCCCGATGACAAAAAGGACTCATTGTCGGACATATCTCCCATCTTTTTTTTATTTTTTCTCACTGCGATCCCCTATAACTTAATGTGCCATTCTATAATTCACCTGATAATGTTTTCGTGATTATATATGTGTTTATTTTTAGAAATTTTTCCTAAAGAGGTTCTAAATTTGTCGATGCTATGCGTAGGTGTCATGTACTTATTGCAATTATTATTCCCTAGACATCTTATGAACACCTGACAAAATTAATGTCATGTTCCTAAATCTAAGATATCTCCACTACTTTTCCTCCCCCGTAGAAATTCCATTTCGTCTATGCTTTCAAGGTTGTCACACGTCATTATGATCATAAAGGGCCGCCGCTAACTGCTCAAATGAAAGGAGCTGACCCACTTAGTCGAATGTACATTGTACAGTCCACGGTGCGCATTCGGAGAGTAAAACAATGAACAATGGAAAATTAAGATAATATTTTATCATGGAAATATTCCGGAGAACTGAGAACTGAAAATGTTCACTTGCAGCCTGTTTTGAATGAAAGTCCTCGAATTTCTATAAACCCTCAGAACGTCCCCCTGCAACTCCTCCAGCGATGCTTAAACGTTTCGTTTTTGGGCATCAAATGTATGACACAAGGGCCCCGGAAGAGAGTGAAAAAAACCTCAAAAGATAGGATAAAAAAAATGGGAAGGCCCCGAATTCCTTTCCCACGAACTTTAAGCCTTGAGAACACATGGCAACCACACTCCCCGAGATGTCAAAAGTGTCACCTAGTCCATCCGTGTGCCGATTAAATACAAAACGACCTCCGGGAAATATTTCCTGAGTTTTTCCCCATTATCAAACCCCTTCAAATCGAATGGGAAATCTAGAATTTACGTCCGTGGCCTCGAACATAAAAGTCTATTGAAGTTGCAGGTCTCGTAAAAATAACGAGTGTTTCAAGTGACACTCGAAATAATTCGCCACGGAACTCGTATTTCTTAAGCTGTACTTATACCTCATGAAAAATGTTATTGAATTCCTGAGTAAAATTTCGAAGCATTTCGAGTATTTCCATCTTGAGACTCGTCTTAATGCGACATATTCAAGATAAAACATTCATCACACAGACAAAATTATTCCGTAATTATTCTACACCCATTATACCACCATAGACGAGAAATTATCCGAACTTTTACGCTTTAATATTTCGAAAACTGAATATGGGTGAACAAAAAAACCGTGTTTCTCTATTTAATTCGTTGTCTAATCCCAATCTGGACGTTATTAGGATGCACACTAGCACAGCATAATATTTCTCCTGGTTTTTTCGAAATATAAAACCACACAATCAATTTCCCCCTTCGGCCAACACGTCACTTGAGTCTGATGCAGATTCCAAATTTCCATCTCTCGGTCTCTCAACGTTCCCTATTCCATCGACTCCCCGCTACATTTAATTCCCTGAGCATCCAGTATCCTTCCCTGGACCTCTATTCCTCACTCACCGCTTTCACCTCCTTCCTTTAACACCAGATTGTAGCTTGGCTCTCTCTGCTTGCATATGTGCTCTCCAGCTATCTAATAGCTGTTCTTGACATTTATTTTGTTAACTTTTCATTATTGTTTATCGCTTTTACCCGTTCTTTTTCTTAATATATATCATATGTATTGTCTCCCAGCCAATGTGAAAGCCTTTTGTGCCATTTCTGGCTACTTCGTTAAATAAATAAATCCCTGAACCATCTTAATATATCATCTTTGATGCAACTACCATCGCATTCCCTGTCTTCGTTTCCCGGTTAACTTCTAGTTTGTTATCTTTCCTAGAGTGAGCGAATAATTCTTTTCATATAATCCTCATTTCGGTGGGAAGGAGGATATCACAGACAATTTATTATTCTACTCTTATGAGTAGTATTTCACACATTACCTTCTCCTTTTCATCGACACTGAGTGCCTAAATCCCAAATTTGATTTATTCCGTTAGGCCTGCTTCTCTTAAATTTCCAAAGACCTATCAAATAACATTGCTGATTTTTTATGGAAAACCTAAATAATTCACAGTTGTCCTTGTGATATAAAATCCATCAAACATTGTCTCGTTTCTCGATTCCCTTTCCCGCCTTCGGTATTTAACCAAAGATTAACACCTCGCATAGCAACATAGCTACTCGTTTTATATCCATTTCTTCTCTGTGAGATGGTTTTAACGTTTTAATATTATATGTACTTAAATTTAATCGTTTGTGGCGGTCAATATATTCATAATTCAAGGCATATAATTCCTAAATGATATTTTACTCCATTAATGTCAAACTAAATAACATATCGGTCTTAGTAGAATGATAAAAACATTTAACAAGAGAAATAATTATAATTCAACATTAAAGAGGACGCTTAACATGATCATCCAATGTTTTCAATTCAATTCCGACTGACTAAACTAATAATTATGAGATTCACAGTTTCAGACTTGATGCGAGGACAGAAATTCATAATCAAAAATTATTTCTTGCACTTTTCCACAATATTATACTGTTAATTAACTCATAACATGAATCAATATTTATTTCGACGCACGTTTAGACTCACTGAGCCATCATTCAATTCAATAATTAATCTTGAATTACTATTTTTTCTTCATTATCTAAACACCTGAAAATGATTCCATGTTGCAAAATTAATCAAAACTGATTTGGTTGAATACAAAATTGAATAACAAATTCAAAATAATAATGATGCTGATCCCCAATTAAGCTAAATCGACTCATTTCTCGCAAGTGCAAGGTTCCAAATTCCAACAATTTCCATTTTTCAATTAAAACACTCTGGTTTAATTATGTAATGATTAGGACAAACATTGACTTAGCGAGTAAAACATTGTAAAGATAAAAAAACCATTAAATTAATAAATACACAAAAATCATCAAAATAATGAAAGGACAATCTTTTGCTCATCGTAACAAATCAATATAATAATAGTTGCCACAAGAGAAGTAGGTTTTTGGATGGACACAACCACCAAATAAACATTTTGTGACTCCTAACAAAACACAATCCAGCAACTCACTCTGTATCAGGTCACTCTTCATCTCTGTGTACTTCCTTCCTCCCTTCACTCAATCCAACATCCCTATCCTGTTCCTGCCCTTTCCTCGCTTGCCCAACATTCTCCCATCTATTACCTTCTTCAACATTCCACTACCGCTCAATACACCCTTCATCCATTTTTCATGCCTCTATAGGATTTCTCTCAACAAGCCCCTCATCTCACCCACCATCTCCAGTACTTCCTCATTTGTTTTTCTTTCGGTCCATTTCACCTTCTCCATTCTGCTCCACACCCACATTTCAAAATCCCACAATCTACGTCTATCCTCCTGCTTCAGTGACCACGTTTCCGCGTCTTATAGCTACACTTCATATCAAAGTATTTACGAGTCTTTTCTTAGCATCCTTACTCAACGTTTATGTCATCAACTCCCTCCTGCGTGTGAAATTCTCTTTGCCTAGCGCAATTCTTCTCCTTACGTCCCTACCACTTTGACCGTGTTGGTCCAAAACATTTCCGAGGTACGTAAAATGTTCTACCTGCTCTATTTTTCCCAGTCTATTTTAATGTTTGGATTAGCCTTTTCCTTTCTGGAAAATCGCATGTCCTTTGTTTTATTAATATTGATTCTCATCCCATATCTATTGCACAGAATTTCCAATTCACTCAGCAATGCTTGCAACCCCTTGGCCGACTGACAAACCAAACCTGTCAGCAAACAGCAAACTGATTTTACTGATTTTTTACTGATTTTTACTGATTTTACAAACTCAACTCCGGCTTTCACTCCCACCCCCAGCTCTTTCCATGACTCTTTAATTATTTCTTCCACATACAATATACGTTGAACAGCAGCGGTGACAATGGGCAACCCTGCCTTACACCTCTTCCTAACACTGCCCGTCCAGTCTTCCGTTTCCCACTCACGCCTGAGCAGTCTGAAACATGTACAGGTTGCGAATTAGCCTTTTGTCCCTTCAATCTACTCATATTTTCTGCACTATGCTCATTAGTTTCTCCCAATTCACTCTATCAAACGCTTTTTCAAAATCTACGAAACAGGAAAATACATCCTGATTATATTCTATATTCCTCTCGATTAGTGATCTCATTACTGCCATGGCATCACGCGTACCTCTCACCTTCCTAAACCCAAACTGATTATCCCCAAAGTAATCATTTACCTTACTATCTATCTTTTTGTTGATGATCCTGAGAATAACTTTAGCTGCGTGGGATACCAAACTTATTGTTCTGTAATCCTCACGTGATATAGCCTTTGCCTTTTTTGGAATAGGAACTAACACCGATCTCACAAAATCTTCCGGCCAGATTCCTTCCTCATAGATACTACGAATCAGTCCATATAGAGTCTTCTTCCCACATTTTCCTAAACATTTGGTTCGAAACAACATGGTTCAAACAGGAAAAATCTTATCCCACTTATCTTTAACTGTTAGCACAGATCTTGCCTTCTTACTTCCCGATAGTGATTTTACCTTTCTGTATAGCGCATTAATTTCACCTTACTCTGCAAACCTTGCACATCCTCGAACTGCGGTTTCCACCATGCTTCTTTTGTTTTATTTGTGGCCCGTCTCAATTAATTATGTAACTCTTTGTACTTCATTTTGCACAACTCTAAGTTTACCCTCTTCCACTTTCTTCTCCCATCCCTCTTTGTAATCTTCTCACCATTTCCGTTTACACCCAGAATATATAATTCTATAATTTTCGATCGTGAGTCGATTATTTCAGGGCACAGTGATTTTAATATTAACTCATTGACCCACTAACTTATTTACTTTTCCGTCTAAAAAATATCTGCAGTGATCGAGGATCCTATGAGACACCGGAATCGACGCTATCTGGCGGATTTATACCTAATGGATCAGGGATCATTATTCTCAGCATCCACCTATTTTTGTTCCTGTGTCCGAAGAGAGTGTCCGCGTTCTTTAACTCGAAATTTGATGGATAACGCCAACCACAGCGTTATAAATTTAGGAGGTGTCCTAAGGAACCTAAAATATCCAAATCGATTTTACGCCTACGGAATGACTTCCTTCCTCTTCGCTTGCTAATTATATCTAAATGTAACACGAAAATTTTCAAATCCTCCAGATACAACCGTAAACGAAATTTATATTTCTTTAAAAATTATATATGATATATTTCTATACCACATCGTCTGAACTGCAGACATGTAGCTAAATTATACAATGGTTTATTGCCATTTTTAATCTCAAAACGAACTAATTACAAGGTCTATCAAATTTACTTTTTGGTAGAAGTAACGGGTCCCTGTTCTCCAGAGTAGGCTAGATCAATCAAATACCCTGGGCTAGACCAGACCCAAATAACCAGACCACGACCATGTCAAGTAATTGGCATTCCTTGCGATAGCAAAGGAAATATAAGCTTTCTTAATACAGCAGGAATCAGAAGATTAAACCGAATATTTTATTGAAGATACGTCATAATTCGTCCATAAGTAATAGCTTTTAACTAAGATTGGCGTTTTTTTAGTTCACAGGCATTTTCCGACCTTTTTCATTAAAATAATGAGGTCCGGCGTTAATGTAATTCATTCTATACAAATACATATTCGTAAAAGGAGAAAAAATAACGTTTCCATACCCTTATCACAAAGTTCACTTCTGATTTTTAGAACATTATGCCTGGACACTGCCCTCTTAATATAATTTATCGTGCAGGTGTCAGTGATAAAATTTTATCATTCCGCCCACAAAAATTATGTGAAGTCGCGAGAAAAACAATGGAGCTCTTTCTTATTATCTGAGTGATAAAAAAGTGAAGCATAGAAAGAATATTTCAAATTCTAAGACTAAATGAGATTAGTTCTTTAGTGGAGACTCGCGAAATTATTTAGTAGCATGATTTAATACTACTGGGCTAGAGAGATAGCAGTTCTTGGTTGAAATAAAATAGATTCCTGAGCTATACCAGGATTTCATAGACTAAAATCACTTCCCACGGCAGAGTTTTGGCGGCACAGAGCAGTGTTAAAAGCACATATTCATTTGCATTGTAAGGGGCAATCGTTTAATGCTCTAACTGTCAGGCAAAGAAGAATATCTTCTTGAAGAAAAATGTGCTCTCTGATTCAGTGCCTTGTTCAAATGGGTATTTATTAAGAATAATTCAGATATATTCAATTAAATATTTTAATTAGCACTTTCCAGGCTTTCAAAAAACCTTAATGATATCTTTTAAAATATTACGTAATTGAGAATAGCAAAGAAGAAGAGTTCAAATCAGTTTAGAAAATGAAATAATACTTATTCGCCAATTTCACTCAAACTAATATTTAAAAGTAACTGCTTAACATGAAATGTACTGAATAAAAAAATCCGCTCAATTTTCTTTAGGAAAATTAGCCCCGCTGAGGACGCAGGAAAAGGTTCAAAACACGTAACGCACACGCTCCTTGCTGGATATAGGCATCGATAAATCTCTATCTTATCACTGAGACTTCCACGAATAAGTTCCACGTTTCTCCGTCATCGAAGTGAACTTTTAGTACCAGTATTTTATCTCACTATTATATGTAATTATAAATCATCATATCTAACCCTTAGGTCCTACTAAGGCGATACCGTCAGATGGAAGGGTACTCTCATCCTATTCAAATGATATATCCACCTCGTAATACAATACAAAATATCCATGCTGTCAGTTGAAATTGTTCTTGGATATTTTTTCAGAAAAAAATGTGTTACCGGCTCGAGAAACTTCTTAGCTGAGTCCTGAGCATAAGCCTTACACTTATTGGATGATCGAAGGTACGTGAATGATTAAGTGAACGATGTGTGCGACCATATATAACTGTATAAAAAAGGATATGCAATGTCGCATAAATTCATATCAACATAAATATAAAAGAAGATAAATAAAATCTTAATTTTCAACAATAAATATTAGCCATTGCAAATTAATGAACGGTTAAATTTCATCGACATAAAAAATAACAAATTAACTCATTATATTACTTCAATGACATCCACATAGGAGGCATTTTGGCAAAATAATCGCAATGTATGATAAAAAAGAATGACTGGGTAATTACTGTTATCGCCCACATTTAAGATCCACATCTCTTACCACGAAGGAGACTTAATACCACTTCAAAGCAACAGTGACCTAAATTAAAACCTCATTAATGGTTTCTTAAAACAATAAGGGTGTACGTTCCATTCCGGCACGCAACCGATTCTCAACTCTTCATTCGTATAAAACTCTTTTAGGAGGGAATTTACAGACCATTTAGGTGCTTTTATTGGCACAAGAAGCAGTAAAATAAGTTTATCTGGGTTCCCGATTGTTTCATAGGATTTTCTTGGAAATCTTCAGGCATTGAAACGATGCTAAATCGACTTAATTGTTCAGTTTCTTATTTTAAGGTTAAGCGATTTTAGAAACAATTTTATCCTAAATAAGCGGCCCCTGCTTTTCCCACTTGATTAATATCGTGCTTTACATTCATACTCCCTACTCCATCTGCCTATTCCTAGAATATCTCTCACCAAGCGCTCACCTTTATTTCGCCTCTCTTCCCTTCTAAATCCACTACCACACAGTGTCGATCCTTTTAATTAATCATGTAAAAATTTCACCAACCAAGCTTTATCCCACCTTTCAACAAATTAAATTTTTCCCCGTTCCATGCTCGGTTCTCATTGTTATTGTTATGTTGTTATGGTTTTTTCCTCTTTCATATGTTTGTTATACTTTTCACTGTTAATTGGCGCTGCTGCTGTATGTGAATAATGTTTTAAAATTTAAATAAATAATTAAGAGAGAATAAACTTATTTTAGTTACATATCTACGAATAAATTTGCTAAGTTTTACTTTGAATCCGAATTAAAGGTCATATCAAAGTTCTCAAATATTCTTTCTAGATTACTTCTGCTGATAATGAGCTTTATATTTTATAAACACAGTGTAAGCTCCATCCTAAATTTGGTACATTAAACTGGGCAAAAAGAGCCGTAGTCTTTCGAAAAAACGTACTTGGCCTACAGACGGAGGAACGAAATTTATCAAATGTCATCTGCGAAATCACTTCAATAAAATTAAATATAAAACAATTCCTCTTCTGCCATCGTGTTTTGGCAAAATTTTTAATACTGGCAAGGAAGAGTTTGAACAAACATAAAAATATTATCATTGGTATACTACCGTTAAAAGTAGGTTTTGGATGGACACAGTCTATGCATTGAACAAAGATAAATGTATTTGCCTATCGTAACAAAATAAAAATTGACATCTTAAACTACAATAAGTGCCTTTCCCATTCAATAAGCTTCCTTCCTTCCTTTATTCCATCCAACATCCCAATCCTATTCCTGTCCCTTCCTCGCTTGCCTAATATTTTCCCTTCTATCAAAGTCTTCGGCATTCCATTGCCATTTATATCTTCAGCGTCCAATTTTCCTGCACCTTTTGCATTTCTCCCTACAATCCTCCCACTCCATACCTAAGAACTTCCTCGTTTGTATTTCTTTCTATCAGGTGCAGGCTTCCCACCGCGAAGCCCCGGGTTCAAATCCTGGAGACAACAAATATTTTTCAGTGGTGTCCCGATCCCTACTTGAGGTGCTTTGTGGAGAGCACGTGGAGTGAGTACGACGTCCGTCGGATGGGACGTTAAACTGCGGACCCCTTGGCGCCCTTCGACAAGAGTAGGATAATGCCGACGCTGGGTTTCTCTCCACCCTTCCTCCTTTCTCATCCATCCCTAATGGCGGAAATGACCTTAGCTCTCGGTCGCCTCCCCAAAAAAACTAACTAACTCCTTTCTATCCATTTCACCTTTTCCATCCTTCTCCACTGTCACCTTTCAAAATCCTCCAATATACGAAGTGTGTTCAAAAATTAACGGGAATATTAATTTTTCGGACCATAATATTTATTTATTCTTATACATTGATGTTGTCACCTTCAAAGTAGTCCCCATTGGAGATTATGCACTTGTGCCAGCGCTTCTTCCAATCCCCGAAACACTTCTCAAACTCGATCTTTGAGATAGCCTTTAGTTCTTTCAGCGATGCGCTTTTAATGTCATCTACGGCAATAAAACGACGGCCCTTCAAGGTTCTCTTAATTTTTGGAAATAGGAAAAAGTCACATGGAGCCATATCTGACGAATATAGAGGCTGAGGCATCGTTACAGTATTGTTTTTGGCCAAAAATCCACGAACAAGCAATGAAGTGTGAGCTGGTGCATTACCGTGGTGCAAAAGCCATTTTGGAACGAATATTGCTGCCACGCGTTTCATACCCAAAAAATTGGAAAAAATGTCATGAAATGATCCTCGTACGCCTATCGTAATGCTTCAATGATTATGTTTCCACTTCGGAAGAAACCCCACACCTTATCCTTTTAATTTTAAAAGATTTTTTATTCTCCTGTGAGACTAAGCAGCACAATGCGCGAATGCTCGCTAATGAAACTTTCAATTTTAAATTATTTTAGATTTATCTATTGTTTAAAAGAGTTCATAAATGTTTGTTTCATTTCAACCTTTCATATATTTTAATTCACTAAAATAAAAACCATTTAATTTCATGGTAGCCTACCTTTTCAGTAAAGAGACGTAAATTAAGTAAAAAAAATGTTGAAGTGATCAGTTGATAGTCTTAGTGAAAAAGATCTTCTTCAAAACTAAATTCGCTTCTTTTCTTTTAAAAATGCGCCAGTTTGATAAATTAATGATAGTACCGATAAAAGCGTATGATGGGGAAAGAAGGAGGTGTTCCTTATGGATCATTACGAAGGTGGTGGGAAGGATAAAAAGAGGCCTAAAACGGACCTACGTAATATAAGAACGGCCCCTTGTCTTACGAAAGAGTTTTCATGTTATCTTCCCGACCATAATTTCGTTTACCTTTTTGTCTTAGGGTAAAAGCACAAAAGTATGACCTTAAAATTTCTTACTCACACGAAAACACCTTTTATAATGCCCAACAAACGTCTTAGTTACAACGAGTGACTTTAACGCTCCGCTGCCAGAAACGTCTACATTACGACGAGCCATGGTGGGCAACGAATCTCACTAGCAATGCGCCCAAGAGTTTTTAAGACTATTTTGAAGTCATCTCACTATTCTTCTTGACAGATTGTCTCAAATCCTCTTTAATTTGATGACATAAAAGTGATTTTCAGCTTTGCGCTAACATTTGTACTGATGCACTCCCTTGCCCACCTCGTGACCTACTTGCAACATTCCTTTGACATGCCTTCCCTTACGTATCATTGCGTGTTTCCCTGTTCTCTGAGTGCTCTGGGCTTTCAAATTAAAGTTTCTCGTTAATGTTCTTGGAAACATGACACGATGAAAATATATAGGAAAGCAAAAATATGTAAGAGTTGTACAATGAGGTATTAGAGCACTTTGACTATTTGAAAAAGCAGGAAAAGATTAGATATCGATCGGAGGATTGAAATTATTTTAGTTTATTGGGATCCAAGTTAGTATTCTGTCGGTTATGATCGATAGAAATTGGCATAACAAGAATTCATATAGTCAACAACATAGAATGAAAAACAAATCCCATAAAAAACACGTAGCAAAAAAAAAGATTCATGTATATTTTCTCAAAGTATTAAAAACGTAAGCATATAAACAGGTGAGAAACTTGGGTGCGTCAGGATAAACATAGTTGTTTGAAAAAAAAATAGGAAGTAGAGCTTTGCTCATAAAAGGAGAAGAATTTGATGGATCATAAAAAAACGAGTATGAAATAATTCTGCTCTGCTGGTTAGCTCATGCTGGCAGAATGGATGGGAATTGAATCATCGTTGAGTTGTGCAAGTCGATAAAGCCATCATCAAATTTGCTCAAAGATTTTCCCAAGAGAAAGAACATTCAAAGGACGCAGTGAATCAATTGTTATGCGAAAGATTCGAAGGAAGTATCCAAGACAAAAGTATGCACATAAAAAACAATGCAAATTACCATAAATGTAGCTTAAAATCACACTATTTTAATTGGATGTGTCCTGGAGGAAAACAACGAAATGTACGCACAACGCAAAAAAAAATGCGAGTACCGATGTAAACCAAAAACAAACGCGATGAAAAAAAAGAAAATTTGCACAGTAAACGAGTTACCAGGAGGAACAAAAATATTTATACTGGTAATATTTCCCAGTAATAGGTGATTTACTATATCATAAAGTTCAAGAAACTGTAACAGTAACTTTAACGGAGTCACCCGCTATGTGTGCATTATAATGCAACAATTTCAGAGAGTAAAAATCATTCGCCTTGACCGGGATTCCAACCCGGATCCCTCGATATCCGGCCGAGTGCTTTAACCAATTAAGCTACCTGAGACGTCCTCTTACACCCTGAAATTTTGGGGGCTTTAAAGGAACAAGATGTTATGACGAAATACCGCACATACAATGTCACAGGCATTCGTGGTCAAGGCGAATGATTTTTACTCTCTGAAATTGTTGCATTATATATCATAAAGCATAATTTTTTTGACTACAATGAAAATTCAGAAATATTTTCTTCAAATAAAATCTCAATCGTAATTAATTATATCACTGTGTTTGATTAGTTATACATTTTCGTGAAACAACTGCTGCTATTAGTAATTTTAGAAAATAATTTTGTCCCAGTACCTTTGATGTTCATTAGTACGCCTAAATAAATAAATATAAAATATATAAATAAATAAATAATAAAACAATTGTTGATTGGAATAATTTACCTGCAAACATTTTTAAGCCCTTTCCTAACAGAGTCCAAACTTTTAAGAAAAGATGCAAACAACTTCTGTAATCATTTGATTGATGTGTTGTATAAAATTAAATGTAATAGCTTAATTTTTTTTTCTTGTTGATTGGGAAACAAATGTTAATGAAATGGGGATTTTTTTTTATGTACTACAGATTGGTGTTTGGAAATTTCCTTAGTGTATTTTTTTTCTTTTTTCAGACTTATTTTATTTATTATCTTTTGTGATGTTGATTGTATTTCAGAAACCATGTTATTTTTCCAAGGGAAGTTTATTGTAACACTTGGGACTTGTGTGCCACCTGACATTTGTCTATTTGCACATGTAAATTTTAATAATAATAAATATGCCAGTTCCATATTAAATATAATGAATGAAGGTTTCTTTCGCTGCTTATGGATATTGTCAATAAAATGAAGTGGAAGAAATTAATCTCTAGCGATGTTTGATCAGATTAAGTAAGAGAAATCAATTTGAATCGGAATTCACGCTTTTGTTCAAAGTCATGTAGAAAATATAGAGAATAAGGACGCGGTTCCATTTCACCTCAGTTCATGTCCCATCCCAACCCTCGCATGGGATTATATAATGGCATGCAAAGGAGAGCAGAAGCTCGCGAAAAGTAGAGGAAAAGATATCATTTCCTGTCCTTGAGGTTTCATTTGTATCTATTTCACAGTTAATTATTCGAGTACTCGTCACGTGCAAGCAGCCTACTTAGCATTGCTGAGGGGAGTTTCTTTTTCTGTGAAACTTTTCTTCCCCCTTTGCGCTCTCCTTCCAATGCTCCGCGGGGCGGATGGACTGAATAGCTCCGCGCGAACGTGCGCACGAGACAGCCTTTTGACTAACGAATGAGATTAGGGAAATGAAATGTGGAACGTATCGCCCCCTCTTGAGGTTGTCCCCCTTCCCCAGATGAAGCGACAGAGAGGACTCAACTACTTCGAGCAAGAAATACAACCCCGTAAACCAAGAAAAAAGCCATTGCAAGGCGGGAAACACAAACACTGGACAAAAAACAGTATTGTGAAGCAATGGTAGATGCTTTCATCTCAGCTGTTTTGGATTAAAAAGAGGAAGAGGTCTCTTTGTAATGGAGAAAAAGGCTCCGTTCGCCATACTTTAAATTAAAATGCATTTTTAATCCCGAGCGGGATGCAATCCATCTATGCGGGAACCATGGAAAGTGTTTCAGGTCAGCTTTAGCGACATTGAGTTAAGTTTTTTTTTATTTTGCGTTAATTTTGTCAATTTTAAAAAAAAAATCCCGTTCCTGTGATCAATGAAATGTGCCAGGTTGGAATGAAATATGGTGACCTACGTCCATGAGAAGTACCCAATCACAATAACCAAAGAGAGTCCAAGGCTTCATGGGGCAAACGGCAGCGAGAGAAAACAAGCTACTGGGAGTGATTTTTTTAGAGTTCCCGACGGTGAAAAAGAAAGGCATATAATCTTTATGTTTAGCTTATCCCAAACGGAGCCATACGAAGTGTAAAATTCACGCATTCGGAGAAACGTGGTCGGCTCCTTACAGAATATCACGCCGCTTGGATTTTTTAGATTTGGTGGTTCAAGAGCTTTCACCCGTAATTTGAGCCCAGGAACCTAGGGTCAGGAGCATAATGCTGCCACCCAGAACTGCTAACCCCTCTTTTGTAGTTTATCATGTTCCCTTGTTTTGAGCAACAGGAAAACAAATACCTTTCAAGCAAAAACAAACGATCCTTCGGGTTCATTTGAACGATTGGTTCATGCCAAACGATAATCATTATAGTGGAGAAAGTCACAAAAATGTCTACTTTTTGGCATGCATACCACTTCGTTTATACAGCAAGGGACCATAAAATATGCCATAAGGTCATTTGAACGCACAATATTAGAAATGGTCGCTAATCAAGTAGCACATACGTCCAATTATTGAAAGCCGCCTGTAAAATGAAATAATTGTGCTGGAAAATCAAAAAAACACTCTAAAGTAAGCGATCCCACAAGCCAACCACTTGAGTGAAACCGTACGAGAAGGTGATTCCTGTCACATACAACATTGCTATGTAGTCCATTAACATTCCTTGATATTCCTATCACTTATACCATCCCCAGTCTAATTTACACCTAGAAACTGCCATAAAGATTTGAGCAAAACCTGTCCGTTGCCCATAATGAGGCCATAGCCTAAGCTTTTATCTATAATGAACACCTCTCAATAGATGAAACAGGAGAAGATAAAACTTCTCCACCTGCCTGAAATATATACTTACTTAACGAATTGCATTGATTAGATACCAACATTTGTGTGGGTCTGAATGAGTGATTAAACTTCTAAACATGTTTTTAATCAGCTGTCTCTGACCTCAGATACTCGCGTAATTAGAATTATTTTTTAAATTCTACTGTAATCTCCGTTTTCATATAAGATTAGACCATGTTATTGAGCCTAAGTCTGCTGACCAACATTCCAGAATTGATCCTGAAATATCAGTCCCCCTCAAACCTCACGATGTTGTGCAACCGAACCTCACTTCTGTTTGATCTCGGAGAATACCAAAAACCAGTTTTAAAACGACCTCAAACTCCAAAAATCCAGAATCCACATACTGCCAATTTAAAAAATGGTTACGCCAGTGCAGTGAGTTTGAGATGAGCATTTTTTATTATTTTATCTTGAATTTTTAATCTCAATGAGAGTACAGCATGCATTTTGTTTTTATCTTTAAAATTTATTTTTCAAATACGTACATTTTCATTCCACTTTGGGGTACAACATCAAAATGTGTTATCAATCTTGGTTTCTTAGCAGCTCTACAATCTATCGTGTTACTATAAAGAGGAGAAACGTCGAAGATGGGAGAGAATTAGATAAAAAATCACTCATAATTATTCAAAGGTTCCTTAAATTGTTTTTTTTTCATGTCATCTGTTAGTTACTTCAGTGTCTTTAGCTTTGTCTTTCTCACCAGTTCGTGGTCCTACACTCGACCTACGATAGCATTACTAGTAGTAGTGCTCTACATTTTCCTTCAATGAATACATCAGTGATAGAGATAAGCAAGGAAACAACTGTATGAATAGAGCAAATGGATATGTTCTCCTTTTCGGAATTTATTTATTTCAAATGTGAATAAAATAGGACGTGAGCGTAGAAACCTCCGTCACAACCCAACTCGAAAGGCTCAAATGGCTATTTCTTATTTGCTAACGCGACCTAAGTGACTTTATCATCAAAAGTAAAATTTTTGAAAGCATATCTCAGACTTGTATTGCGTTTTTCTTCGTTAAGCCTTCTTAAACGAGTAGCTATCCTCACCCCATCGAATGGTGCAGGTGGAAACACGGCCGCGTGGTCGCTGATTGATCAGTTACCCAAACGAAAAACCTTAAATTTGTGTTACATTAAGAAAAAATTGCTTAAATTTAGTTTGTGGAATGGAAAATAGTATGTTTTCTTCCCACTTCGAAATGTCTGGGTGACTAAATAAATGTGTTTACTTGGCAACTAACTTGACGTTCTTTACTTAACACTTCCAGCAATTCACTTTTACATCTTACGCCGCTGATTTCCAGCGCGCTTGGACTATGATTGACTTTCGTCTACTTTAGGGCCTTGAGCGAATGATGACCGGTGACAGAGAAGAACATGTATGCCTAAAATGACGAAAATTGATGGTATTTATTTCTCCATTACTCGGCTAAAAGTTCAATTGCGCAGCGTCATTATAAGAAATATGATTTTATGTCCATAATTAAGAACCTTTATATATTCCTAAATATTCTCTTTTGTTATTAAGGCCATAACTTAAATCGAACAAAAACTCTGGCTTGTGTTTCAGGGAATCTTGCAAACAGCTATTGTGTGTAGGCTTGGGTTGGTATGCGCTAATGTGGTAGATAATGAGGTTAATAACGTGGAACGTAATTCTCTATAACTAATATATTAATCGAAAAATAGTTAAAAAGGAAAGATTTGTCTTTAGAATCTAGATTTTTATCCATTTCTCACCGATTATTGTTTTCAAGAAAATCGATCGACCAAATACATATTTCCCAACTATGAAGATCAATATTAGAATTTCCATTGAGTGGTCAACTTGCGAAATAATTCATATTAAACACTGTCGTACAGTGATTGTAAAACTTCAATGTCCTGACGTAAGAATATAATATTCTAAGAACAGCCCGAGTTGGTGTAATAGTAAGTAAATTTCTATAACTTCATTTTGCAAAAATAAATACTTCAAAATGACAGCTACATTAGTAGATTTGATGCGATTTGCAAAACTTTCTGAAATAAATTATGTCAACTGAGCACAATTTCAGTTTCAAATATGCTTTCTAGAAGCTCCGTCGAATTCATCTTCCAAATAGAGTATTCAGACCTTTGATATTCTGCTTTTTTATTATTGTACTCCATTCCTCAAATTTAAAAATGCTTTTATTGTAAAGTAGGTCATCCATTTACAAAGGTGTCTAAGCCACTCGCCTCCGTAATTACATGGTTCCTTTCTGGAGCACATTAAGCATTTTAACTTCAATTTCTCCTCTAATTCAGAAGGCGTCACCCACTTTCCGTTAGTACGATGAGAAAAAAAAGAAAGAGTTGGGAGATGGTGAGCTTCCAAACTCCCAATGTTAACCTCCCACTTCATAATGTATGAGACATGTCAGAAAATTATATGCTCCATCAAAATCAGACGCAAATAAAATATCCTTTATGGCAATGTTTTATTTCTTTTCCTGAAGAATTCTGACCAAGTGAACGATGCATGTCACTACATCAACATAATAGTAAAATGAGTGGAAACAGAGCTCAAATAGATACTAATGCAAAAAGGTCATTCTTTTGAAAGCACCATAATCGCATCCCTAGCTATTATTTTTATACAAATAGTTCAAGTTTAATATTCAAAATTTTCTTTTCCCTGCTATTAAGAGTTTGATAAATCGCAGCTTTGTTCTGTTTTAAAAATTTTAATCTTCTTTCATAGGGATCGACAAATGCAAATCACATTGCCACTTCACACGTCAACGACCACAAGCGATTTCATCAATGCAGATCGAGAACTATCATATCCGAAATCCATGGTTTTATCACAAGGGGATATTTAAATCTCTTTTCCGATTTAAAAAAAAAAGATTTTTGTCGACGTTCGTTTCCTTTGCGATTCTATGGACTCATTCATCCACATTAATCTCCTTAGGACTTTTGAATTCAGTGTTGCATTCTTGCTCTTAGAAGTTGAACATCTGGTCGATTCCCAGAGTTCTCAAGAGAATCTTCAACAAAGGACATACGCCAGAGTGAAACAGTGCTGTACAAAATCAGAACAGCTAACGGCTCCAAACGAAAAAGAAGCTAGTGCTTCTTTGCGAATTGTTGCCATGATTCTGTTAGGGCCCATTTAAACTGAATCCACTGTCTTCCGCTTCACCGAGAACTCCAAGAAGTTCCACTTCATCGTTTGTTACCGTATTTTTTTAAAGAACTAAAAAAAAAAAGAATCAAAAACCTATGAATCCGGCTTTTTTTTAAAAGCTCTTGACTCATTCTTGGG
The DNA here is from genome assembly GCA_037158775.1 of Hetaerina titia. Lineage (NCBI taxonomy): Eukaryota > Metazoa > Arthropoda > Insecta > Odonata > Calopterygidae > Hetaerina > Hetaerina titia. Next base: position 75,549,944 of record CM073771.1, on the reverse strand, counting down.
CCATTTTCCCTCTCTCATCTCCTTTACGATCAAAAGATTCCCTCCCGTTTCGCGAATCTCGTTTTTTTTTCACCAAATTCTCTTTGAAATTAAGTAGACCTGATGTTAGTGATATGAATTTCTTTCACAAAAACAAATACCCAAAATATTGATAAATTAATAATGGTCATTAATTATCACCGAATGTTTTAATTGGTAATTAATTAGAACAAAAATTGTTTCCCCATGCCTATACCGGATTTTCATTCGGTATATTCAGGTGTCAAGGTACCTTTGTACATCTGAAATCCCACCTTTATCCTGATTCCTAATGGCCTCCCATATATAGGAGACCTACCTGTAAACCACAAAAGCTTCCAATCATCCCATCGAGCATTTCGTTTTCACATCCCTATTTGCTAAGGACTGAAAGCGCCACATGAAAGCACCGTAGTTCACTTGTAGGAATATAGTATAGTGATGCAAACGTTGAAGTAGGGACACTCACCGATAATCAAAGCTAGGAGGATCACTTCTTAATACCAAATCTTTCCAATACTACGCTTCTACAACCACTGTAACAACCTAATGGCTTCATTCCAGTTGAGTTGTAATGTTCCGATGATTTTAACTACTGCAACTCAAACATACTGTGAGCTACACCGATGGAAATTCGAAGATTCCTCGAAGAACGCTAAAATATTAAATGATACCCGCCATAAATGTGGTTTAATGTACCCAATGAGTGCAGCGAATTCCATTTGATATACTATCTCATAGGGAGGTTAAGAAAAAACTCGTAAAAACTTTGATATGGAGCGTAGGTACGGTGCGGAAACGTGGTCACTGAAGCAGGAGGATAGACGTAGATCGGAGGCTTTTGAAATGTGGGTGTGGAGATGAATGGAGAAGGTGAAATGGACCGAAAGGAAAACAAATGAGGAAGTGCTAGGGACGGTGTGTGATGAGAGGGGCTTGTTGAGAGAAATACTATGGACGCAGGAAAATTGAATGAAAGGCGTATTGAGCGGCAGTGGAATGTTGAAGAAGGTAATAGAGGGGAGAATGTTGGGCAAGCGAGGTAAGGGTAGGGACAGGATAGGGATGTTGGACGGGATGAAGGGAGGAAAGAAGTACACCGAGATGAAGAGGGACCTGATATAGGTTAGTTTGCTAGGTGGGGAGTCACAAAAAAATGTTTATTTGATAGTTGTGTCCATCCAAAAACCTACCTTAACCGGTAGATTACCTAATAATAATAATAATACTATCTTAAAATTACATCCAACTTTGACCGTTTCTTTCGAACCTGTCTTTTCTCTAAGCCATCTTTTCCTAAATATTCCTACCGATATTTTTCTTACTTTCTCAACGAAACTTTAATGGTCTCAGTATCCTCGATTCAAACAATCATGAATTTATAACATTACTACTCATTATATAATTATAATTATTTTCATAAATTCTATGCTACGAACGTATGCAATGCCAATTTTTATTTCGTACGAAAGTGACAAATGAATTTCAAAATAAAAAAGTATGACATAAAACAATTACATTTGTATATTCGTGCACTAGATGGGGTGTTAACATCCGAGATATTCGAATCCACGCCCATCGGCTTGTCAGGCGAGAGTGACTGCTCAATACCGCCGAGGGTGTTGGGATTCGGCCATCATGTCGCTGGGGAGTGAGTCGTATTTACAGTATTGTCATGTCACCATAATTAGGGTTATATTTACAATGTTTTCATTTACCATTGCGACTTTTTCATGAAAACACCTTCATTTTAGGAAAGCATTTTGCCATCTATTACCACATCCTTTAGCATAGAAAACCATATATGTTAAATTTGGAGGTGACCAAATCAGTCGAGGACTTTGGCCACACTACATTTACGTTGAAATTTAATACCCATTTCTTATATTCTTTCGTCGTGCCGTTTATATTTTAGGTTGCTTATACTCTGTGAACGGCCATGCTAAATGATGCGAAAATAAAATAAATCCATGACCATATCCACAATTAAGACAGGACAAACAATAAAGCTCCAACTTTTATTTGAATTAGTAACTCGTAACGCGGTACTTCAGTTGTGATAGAGTTCGTTCGGCCACGGTTCGAACGACCCAGTTTTCATTCCTCTATTTCTCCAACTCTCTCTAGAAAAACATTCCCAATGAGGGGAGGTATTCCAATTCTGAACTCTTCTCTCAAACTTCACATCAATGAGGGCATATATAAATCAAACATATTTTTAAAAAAGGGTACGGTTTTCATGCGAAGGTTGAGATAAAAATTGTCGTTGCATCCGTTCGTAGTATCGAATTTATGAAAATAATTATAATTATGATGAGTATTAATAGTATAAATTTATGATTATTTCGTTCGAGGATACGGAGGCCATTAAAGTATCGTTGATAAAGAAAACAAATATCGTTAGGAATATACAGTCCTGTCCTGTATCCACATCCTGTATAGGAACATATGGATGAAGAGAGAAGACAGGTTGGAAAGATACGGTCGAAGTTGGATGCGATTTTAAGGTAGTATATCAAAAGGGATTCGCTGCACTCATTAGGTACATTCAATCACATTTGTGGGGGGTATCATTTAATATTTTAGCGTTCTTCGATCAATCTTCGGATTTCCATCGGTGTAACTTACAGCATGTTTGAGTTGCAGTGGTTAAAATGGGAACATTACCACTCAACTGGAATGCAGCCATTAATTTGTTATATGTGTGCTTATAGAAGCGCAGTATTGGGAAGAGTTGGTATTAAGAAGTAATTATCAAAGCTTTGATCATTGGTAAGTGTCTTCGGTACTTGAACGTTTACATCAATAAATTTTCCTGCATGTAAACTGTAGTGCTTGCATATAGTTCAGTCCTTAGTTAAAAGGGGTGTAAAAACAAAATGTTTACCATTTTTTTTCTCTGGTATGGAAAAATTGGCGCATTACCCAAACTATTATTCGGATAAAGCATTCTATTTTCTTTCTCTGCCCACCATTGTTCGTATCTTGCACACAAAAATTTACAAAGCGTCCTTCAAGTCGTATGTACTCCTTGGGCCTTTTTGAATGTGGTCTATACCCTAATGCCGGCACTGGTTTAATCTCCTCAATAATACGTACTTATGCCTAATCCACTTCGCCCCGAGAGAAAAGTGATTTCTAAAATAGCATGCATTCAGGGAGGTTGGATCGTGACTGCACTAGTCACTGTGTCACATTAGTTTTATGTATTAATGACGATTGATGAAAATTAATGTGACCCCATTACATAATTGGGCGTATGATATCAGTTTTTCATGTGATCGGCATTTATTTCTCCAACATTAATCATTCAATGATATTTCTACTGGTAGTCCTCCACTGCCATAGGAGTGTGCAATCTTGGATTTTCTCTGTCGCTCTCTATGGAAACGAAAAGATCATGTTTGATCATTGTCATTTGATATGGCCGCACTTCAGGTTGCAATTTCGCAAACTTTTATGAAAATGACATATACTTGGCATCTCGATGCGATCTCTTTAAAAGTAAATTGTTAGAGGAGATCATATGAAGACTATTTCTTTATCAGGACTCACAGTGGTACAGATATAAATGTTCAATAGACCACAGTAATCCATTAGTTAACCGTCACTTTGTAATCCTGCCCTCAACTTTGGTCATAAAAATACAAACATATTCCTGTGCCGAGTGCATCAGATTTTTAAATATGTGCAAGTTTATGATGACAGTGATCCTTGGTTTTAGCGGCCATTTACTTACGTATACTTCTTGGTACCCCTGAATGGCGAATAACATGTCGTACCCAAATCAAGTTTATAATCTCAGTCGCTTTTTCATATTATTAAAAGGATTACCTCTTCACCTTCTTAATTCCATTTGTATATAGGAGTACTTTTAGACATATTATATATATATATATCTTTTCATAAAAGTGTAGATAAAGTTTTCAACCCCATAATTAGTGTTTTTACTTAAATTGGTAATGATTCAGCTTCATAATTATCATTTCCCCAAGCGCCGTATAAAGTGACCAACGCAGTTCACCCATTTGTTAACACATGTGCATCGCTGAACTTCTTAAATACTTCTCTTACTAGCCTGAAGATGCTGACGCGAGTACTCAACAACCGTACACCACCAGAATAGCACTAGATGCAGAATTGAATTTAATGAAGATTGAGTGAGTTACCCCTTTTTGGTCTACCATTGGCGCAAGTCGCTGTTCTTTTTAACGAAAGGCGAGAAAAAAAATTGCCAAATCACATTTGTCATCAGTGCCGCGTGCTGCGGGAACAAGAAGAAAAAATAATCAGGCCATGCGGGGTCCGTCTCACCCTCTCGGGTGCTTCAGGTGACGCAATGCGGAAAATATTTCATACACCACATGTCGCTACGTGGTCTTCTTGAAGCTCGGAGGCGGCCAACACAACGTTGGGGTCGTTCGCTCCTTGCAATAACCATACCAGCAGTGGGATTTGAATCCACAACCATCGTTCTATAAGATGGTGTTCGCGGAGATGGCATAAGGCACCTGCTGCCACTTCGATTAAACCTAAGTCCCTTTCTCTCTGGATGGGATCACATGAAAATTTTATCGATGAAATTAACAAACTACATGAGAAATGGGCCAACTGAGTCCCACTAGATATATTAGTACCTTCAGTATACTATGAGACCCGTGATTCATGCGTGAACATCGAATTTTCCAAAACCCCACCTTGAGCATGTTCCATCAAAAATTTGACAGATTAGAAAACATAAAACCTCGAGTGAAAATTTAAAAATAATTTAGTCCGGGTACATTCAATTTTTGAATGGTATATCTTATCCATACGCGATTCATCATCCCTCCAAAAGTTTCATTATGTTATTTGGCGTAAGAGATCAACTTTTAGTGCGTCCCGTTGAGCGAAAATTACGACTGCCCCCGATCCATGCCTTTCTCTATAATTCAACTTCGTTCCAAGCTTCCTCTCACACGCCCAATTTTCCATTCCGTCGGCAGTTTCTCACAATCCTCCCCACACCCAATCACCACAAAGGATTATTTCTCCAATCATTCGCACGTCCGCCCTCGAAAACTCCTCTACCCTCTTTTCCTCCTCCTCCCTCCCCCCGTCGACGTACCACTCCCTCTCTCACTCCGATTTCCCTACCTTCCACCCCGCCATTCTCGTCTCTCTCTCTCTCTAACGCAGCAGTCCCCGTTTCCGAGCGATAGGCAGGGGGCATATAAGCGGATGCGGTGACCCAGATTCAATTAAACAAAGGCCATCGGGCGAGAGAGAGAGGAAAAAAAAGAATGTCGCAGGACTCCATCAGCAGGAAAAATTTCCCTCTAGGAGACAAAGAGGTGGCGGAGGAGAGTACGGGTGGAGGGGGATGAGGGTGAGAGGGGGGTGAAATTCATTTTTCGCGTGTGCATTAGCTCGTGTCACTAAAAATAACCACTCCACCTCCTCGCGAGCGCCCAAGCCATTTCTTCAAGTCAAGAGCCGATAAGACGACGCGGCGCGCGCGGTCCCTGCGCGTAAATGGAGGGAAAAAAAAGATGCCCCGGTTGCAGCTTTTAAATAAGCGGCGCCGGAGTGAAAAATATGCGAACGCTTCCCAGATAATAGACCTTGCAAATTGCACGCGCTAACAACAAAACCCCGCTCTGCGTCATGCAATTAATCCTTGAGATCTCAAATTTTATATCACTGCTCTGCCCTCGATGGGAGAAAAATGAAAATGGACTAAAAGAGGAGCCATTTTAAGCATTGGGCAGTATTTTAACGCGTGAAAATAATATATGAACCGTAAAATTTTTCATTTTCACACAGTACAGATAGTTGCTAAACACACAGACTCAATGGGATGGAAAAAATTTGCTTGAAATGGATAGGTTTTTTTTAAAAATTCTATAAACACGGAGAACCTCATTGTTTCGACTTTCCCAGAGGGTCAAAAATGAATATTATACTATCCAGTCATTTTTGATAACCAGCCAAAATTCACCGTACGCAATATATTTCACTGCATTAGCTTTCAAAAAATACTTTTGTCCCCTCTAAATATCACTTACGTGAGTATCTTATTTATTTTATTCTGTAAATCCAAACTTCAAGAAAATACTAGAGTATTAGGGAAGGTGACCGACAGATGAGGTCATTCGTGCCATTATGAATGGACGGGAAAGGAGGACGGGTGGAGAGAATCTCGACGTCGGCATTAGCCTACTCTTAACGAAAGGAGCTAAGGGGTCCGCAGCTTAACGTCCCATCCGACGGACGGCGTACACACTCAAAATGCTCTCCAAAAAGAACCTCAAGTAGGGATCGAGATACCACTGAAAAATACCTTCCGTCTCTGGGTGGGGTTCGACTTCAGTATGTTAGCCACCGAACCATCCCGATCCCTTTAAGAATGAACATATGCTTAATTATTGGAAAACGAAAACTAAACTCAACTATTTGATGCTGCTGCCTAAGAAATCTAGTACGAGTACTCTCTCACATATTTTTTGAGGATAACTTAATTATGGACTAAATCGGACCAGTCCACCAAACCCTAGTCTGGACAGCGATCTTTCCAAAGCAATCTCGTTCATAGCGAGGGTTCAGCGTAAATTAATCTATAATAGAAACGACAATACTTATATAGTCTCTGCTTCATTTAGAATATGCTGATAATATATGGGATTATCATGAAGTTAGATTGATTTCCACATCAGAATGTACAGGGTTCGTCCAGAAAATAAGTGTACTGATTTTTTTCCGCCGCTCCAGGCGCGCCCAGCACCGCTCTGATGGGCTGCGATTGGAGGGGGGTATGTTGGCAAGCGACGCTGAAAAAGGCAGTCGGCTCTGAGCTGTGGTGTAGTGAGGAGCTCTGTTAACGCGAACCTCCACGCTCGACCCACGTCACGGAACGCGATGCCGAAGTTTTTGGAGCAGCATTATTCCATCAAATTTGCGGTAAAGCTTGGGAAATCGTCTACCGAAACTGTAGGTATGATTAATCAGGCTTACGGGGAGTCAGCCATGTCCAGAAACATGATCTTTCGGTGGCACAAGATGTTCGTGGAGGGCAGAGAAGAGGTCGACGACGAACCACGGCCTGGACGCCCATCAACGACACTCACCGACGAAAATGTGCGAAAAGCTCGCGATGTACTGAACTCTGATCGTTGTCTTAGTGTTCGGATGATAGCAGAGCAGTGTAATGTGCCAAAAACAATAGTGCACGAGATTATTAGGGACCAATTACAGATGCGAAAAAAATCACGACAATGCGCCGTCTCACACCGCGCTTGTCGTGTCGGACTTCTTGGCCAAGCACGGCGTGGCAACGCTGCCGCACCCGCCCTACAGCCCGGACTTGGCACCACCGGACTGCTTTCTGTTCCCGAAGATAAAGAGGAGTTTGAAAGGAACGCGATACGGGACTTTGGACGCCGTCAAAGAGGTCGTGACGACGTGTCTTCGAGAGGTTCCCGATGATGCCTTCGCGGGAGCGTTCCAGGAATGGGAACGCCGCTGGAACAAGTGTATCGACTCACAAAGGTCCTATTTTGAGGAATATTAGCTTAAGATATGTAAAAGTGTAATAAATTTTTTTTCCTGAGCTCAGTACACTTATTTTCCGGACGAACCCTGTATGCAGCACAGAGGCTCTAGATTTGTGAAACGTTGTTATGACGAACTTATAAGCACATCTAGATCATAAGAAGAACTAGGTTGGGTATCTCTAACGGAGAGAAGGTTAAATCAAATATTAAATCTTTTGGATAAACTAGAAGCAGGTCTCTTTAGGAATGTTGTGGAAAATGTATTATTATTAGGTCCATGCTAGGAGGTGAGATAGCCTACTCTTAACGAAAAGCGCCAAGGGGTCCGCAGCTTAACGTTCCATCCGACGGGCGGCGCACACACTCAAAGTGCTCTCCACGAAACACCTTAAAGGATTGAGATACCGATGAAAACTAGCTGTCATCTCTAGGATTCAAACCCAGGCTCACTGGGTGGGAAGCCAATACGTTAGAAAAGGCACCAACCCGATCCCCTAAATAAAAAACTCGATCTTGAGGAATTCAGGGGAAATTATCAATCTTAAGAGACTGTAATAATATAAGGAGAGGAAGGAATACATCATTTTTCAATAAACGTGAAGTGAATAATTAAACATTTGACGATAAATATTTCAAGAATAATTAAGCACAAAAAAATGACTTATTTCGCACATAAAAATGACTATTTTGACGAAAATACCCGATTCTGCCTTTTTTATGGATAAATACATTAAAAAGGGGAAATTCGTAAAAATTGGCTAGAAAAGAATATTTGTAAGGTGCTCATTTTGTTTTGAGACAATACAATATATTTACTGCGATCACCCGATGGTTGAGTTACACGTTATAAAATTTGTTGAACATTCTGAATGGTACTTTGGGTAATTTCACTCGAATAATGACTTTATTCATTATTCTATGTCAGAAAAAATTATTATTCTTGTAGCACATGTAAAACTATCAATAAGAAATAGTTCTAGTGCATATTCATGAAATATTTTCATGTTATTTGACAACTCAATTCAATTAACTGTCGTATTTCTTCGCATGCATGCGTTTTCGTCTTTTTCGCGAATTAAAATATTTTCCACATTTTTTGACTGAGTTATAATTGTAAGTAATCATTAGAGGCTATTAAAGATTTTATAAAATCTGACTGTGGTACAAAAAGCGTCTATTTAAGCCGAATAAAAGTTCACTTGGAGAACATGTAAATTTGCGATCTAATAATCTTATAACGGTTTGCCTACTTAACAAATCAAAAGTTCTGTATTTTTCTAAGTTCCACACTCCATCAAACCTCAAATATTGCGAAACAACTTCGCTCAGAAGGGACCAAGAAAGCACAAGATTCCATACAAACTATTTCTTGTCTCTTTCTCTCTGCTTTGTCTCCTCATTTAATGTTGTGAATGAACAGACGGACTGAATAGCAAACAGAAAAAAACACCAAAAGTACGAACATTGCCAAAAACAAATTAGCCTTCATTTTCCATGGGTCTCTAATAATTCACCAGGAATTTTGGATAAACGGAACTATAATGTCTACGCATTTTAACCTGCATTTCATTATTGCAATAAAACCTCTCTTAATTTCAAATCTCATTTGATTTAAATGGCTTCTCAAATGATAAAAAAATACCAATTTTTTATTGAAATATGTAATTTATAACTCATGACTCTCACGTATCTTGGCTTCATTGTAATAAATCATGCGAACTTATTGCAATGTAGAACGATGGCCCTTGTAGAGCGCACTGTCTAAACGATTCGGTCTCCCTGAATCAACGTTTAATCGGACTAAGTGCCCAGGGAAAACGAATTCGCAAAAAGCTTTAAAAAAAAATAATCTTGGAGTACTGTCTCTACTACATGATTGATGTCGCAACAAGAAAATGTCGTTAGTAAATTTTTAAGAAAGTCATCCTGGAAATGGCGAATTGATTCGCAATCATAAAATTCCCAATTGCATTAATCCATCAACTGGATCACTAAATGAATATTTTCCCAAATTTCCAGCTTTCCCCTTTGAACCAAATTAATCCACAAGATAGTGAGGCAATAGTTTATCTCGTGGGGAGCGTTTACTAAACTAGAGTCACTGAAATAAGATTCTCGAACTAGATACCTGCATTCGAACCAGTTATTCGGATACAACATTTATTATATTCAGTCTTGGCCGAGTATGTGTACGTATATTTACTTAGAGCTTAAAAATTTCCAAATAAGCACAAGGGAAGTGTAAGAAAATATGAAATATTAGATCACAATTAAAACGACATGATTTAGACTCAAAGAAACAAGTATTTAGTGTCGGTGTTCCATGCCTACTGCTTCTTCTGAGGTAGTAGCGCGGATACTTTTCAGCTACTTTACTTGAGATGAAACTCTCGTTGTGAAATATACTAGCGAAAAGTTAACTTGATACATTGGATTCCCACAATGAGGTGGCTGAATGTGAAAGTATTTTGCGGTGGTAAAAATATTTTCTGATAATAGCCCCCCTATCTGGTACGTGTACATTTCACACGTCAGAGGGTATTACTGGATGTGAGGTCTACCCTCACCTATAACAATTAAACTTCAATCTAATTACTACAATGACTATGTTCCATTCTCGGTTTAAGACTTATTTCTTTTTGTGAACCAACTCCAAAGCATACAGATTTCTATCTGTCCCATCTCAAGCATTTTTGAAGCCGCTAAGTAGAAGTTGGGTGTGGTAGTCCAATTTGTGAACTTTCGTTCGCGACTCGGCAAAACTGGAAATGCTCTGCTATCCGACATCTGGGATTACGATATCAACTATAAGCATACATATACACTGCCTAAGGACGTAACTCGCCTATGAGTCTTTCCTATGTCTGTTACTATAAAGTTTCATTCATTCTCCTCCTCATGCTAGTCTGTACCTCGCGTTTTTATTCCGCCTTAGTCCACCTGTACGGACATTATTCCAAATTCATGCAAAATCTTTCCAATTGTATGCCGTGTAATAATTTTCCTCCTCCTAGTCTAACTTGGTTTTTCAATGAGCCGTTACCTGTCGGCTTCACCCATCATTGTAACCTCTGTTATAGCATAGTTTACTCTAAATCTTAAGTTTCTCGTCTCTCACAAACAACACGCACACGGATGTGAGGTTTTTTGGAATGTCATGGTTTTATCTTGTATGTTAAATGACAGGTTGGGGTGGGTTCTCGCTCACCGGGACGGTGTATGTGTGCCCGTATGGGCCGACAATGAACGCTGAAAGAGCGCTGAACTACTGACCAGGGTCGGGGAAAAACACGGTCCGAAAAGGTAAAGATGCTGACTCAACTCTGACGTGTGAATTTGGCTAGTGGCTGGATTTAGAATTATGTCAGCTCTACCCTCACACAGCAAACTAACATTTAGGTTCATTGCTGTGGTTGAATGTCTTTAATCCAAGCTTTGCAATTCAAAATCTTCCGAGAAATCTTGGGTGACACTGAGAAACAAGATGTCCCCCATGACTACTGTGTAAGTCTAACACGCCTGAGGGATTTGGTCAAAATTATCCCTACACTCACTAAACTGGTTTAATACAGAGGATATTTATTTACCCGCTTTCTCAAGTCGTGAAAACTCAATACCATGGAATGAGGAGTTATGCTTTACCATACCTACTGTACATGAAAAGTTTCCCAAATATTTCCCAGCACTATGCATCCAATGACTAAAACGCCAATTCCAGAGTAGAATGACCCCGTTTCGGATGGGCTGCATGAGAGAATCTTTCGTTATATGTACCCAAATGATGTCACATTATGTTTACCACCCGCTAACCTTCAAATTTTCTTTCCGTTGCAGTAGCGAATGGAAGAAATGACCTCATGACCGGATGCTGAAATTCTTCCGTTCATGGTGGCCTCGGAGAGTCTTATGCGCAATCTTGGAGGGGAAAGGAGGTTTAGATGACTAATGTCGTAACTCATGGAGTTACTTCGACGAGCATTTTAGTGAAATGATAAAAAATTAGTGGAAAAGGTCCGCTATCAAATTATCTATCGAATGTAAATAACAATGATGAAAATTACGATTTTTATGTTAATAAATGTGAACAAGTGAGAAAGATTGGCAGCTTTAATAAAAAGGTCCCCAAATTTTATTGATGGTAAGAAATTACATTTATTCAAGATAAACGTAACAAGTTTATGTTACAGTAAATATTAAAATAATACTTGGCGATAAAGTGAGCACGAGAGCTATACAGAAATTAAGTTCCGTTCTCAAACATTTCAGCTGCGGCACTGCGATCGCGGTGGTGTGTGTGGAGTGCAGTTGGTCGATTCGTTGACACGGCAAATGACGCCACTTCGAGACATTCAAGAGAGCTCACGCATCGTAATGGGTGTTTACAATGTTAAGGAAAATTGAGATTCCCGTCGCATGTGCTGTGCAATCTGTCATCCGTTTCTTGAATGAGAGGATCATTTAACCGGCTGCAATCCCCTTTCAAATTTGTGACGTTTATAGAGAACATGTAATGAGAGATTCAGCCCTACGGAGATTCTTTAACGAGGGCAAGAAATTGTGAAAGATGAAGAACAGAGTGGGCAACCATCTTAGATGCATGAAGATATGGCGTAACGCGACCTTCTCGATCGTCTCATGACCTTCGACTAGGAGCATTTCCATCATATCCCACAAGACCCAGACCTCTAACCAAACGATTTTCACGTGCTCCTTCATCTGAAGTATTTCCTTGCTATGCGGTGGTTCCTCCGAACCGGGGAAAAACAAGCCGCCAACATGTGGCTTAAATCTTAGGCGGCATTTTTTTTTAACGAGAAATGGATATAAAACCTGGTGCCCCGCTCAGACAAAGAACCTCAATAAGGCGGGGACCATGTCGAAAATAAGTGCGCGGTGTGCAAAATAAATAGCAATAAATGTAATATTTTTCTACTAAACCATCAGCATTAATTTTCTAGATATCTTTTTGATATATTTCTGATAATCTCACACGATGTTGAAATGGTGTTCAATGATGGACTCAAACTAAATTTTAAAACCATTTGGTTTTGTGCGACTTGATTGGTGGTTGAGATTCACAAACAGACAACATAATGCTCTTTATTCAGTTGAATTGAAATGTACCACCAGTCTTAAGCAGTACGAGCATTTGTATTAGGAGCTGATGTCCTCTTACTTGTACCAAATCGACATGAACTTGTGCCGCAAAAGTCTGCACCCAAAGATCCTGGATTAAGGTATGCATGATTTCACCCTTCTTGAGTTTACAACTGACTCATTTTCACCCAGCATATTGGTGAGCCAGACGTCTTTGAACAAATCGGCTGTCTTCGTACCATAAAAAATTTTGAAAAGGAAATATATAACGAAGTACACTAATCAAATCGACGTCAAACCGGGACTGGTCCTAAAACTTAACGCAAAACATCAAGTCGTCCATATTCACATCAATCCTCACGCCCTAGCCACACATTCCTGGAAGTTTTTCCGCAAAACATCGACCTTCGTCGTAGAATGAGGACGGTTTGCCATCTTAATTTATTCTCAGTTTTATTTTCCACCTTTTTTCGCGAAATATAAAATGCACATATCCCTCGAATGCTCGAGTAATTAATGGCCTGCTTGACATCTGGAAATTCTTTTATCCTCTCCCGAAGTAGGTCGTTCTCGGGATATTCCTCAAGGACGTCGCAAATCGGACGACGCCAACTGAAATAGCAGGGGGATCACAGCGTCGTTCTTTTTTTCTCGTGAAGCGCATCCACAAGGCTATGAGCTCGTGCAGTGCCCCCTAAAGTAGCTACGACGTACCTTCCCGTCCGTGAACGGGGACGGAGATGGATTTATCTGCTTGGTCTACAAGCGGATACACCAACAATTATTAAGAATTACCCTTAAAATTTGGTTCAAATCAACGAAATCACCACGGTATTACATTTTTTGGACGCATGATTTTCCCGAGGTTGGCAGCACATTCTGCCTCGTGAGTTCAACTCTATTAGACTCATCCCCGCATTAAATATTGAGTAACAGATATTGAGGAAAAAAAAGAAATAGTGATAAATCGACCGAATGTCACTACTCAGAGACCGTAGTGTGCGGAGCTATTCAATTGCTGATATTGCCATGAAGACGTAATTTTCACGAATTCATCCTTTTTGTCTTTAATGAACTTACATCGGAATGGTTAATCTAAATCTCCTAACCTGCGAGATAGTACAACCACGTTTCCTGTTTTTCGTGAACGAGGATGAGTTGTTCGTAGGAAATGAAGTCAGGATCTAAACACTATGCTCCTGTCGATTATGAGGGAGACGCCAAGGGTGGGGGGGGGAGGCTTGCCAGCAAGGCAGCGATGCTATCGAACAGCCTAGGTGAGTCGAAATGACACGTCTAGGATATTAGGGAGGCCAAAAAAGTCTAAAAACGAAATTTCAGGACTTTTCCAGGTTATCCAAACTAAAGTTTTTAATGTTTAAAGTTTAATTGTCCGCATTTTCAACAAAGATAAGCTAGCTGAAGTCATTTCAAAAACGTTGCGTTTATAAACTGTATTCCATATTCTACCGAGACCCTAATTCATCTTAGCGTAGTTATTCTATTATGTAATGAAAAGTTTCCTAACAGCATTAGTAATTTGTGCATGATTAAAGACCAGAGGGTAGGTGAACTAAAAGAAATTGTATAGCTTTGAACATCGCCAAAGGGTTATTCAAATACAGAACAAAACAAATTGGAGGGATACGCTCTTTAAAAAAGGCCTGCAATCACAGCCATTTTTGCGGATTTATAAATTAAAGGACGTTGTACGGCAGTCGTACTAAAATTACAGGATATTTGAACAATTTTCCAGGACCTTTCCTTATTTTCGAGGGGTTTAGCCACCCTGGATATGAATATGCGTCATATTATAGATCATTTTAACTAAGAACTAAGCGAAATCATAAACAACACAATAAGGCATATTGTAAATATAAATGTCTAAATTATAATTTAAAACGAGTTATTTACACACCCTGAACTTAATTTTCCATTTCTTACTGCCCACGGATTTTCTTCATTTCACCAAAATACGTAGTCGAATCTTTGTGAATCTGTTGGCTCAATGAGTGCTCCATAAAATACTTCCTTGCCCAAAACGCTTCATGAGCATTGACCTATTTGCCATCGAGTGTCTTAAATTATTTTCATTGGATTAATTTTCTTTCTAATATAATGAACTAGTTTAACATAACCTTTCTAACCCCTCATTTACTTTCCTCCTCGAAATACGAATGCATATCTCCAATTTTCTTTCAAATAAGTGCCCAACTGATATTGATATTCATTAATGAAAAACAAATAAAAAATATATTCCATAATTGGTGCCACCGCTCCTTGAAAACTAATAGGGGTATTTCATTAAAAAAAGAGGGGATACCCTTGGAAGATGTTCTTCTACTCAAAGTGGCTTTTTCAAAATAATAAAATAATTCCTTGGAATATCGGTCTGATTAATCAATGCCTGGGACAAAAGAAAATCAATCGACTGTGAGCTTCAACAAAAAAGACATAATTACACTGAAGAATGAAGGGCGTGGCATTCAGGAAAAATAAATATTTGATCAAGTAAGAAAAGAAGCATATAAGCGACTGTGACATTAAATGAATGTCGATTACATAGATACAAGTAGTACTATTTATATTTCCAGCCTAATAATGAAAATACAATAATTATTGAAAATGGTTTCATTGTTTTTCGAAGTATTCTCCATGATAATCAATACACTTTTGCGTGTGCTCGAAGCAATTTTCGTAACACTTTTTCCACTCCGATTGCAGTGCCACCAAAACGTGGTTTTGGAATGCATCAACGGCTTCTTCAGGCCCCGAAAAACATTGGCCAAGCAATTTTTTCTTGATAAATGGGAACAAAAAGAAGTCATTTGGTGCTACGAGCGGAAAACCCATTTTCATACAATTTGTTCGACTGTTCCATATATACTCTCACGATGCCACCACCTCAGAATTCAATCCAGGACAGAAGGGTCATAAAGGGCGGGCCCCTCTTCATACGATAGTTTTTAGGTGAAGACAAATGAAAGAAAATGAGAATGTCAAAAGTGTACCTACTTTATGCATGAAAAATCATACATTTCATGCAAACTTCCTTTGTAAACAAAAAATACCGAGACCGTAAACTTGAATGGCACTAAATAATAATAATAAGTTAAGTCAAGTTTACGGTGTCGGTATTTTTTTGTTTACATTGATTCACGACCGTAGCTACGTTCCTTGTATATTCAAACTTCCTTTTATTGAGTTTCGATGTTAATTATTAATGAATTGTTAAAGTTAAAATATGGTATTTCTCGAGGAACTCTTTCAATTTTATTTTCTTAAATCGAACAGTAGGAGAACGTTTATATCATCTGGAATCATTCAAAACGATTCTAATAACACCGTTTCGCTTTCAAGGCGATATAAATCCCAAAGGAATCAATTAAATTGGCTCATTCTCAGAACTCCAATAAATATGCAATGTTTGAAACTGATCTGGTCACCGGCCAAGTAATCGATTACATTAACTTGAGCGTTTGCAAAATTTGGTAACACGAGTAGGTAATGCTTGTTCATGAGTGGATTCAATAGTATATAGCATCATATATAAACTATGATGTTTTTTTGTCTTCTTCAGGGGAATTTTTTCTTCAAGATAAAAAATATAAAATAAAAGTCTAATTATGACCTAGATCTGCAATTATTCGGCCAAACATAATGAATTCCGGTGATGGAGGGGTGTCTCCTTAGCATTTTTCACTTTCAAACTTGGCATAGCATAAAATTTCTCATGAATAAAAACAACGACAATAAATCCGATCTTATTTTCCCCTAATAGCCTAATTCTATATTAGGGAGCTTCAATGGATCAATAATAATGATGTCCTTCCTTTTTTGGTATAATTTAGCTCATTTTTACCAGCCTGACGGAATAATTTGAAAGTGTCACTCTAAATATTAGCATTAATGTCGTAAAAATATCCAAATCATACGCTTAATTACATTTAAATTAAAATTTTAACAACACTACATGAATATTTTTATGGAAAAAGAAGCTGTGTGGCTGTTGTTTCTTTGTTAGTTGTGAATACTACCGATGAGGAATGTTTGACTGAAGTGTTACCCTTCTGTTTCCAATCGAAGAATACGAAGCCACTTTTAGCTGCGAACCACACTTGGGCCGAACTTTTCAATTGTTCTTTGTTATAGATTGTTTTTCTACGAGCCTTGTGAGGAAATTATTTCAAACAACACCCTCAGCGCTTTTGAAATAAAGACACGGTTGCATAATAGTACCATGTCACGCACTGGGAATATCGGATTCCGCTAAAATTTTGCCTGGAGGGTTCATACACAATTAATAGAGTTTCCGTCCACAAATTACGCGTCATAAATGGTAATAGAACTTTCCAATGAACTTATCCCATTGGTATTTGAACGTTACTTCCCTTCTAAGGACTCAAATTGCAGTAGAAATTATGTCCGAAATTAAAGCCTCTCGATCAGCCCCAGTGCCCGTACCAGTGAGAGACTCCAGTTTTAGGGGCGACTTTGTGAGTTTGTATTTTACCCCGTTTTCATTTTTTCATTGATGAACGCTTTTTAACAAGGAGTAAGAAGACATCCATAAATCTTGTCACATTGTTTTTGACATTTTCCAATCTTCCATAGTCGCACACAAAAAATTGTAAAAGGCCAACACCTACGTAACAGAACGGGGAATAAAACACTGTAGCCTTTTACTGCGATATATATAGAGGTGATTTTTTTATATCTGCTGTAAAAGACGGAGCCAAACCTCTACGTAGACGTCACAGTAAGCCGAGGTCTCCCTGGCTCCGGACGTTAATGACGCAACTTGGATGCGAGCCTGGAGTGCGGTGCTATGCGCAAACTTCAGTGATAAACTTATGAACAAAACTTTAAAAAAATAATTTCAATTTTTTAAAAAATGTGCCTATTTACAAATGATATTGTGCATATCCATATACTATATGTTCAGTCTACTCGAAAAGCCTATAAAGATCAAATTTGGCCGACTGTTAGTTTTCACGTTAAAATTATCAGAGAAATTGTGGAACAACGTGGGGTCACCAACTCTCCAAGAGAGAATAAAGGAGTATCTATTATAATGCATAGGAAACGATACAGAGAAAACCTAGAATGTCAACAGTCATTTACTCATTTGGATATGAAAATAGCAAACTATCAACTTATGACTACGGCAAACGTCTTATTCTACGCATGAAACAAAAATATTTTAATTCTGTCCCTCATTGCTTAGAATACTACCTTGCAACTAAGAGAATTCGATCTTGATCAGAAAATATATTTGTGTTTCGAGGTAGTGATCAACAAAATTATCACATTTTTTATCAATTCAAAGCTACGTTTCAGATTTATGCAAAGGAAAATATTGAATAAGACCAAGAAAACAAATAGTCTGTCACGGGTAAACTAGCGTATGCTCATCACAATTGTCCCATCTTGGTCCATTTTCGAGCTACGCATCAAGGTTAATAACAGGGAAATTTGAAATAAAATAAAAAAAACAATAAAGTTCAGTTTTGAAAACCTACGAGACTGTTTAATGAATAGTTATCATAAATATTTATTGGCATACAACATTTTAAATTTATTGTATAATGTGTAATGTCTTATGTGTAAATCTTAATATGTAATGTATGCGTAGTAGAATTTTCATTGTTTTGACTTTAATATTGCGTAACTCTAAAGCCGAAATTTTATGCAAGTACCTAGGAAATAAGCCAAGGTCAACTTGGTCTTACATCAAGGAAGGAAAATATCCAAGTGTACATTCTATTAATGGGAAAATGGCAACATTTTTATTGGAAGCGTAAAAATTGACCTACAAAAGGAGAGGGATTGTGTTTTAGACAAGGAATCTTCCTCAAGGAGGAGGGAATTGTTGACAGGAACATGTTGAGTTAGGATACTAATAAAAGGCTCAATAAAACGTTGATGAGGTGCATGGTTTAGTACGCCGCGGTACCTGAAACAAGGCGATAGGCATACAGCAAAAATAAGTCGAATGATTTTTTGCCACCAATGTAGATCGCAGGAGTGGGTTGATTTGTCGTGGGAAAGGTGGTGGGAGATCTTGGAAAACCAATGCGACCAGCAACAGTTAACTGTGGGTATTTACAGTGTGCATATTGCTGCTAGAATGAACCCTGAACTGAACTGAACTGAAGGTTCAAGGGTCCAGTCTGGAAATTCACGACGCCACTTTCCATGGAGCAACGATATACCATGAAACTGGCTTGGAAAATTGGATTCGGGGACCACGACCATCGTAAATTATGCTTATGGAAATGGGTAAATGTCCCAAATGATTATTTTCTGCTTGCACAGGATAGGATAACGAGGAGCTCGACGATGAAGAATGCCCTGAACATCCATCAACGACACAGTGTGATGAAAATGTGCAAAAAGCGAGACAAATACTTAATTCTGAATGATCCATAAGTGTGAGAATGTTAGCAGAAGAGTGCAGTATTCAGAAAACCTCAGTGCATTATATTCTTACGGAAGATTTTAGCCATGAAAAAGGCGTGCCAAGATGGTCCCCAAGGTGCTGTCAGAAGACTTTGTGAGACAATCTTGCCTTGAACCTTCGAACAACTGTGAAATTGACACAAATTTCTTAGAATACGTGGTTACCGTTGACGAGACATGGATCTTTGAGCATGACCCTAGTATAAGCCTTTTGATACCATTTTGAACCACTGAATTATGTCAAAGAGGCCATGACGAGGTGCCTGTACGGTGGTCCTCTTAATGGCTTGCAGGAGGCATACCACAACTGGCGGAGGCTCTGGCATTGGTATGTCGATACATAAGGGTGCTCCTATGAAGACGTTTAGCAACTTGTACTAAGATCTGCAATAATATTTTGTATATTAGAGGCCTTTAGAATCTAGCTCTGAGGAGAAGGTTGGAAAAGTTGAACTTGGCAGAAAGGAATACAACCGAGGAGTTTACAAGGTATGGCGAGGGAAGAGAAGGAACAAGCACCAAAGATGTAAATACTGGAATCAAATAAATTAAACTTGCACCACATATGCATTACATGTTAAGCTAACACTAGAAGATAAGATTAAGTTTTTGTGCTATAAATTAAGGAAATTAACTTTTTGATGGGTCACTCATTATTGAACAATTATTTTATGAGGAGTGGAATAATAAAATTATTTTTGGAATATTAAGGACAAAGGACGGCTAAGTTCCAGTAAATCTACAGAAATGATATGCAATAAATATACCTAAATATTTCAGTAAAAAAGGAATAAGAGTCATATAATTTTCACGCATGAATCGTCTTAGCTTGGTTAATTCGGGAATAGTAACGTTTTTGAACTAAAGTTTAAGGTTAGTTCTCCGTTTTGAAAATTATTAGTCCAGGATTAACACTCATTTTACAAATATTTAACTCATATGCTGCAAAAATATCACCAGATATTGAGTCTATACTGTTTTGTGCAGATATGCAATGAAACAGCAGACGTGTGGAGGTGGGAGGCGATAAAATCTCAGCCAGTAGGCGTTGGGGTGTCAAGTGGCACAACCTGGAGTTGAACCTAGAGTATTTCCGTTCAACGATGATATCTTAAGGTGTAGAGTGACTGCTGGCAAAAATTATTGCATTCAATCAATTTTCGGATTAAATTATTAAAGCAGCTATATGACCTACGTGTATAAGGATGCACCTGAAAAATTAGTCCCTCCTAGGATTAAGGATTGATTCCATTTCGGTCGATAAACTCGTTTATTATGTGTGGCATACTATGTCTCTTTTAGATGTACTGTAAAACTCTTTTGAAAGTTTTGTAAATTATAATTAAAAGATATTTTGGTGTGCATCAATGGCCATTTTTTGTATGGGCGAGCTCAAATAGGAGAATTGCAAAGATTCAACTCGAACATAGTTGGTGTAAAACGGCTTTCATGTGATGTTCCTGGGGACAGTTTTCCAATATATTGTACCCCTAAAAATCTCAATATATTATTTAGCAGAGGGGTACCCTTTAGCCGAGATGAATAAAACGCTGCGCAATTTGTATGGACTCTCATGTATCAATTTGACCAATAATTGAGAGGTTAGAAAAAACTGTAGCATGCATTGAATTTAAATTGTTCCTTGATTGATTGTTTGTTGATTTGTTTACTGTTTTCATGAAGAAAAACGTAATTCCACTCGTCAGGATTAGAACTATGATCAAGTAATTTAGGTAATATCATTAAAATACTGCACTGGAATACGCAGTTGCCCCCGCAATGTTTCCTCTAATTGTCGAGTATTAGAATGCAACAATTTCCGAGAATAAAAATCATTCGCCTTGACCGGGATTCGAACCCGGATCCCTCGATATCCGACCGAGTGCTTTAACCAATTAAGCTACCGAGACGCCCTCTTACACTCTGAAATTTTGGGGGCTTTAAAGGAACAAGATGTTATGACGAAATACCGTACATACAATGTTACAGGCATTCGTAGTCGTGCGCGACGCGCCACAGTCCACGATGTTAATAAAGCCAATTTCAAACACTTAGGCTGTTCATACCTTAGACAAATTTCATGAAACTATAACAGTAACTTTAACGGAGTCACCCGCTATGTGTGCATTATAATGCAACAATTTCAGAGAGTAAAAATAATTCGCCTTGACCGGGATTCGAACCCGGATCCTCCTCCAGGAGGCCCCCAAAATTTCAGAGTGTAAGAGGACGTCTCGGTAGCTTAATTGGTTAAAGCACTCGGCCGGATATCGAGGGATCCGGGTTCGAATCCCGGTCAAGGCGAATGATTTTTACTCTCTGAAATTGTTGCATTATAATGCACGCATAGCGGGTGACTCCGTTAAAGTTACTGTTACAGTTTCTTGAAATTTGCCGAGTATTAGCATAATTTGGCTCCGGAATTGGTAAACATTTCCATTTACCTTCTAAAAAGCTTGACTTGTAGCCTCAAAGTAGTACGGTGCCCGTTTGGCAGTTTTGACACACTTATTGAGCTTAAAACACCAAGCAAGTCCTGTAGTATTTAGTCATCTTAATAATTCTGGACATTTTAATACCATCCAAGTTATAGAGTTTTCGTTGCTTTCATTAGGAATTAGGACAGCCGAGCTCAGTCATAGCTCACTTAAGATTTTCTTATGATATTTGAAGCAAACATCAATGCTTTCCTCTGTTCTCTTTTAAAATAATGTCGAGCCAATTATTTCCTCGTCCTTTTTTTAGATGAATATTAAGTCATTTTATAGCTCCGATCGTTTGCAACAGAGCCCGAATCATCAGGACATCGGTCTTACCCTCGGGTGAACTGGAGAATGATCGCGTCCTGTCAAGCGACAAATTCAAAGGGAAGTGTCGGACGAAGCGCGGTTTAGTCCGTGAAACAGATGAATGGGTAGGATGGGGGAAAGTGGGCGGCGGGAGAAGTGGAGTGTAACGATGAAAATGAATGAGCGAGGTCATTCAAGGCGAGGGATAGCGAGAGAAGTCGAGTTAAAGGAAAGGTGACGAAAATGAGCGCAGGCAGAAAGGGAAGGGTGAATGGTTGCTTTCGCGAAAATTAGAGGGGGAAAATTCTGAGCGCGTTACAGCAGTAACCTTTTCACAAACCTTCTACGAGTACATATATATTAATCGCAGTATGAAAGAGCCGTGGCAAACGAATTCAGGTGACAGCGGAACTCTTAATATTTTCGACTTACAAAAAAATCATTCGGTAATCCAATTAGACAATGACATTTCAAAGAAGTATACACGGTTCAAATATTTTTGTACAAATTTCCGCCGAAAATAACTTTCGTGAAGACAAGTTCTTAACGTATCCATTTTGTTTTAAATTTTTAAAATCCATCGAAATCGAAGGCTTTAAAAGTATGAAGGTAAACGGTAGTTATTTGGGGAAATGGCAAGGAGTAGCTTTCTCAATTTGCTTACAGCTGAGATACGAAATGAATTAACTCTGGGAATAGTGAGTGAACACACTATAAACGGCATATGATGCGTATAATTGCACGACAAAGTGACAGGCAAGTTAGTATTAGTATCGTATTTATGCTCAACATAGTTTTATGACATTTTATTAGTAATAATCATTATAATACCTTTCTGACCCGCTAAACTTAATCATGTTTGTCCTATATTATAACACGATCTTTAACCTTTTAACTCCCTTATAGTTACTTCATAGTTACCTCTCTGCATTACGTATATCAAGAGTGACTTCCTTCCTTTCTGAAATTATCATTCAACTTTTTTAACTATGGTTATTCGTTTGTCGCCTCTTCTAGGAAGCATTTCGGGTGAGAATACAATATGGATATGGATGTTTTATTCCAAGTTTAAAAAGCTTAACTAGTATTTACCATTCGATTCACTTTCCTTTATGATATGAATCAAAAAGACGAACTGAAGGCGTGCGGCGGAAAATGTGACTTTATTCCGAATAATACACGTATAAAAGCTACTGCATGCCATTTGTTTTGCAACAGGATATTGTGAAAGAAAATCTTATACCTGGTAGTTTCATTACTACGAAATATATATTGCGTGCAACACAGCTTCTATATCTCATGATATAAATCTCACAGCTTGCATCTCATTATAACACAACATAAAAATAAAATGCTGTTTTATAAGTGTAAAAAATTGATCAAATGAACATGAGTACATATTTATATAATACATACATTCTTAACAATTATGAACAACCTGGAATTACGATAGTAGCCTGTACGTTGTTCATAGAGTCGTGAACGCTTTTAAAGCAAGAGAATATAATAAACATAGCGTTCTAATGAATACATTGTCAGAATTACTTCAATTACTCATTATTTTAAATGATTATGCTCATCTTTCTTTCGTTTAAAACGTAAAGTCCTTTTAACAAGAGTGCAAGAAATTAATGATCTCCATATTCTTCCGGATTTAAAAAAAAAGGATATTGTGTTCTGTTGATTTCGGAAAAAACGGAATGAAACTGAAGTCTTGTTTTAAGCGAGATTCGTTGGAACGAAAAAGTAATTTATTTCTTTAATAAAGAAAATTAATATCATTGTAGACTATGTAATATATCAATTCAAATAAAGATATTAGTTAGCCCTGCTGGTGTCAGTAACGTTGACTACTCGTGGTTCGTACCAATGAAAGTACGAATGGAGACTCAGTTTTGAGAAACTACTATGTAAATGAGAATAACTTGTGCCACGGAATATACAATATAATATTAGAGTATATTGAAAAATTAATGGACAATTTCGACAAATGAGCCATTTAAAATACATAACGCACCCTGAGACTCTTCGAGAATCCAGAGAAAAATGGAATGAAAGGCTGTTTTGGAGAGATTTCTTCGCCAGTGAGTGAAGTCAGTGTAAATCTCCTCTCTTAAATATTTAGTCTGATGGCGTAAATAAAATGCAATATAAATTTCCCACATGACAAAAGTAGCAATAAGAATAAACAACAGATAGGTGAAGAACAAACTATACGATTGTTTTGGCAAATACTTTCTTGATTTAATGAAGGAGAGAGAAGCAGATGACAAGACGTAATTGCTAAGTTAATAGAAAGTATTACATCCACATCTTACCCGCACCGAGGGATTGCGATAGGAATTTTCAGCTTACCATAACAGATTTAGATTTAACTTTGTGGAATTTCTTCATGATGAGGGTAAAAAAAGAACTTTGCACTTCCACATAAAGATTTAATACTTTACGATCATGGTTTCGATGTTTCGCATCATCATCGGACCTGATGCGCAGCATCGAAACCATGGTAGTATGAAGTAATAAATCTTCATGCGGAAGTGCAAAAGTTTCTTTTTTTACCCTTCAGCTTACCAATTAGGAGGTAATTGGAGATTATTAACCAGAGATAGAAAGTAGTGAAAAAAGTTATTAGGTCCAGTTTTCAGAGAAACATTCCTAAATTTTTATTCAGCTTCGATTTTCAATAGCATTTTTTAAAATAACTAAGTAAAAATGAAATGATAGTTACTTTTGGCAGTGATTAATTAATGGCGAGAAGACATTTCCGTAGTGTTTTCCTAAAATTTACTATTTTAACAAATTTGCCACACTTAAATAATATCAATTGAAATTTTTAAAACTAAAATTATTATTTTCTTGCATTTTGTAGGTTGTGGTACTTAAAGATTTTGGTAAAAACTGGTTTCAAAACTTGCAATTTCGATAACGTTAGAGTTCGACCTCCAAACGTAGGAAATAATTGTTCCAAAAGTGATTTTGAATTAATGTATTGCGAGAGATTGAAATAGCAAAGTAACGATTACTTACTGAAAATTATGAGTAGATCGCAGTTAAGTTATATTTTTTGAAATGTTTACTCGAGCAAAATACATAAAAATAATTCTTACTGGGAACTTAGTTACTCCCTGTTGCTTTTACTAATTCGTCATACAATTTTACTTTCATGAAGTTCAAACTGCGGAGCGTGATGATTATCATTGTCGAGGGAAAAAGGATTCCTTCCGTCAGCCTGCTCGGCTGTCAATTTCCCTTACTGCTATATATAAACTGTATGTATACACATATATATAGTCTTTCATTCACATGAATATGGTCATCTGAATGTCATATGGTATCTATGAGGAAAAAAGATACATACATCTGTACACATTCACACACAAGCTTGCCAAATGGTGACCACATTCGCACTCCGATATGGATATGATATAGACCTGTGTACAAGTTACCGATTGTATTCATCTGAGTGATTTTAAAATTAAAAAATAATTTAAATTAAATACGGATCAAAATTCTTAATTAAATTGTGGTAACTGCCAAGATTTCAATTAAAGCTTATAAAACAAGCCGTATGCTGTCCACGTAATGTGGGGCTATAATCATCCCTTCTGCCTACGCGTTAAACTCTAAAATTGGTATTTTTCAACAGTTTAAGTTGACCACATAATCTTCCCGTTTTCCTTAGCCGACGATTCAGGATATCTAATAATCACGTGACGCTTTCCGTTCGTCCATGACAATTTTTCACGACTCGGACAGTATTTTCTGTATCTGCAATATTACAAAATAACTGTACAGGTCCCAAAGAACGTGAGATTTCTTATTTTGATCCGTGGATTTTGAGAAGGGAATCAGCAGAGTGAACAACTCTAATGAAACAATTACAGAAAACAGGAGTAACTTTGAAAGTTAGGTGAATTATTTGAAACCTGTGATTTAACCGTGCCTAAAAAGCACGGATGGCAGATTTTATATGCACAAAGCATTGGATGTCTTTGTTGTCCGGTGAAGTTTAAGACCGCGTTCAAAAAGGCAGAATGTTAGACGTTTTTTTATTTATGAATTTTTTATTCAATCACAAGTAATATTAGGAGGATGGCATTAGAACTGGGAAATAATAGAGTAAGGATACAAGGTTGTTCATAATCGCCCGTGCTAGTTACCTTCTACGTCAAGTAAATTTTGAGAAAGGTTTGGGAGATTGCCCATCATGAACGAAATTAGGCGAGGACCTTATTAATCGAGTTAGAATTGTGGATGATAAAGCTTCAGCTAGTGGAGCTCCCAAACGATTCTCAACGTTGATTAAAGCATTATAAGGATCAATTGAAAGATATGGCATGAATGTAAATCATAAAGGATTAGAAAACGAAAGTAATTTATTGATAGAAGGTATTAAAGCGAAGTAACACAAGAAAAGTAGGAGTGATAAATTAGAGTAGATGGAACAGTCCACATATTTGGGTACTGAAGAAAAATGGCCAAAGTGGTACGCGAATTGATAGATAGATAGATATGGGTCTTTATTTGGGCGAAATTGAGACCTAAAAGGTCCCTTCTTCCATTTAACCCATAAAATTTTGAAGGGGAATGAATGGGCAAAATAAGAATTGATGTCAGGGCAACGTAATTAAAGGGGAAAGAAAAATTAATAGAGACTTTGCTACAGTAGGTT
Source organism: Hetaerina titia (assembly GCA_037158775.1). Classification (NCBI taxonomy): domain Eukaryota; kingdom Metazoa; phylum Arthropoda; class Insecta; order Odonata; family Calopterygidae; genus Hetaerina; species Hetaerina titia. The sequence goes on along the minus strand of CM073771.1, from coordinate 75,523,374 downwards.
GTGTATTATTGATCAGAAACTTGATTGTGGATATGCTTGGATGATTTTGAAATGTGGGTTTTGAGGAAGGTGAAAGAAATAACCTGAAAGAATGAAGATGAAGAAATGTTTTATGTGTTGGAGGAAATTCGAACGCCGATTAATTGGATGAAGGAGATATTGAGCTGTATTGGGAAATCAAGAAGGAAAGGAAGAACATAAATTAGACTAGAAGGAATGAGAATAAAAATTTTAGAATCATGTAAGTGTGGCAAAAATTATTTATGACCAAGAGTTTGAAATTTTCCATCAGTAACCAAATTTATTTCCAGCTAGATTTTTCGAAACACTATATCATCTTCAGGTCCTTGAAGATGAGTTAGTACATCAAAACCTGGTCAAAGAAAATTCGTTAATTAGTGGGAATTCGCAATTCTGTGGTCATGATGATGATGGTTCCTATTCCATCATGTCTAAAACTACGCAATTCGAAAGATAATGACCATATGAGATGAACTTATGAGCAACTGAAGTAAAAAATAATGGTAACACGAGAAAAGGTTTTCCTGTTGTCCGGAACTGCTTCAGTACCTCTACGGTGAGACTTCATATTTTCTCAAACACCTCGAAATATTAGCTCTAATCGGTAGACAACTCAAGAGAAAGCTCTAGAGGTTGCTTAAAAAAAGAGTTGCACAGATTTAGAAAGGCACGAATTCTCTTAGAAATCGAAATTCCACCACTGACAGATGACAGCCCTGTCTCCAAAAGAGAGCCAAGGTAACCTACATTAAAAAAATATTTTGAACCTCAGTCAGGTCGTATACCAAAGGTTGTTTGTTATACTATTAATTTCATAGGTTCATGGAGTTATTTCACGTATAATATAAAAAAGAGAAATTCAATTTTAATCTTTTTTTTAAGTTCTCGACGAAAATTTAAACAATTTCATTTATTTTACCGAAAAAAAAACAAAAAATCGATTTTTTAATTGATTTATATTTACATTCGCATTTTTAAAAAATATTTACTTCTGTATTATGCATAGTGAAGAATATATTAAACTTATGGTATTTTCAACCATTGATGACTAGTGATATTAGAAAACGGTATAAAAAAGGGAAAATAAATATGGTAGGAAAAAAACCACGGCGAAATTAGAATCTGAGTTTAAAACGAAATTTGACGTATGACACAAATTGCTGTAATTATACGTTTTTAGAAGCAAATACTTAATTTTAGATGAGGAAAGTCGTTGATAATTTAAAATTGAAATTTTAAACATGACGGCACTCTGGAAGGTCGCACACTACGCCCACAATAATGCCCTCATTCCGTCATTCAAAAGTGACAGTTACATATCCTGTTTATTTTGCCATCAATCCGCATTTGGAATGTTTTCCATAATATCACACTACAGTTCAGGATAAAACAGTTAATGGTTCATCGAATTAATAAGGGAAATTACGTCCAAAATCCTTCGAAGACAGCAAATCGAAGAAACTATCCCCGACTCATCTTCTAACACAAAACGTGAAGATACATATTCATTTATTTATTAGTCACCCAACATTCTCCATTGAATGAATATGAATATTTATGTGAGACCCTGGAATTATCCCTTTGACTTTTCAGCTACTATATTCATAGCAAATGCTTATGGCCTAAGTACAGTAAATTTTATTGCCTGGCGTCTCGTGCAGTTGAAAATTTTGCCTCGCTCAAATTGTTTCGTATTCCGTTTGCCGATGCCCGAATTGCGGAGGCGGCTCTATGCCAGTCGCTCAGTCGCATCATCCAGTGTCTCTTTAGAGCTTGAGCCAGCTCTATGAATATTTCAATAGTGATGGCGGATATTGAAGAGTTAACATGCGCAATGATGATGCAGCAATGCACGCTGTTGACCAGGGAGGTATTTCTTGAGGTAATTTCTATTTTTTTAGTTTCATTTCATGCAGTTGACATGATTATATTTAGAATACTGATCACAACTAGATGCCCTGTGACATACTACTAGATGCATAGTGACATGGAAAAAATACGTCGGGTTGTTCGATAATCTAGCCTGGACTGCACAACCTGAGAGGTTACTGCTGCCCTTTATATTGCTACATACAGTCATTCCAAAATCCATTTCTCCTTCCCCGTTTCCCTCCCTCTAAATGGGGTTAGGAAACATGGCGAATGGCGAGACTCGAAGCTGCAACCGGATCGATCTGAAAGCCTTGAAGCGCCGTATTGCCGCCAACCCAAACCCCTCTACCCTCTTCCACGCCCCACACCCCATCTCGCCCACCACTCACCTCCTAAGCCCAACACACACCCTCTTCCCCTCACCCTCCACCACTTTCCCCTCCAAACTTTTCCTCAACGGATCCCCAAAAACCTTCCTTCCCCCCGCGCCTCGACTCATACCTGCCTCCAGCCTATCGCTCATCCTTCTCCACACCCTTATCCCGGTCCCTCCAACCCCTCAGTCTTTCTTCTAATGCCTCCAAAAACCCTTTACCAAAACTTCGTCCAGAACACACGCGCACACACACATACGCCTACCATACTTCCTTCCCCGCTTCGGATTTCCCCACCCCCTCGCCTGAAGAGTACACCCCTCCCCCATGACTTCCCCACACCCCCACATCGACCTCCCTTCGCCCCATCCCCCTAGTTCCCCTCCCCCACCACCACCAACCCCCAGACCGCCGCCCCCTTTCATGCTTTCCCCCCCGTCATCTCCCTCGCCGCCTCCCTGACCTCCCGCCACACCCTGCATACACCTCCGCCGCCGACCTCAGCCCTTCCTCGTCTCCCTCGTACCCCTCTGCCTTCGCCCGCACCCCCAGTACATCAACCGACCACCCCGAGTCCTCCCCATTCGCCCACCCACGTTTCCTTTTACACCAAATCTCGCGTGCGATTCCCCCCACCCAACCCCTTCCCTGCCTAACAATTTCCAGCCCGATTCTTCCGGAAAGTCCGTCCATCCTTCCTCCTCCATTCTCCCCTTCCCTGCACCGCCCGTCCCGCTTCGGTCTTCCTCAAACCCTCGACATCACTTTCTCGCCTCCCATCAACGTGAACTCCCGCCAAAAAAATACCCTCTTCCTTCTCTCTTCTCCTCACCCTTCCCCTTGAAAACACCCCCTCCCTCCGCCTTTTTCTCACCTAATAAGCCCCCAAGGGGTGTCCTTCCCCCCTCCCGACTACTCTCTAGCCACTCCCCTTTCATTTCCCACTCCCCCTTCTCACATTTTATCCGTTCGTTTCTTCCACCTCCCCTGCCAATTCCTACCCCGTGGAAAAAAAATACATATATTCCTCTTCCCCACCTCGCTACTTCCCACCCCAACCATTTCCCCTGGATTCCCTCTCCCTCCATCCCGTCCAAAACTTCTATTTTTTTACTTTTCCCTCTCTCTCTCCTCTCCTCGCTGCTCCTAAAAACACAGCATCCCCATCAATCCCCCTTTCCCCTTCATCCGCTACCACCTGACCCGCACCCTGTCCCCATCCCCCATCATGCTCACAGCACCCCTGCTCGCCATACCCTGTACCCTCCCTGTACCCTTGCACCCCTCCCCCTCCCCTGCTCTTGCTTCCCTATCCAATTCATCCCCACCTCTCCCTCTTCAGCCCCCCTCCCTCACTTCCCCAGGAACTGGCCTCCCCGTCCGCTCCCCCATCCCACCCCTCTCTCCGAATCGTTACCAGCAACCCTTCTTCCTCTCTCCCCCCCTCCCCTCACTCCGCTCCACAAAAAAACCTCCTCACTCTGAACTTCCGAAACCTTCCCCAACCCACTCTTGCTATCTCCTCCACCTCCCCCCTTTTACCGCCCCCAGAAACGCTCCCCACCCTTCCGCTCCCTCTCACACCACAAACCGGCACTCCGTTTCGCGTTCACGCAGAGCAACAAAATGGCGGATCCGCGACGCATGAATCCTCTTCTGCTCTTCCTCCTGCAGCACGACGCCTGAGTATGCCCTAACTCCGAATCCAAGCGAATACTTGGAAAATATACTATAATACCAAACAATAGTGATGAATTTGTGAGGTTTGTATATTATTTCTCTTTTTAAACACCGATCTTAGTTGATTATACGCCCACGGAACACTAAGGCGTACACCACTGCGGTTTACGAGACGCACGCCTACTCTGTTGTTTTTCTTCCGGCCATAGTGACGTTTAATAAAATTATATGCAGCAGTAGGTAAAGCTTCCTGAAGAAAAGATTCTTGTGCAGCATATCGCAATACTTCACTTTAGCGCCACAATATTTTTGGAATCATTATTGAGGACATTTTTTAATAGACTGCTTATAATGGAAACTAAAGATTTAGTTTTGATAGAAGCCACAATTCTCTTTACTAATAATAGACTTACGAAGGTTATTTGTGCTATCAAATTTACCAATCTTAAGATATTCCTTTCAACACAGAGGAACAACTTAAGGCGTATCTGCTATAGGTGGACAAATCTGGTCTTAACGGCAAAATAAGAGAAATATGCCGTCAAGATTAACACAAGTTCACGGCATAGTTTATTTCCTTGCACTATTCGGGATTGCAAAAGACTTTAGAAGATACTAGAACATTAGCATATTTATCCTTTTATAAATTTCTTTTTTATCTTTACTCGTGGGTGGTGCTATGACAACCCCTCCTCCATCTTGGCAAGCATGCGATCTATTATGTAAACTAATGCACACCAAGTCCTGACACGAGAGTTTAGGAGGAAAAGGGAGATCAAACATTTAATAGGTTTTAAAACCTTCTGCACTAAAGTCTAGCTAAGAGGCACAAGCGATCGTGTGCATCAAAATTCTAACCTGACTTCTTCATATTTATGCCTTAACTTTCTCTTGCCCGATAAGAGTAAATAACTCTGTCTGAAAGTTGATTTTGTGCCTAATAATATGAATTCTTCCATAGAAGTTAACGAACAAAAAGGTTTTGTATACAATGGTAGGATATTTTATTTATTACAAAGGTTGTAGTATTTCAAGGGTTGTGTGCAACGAAAACTACATCTGAAGCACCTTTCTACCTGCGGAGTATATGTAGATGCCTCTTTCTGTCATGTTCCCTTTTGTGTCGTCTCTTCTGTCCTCGAACTCACGACCTTCGGGGCGACAACAGTCATACACAATACTTGCTGTCCCTCCCACTCTCTTTCTCTCCCCCTCTCTCTCTCTCTCTCTCTCTCTCTCTCTCTCTCTCTCTCTCTCTCTCTCTCTCTCTCTCTCTCTCTCTCTCTCTCTCTCTTCAATCGAGCCTTGTTTGACGGCTGCCGAGGATGGTCTCGAGAAATTAAAAAAAAAAGTTAAATAAAAGAAAAATCCTTCGCCGCTAGGATGTCCTCGCCCCCATTTCCAGACGAAAAGGCAGTATGCACGCCGCGCAAATGCGATGGAACTCGGCAGCGACAGGATAGAAAGAGAGGACGAGACAGTGGCACTAAAATCCTAGCAAATAGACGTATTTCATTGGATGCGAGAGATTCATTGCAGCTACATGGCGTAATTTCGATAGGATTTCTCTACACGAGTAAAGCGAACGAATGCATGATGTAAATCGGGATGAAACGCAAGGCGCAAATGATGTTCTATTGTCATCCGCGCTCATGGTTGTAAACTAGAAGTTATAGCTACACTGGAACGCGTGCGCATCACGCGGTCGTTTTAGATGGACACACTGATAGAAAATCAAGAAGCGTGCTCCGCATACATACATATGCAGTTTCAAAAGCTACTAAGCACAAACACCTTCATTTTGTTTGGTCATGTTGTTTTCAAGGTTATCCGACGCCAACGCAGCAGAACAATTTATGTTCCTATAAATAAAACAGGAAATATTTCGTTTTATGACTATAGTCTCCAGGATGGAAACTTCGTCATTCTACTCGTTTCCTTTCATATTGCACGAACCTTTATATTCTAAACCATAGAGGAAAATATTTAAAGTGAGATGATATATATATAGTTTATTTATTTTATTCAGATACGTTTACTTATTTGAAATGTACAGCAGTTTAATTGTTGCGATCAAACTTAAAGTAATTCATAACAGAAAATCGGTTTATTACTTAAACTTGTCATAAGTTATGCTAATTATTACTTACCTTACATCGATCGCTTCCAAATTGATTCAGATATTTCTCTTATTATGAAGGTTATACAAAGAAAGAAGTGGCCAGATTTAAGAACTGCGTGTGTAAGCTGAAACATGTCAATTCGAATCGAATCAGATCTTTTAACTCATCGAGTGTATTGGGATAAAAATGCCACGATTATCAAATCTAACGGCACTTGAATAGTTATTTCTAAATGGAAAAAGCGTGATTAAGTAATAGAAATGAAAGTATCTGTGAAAGGGCACCTCATTCCTTGCATTTAATAAATAATTTATCCATATAAAAAACACTTAATACGCTAATTATAACAATAATGCTTTAATTTATTATTTTGTTACAATAAAATAATAGGTAATGTCGAAATCGATGGTTTCCGATTCAAATGATTTCCGGACCAAATTCCTGAAATTTCATTTTGAAGAATTAAGTATATTATCAATTCTTAACACTCAATTTGTCAAAGTATAATCATTTTAAAACCATATGCGTCATTCTCAGGTGCAAATGTTTACATGCTAGGCTATGTGTGGAGATTGGAAGGCTTCATCTCACCCCATCCCCCATATTTGTGTTGGAGCATGTACGCATGTGTATTATATATATATATATATATATATATATATATATATATATATATAATATATCTGTATATTGAATTAATCTTACTCTTAAGCTTATGATTTCATTCAGACCTCACCAAAATCGGAAATTTTAGGACGGTTTAATTTAATCAAAAGAACATCGCGATTAATTTTCTAGATAACGCTTCCAATTCAAAACTCCCAATTCCTATGTCGGAATAAAAATCTTAAATTTCTGAAATCGAACACTAAATGTTTGTTTTAGTCTTTCAATGTGCCCTAACTTTTGTATATACGAGCTCTTAGCTGCAGGAATAGCCTCAATCCTGTAAAAGAAGTATTTCTTATTTATTTCAGCATTTGTTTGGTCACAATAGACATTCCGTGTAAATACATAGCGTTCCTGTAAACGCTTGATAGGCATAAACTCCCCTAAGCGTACATAAAGATTTTTTCTGCCATGATGGTCGAACTTTCCTACAGGGAAGCGGTGCGTTGGGGAATCGATAGCGAAGAAGTTCCGCCATCTTGTTATTTCCCGGCAGCCGGTCACGACGAGAGCTCCTCTCCGGATTCTCTCTCTCTCTCTCTCTGTAGACCTCACCTTAGGTGAGGCATAAATCATTCTGAGCTGCGCCCAGTACATAAAAAAGTTTGCGTATCGATTGAACGCCAGCTTGAATATTCACAAAGAAAGGAGAAAGAATGTCTTTCCCAAGGCACTACCACTCAAATCTCTTGATGAAAGTTTTTCTATTAAAATGGAGAAGAGCAACTTGTAAGCCAGCTATTTTTCCCTGAGAAGCAAATCTCAGCTATTCGATCTCAAATGCCTATTAATACAAATGCATGTTTAATATGAAAAAACGCACAGGAGAAAAGACTAAAACTTGCAGGGTGGAAATAAAAATTACCTGCCATGAGCATAAAATGAAATACTACGTTCACTAAAGTGAATTGGTTTTGCAAAGAAGCGATAAAAAATTATAAAAACCTGGCTTCCATTGTATTTTTAAAATCAAAGAGTTTTCCGCTGATTATTACTACGGCATGAATCAAAAGCAATAATTACCGATGCGAAAAAGATCTCGTATTCCAAATTATATTCTCGTAACTATACTTTGCCTTGAAGAAAATTAAATGGATAAATATTTTATAAATGTTACCATCTTCAAGGTATAAAAGTTATCTCAAAATTAAAGTTTATAGAAAAAAATACTCTGAAGGACATCGATGCTCAATAGATATCAACTTAAATATAGACATAATTCAGAAAATTTCATAAATTAGTCGACCTTATTTCGCTCTCGTAAAAAGCTACCGACTGCAGTTGACTAACAATTGCAGGTTTACTAGGAAACAACCTTAATGAAATCAAAACGTCCCGCCTGATTCTGTCAGTTTCAGAGGAAAAGGATCTCTGTCCCTCAATAATTAATCTTTTCATTTTTTCAACGTTTCATGAAGTACATCATAGGTTGCTTTAATGATAATCTTCGTTAATGAGTACGTTTTATGAGAAATATTCGAAAATTTTCATGCGTTACTCTCGTGAGATACACGTACTTCTCTAAAAGGACTTTCTTTATGACACATTTATTTTTCGAAGTTTAAATTCTTCCCAAACATTTTAACGATATCTTTCGTCAGGTTCCAAAAGTACTCTACCGAAATTTAATTTAGAATGAATGGTATATGCTCAGGGCATGTCATGCGATAAATTTAGTTCTAATGCCATGCTGAACCCGTTCTTAACATTGCTTCAATGTCCTCCGTTAGTTTATCAGGATGAGACAGAAGAAGATGGTCGGTATCGTAAGCATTTTCATAAGTTCAGACATGAGCAGTATCGTAAGTTCAGACAATCAACTATAAGATATCCTGGCATGTCTTGGAACAAACAAACCGCTTCAATCATATGTATTAAAACCTGTCGGTCATACTCTGAGAATAATTTCTGTATTGCAAATAGGTCTATTACGTTCAAGTTACATGGGACACATTGTTACCTGATTAAAACAAACCATTCACAATAGGAATTTTGGCGACAACCGTTGATGCTTTTATCATTCCTTCCGTCAGGAAATTACTCCGAAACTCGGAGAGATTGGAAGCAGAAGGCTGCAATGCCAGAGATAACAGAGTATATCCCAAGTGACACAAAGATAACGAATATGAGGCGACATGGCGGATGTGCCTGAGAGGAGATTTTTGGAAGATCGCCCGTAGTAATTGGAAGTTTCGCGGAGCTGTGGATACGTGCGCAGTCGGTTCCCAATTTGGAATCACAGCAGGGTGACCTCAATGATCGCCGCCGCGTTTTATAGCTTTCGCCCACGGTAGAAATAGCTAAAACTCCGATTTTAAAATACGCGAGGCAAATCCCCGGGGTGCCGTGCATCAATCAGTGACCTAAGATACTGCTCTGCCATCTGCAGCATTCGTGTACACCTAGGGGAAGTCATTTTTACCGGAAATAACGGTGATGAGATACTATAAAAGTAACTACTAAAAATACAAGACGATTAGTTGTCACCCGAATGCAATCCCTAAATTGAAACCACGGAAAAAGAGCAGTGCTTTTCTCTAAATTGACGGGAGTTTCTCATTTTCTTGACAACTTTTGTGTACTTAGCTAATGTTTATCTTCAAACAAGCCGCCATGATTGATCGGAATCATTATTTTTATCCCCATTCTTGAATCGAGAAAATTATGCGAGTGTAAAAATAGTATCGCAGTTCAAAATGAGGGGATGGATAAATAGTCAAACCCAATGGTGTCCTCTCTATGAATAAAAAAAACAAAACAGTTTCTGGCGTAACTTGGTGGAAAATCTTCATGCTGACTTTTAATAATCAAACCACTTTACTTTTCCACATAAACTTTTTAATTTTTACTACCCACGCTTACTACCCAGGTTTTACTACCCCACACCTGAATATCAGGAAGTGTGCAAAGCTTCCATCAACTCATGTGAAGTGATAATAAGCCCCAGGGAGAAACGCAACCTAATACAAATGAATCCATCAGTGCCCAGATTTTTTGGTTTGCCAAAAATATTATTTTAGCCCTGATGATGTTATGCTATAACGAAACCTGGGTAGTAAAAATTAAAAAGTTTATGTGGAAAAGTAAAGTGGTTTGATTTTTAAAAGTCCTCTCTATGATATCAAACTCAAAACTTCAACACTTTGACGGAGAGAGAAGTGAATAAATGGACCTTCACTAAATACGATTTAAAAAATTAAAATTTCTTACGATTTAAATTTTTTAAATGAAAATCGAATCAGCAAAATCTTATTCACAAAATATGATCGATCTCAAGCCAATATAATCTCCAATGTTCTTAGAAAAGACAGGTTACAAAGAAGTTTTCTACTGAAAGCCTAGATTAATCTCCTGAAAACAACATTCGGCATAACCATTCATTTTGATTTCTTTCTCTAAATTGAAAATTGCCATCCAGAACTAATCATAGTATCGCTTTGCCAACGAAAAACTTCGTAATCATACACCTGCTCCAACATAAATTACCTTTTTTGGATTATTCTTCTAATCTAAAATGATATTGGAAACGAAAAGTTAGGTAGACATATGATTTTGTAGCATCTTGATTCATCAAATTTTCAATCTAACTGTAAATTTATGAAGCCGATGATGGTTTAATGTATGCCCTAATATCCGCAAAAATTCTAACCGATATTGGGCATAAGGCATAAGTCAAAATCGGAATTGGTAATTTTTTCCGCCCAAAAATCTAAACTGAAAAAGTTTTCCAATCTCACTCACTCATTTGAAAAAAATTTCCTCACTGAATTTTGGACGTCAATCAGTTTACCATCAAATGTAAAATATCGAATGTCATTCAACACAACAGCCGGGTCATCAACGTGTTGCAGTGCCAATTCAAAGGGATACATAGACATAAAAAATACTAAAAATCAAGAGACTTGTGGGAGAAAACGTATAAAATAATCCCTCAATCAATGACAAAAGTATTGGCTGCAGGACCCGTATATTATTTTGCGAAAGGAATAGTTTTTCAGGGTGGGAAATTTTTTTTTCTGGACAGAAAAAGTTTGACCATACGCTGTCATACTACGTACTCTGTTCACTAATCCGTACAGTTTATATGTATAAAATTAAAATCGATTATCTTTATCATTCTATCATATATGCAAAGGCAGCAAAAGAAAGTGAGGCGTTATGAGTCAGTATAGATGTAAGGATATTACACAATCAACATTCCTTTTTGTATAAAAATTTATTTTTATGATCCCGAAAAACTAGTTCACTGCCTTTCACTAGGAAAGGTATATCACTCTTAATTATTTGCTGACTCACCACGACGCTTAATGCGTCATTGGTAACGGATTATTCATGGAGTTAATCATAAACCTGCATTCCTACATCCTACATCTACCTATCTACATATATCAGATAGGACCTACGTTACACAGTCGTTAAAATAATTGTAGTCCAGGGGAAATTTCAAGTTGAGTTAGAACTAAAAAATACGATGATCGCAACAATTCAACTGCTGTGCATGCCAAATAAGTAAACGTACCCGAATAAAATAAATAAACTAAACATAAGATCTCACTTTAAATATTTTCCTCTATCGTTGAAAATACATTCCAGAGGAATAGCAACAGGAGCAAAAATATGAGATCGATTCCATTCGTTTCCCTTCCCTGCACTATTGGAATGCACATAAATTAAAAAACAAATAGTAGTTAATGTGATATCATCGTATTTTTTTATATGCTTGCTTTCTAATTTTATTCTCTTTTTCCGACAGAGAAACTCGCTTCTCAAACTTATCTTCTGAAAACTACACTCAGGAAAAATACCCGTCAGCCATCAAATGCCCCTCCCATGATTAAACTTGCACAATGCGTGCATGTCATCGCTGCGATCCCCCATTTCCCCTCCTTGAAATAAAACATCGCCACATGCATACTAATCCGTATCGGCTGCATAGAATTCCATATGAAATTTCCTTGAAGCTTTATGATCAGTAATATTTCTCATATTCGGGCATCTTCACAGGAGTTATGAAACGCGTTCAGAAATTTGAAATTCCTAAAGAACCATTTTCTCTCTAGAGAGAAGGACGTAATAAACTGACTCTGTGAATGGTATATAAAGTTGCGGACACGCAAGCAGAGACAATGAAAACAAGAAATGCATTCTATTCCTATTTGCTAGGGGCATAAACAAGCCCAAGTCAAGATTCAAGATTCGCCGTAATAACGCCGTCTCATAAGACGTATCTTTGATCTTTGATCCAAATATTTTCCCTCCTTCAAATAGAAAGTTTAACGAGTGAGAAAAGTATAAAGTTAGGAATACATATTAATAACGAGAAACATATAAAGAAATACCGTGAAAAATCTCACACAAGTTTATGAGCTAATATGTACAAGTAATTTATAAAAAGATGTGTCTCTTAGATATTACGTGTACACCTATATTTTCTCCAGAATCTTTCCTCGTTTAGCACCTCTCGATAACGTTAAATTGCATTTGATTAATTTAGCTGCAATCAAAAACTAAATTTCTGCTGCTATCATATCCTTTTGACATTAAAATTTCTAAACTACATAAGAGTGAATCAGGGTAGGTACATGTTGCCACCATTATCGAAGAGTTAAAAAGAGAGAAACGTCATTCGAGTGTTGTAAAAGGAGTAGGCGAATTCGTACATCGTTGCAACCGCTAGTATAAATTGAAATAAGTCGAGAGATCTTCAGCATAAAGTTTTCAACAACTCATACGGTTCTTTACTCATCAAAAAATTTTGCTCCCATAAACAGAAGCATATTTGTACGTATTTTAAGTTTTTTCACGCTATTAAAAAGTTTTGATATCCACTGCCAAATTTTCTTCCTTTTCTTGTTTCAGTTTTTCGAATATCACTATTGACATGATATATTCTCGGAAACATAAACAAGTAAAAAATTCAATCACTGTATCATAAGTGAAATTTAATATACTAGTCATGGATTTGCACTAAAAAACTCCTGAATTATGAATGCTTATGGAGCAGTTACATCACTTCAAAATTTCAATTGCTCCACTTTTCAGAATATTTCCGGAAATGCAATGTAGAATTTTAGAGTACAGGATATTACTGAATATACGAGTGTATGTATCGCATATTTTATAATGGTCACGAGCATTTACTCATGCACTTACGAAGTTCTCCTTCATTAAATGACAAATGGCGATAGTCTTTCCGTTATTTATGTTGGACTGTTTGGTCTGGGTTTTTTCATGATCGCGAAATGTCCGAGGGAAGATGGGACAAGTAAATTTCTGTATGAAGTTCTTGTTTTCTTTTGATTTATCTGGTTTCTCCGCCTTCCTATATATTATGATACATTGATAATTCCAACAGAGTCTGAAGTAATCTGGAGGAGTTCGTGCCTTAATGAACGGTTTTACACTCGGTTTAACACAATTGATTTTATTCTACCAATCACTTTCTAATTTGTCTTACGAAATGAAAACAAGATCATCCTTGGACAAACTGTCAAGTTTAATTCCAAAACATTATCAAACGATGGAGAATCAATGATTATATTTATTTGATTATAATGACTAATTATTATAAATAATCGTAACAATATGAATAATGACTGACGATCACGTGACTGGAGATGAAGAACGAAGGAAGGTCTTGATGAATTCGATGGTTTCAGACTCTACTTGGTTAACATTCACGATCACTGAATAAGTAAATTTTGCATTTTTTTCAAATAAAGATTAACTTGGAAAAAATACGAAGTTTACTTATTCAGTGAACGAAGGCAGGGTTGGTGAACCGAGTCCGAAGAGCTGCCGGACGTGAATATTCTAGAAGGTTCCAGCGCATGTACGTACATGTGCATGTTCCAGCGCCTGGACATGACGAGGCTAATTTGTCATGGACTCTGTCAATGAGAAAATATAGGGCTGTGTTTGGGATTAATGCCTATTTGATGCATTCTTTCATGGTTGCTGAAACTCTCTGAACATATCTCCCATGAATTTTTCTCATGAATGCAGCCAGAATTAATCAATTTTAACATGGGTAAAAAGCAGTTATTTTTGACGACTTTGCTTAGTCTTGGAACAAATTTTATGTTCCAGCATATTGCGTTAAAATGTTATGTCACGCAAGCAAACGAGTGTATTCATGCTCTTTTAAAATACAGATAGGATGTACGTTTATATGTAAAATCGCTTATCTTAATTCGACAGATATTTCATCTGGTGTGATAAGATATCATATACATGACGATAGAATATAGAAGCCTATAAAATTAAGTCTTATGTGGAAATACGAACACTATGGCAATTAATGTGCTTTTAGCTGGTAATGAGTTGCTAAAAATTTTAAAAAACGTTTGAAAATCGTGACAATATTGTTATCGGTTTAAATCGGTATATAATTGTCAATTATTAGTTGGCCCGTTCAATTGTTCGTCTCTTATTAGCTATTAGTTCTTTTTACACACATAGGTGTAAGTAGATGAAAACATTTCCTTGCAGAGGTACGAGATTGAGTGGGCGAGAACGAAGTTTGAGGAATCAAGTTCGAAATGTCAATCTTCATACTTTGTCGACACGAAAATTATTAGGGTTTACCGTCGAACGATGTGCGCCGATTCGCTCAAGCTCGACTCCAAGAGACGTCAGGAGACCGATCTCCGCCATTTTTGGTATTTTTCGCCGTCGAATGCGCCTCACCGACGACGTTATCGATCCATTGGAGGACGACACCGCTGGTGTGTTGGATGCCTGCGTTTGTGCGTGGATGGGTGGATGCGTTCGAGTGTTTGCGTTTGAGAAATTGAGAGACAGTAAGCAATCGCCAGAAACACCCTTTTCCTACGGCAGGGACAAACGAAGCGACAAGATCTTAATCTCCCCAACAAATCTTCAACAAATTTCATTTGTTGTTTTTGTTGTTTCATTTCATGATGGGCCATACTGACGAGCAAACGAGAAGGAACAAGTACGATAAAAACAAAAACTTTTAAGGAAGTAAGGTGCCACGAGAATCATCGAATTATTGTTTAATGGCATTCTTACATGAAGGATTTTGTCCAAGCAAATTGTTTTGGACTGCCAAATCACTTTTCCATTCACAAATATTTCGGCCATCAGAAGAGACTGGAGTTATACGTACATCAATATGTTAGACACAAAATATACACAATTATCATTATAATTTTCGAGAGCATTATGTCGTTATTAGAAGAAATCGTGTTGCAAAGGAAATGTTTTAAAACTTCTCTATTTACTCGTTCGTATGGTGTATAACACGCCTTCAAAATCATAAAGCTAATAATGCAGTTTCAAAATGTGACCTAATACTTTGATATTTACCATAAGAGCCATTATTTCTCACTCTTCTGTTATGATTTTCTCTACTTTTATTTTCTAATATTTTCCACTTCAATATATTTCAAACGAATTTGTTATGATATAAACATATATAAAGTTCTTAATACATACATATACACACATATTTAATTATTTATTCATTCATTTATTTACTTTTCTATGCAATAGCATGGTTCACTTTTTCTCTATTTTATTCCACACATACAGCACCGCGGAAGAATTTTGATGTTCTCATTTTTATAATAGTACATCCCTTATCCAATTAACCACTATAATTTCAGAAAATAAATAAGCGGTGACAAGTAAGTAAGAAATCACAAGTATAGAGAGTCGAATTTAACGTGGATCCAACATATTACCTAAGTAATACATCAATAGAAGAAATTATCATAAGAAACACTGAAATCCATCTAAAAATATGTTCAAATCTGCGGTCCTCGAATGAGTTAACATGACATATTAGACAAAGAAATAACGCTATGCAAAGAAATAACGAACTGCATATAATATAACGTTATGCATAACGCATGCATATGGATATGAAAAATTAATACGGTTGTTTTATGAAATATGATTTTAAAAGGGCCAACTGCAGATAGTAAGCATAGTATAGGCCACTTAGGCAAACTCATATTTTTAAGGTCATTTGGTATCAAATAAAAGCTCTTCCAGGAAAAATCGTGGCTTCAATTCTTATTTGACCAATTACGAATTGTTCCCTCGGACGGAAAATTTAAATCAGGTGAGTGCTATGTTCTATTTTTCTGCGGGACATTCAACTCCTACGTCCAATTTGAAAAGATAATATTCGTGAACTAATCCTAATGTAGACCAACGGTGTGTTAAAAAGGGCATGATCAATTGTTTGTTTCCAAAGATGGAATGAACAACCTCTCAGCTGTTCCACATTTAAAAGGTTTTGTGCATTGCATAAGTTAATGTGAGGAGGCTGAGTTAGTGATGTAGGTATTTTTACTATGAACAGGAATGTTTTTGTATGGATGCCAAGTATCAATTTACCCTTAATTATAGCAATTCTCCACTAGCATTATAATGAGGCACCTTTGAACTAATTGTGGTGACAGAATGACACTCTAGTTAAGGTTCTCGTGAATCAATCGAAAATCGCGCTCATTAATATATTTTGGCAAGGAAGGAACGGCACTAAAAAGTGTTGATCAACATACAATGACTCAATGGATGGCGGCGGAAGACAAAATGAAATAAAATAACTATCGGCAAAAATATTTTATAAAATTCATATCGTTTTGCACTTACCCTCCACTCCAAAGAGCATGTTTTCAGGAGCACCTCTCATCCTCGCGACTACCTCACCTGCCACAAAACTTATTGGTGATGCTGAATGATGTTGCACACACTATGCGACCATTATTTCCTCCTACAGAGTGTAAAAAGAGATCTCCGATTAGATGTTTCAAAGACAAAGAAATGATAAACTTTCCAAATTCCACAGAACAAGTGTCGGGAATGTCGTTTTCACATCCGAGTTCACAGCCATATGACAACGGCTTTTGTTAGTTGGCCTATTTCTCCAGTAAAACGGGTCACAGAACAAATGCCCAGTTGAGTCATGGCGTAGGCCCCTATACCACCTTTTGAGGCTCCCACACATGATTTTGTCATTTGTACAACTAATTGGTACTTAACCCATAAATGAGTACATGAAAACGCACATAGATCACACACTTAATACAGAAAAAATGCTACACATTACTTTCACCGTATTTCAAAGTTTCAAATTTTGAAGTAGATAATAATTTAAACATAAAGATGGATTGAATAATTCAGGGAGACTAGAAGCTAAGGCAACATAGCAAGTAAACACAGTCAATACGCCACTGGAATTTCTTTACAAAAATCGTTCCGTTACTCATGGTTATAAACTTAAGATACAGGAATCCTAAAACCCTTTTGAACCAATTTCGGTGAATTATTTTCCATAAACATCCTATTAACAATTCAACGTCTGTTAATTCGTAACGTTACAGCTTACAGTTATGACGATTTATCACTGTCATTTCGTAATATTTACATCACCGTGAGCATTTCATAATTGAATTACGCCATATGAAGTGGAAACGATCGTGTAGTAGCTCCGTGTGACGAAAGGTTAAAGTTAACATTGATATTTTCAAAGCATTAAAGCATGAGTTATACATCCATAGACTTAACCTTGATCTTAGCTTCATAATGAGTATGACTAATGGTGTAATTCATGGAAATGAAAATAGCATCATAAGTCTCTCATAGCTCAAGCATAGATACTTTTTCAAAACATGAAATACCCATATATCCCAGAATTTGTTAATAAAAATAATGCCTTGCAATGCTGCCGCAATCACTCCACCGAGAAGGGAATAGAGTTACTCCAGAGAGAGAGACTCCACCCAAAGTTTTGGAGGGTCGCTAAGAATTACTACGCAATGGCAAACATTTTAGAGTACTTCCTCATGAACTTATGCTATATATATATATATATATATATATATATATATATAATTTCTTTCTTTGCAATTTAGTATTTTATACCTTCTTTATGCCGTTCAAAATTCCGATCCTTTTCTTCTTTCTCGTCTCCCATTCTTCCCCGCTTAGTAGATATTCTTTCCTCCATCAGAAACTTCCAACACCTCACTATCTCTCAATATTTCCACCCACATCCTTCTGAAGTTGTTCTCAAGCTACTCTTGCATGCCAATCGCTTAATTTTTTCGAACTTCCTAGCACTGATCTTTTCCGTCGTCTTCTTCTCACGTATCTTTCACACACTATTTCCACTAAGCGCCATATTTCCGTCCGTACATTAATAAACAGATCAACAAAATGTAAATGAGAGAAAATGAATCTGCAATGGATTTTGGAAAGATAATCTTCAAATACCATAACACAACACACCTAAATAATTGAAAGGGGTTTGCTTTTCGACCAGAAAGACTAGCATTGAAAGAAACGAGTGGAATATAGTTGACAGAATATGGACGGAAATGAAGACTCGGCTGGAAGAAGTAACTATTCATGACATATAATACTTGCCATAGAAGTAAAAAAGTTGAACAGTTCAAACTTATACACGGAGCGTATAAAACATGAGTGGTTACGGTCGATTGAACATAATAGCATTCCTAGTGATGTATATGTGGTTCTCCCGAATAATGATGAATGTAAACTTGATTTGCAAAGTAACCAGTGAAGAAATACTCCTTGATTAAGAGAGACCCATGGGGACACCTCCAAGAAGAGGGAATTCGATCGAATAAATTGATAATTTCAAGATTATTTTTTACGTTGCCCGTAAGGAAAAATTTTAAAACTTGCGTTTTTGTTTTGGAATTTCAATTAAAGAAGTCTTGTCTGTTTAGAGAAAAAGAGATCTCCTGGACATTCATGGTAATTACTAAAAATCAATGTGGAAGAGCAAGTCAGGTCATTCAATATTTCAAAAGGGAAAAACTATGTTATTCGTATTTTAAAAAAATAATGTACGGGCTACACGAGAAAACGATATATCTGGCAAAGCTGAACAATACTTTTTCTTAGCATCGTCCACTCAAGTGGCCATGAGAAGTAAGGTATACGGACAATAAACCTTCCTTTGAACTCAAAATTAGATGGCGAGTTTGAAATTATGACTTTTGACATGAAAATGTAGACCACCCCATAGACGTGGAGCTGAAGCCAGTGGAGTAGACCTTAGAATCTTAAGCCAAATGTATCCATCACAACAAGTTCCAGAAATGTTCAGTATCGTTTGCGCAAAGTTTGTCAATTTCAGTTTCTTCATATCCACCTAGACGATTTCACGCAAGCCGTGAAAAATCGGTTTCCGAGATTTGCGACCCTTCCTCTGTTGAGGTTCAGAAACAGCTGATTAGCTGGATAATTTCGTTTGCGAGCGTGCCAACCTGGCAGCCCTCGAAATTATGCTAGACATTTGTAGTCTCTCACAAGGAATAAAACAAGTCTAACCGGACGATGCTATGATAACTCTTTGTGTAAAATATATCGAGTGCGTGTTCTTTTTACCTAATAAGATAGAGAAAATCGCAGATGACGCGAATAATATGCATTGCGTAATTCTTAAACTAGATAGGCATTTATGTGACGGACGAACGTCATAGTTTTCAGCGAGAGGTCAATACAGTTAAAATACTAATGTTGATCAGGAGTATTTTTAGAGTAATTTAAGGTTAATGCGTGCTGATATTTTTCAGTAAAAGGTCCTATTTACACTTCGCATTCAAAATTTGAAGGTCTATAAACGGACTAAAACGATTGTCGATTTCTTAATTTACTTCTGCGACGTAATAACTTCTTTCCCTTTCATCAACACAAAGTGTCCAAGAGGGTTTTTTTCCTATTTTAAAACCCTCAGAGGATGATTTTATACTAAATCTTAAATTAAATGTATTTGCTTTTTGCTTTATCTTTATCCACTGTACTACATTATACATCTTCGCGATAAACACAAAAAGAGCTAAGACATCCTAATTTCGCCCAATATTCTTATTTGTCAATATTTTCATCGCTACTGTCTCTTTGTGAGTTCCTTTCTCCAACAGATACTGATTTTAACCCAAGTGTCCTATTGCCTCCAAGTTTTCGTTGATGACACTCAGTACTATATTCAAAAGGTCAGTTTATGCCCTTAATTTCTATAGTATGTCACGCACATAGTATAATATGGGAGATAGACCAAATTTTATGCCAGAAGAGATAAAGGCAATTATAAGGTTGATCTAAGGTAGGATACAAAACGTGTTCCTCAAATACGCAGTACTCCGCTGATCCAGATGTAGGATGAAACACAACTAATCTTACAGCAAGCTTACGGGTGTCGCGGTTCCCATAAGCTTTCGATTAACGGCGCCGTTAGATAAAAATTGTTGGGGAAACGCTCGGAATCTCTGATGATGTGTTCGTGACTTTCTGCAGAGGAAAAGGTTGTAATGGTGAATGTTAAAAAAAAAAATATATATATATATATATTGATACTTTCGAACAATTTCTGCGAGATATGCCATCAGTTTATAGAAGTTAATTGTATTTAAAATAACATTTCAATATTGAGACAATAAAAAACATATAATTATAATACTTCGGTTTGATATTTTGCAATTTAAAAAAAATTCAGCCAGAAATTTAGTTAGAAATTTAAAATATTTACTTCAGCTAAAATAATCAGAATAATTTCTCAGTTCTCCATTAAGCAAATTTTTATATACCAACGTATAACTTATAGGACTGAAATAAGTTTGGTAAAAAGCGTCCATAAATAACAAAAATGTGTATCTAAAACCAGGACGATGAGTTTCGCAATTTACTAATAATAAAAATCATAAATGCTGTATGCTAAGGGAAGGAAATATTGTTGTTCCGCAAAATATATATTATTTTCGAGCGGTTTCGATACTGTGCCTCATTTTCTGGTATAAATTTTGAATGCCAAAGACTTCAAATTTTGTCGTTTTTTTTCGCAAGCCTTCTTCATACGGAATCAACTCCATGCATGAGCTTTTGTTCTGAAAAACTATTTTCGACTGCAGCGGAAATTTTACAGCCGATCTTTTAAATGAACCGCAAAGAAAGATTACTAGAAATATTTCAGTTCCTGAATCAGCGAATTATTCAAGAATCGAGAGCTAAATTACTTATTTATCAAACGTATTTAGTACCCGTTTCTTATCATTGTGCATTTGAACTGTAACTTTTTGTTTGCTTAATCATCTAACTGCTAAATTTTCCTTATAACTTAGTGTTTTCAAACGTTTTGCACGCAGCAACGCCCATAGGGAAGGCTCAATTGGCAAACTTGTTGTCCCGAAGTTGATGTAAACAAGCTGCTTCACCCACCCTTCAACTCTTCTCTGCACGAAACCAAAATACACGTGCGATTGTAGTGAAATCCAATTTTTGTCAATGACCTTTCGTAGAGTGTTCCCCTAAATATCAGTTAAATTTGTGTTTTAGAAACTCTTGAAAATTGGTGAAATAATGAATAATTCCAAGGACAAGTGCGAAAATTTATAAAAAAATATATTTTGTGCATTTACAAACTTTCAAAAATACTCCGGATTGTAACTGCTTTCATATGCTGGATGAAGTTTTCTCGGGTCTTCCACCGGGTCAACCCCTGACGCGGTGGAAGACCCGAGAAAACTTCATCCAGCAAATACGCCGGGAAAGCACCAGATCTTACTGCTTTCATATTGGTCCGTCGATCAAAAAGATCAAAGACCACAGCATTTGAAGATTTCTCAATATTTTCAGAATAAGGGCAATAATTCTTCCTCTGTTAACCCGCTCTTGATAACTCGCTCACATTCTTCGGATTTTATCCCATATATTTCTCATATTTGAGTCAAAGGTGCTAGAATGGACTATCCATAACACTATGAAGTTCTTATCAATTCGAAGAGCTTAAAAGATCACATTGATAAACGACACTTCCTGTAATTGTTTCCACTATTTACTCTCTCTGTCCCCTGGTCCCTATTGGTATCTGAAATTTGATATTTCGTCGTTCTTCCTTTTTAACAACACTCTCATTCACGTCAAGACTCACCGTCTACATTCCCATTCCCTGCCCTCCTACCAACATGCCTTGCGATTCCATCTTTCTTCCTTCCCGACCTATAAATAAGAAGCCACATAGGCCTACCCATATTTTTTCTTGGGTAATAAGTATAATAAATAAAATGAAACGTTTGGAATATAATCAACTGTTTTATATCATCCAGTAATAGTGGAAACTCTGAAATAGTATTTTGGTGAATAACGTTGATACAAGGCTTAGCAACAGCTGTCGTATTAATGAGAGATGAAAACGTCATAATTTCTAGGCAATTACGTCAGCGAGCGTCTGGGCTGTCTTAACTAATACATTCAAGGGAGATAACACCTACATGGACCGACTTGAGGAAGATTACTTCGCAATAAAACCAACTCGCACAATCCCTCCCCTACATCTCCTCCCTGCGTTTACTCATTCAATCTCCCCTTTAAGTGATTCGCCGCGATTCTACATAAGGGCTCCTTCACCGCGCTCCAATTTGCCACGAACAATGGACACACAGACACGGGCAAGAGAGCTTATTTTCTCATTTTCCATTCGATCCTTGTCGATTGCGCGACGACCTACTTTTCCCAGGGCAAGCTAATGCATGTCCTGCGCGAGGGGATGAGGGGAGGGGTTTGCGAGGAGGAAGGCAGTGGTGGAAAGCGAAGGAGAGAAGGGGGAGGTGGGGGAGAGTGTTTGAGGCCCCTGGGAGAAGGTGTAAAGAGGCCAGCGACGGAGGGAGAGGGGAGAGAGAGATGGCTAAGCGAATTATTGAATATAAGAGTTTTATTTTACATTATGAATCTTCCAGCGTTGCGAGCGCCGCAGCGGGAAATTCCAACATGGGGAAGAACCAAAATATATCACATCAACCCAAAAAGAAATCGATTTCACTCCTAAAAACCTTTCCGCGTAACGTTAGTATTAGGTGAAACACGGAAAAATTAGCGAGATCCACGCAACTAAAACGGCCACGCTGTTATTTTCCAACTGAGAAGATGATGCCAATTACTCGTGAAATTTATCGACCAAAATACGTTTCGAATACGTTTTAATCTGTCACGTACACGTAGAAACTGGAGGTGACCCATGGACAAAAAAACTCTGACCGCAAAACTTAAAGAGCAGTAATTTCGAAGAAAAAAAAATGTTCCCCATTTAAAAAATCATTTTCTGCGGCATTAAAACTTGAATGAGAGAAATGGTTCCCACGACCCATTTACTAAGAGCCTTTGGTGAGAAGCAGCGGTTTCATCAAAAGACTTCAGACGTTGGAGATCAAGAAAATTGCTCGGCATCAAATTCCACAGTGAGGAGAAAGAGAGCGCACAGTTATGACCGCAGGATGACGGTTTGAAATTAAACAGAAAACAAACAAAAGTCTCCCTAAACGTGAATAAGGACAGAGAAACAAAAAGGATTAAAAAAGGATGGACACAAAGGAATGATACTGTTTTGAAAGGTATTGGTAGAGAAAATGATGTATGTAAACCAAGTACTCAGTGCCATTTGGGCCTTTGACAACGTCAGGTAGAAAAGATGTAAGTATTGCTTCGATGGTTGCTATTTACATTTGCAGCCAAATAACGAAAAGACAGGAATTTATTGCTGAAAATGACTCGAAGATTTTTTCGAAGTATTCTCCATGATAATCAATACAATACGCTTTTGCCTGCGCTCGAACCAATTTTCGTAACCCTTTTTCCACTCCGATTGAGGTACCTCCAAAACATGGATTGTGAATGCATCAACGGCTTCTTCAGCCGCCGAAAAACGTTGACCATGCAGTTTTTTCTTGATAGACGGCAATAAAAAGAAGCCATTTGGCGCTAACTCAGGGCTGTACGGAGGAAAACCCAACAATTCGACGTTTTGGCCAGTTAAATTGGTGGCTGTTTCAGCCGAAAAGTGAGAGCTTGCATTGTCATGATGACGACTGATCCTTCGTTGCCGCTTTTTTCCCGTATTTATTCACCGAGCGTTTCATAGTGGCAAAGGATGGGGTTTCATCACAAAAAGAGGAAGGAAGTTGATCTACGCACTCCTGTCTTGATAATCCACGTCGAAAGTTGTAAAAAAAAATCATCGCTCGAAAGTGTTCACGAGTTAACTCCATTTTTTCGCTGAGACAAAGTTTTCGAGTCAATGTAAACAACACAAATTATGATCAAACGACAAAATGTTCTGAAGAAAGTTAGCGTTAAAAGGGTCAAACTTCTAGATGGAAACATCAGATGGCGAAGCTAAAGCAATTAGTGTTCGTTAAGGCTCAAGATAAAAATAGCAACCCTCGTATATAGTAATGGAATTTATCATACCAATCAATGAATATTCGACCCTGTAAGAACTCTGTCACCACAATGCGAATTAGAGAGAGAAAATATATGAACTAAAGTTGGTTACGGCATTCGACAAGGATACAACCTCCCAAAATCTTGCCCCGACCTATACTTGGAAGATCCACTGTAAAATCAAAAAGGGTGATATCCAGAATAGAAATAGGATAGTAGAAAGATAGGACAGTAGGGTAAGCAATCATACAACGTCTTACAGGATTGGAACAGTGCGTTTCTTGGCACGCATACTCAGAAGAAGGAGGCGAGTCAATTTGGCCAAATACACATTCAAACACGAAAAACCCGCCATATGACGAACAAATATTCATTCGCATGTAAATAGACATAAGGCAAATGGATAGGAACACGCAAAAGACAAACACAGGAGAGGTGGGGAAGGTGGAATCAAGGAGATCAATAGTGCAAAAATATTTCCTTAACCGGAACTTGAACCATGGATCTTTTGACTCGCCGAGCCAATGTTCTTACCACCCGGCACCGGGTGGTTACCGGACATCACTCACCAGAGTCCTGGTCGTGGCTAACGTCGCTCTGGTCAAGGCTCGACCACGGGCAAGGAGTGCTTCGCCGCTTCCCGGGACGCCTCGTCCAGCAGGTCAACCACCGAGGGTTAAGAACTTTGCCGCATCCCTCCCCTGACCTCGCACCAAGAGGAAGAGCCAGCCGTGATCTCCACGAATAGCAAGTCACTCAGCAGCGTTCCACGGGGGGGCCTTCTTCGAGAGAGCACCGATGGAGGTCGTCACGGGGCAGGAGGTGGCCTCGGGGAGGGGTGAGGGGGTGGATCGGAGTGGGTCATATGCCGAAGGAGTATTGTCGGGAAAAATCACAGGAGATAGTTCGATTTGGTCCGCCTCCAGAGGGGCGCTAGGCAGACCGTCGACACCTTGGCTGTCCTCAATGGAGAAGGACGATGGGGTATCTGGGGTTTTTGACGTCGGTAAATTTGTATATATGTCGACTTCCGGAGTCAGTGATGCTTCCTTTGTTGTCAATGTTAAAGGGGTAGAGGGTCGAGCGGTTGAGGCCGAGAAACAGTCACAATCAGATGCGTCCTCCTCACCTGTCACCAGAGGTTCTCAGGGTGTTTGAAGCCCTTGATACAAGGATTGCGAGTAAAGGGCGTCGATGACATGGGCGGGGGAAGGGTGGGCGAAAGATCATCCCTCCTCATTTGACGAGGTCACAGAGACGGGGCCGGAGGACGTGTGAGCCTGGGCGAGGTGGTAGGGACTTGAGCTACTTGCAGATCGGTATTCGAGGCCAGGAGCCTGGGGTCGCCTGTCCTCTACTTTTTCGGATCACTTTCTTCCGTTGACGATTTTCCCACCCGCTGAAATTTCTCTCCAAGTGAAGAAGGATGCGGGGAGCCGACGTAAGCAGGCGGGGCCGCACCCTCGATGAGCAGCAGCGACCGCGCCCTCTCTTCTACAGCCGCATCGGGTTCGTCCATCTCCACGGGGGCGTTCGGGTAGGAGGCCATCGTTTTCACGTAACTCTTACCTCACTGGTTCCGAGGGCAGGTCCTACGCTCGTGCCCTTCTTGGTTAGCAGCGGGCGCAAATGCGACGCTGACCCTCGTAGATGATGATGGCCCGGTTGCTGCCGCTGTGGAGGTACGAGGGGATATTTCTCTCGATCGTCATCCGCACCACCTTGGTGCCAGTGAGCACACGCACCATCTTGTCTCCCTCCCACCTGTTCTCCCACGAGCGATGAATTTTAACAAAATGTTGGAGCTCGCTTGTTATGTCTTCCAACAAGGTCTGCACGGAAGACTAAGAACCTTTACATTACAAGGGCTGTCGGAAGTCTCGTGCACAGTATTTGTCGTCCTCTGATCACTTAAAGACGGCAATGGTAGTTTCCGTGGAGTATTATCTAAAATCCTGGTCATTGTAGCTTCGGTTGCCAACTTCAAGAATATATCAAATGGCGATTTTATCCAATATTGAATGCCGCTATCTCTTCGGGTCTGAGACTCGGCGACTCAAACGTGAGGAGGTGGACCTCCACGTGGTAGGAGGCTACCTTCTCGTCAACTTGCAAGGCGAGCGTGTTTAAGCGGCGCACATCCAAATTAAAAAATCAGATTCAGCACGCTTGCGTGAAGAAGGAAAGCGTACCAAAATAACGAGCACTCCAAAGAGAAAAAAACACTCGTGTACACTTCCTCCCCGCTGAAAGCACCCGGCGGAAGGAAAACAAGGGATAGGGTCCGTGTTAAACCTGTACCCAAAACGAAGTAAGGCCTTCCCGGGAGAAGAAAGACTAGAGTCAAACCTCACGCCTCAAGAAAATCTTGGTGGTCAACTGCTGTACGAAAAAAAAACGATCCGAATTTCGATCTTCGAGGGAGTCCGGCAGTGCCGCTTTCCAAATCCTCGGTCGCCGGCGAAAACAGACTCGGTAAAAGCAGGTAGCTATCGTGGAAACGCATATCACATTGAAATCTTGAAATCTGCGGAAAAAGTCGCATGGGGCAAGATCTGGCGAAAAAGGAGAGTGATGAAGGATGGTGATTGAATTTTTTGCCAGGAACCGGCGTACGATCAATGCTGAATGTGCAGGTGCATTGTTATGGTGAAAGATCCATGCATCATGTTCGGTTAAAATAGTCTGCGCTGTTGATTTTCCTAAATTCAGTCCATCAGCTATCATTCGGAAAGTTTTTCGACGATCGGTAAGGACAAGGGATCGCACACGATCAATGTTGTCGTCAGCACGGGTGGCTGTAGGTCTTCGCGGCCTTGCATCATCCGTGGCGTCTTATCGGTCATCTTTAAAACGCTTAATCCACTTGAAAACGGATGTTTACTTCAGAGTATTATCACCGTAAATAGCTGCCAACAGTTCAGTAATTTCTTGATAACGTTTACCGCACTTCACCAAAAAACTTCGTGATTGTTGTCAATTTCCATTTTCGACAAACAGTAATAACAAGGACAACAGACACTAAGAAGACTGGCACCATACGCACACCTCGACCTCCTGTGGTGTCTTCTGCGGCTTTTGATATCACTTTCTTGATACATTCCCATTTTTATTTGATAGTACTCAGCTCCTTTCCCTCATTCATGATTTTCTCTACAGCCTCCAGACACACCTTCCTTGTCACTTCAGTTAATGCTTCAACATTCCGATTCCTAGCCCGCCACCCCCGGCTTATCCTTTTGAAACGAACGCTACACTTCATACAACTAAATTGTGATCAGAATCTGCATCCGCTCCCGGAAAGCTGTGCGAATTTATCACACTATTCCTAAATCTGTGCCTAAATATAATAAATTCTAACTGATACCTTTCTGAGTCACCTGGCATTTTTAATGTATAGTATACCTACGCCTTTTGTGATTTCTAAACCATGTGTTCCTGATCACTAACCCGTGTCTCCTTCAGAATTCAATTGCTTTCTCTTCGTGCTCATTCCTCGTACGTTCATAAACCTTATTCCCCCACCTCATCACACTCTCTTTCTTCGTCTACCGTTGCATTCCAATCCCCCATCTCAATCAAATGTTTCCCTGCAGGAACGCACGCTATTATATTCTCTAACTCATCGTGAATCCTAACGACTTCTTCCTCCTTGTGGTTGCTCAGTGGCATGTACGTATACCTGAACAATGACTAAGTTCGTAGGTTCTGCTTTAATATCTACTGGTAATATTCTATCCGTTGCTTGTTCTATGTTGACTACGCTTCTTCCTACCTCTTTATTTAATATTACGGCAACCCCTCGTTGGCTCTCGTCTCCGCCGCTCTATATTATTCTATAATTATCACTCCAGTTATCCCCTAAATCCTTCCATCTTACCTCGCATAGACCTAAAATATCTATATTACCTCTTTCCATCTCTCGCTTAATATTCTCTAATTTTCCTGCCCTCAATATTGTCCTAACTTTCCAAGTTCCTATTCTAACTAATTTGGTCTTCTTATCCTGCGTCTTATGCCCTGCTGCTGTCGGCTTTCCCTTACAAGGGTTTCGTGTGATGACGACCGCGGAAGCCTTGCCTCTCGCGCTGCCGGACACAACACACAGCCGATTGGGCCGAGTCCCGTAGTTGCCAGGACTCATAATCTCTATTTTGTCCATCATTATGCTCTTGGGAATGATAATTGAGGTGATTTCCCGTTGCCTTCCTCAATCGTGTTTTTAACGTGGCACCATCACTCAATGGCCACCCCACTGGGGTCAGACGCCTTTGCAGCCGCCTCACTGAGGAACAAACGCTGCGTGGACTACCTTTCGTCTGGCTCCTAACCTTCGGCCTACGGGTGAACCTACCAGGAGCAATTATGATTACTCCTGCCAGCACAGCTCTTAGGGTCATCGAACGCACAAGCCCTTACACCACGTCAACGTTGCGTCCATGGGAGGGTATTATACTCGTATAATAACATGTTATAAAAAAAACTGTTAGGAGAATTCTGAGGTGGAACTACGTTTGAAAGTTAAGACGAAGGATTAAAGAAACTAAGAAATTGTAAGAGAACCGAATAAAATTTAATTATCAGAAGGAATGAAACCGGATAAAATACAAGAGGAGCCACAATATGCATGTTTTTTTGTAATCTACCGGTTAAGGTAGGTTTTTGGCTGGACACAACTATCAAATAAACATTTTGTAACCCTAAACAAAACCCAATCTAGCTACCTAATCTACATCAGGTCCCTGTTCATCTCTGTGTACTTCTTTCCTCCCTTCATACTGTCCAACATCCCTATCCAGCTCCTGCCCTTTACTCGTTTGCCTAACATTCTCCCCTCTATTACCTTCTTCAACATTCCACTACCGCTCAATACGCCTTTCATCCATTGTTCCTGCCTCCATAGGATTTCTCTCAACAAACTCCTCTCCTCACCCACCATCTCCAGTCCTTCCTGATTTGTTTTCCTTTCGGTCCATTTCACCTTCTCCATTCTTCTCCACACCCACATTTCAAAAGCCTCCAATCTACGTCTATCCTCCTGCTTCAGCGACCACGTTTCCAAGCCGCACATAGCTACGCTCCATATCAGAGTTTTTACGTGTCTTGTCGTAACATCCCTACTCAACGTCCCCGTCATCAACTCCCTCCTCCTTGAGAAAGCCTCCTTGCCTAGCGCAATTCTTCTCCTTACGTCCCTACCACTTTGACAGTTTGGTCCAAAACACTTTCGAGAAATATGAATGTGACCATGTTCAAATCGATGTCTGATTAATCTCTACTGGTAATGCGCAACGGATGGATTAAGATTTAAAATAACACTAATTAACTTCTGCTTCGAAAAGTATCTATTTTTGCAAGATGACATAAGTCCTATTCATTTGACTGGACTCGGAGGACACAGAGTGAAACATATCTCAATGTAACTTTTCTGAGAACTACACAGTGTATATCTATGAACGTTAAATCGCATGAATATGCAACATAGACAGATCCTTCACCTGCAACCGCATCCAAACTTACACTGAAAAATATTTCGTCCCCTTCCCTTGAAAGATCCCTTGCGAATATTTTGTTCACCATTATTTTTCTCATTAATTACTCGCAAACTTTAGTGCAACCTAAGTTCTATCAAGCACCATATGCACCAAAATTACAACTTGATTTAATTCACAACGCGCTCATTACGTACAAAGAATGGACCGCATGAAGTGTAAAGTGAAAGTGCCTACACTTAAAACATTACAAAAGTATGGCATTTTATCCCCTTAAGTAAAGCATTGATGTCCCTTCCTAGATGTGAATTATTTCATGACTCGAAAACTATGATTCCTATGGTCAAGTAGCTTACAGATCCCATTTTGCACAAAGCTTATCTCCGCGAAACTGCCAGCCGTTTTTTTCGCACGATAACAGTACTCATTCCGTGACCGAAAAATGTATCAAAAGCGATGGGCTCCAAAAACCCCCACTGAGTTCAGCAGCCTGCTCGCTTGGGTAATCGGAACAAGCTCAGATATGACAGTTAAATGTAAGGGAACACATCGACGTTTTATATATTGTGGGTCACGGCCAATCTCCTGGTCACGAAAAGTCCAAACCCACTCTGAATAAACACGAGAGTACCAATTTTCTATGTCGTCTATCGGTAATGTGCTCACAAAATTTAAATGTACAAAATCGATCTTTCTGAAAAATTATGATTTTTGATTATTTACACGATCTGTAATGATGGCAGTCATAATTGGATGTGCAAGAAGGCTGAAATCATTTCCAACTGGTCAATGTAAGCGTTAGTTAGGTAAAGAGTTTGGGTGGGATGAGAAGGAGAAAAAAAAGAAGGGAGACAAGGTCCACGTTTCCATTCCTTTAGAAAAAGACATAAGGGCGTGTAAAATGCATCCTACACGAAGTGAGCTGAAAATCTCCATAAATACATCCCATGTGGAGTACGCTTCGAGTTTCCATTATTTTCTATCGGGTTTTTTTTTTAAGTCAAAGATCAAGTTTTATAAAGTAAACCGACTCATTCGCATAACAATAAAGTGCTTCCTTTAGACACTTATGGACTGTGCCAGGTTTTGTTGCAATATAAAATACCTTCCAATTTATCCCATCCACCTGTCGAGTTTTTGTTTTAGTTTAGTTTTGTTGGGTAGGCGACCGAAAGCTATGGTCATTTACGCCATTAGGTGGGAAGTAAGGAAGGGTGGAGAGAAACCCGGCGTCGGCATTAGTCTACTCTTGTCGAAAGGCGCCAAGGGGTCCTCAGTTTAACGTCCCATCCGACGGACGTCGTACTCACTCAAAGTGCTCTCCGCAAAGCATCTCAAGTAGGGATCGGGATACCCATGAAAATGGCTCCAGGATTTGAACCCGGGCCTTCGCGGTTGGAAGCCTGTACGTTAGCCTCCGCACCATCCCGATCCCCTCCACCCGTCGAGGAATGATAATATGTCTTGGGCGGATCCATAGGCAATGTTCAAGTCCTCCGCTATTTCTCTGATGGTTAATTTGCGGTTATTGACCAACATTTCTTTTACTTTATCAATTTTTTCACCGACTTTCGATGTCGATGGTCTGCCACTGCGTTCATCATCTTCGATTGACTCACGACCACTTCTGAACCGCTCGTGCCACTGGTAAACGACCGTTTTTTTTAGAGAATCGTTGCCAAAACACTTTTCCAACATTTCCAACGTCCGTGCGCCACTAAATCCGTTTTTTACGCAAAATTTAATACAAGTTCGTTGTTGCAAATTTAAATCCATTTCTGCAATTGTAAAAAATCGCCAACACACACAGAGATAGATGTACTCTTGGCTACGTAACTTTTGCAAATGTCAAGTTATGACACTAAGATTTAAAGGGAATATCAACAACAGATGTACCAATTTAACAAAAAAACAGAACTCAAATCGGAACGATGGGAGCGCCACACGGTGGTTATTCCGGGAACTTTTTGTTCAAGGTAGTATAAAGGATCAACATCTCCTGTGAGGTTCTGAAAATCATGCAATTGCGATTCAAAGATATGTCACGCACACTTCGAGATTTCTTGCACCAATGCCACTTCATCCATGAAAATCTCCCATCTTCTCGAATGTAGGTCTATAAATAAATTCCCAAAGCCTATCCACGTATTTCAGCCGCCACAATCGAAATACAAGTACGGGCACTATGAAAACTTCTCCGATACATTTACTTCGAACATCACGGGTCATGACCCCAGTTTTGAGTGGCCGTCTAGGTCGTGTAAGAAAAGCCTCTTATCTGAAAAAAGAAATTCAGGCAGTTGACCTGAGCGGCCCGGTGGAAATTTAGGTCGCGAGGTAAATGGGAATTTGAATTTCGGGTCGCCTGAAGAATCGCTAATTTCAAACGCTGACCGTGACTAAAAATTTTGAAAAACATTGGCCTAGAAGTTAATTCTTAAATACGCGCGCCTATAACCGACTGTCAAAGATACTTGAAATTAATATGACACACAAAAAAAATAACAGACATCATGGCGTCCTAACCAATTGAGTGCATGGTTGAACCTAGCGGCATAATATTACTTTTATGACGCCCACTTAAATATCCTGTTGCGAAGGAGGGAGTAGCCGGAAAATTATGTAAAGCCTCACACGGGAGTCAGACAGATCCATAGGAATGAGTTGGAGGTCAAAGGGTTAACGCAGGTGGAAAAAAATAGTCAAAGACGGTGTTGTGAGCATGTGTCCCACTTAGCTGAGCAGCAGTGTAACAAACCATGGACTGGGTTGTAATCGATTAGTAATTATAGAGGACGACATGGCTTTCCTCCTTTCCACATTAATAAGCCATAAATATGTTTTATTTATTACCAAAAGCGAACGGGGAGCATTCATATTTGACAATTCGGGAAATTTTTTTCAAGTGTTCCTGTCCCTGCAACATATCTATTTATAACCAAGTACCGGTTGCGTGCGTCCAACTAGTGACCAAATAAGTTCGGTAAAAAATATCCGCGCCTTAATAATACTTTTAAAAATATAATTAACAAGATCTGTTATCATCATTTTTGCTGTTAACATTTAAATAAATATCCATCAATCTCAAATGGATGTATAAAATCAAAAACTAGTAGAGGGAACCCTTTACTTCATTTATAATTATGTACCTGTACATCTGCGACGTTAGTAATCAATTTGAAATAAATATTCAAAATTTAGTAAAAAAATTGTATGAATATTGTAAACTATTAGGCAATAGTTATTACACCAGTTACATGAATTTCAATGAAAACCAGTTTTTATAGTCAATCACATGTTCGGCCAATTGCTTAACTAAATTTGGAGAGCGCTATTCCTTGAGTACTTTTTCAATGTCTCTTATTTCGCGTTGTTCAGAGTGATTTGTGTCTTGCAACTTATAAGTTAAATCGATTGATAAAATTCAAATGAAAATGTTTCCACAAAAAAGTATATTTCCGAATAGTTTGCTTACGTTGTCGATGTTCATTTAATTACAATTCCAAATATTTTACAAAGAACTAACACTTTGAATAATTTAATTACATACGTAACAAATTGTTTTTCACCAACGACACTGCTTCAGAATACGCTTCATGGAGTTTTTCAGTGATTAAAATTAATTAGGGATGTGGGGTACAGTGAGTAGAGCGCCGGTCTACTGACTGGAAGTCCCGGGTTCGATTCCATGCGACGCCTCTGTGTACCCTCCGCTTTACTCAAGTTGTGTGATTTTTCTAGTACGAGATTTTCCTGGGAAACCACACAGGGAGAGGAACTGCACCCCCAACCCTCTTAATGCGTGAATTTCACACGCTGTTGGACTAAGTATTATGTGAGCTATACCCTTACTACAAACTATACTCATCAAACTAACCTTTGGGTTGATTACTGTGGGTGCTTTGGAATAAACTGTAAAGAGGCTAGTAGAATTACTAAGTTGTTCCTTTTTCTCTTGGTGTGAAGGTACCTTATACGAGTAAGCTAACGCTTTCCAGTGAGGGTCGGATCAGCCTGGAAGCTGTCCGTACAGTGTTTTTAAGCATCTTATAT